>CM018681.1:19191064-20391064 GCA_009363875.1 Mikania micrantha
AACTTAGGTTTTTGTCGGGTTTGTAGAAAACCCTAAAAACGAAACTTCTCTCTAAGATTTCAGGAGTTTGAGATGGAGATAGGGCCGATCCTTGGTACCTTTTTGTAGAGGATGTAGAGATCTTCGTTTTGATACCAGATTTGAATGATTTGGCTAAGAAATGAGGAAGATATGGTGATTTTTGTGTGGGTTTTTCTAGAGAGAGAGAGTTTGGACAGAAATTAAGAGAGAGAGAGAGAGAGGTGGGTGGGGGTTTTAATGAGGAATTAATGAAGTTCAAGGTTTTTATACCTCGTATGTGTTCGGGTTCGTTTCGATTGCTCGGTTTTCATTTTTCGTTGCACTTACGAAACGTAACTCGCGTATTTATGAAATTTTAAATTAAATGGTTTTTCTATAGTCATTTTACGGTGGTAATTCTTGGTAAATCTTTTTAAATTTCCTATTTCATTATTACGAAATCGTTTATAAATTTCGTTTCGTCAGATCGTATCGCCATCGCGCGTATTCGTTCGAATCGTCACTCGAACGAACTCGACAACAGCTTTACTTTCTTATTTTTGTTTTCTACTTTTCAGTCATCGTTCAGAACGTTAAACCCACAGATATGCTTGTGTAAATCATCACCCACGCAAACACATTGTCAATTTATTATTCCGAAACGATACTGAATTTCTGTTTTGCATTGAATTTCCTCATTGACGGACTCAACTAAAACACACCTAATTGCACATAATCACACTTGTTTCACCTTGTTTACTCATAGAATTATCGGCCATCTGATTTCTGTTATTTGTGAAAATCAGATCGCAACCGATATGTTTTCGTTACTTGTTCTCATACTGTTGTTTCACATGAATTGTTGTATTTACTGTATTTAAATTTTCACTTAAACACATACAACATGTTGTCACACAACTGTTATTCACATTGTATTTACACATAGTAAAAGGTGATAGTACACATACCGTACGGATTGCCGGACGATCTGGTACTGGTTGTCACACTTATAAACCGAGTCTGAATTCTTGGCTCGAACTCTTTTTGTTTTCAATCGAGCTGGCTCGTATTTGGCACGAGTTTGTAAAAGAATTTAATGCATGAAAATATAAAAAAAAACAAAACATAAAATAAAATAAAAAAAATGTTCTAAATGTGTTTACAATGATGTTAAAAAAATCGAAGATTTGGCTTGATCTTGACGGGTTATTTAGAGTTATTGATCTAAGAGTGGGTTATTTTTTAACCTTCCATTATATATATATATACATATATATATATATGATTGTGATCAAATTATAACCCTTCCTTAGAGCAATAACCCATTAACTCTAAACATCCAATCTGAAGGTGACACATGACATTATTCAAAAAATCTGATGAGGGGTATATTAGTAATTTGTTTTATATACTAACTTACCCCCTTTTTTATACATCCATAACTTTTTATACTATAATATTTTTTTATGAAAATTGCATGTCACACTCCCACCTCTCGTCACTTGAGATGATGTCATTCGTCACTCTGAGAAGGTTGCGGAAGCATAGTGGTGATGTCTCAGAGATGAGGTGTGACTTACTTGATCCGATATCATAGCACACAGATTAACTTAAAGTAAACATATTACAAGGGTGTCGTAATCACAACCAACATTACATTATATAAACTAAGTTTATTACATGACAACTTATTTAATTACAAACTTATGAAGTGCATCTCACCCCGTGGTCACTGTCTTCCTGCAAAAGTTTTAAGTTTAAAAAAACGTCAGCACAAAGCTGGTGAGTCCGTAAAGTTCATGTTCAACAATATGATATGATATGTAAGTTCTCAAAGTGTTCAGTTCAAGATAACCATGGGACTCGTATCTAGTTCCTTTCGGACGTGACTCTACGATCTTTGAAGACATTACTTGCTGGTAATATCTTATGCCTCATTATCTTAATGTCTATCACTACATTAAGAAGTTATGAAAACAGATAACAAACATTTACACCAAGGGGAGTTGCAAGCTCCCGGCAAATGGGTTGTCAGCCGATAGTACTATCATTGTTTTCTGTTCGGCCCACACGGGTTTACTAGATACAGTTCAGGAATGAGGACTTTCAAGTTTTGTGATAGAGTTTGGTTCTACAAACACAATCCCATGAAATCCACAAGTTCTCAACAGATCACATGCAATCATACAGATAACAGTGATACATATCATATGTTCAAGAAAAGTTACACAGTAAGACCCCGGTGTTTATAAAACATTAAAAAGAAAAGGGGTTGTACGAAACTCACATGATAACTTAGAAGTAGCAGAATATCACATGACTGATAGTAATAGAGTGATTCTGCATTTATTTATGTTTAATAAGTTATTTATGTTTTAACTTACTGATTAGATCTTTCTGAACGTCCAATGTCAAAGACATTGTCTTAACAGTCATCAAACTGAAGTTAAGTATTTAATTAGTTATTTTAATATCATATCATACAATGTATGATAATGTAGGAACCTCACTGAATTAGGTTCCTAATACAAAGTTGATGACACACTTGATTAATCAGAATAATCTCGGATTAACCAAATAGTTAATGTTGTTGATTATATTGCTAAAGCAGTTCCTAGATAGATTAATGGCTTAGGAATGATCAATCCTTGTTATTGATGTAACAACCGTTTTTTAATAATGAATGTATTGTGAATAATTGTTAATCAAACGATTGTGGTTGTTGTGATTTGAAAATATGTAAGAATTACGTCATTAATGGCAAGAGCACATTTGGTCGTGCTTGAAATCCACGAGGATTTAATAACTTTTGTTATTGGGGATTGATAGTATGTGAAAAATGATGAACGTGGGCAAAAACCGTGCGCAAAACGGAGTTCGTATGCTCCCGGAATCGCGAAACGAAGTTAAAAATCAAAAATGATGATGCTGGTGACGTGGGGCGGTACGCCTGGCGGGACGCACCCAGTTGGGGCGATACGCCCCATGTACTATGTCGGTTTAAATTGTTTTAAACGATCAGATTGCATCGGAAATGTAATTTTCTTCATCCTTTCGACCTGTTTTTCTCCCAGACGAACATCCATCAACTTTTAAGACCAAAACCCTCAATTTAAAGGCTTCTGATCATCCAGATCGCGCATAGGATCATGTTTTCAAGTACCGATCGTTGTTTCAACCGCAGAAATCCGTCAGAATAGGTAACAGTTCGTTTTATCCTACTAGTTTAATATTGTGTGGATTAAATCTATTTTTGAATGTAATACTATGATTATGGGTATTGATTATTGCCTAGTTGATAACTAGGAATTGCTAGAAATGAAGAACTTGTTGTTTTGATGGTGAAATCTTCGTTTTGAAGCCGGGATAATGTCTGGTTGTTATGAAACCCATATCATGGTGTGATAACTAGTAGGAATGGGTAGATTATGGTTTTAAATGAAACATGGATTATAAATCCATGGATTAAACGATGATTATGATGAACATAATCAGTTATTTGATAAAAGTGATTAAAGATCGTAACTAATATAATGAACATCAGTTATTTGATAAATTGCCTAACAGAGGCATGAAATGTGATTAATTGTGATAATTGACTAAAACTTGCTAAAGATAGTAAGATAGAGTCAATTATGTGATAAATTGACTTTGAGAAAGTCAAACCAGTCAAGTGCGTTGAACTTGATTATATGTGTTATATGTATTGAGTATAGTTGTATATATGTGAATATGCAACTAGGTATTGACGGTGAAAGTCAAGGGATAAGCCACAGAAGTGGAAAAGAGGTTGTAGGAAGTGAACAACCGCTTGAACCAGGTAAGTTACCCAACTTACTGTAACATTACATATAAGTAGTAGAAAGAGTCTACTTGCGTATTTGATATATGTGAATAATGTTAAATATGTGATTGAAACTATGGGATGAGAAATCCTTTAGTTTGTGTTTGTTAAGTTTCAATGGGAAACGTATATGCAATATATTTGCATTAGAATAACTGGGTGAACCGGTGATTGATTAATATGATTTGGTGTTTATAAAATAATGGGGCATAACTTGATTAATGAATCTAATGGAATTATAAGACCTTTGAGAAGGCATTATTAGTTTCAAAACGAATGTTATGCTTGTGTGGTGTGCATAATATAAATGCATTAAAATTTAGCCGGATGAGCCGGTGAAATTGATTTAATTGTTGAACCACAAATGTGTGGCTAACCGGTTAATCCGGGAACCAAATTGTTGAACCACAAATGTGTGGCTAACCGGTTAATCCGGGAACTGAATCAAATATGACTCCACAATGGTGGATAGCCAGAGGTGCTGGCAATTGTCTAGATGGAAGTACCGGTAGGTGAACATCTTAGACTTAATAAATATGACTCCACAATGGTGGATAGCCAGAGGTGCTGGCAATTGTCTAGATGGAAGTACCGGTAGGTGAACATCTTAGACTTAATAAATATGACTCCACAATGGTGGATAGCCAGAGGTGCTGGCAATTGTCTAGATGGAAGTACCGGTGGGTGAACATCTTAGACTTGGTAAATATGACTCCACAATGGTGGATAGCCAGAGGTGCTGGCAATTGTCTAGATGGAAGTACCGGTGGGTGAACATCTTAGACTTAATAAATATGACTCCACAATGGTGGATAGCCAGAGGTGCTGGCAATTGTCTAGATGGAAGTACCGGTGGGTGAACATCTTAGACTTGGTAAATATGACTCCACAATGGTGGATAGCCAGAGGTGCTGGCAATTGTCTAGATGGAAGTACCGGTGGGTGAACATCTTAGACTTGGTAAATATGACTCCACAATGGTGGATAGCCAGAGGTGCTGGTAATTGTCTAGATGGAAGTACCGGTAGGTGAACATCTTAGACTTAATAAATATGACTCCACAATGGTGGATAGCCAGAGGTGCTGGCAATTGTCTAGATGGAAGTACCGGTGGGTGAACATCTTAGACTTGGTAAATATGACTCCACAATGGTGGATAGCCAGAGGTGCTGGCAATTGTCTAGATGGAAGTACCGGTGGGTGAACATCTTAGACTTGGTAAATATGACTCCACAATGGTGGATAGCCAGAGGTGCTGGCAATTGTCTAGATGGAAGTACCGGTGGGTGAACATCTTAGACTTAATAAATATGACTCCACAATGGTGGATAGCCAGACGTGCTGGCAATTGTCTAGATGGAAGTACCGGTGGGTGAACATCTTAGACTTGGTAAATATGACTCCACAATGGTGGATAGCCAGAGGTGCTGGCAATTGTCTAGATGGAAGTACCGGTGGGTGAACATCTTAGACTTGGTAAATATGACTCCACAATGGTGGATAGCCAGAGGTGCTGGCAATTGTCTAGATGGAAGTACCGGTAGGTGAACATCTTAGACTTAATAAATATGACTCCACAATGGTGGATAGCCAGAGGTGCTGGCAATTGTCTTAGATGGAAGTACCGGTGGGTGAACATCTTAAGACTTGAATTATTTATGATATCACAAATGTGTGAATAGTCAGATGTGCTGACAAATAGCTATGGTGGAAGTACAGAAATGTGAACACCATAGTGTAATTTTGATTAAATTATTGTGAACAATAGTTGACGATTGGTAATGTGATATTATTACCTGGTGAGAGTCAATTCGAATAGAAATGACTCAGTTTGAATATTGATTGTGAAAAATGTATTTATACATTTTGTTGTTGAGACACCATTGGGGTTACTTACTTAGTTCATATGAACTAATTGTGACTTATATGTGATGTTACAGGTCAAGATAGATATGCATTGGGCGATCAGATCGGGCATGTTGTGAAGCAGAACCAAACGTTATGTAAAGTATGTGGTAGTATTAAACTTAAACACACCAGTTTTTATTTAAAAATAAATTTCAATTATATTTGAAATTAAGTGTGTTTAAATCATGAAACTTCACGCTTCCGAACATGATTTTTGAGAAAGTTTAATTTGGGACCTAAAAATGGGACACGTGTAATCGTGTGTAAAGTTTGGGTGTTACAGAGTTGGTATCAGAGCAATGGTTTGAGTGAATCAAGTGCGTCATGAACACTTGATCTCAAACTTTTATGCTCTTGATATGAAAACATAACGTTTAATTCGAAGACCCGATCATGATGCCGAATGTATGAGGTTAGCATATCTATGTCCTGTATTATAATTGTTAAATGTAATGTGAATCATTACATGTTAAATGTGATTTGATTGATTGTTTGAAACCGAAATCAATGTCTTAAGTATGAAATGAAGGAAGTAAGGAATTGGGCATATAATGAATGAACTAGTACGTCTGGCCAACTTACTAGTGCAAACATGATATGAACAAGCTCTTATGGGAATCGTTTCATACTTAGGCTATTGAAATTAGGTAAGGTGTTATGAGTCTAATGTATCTATTACTTGTGGGTAATAGTGTTACCAATTCAAGAGAAATAAATTGGAGAATTAATGTGAAAAGACCTACATGAGCGTAGGCAATAACACTTGAGGTGTTGGGGGAATTAATCCATTTGAACATGGAAAATGTTTTGGTGTATATACACGAATTAAAAATGTGAAATTTGACCCGTTTAGGGTAAAATGGGGAAAAGGGATACATAATTATGTTTATGTGTTCATACATGTTTAAGTTTGAGATGTAATGATTTAAACATGTTAATAATTTATATAATATGCATATAATCTATATACGTGATATATAGAGTTGTAAGTATACAATACGTATGATGAATGTTATGATATGATTTCATAACTAGTGATAGTGTCATTACATGTTGATAGTAATTGACACATTGAATTGGAAACTATTTATAATAGTGTTAAAGCAAATTTAAGACCATGACGTATGACATTTTGTGAATTTAACATGTAAGACCACTGGTGGGTGGCATTGGGTTTAACATGTAAGACCATTGGTAAATGGCATTGGATTTATCATATAAGACCACTTGTAAGTGGCGTTGAATTTATTTGTAAAACCACTAGTGAGTGGCGTTGTGTTGGATGTGTAAAATCATTTTTGAATGACATTGAATTGTCATGTAATTCCTCCTCAGTGAGGCATTGGGGGAAAAATCCACATGCGTGTGGATTGGTCAATACGTGAGTATGTGTCAAACGATGTTGACTTTAAAAAGAAGTCAAAGTTATGATTAATGTGACTAGGTGAGTTACTTACTCACTAATATGCAACCATAAGACATATTAGTGCTTATGTGTTATGTGATTATATTGGTTGAAACTACTTGTAATTGACTTGTAGTAATTGTGATAAATTGAATGGTAAATTGACCATATGTGTCATGAAATGTTGAAGATATGAAACCACATAGTGGTGGTATTTAACTACTTGATAGATGTCTTGTAGTATTGGATGAATGTTGTGTCCTAATTGCATAAGTTGAAAGGTGTTACTAAATGATAATTTATAGTTGACACTATAAAATGATAATAATCCACATTGTGTGGAAGTATATGAATATGAAACCACATGGGGTGGTATTCGGATTGTTGAAATTGATTAATGTAATGATAAATGGCATAACTAATGAACGTGTCGTTATATGTTTAAAATAAATGACACAGATAATGGGTGACGTTTCACATTCGTGTGAAACGAATGTAAGACCACTGGTGCGTGGCATTAATTTTTGTCATGTAAGTCCATAATGAAATGACGTTAGTGTTTGTCATGTAAGTCCATATTTTGTGGTATTGGGGGTAAACCATGTACATGTACATGATAGTAAGTCACATGTTACCATTGAGTTGTTTAAACTTGTGATGATGAATCACAAGTGTTGTGTGTAAAACTCAATTGGTGACTAAAATAAATGTAAACACAAGTGAATGTGTTCAAATGGGTGTAAATTACCCATTTGATTGTTTTGTAGTTGTAGGATTGGGTGAGTCCACACTACAATTGTATGTGCATGTAGCATATATGTGAATTGTTGTTTTAATTGAAGTTGAGGTAAATGGGTAGGGTTAGTGTGGTTATTGTGGTTGAATGATTTACAGGGTATGTGAACATTCAACTAATGATAATGATTGAGTTGATTTACAAGAGTGTAAACAACCATCATACTGTGGATTTGGTGATCTACAAATGTGTAGACATTAAATTGGCAAGGTGCATGCTTAGATTCACAAGGTGTGAACAAAAAGATGATCTACAAGAGTGTAGACATCAAATTTCAAGAGTCAAATTGTTTAAGTTGACTTTTGGGAAATATGATGCACAATTGGAGTTTTGTGTGCACATAGGTGTTGTGTTAAGTGATAAGGGTTATACATGAATGATAGATGAGAATGTCTATCTAGGCAGACGAATAACGCGAATGATAAGTCATTCGGTTGTGGTGGTGTGTTAAATACATTATACATGAGGTTTGACTTAAAAAAAAAAAAGAAAAAAAAAAGTCAGAGTTATACCTATTTGTAAAGAAATAGGATATTTATTATATGTAGAAATACACTTGAGTGTATGATTTGGTTTGGATGAAGAAAGTCAAAACAAATAATCAATTGTAAATTGATTATATAGAATCAAGTATAATGATCATGTTTATCTATGGATAAATGTTCAATTATACTTGAAGTATGTGTTAGAGAAGTAGTGTCTAGGCATGGTGTGCCAGTGATGATTATTTCTGATCGAGACACTTGATTTACTTCTCATTTCTGGAGAAATTTCCAGGAAGAATTAGGATCATGGATAAGCACGGCGTATCATTCTCAGATTGATGGTCAGGTGAAAGGACTATTCACATACTGGAGGTATGTTACGATCGTGTATAATTAATTTTGATGGTAGTTGGGATGATTATTTACCTTTAGCCGAGTTCTCATACGATAACACTTATCATTCCAGTATTGGAATGCCTCCATATGAAATGTTGTATAGGAGAAAATGTCGTACTCCTGTGTTGAGGAGAAGTTGGGCAATGAGAATTGGCAAATAAAAAGGCAGTTAAAGTAACAAATGAATGTATAGATTAGATTCTAGTTCATTTGAAGGCGGTATAGGACCTTCAGAATTCCTATGTTGATAAACATAGGAGGATTATTGAGTTCCAGGTAGGAGATTTTGTATTGTTAAAGGTCTCTCCTGGGAAATGTATTATATATTTTAGAAAGCAAGGGAAGTTAAGTCCACGCTTTATTGGACCATTTAAAATCATAGCTCGTGTTGGTGAAGTTGCTTGTCGCCTAGAGCTACCTGAAGAGTTAAGTGGAATACATAACACGTTCCACGTTACTTACTTACGAAAATGTTAAGCAGATGAATCTGCATACGTACCACTGGATGATATAGAAATTGATGGCAAGTTTAACTAAGTGGAAAGGCCGGTAGTTATATTAGACAGGAAAGTCAACCAGATGAGGAATTCTATCTTTTTATTTTAAGGTATAATCGGTTTCGAGGACGAAACCTTTGTAAGGAGGGGAGATTTGTAACAACCGGTTTTTAATAATGAATGTATTGTGAATAATTGTTAATCAAACGATTGTGGTTGTTGTGATTTGAAAATATGTAAGAATTACGTCATTAATGGCAAGAACACATTTGGTCGTGCTTGAAATCCACGAGGATTTAATAACTTTTGTTATTGGGGATTGATAGTATGTGAAAAATGATGAACGTGGGCGAAAACCGTGCGCAAAACGGAGTTCGTATGCTCCCGGAATCGCGAAACGAAGTTAAAAATCAAAAATGATGATGCTGGTGACGTGGGGCGGTACGCCTGGCGGGACGCACCCAGTTGGGGCGATACGCCCCATGTACTATGTCGGTTTAAATTGTTTTAAACGATCAGATTGCATCGGAAATGTAATTTTCTTCATCCTTTCGACCTGTTTTTCTCCCAGACGAACATCCATCAACTTTTAAGACCAAAACCCTCAATTTAAAGGCTTCTGATCATCCAGATCGCGCATAGGATCATGTTTTCAAGTCCCGATCGTTGTTTCAACCGCAGAAATCCGTCAGAATAGGTAACAGTTCGTTTTATCCTACTAGTTTAATATTGTGTGGATTAAATCTATTTTTGAATGTAATACTATGATTATGGGTATTGATTATTGCCTAGTTGATAACTAGGAATTGCTAGAAATGAAGAACTTGTTGTTTTGATGGTGAAATCTTCGTTTTGAAGCCGGGATAATGTCTGGTTGTTATGAAACCCATATCATGGTGTGATAACTAGTAGGAATGGGTAGATTATGGTTTTAAATGAAACATGGATTATAAATCCATGGATTAAACGATGATTATGATGAACATAATCAGTTATTTGATAAAAGTGATTAAAGATCGTAACTAATATAATGAACATCAGTTATTTGATAAATTGCCTAACAGAGGCATGAAATGTGATTAATTGTGATAATTGACTAAAACTTGCTAAAGATAGTAAGATAGAGTCAATTATGTGATAAATTGACTTTGAGAAAGTCAAACCAGTCAAGTGCGTTGAACTTGATTATATGTGTTATATGTATTGAGTATAGTTGTATATATGTGAATATGCAACTAGGTATTGACGGTGAAAGTCAAGGGATAAGCCACAGAAGTGGAAAAGAGGTTGTAGGAAGTGAACAACCGCTTGAACCAGGTAAGTTACCCAACTTACTGTAACATTACATATAAGTAGTAGAAAGAGTCTACTTGCGTATTTGATATATGTGAATAATGTTAAATATGTGATTGAAACTATGGGATGAGAAATCCTTTAGTTTGTGTTTGTTAAGTTTCAATGGGAAACGTATATGCAATATATTTGCATTAGAATAACTGGGTGAACCGGTGATTGATTAATATGATTTGGTGTTTATAAAATAATGGGGCATAACTTGATTAATGAATCTAATGGAATTATAAGACCTTTGAGAAGGCATTATTAGTTTCAAAACGAATGTTATGCTTGTGTGGTGTGCATAATATAAATGCATTAAAATTTAGCCGGATGAGCCGGTGAAATTGATTTAATTGTTGAACCACAAATGTGTGGCTAACCGGTTAATCCGGGAACCAAATTGTTGAACCACAAATGTGTGGCTAACCGGTTAATCCGGGAACTGAATCAAATATGACTCCACAATGGTGGATAGCCAGAGGTGCTGGCAATTGTCTAGATGGAAGTACCGGTAGGTGAACATCTTAGACTTAATAAATATGACTCCACAATGGTGGATAGCCAGAGGTGCTGGCAATTGTCTAGATGGAAGTACCGGTAGGTGAACATCTTAGACTTAATAAATATGACTCCACAATGGTGGATAGCCAGAGGTGCTGGCAATTGTCTAGATGGAAGTACCGGTGGGTGAACATCTTAGACTTGGTAAATATGACTCCACAATGGTGGATAGCCAGAGGTGCTGGCAATTGTCTAGATGGAAGTACCGGTGGGTGAACATCTTAGACTTAATAAATATGACTCCACAATGGTGGATAGCCAGAGGTGCTGGCAATTGTCTAGATGGAAGTACCGGTGGGTAAACATCTTAGACTTGGTAAATATGACTCCACAATGGTGGATAGCCAGAGGTGCTGGCAATTGTCTAGATGGAAGTACCGGTGGGTGAACATCTTAGACTTGGTAAATATGACTCCACAATGGTGGATAGCCAGAGGTGCTGGTAATTGTCTAGATGGAAGTACCGGTAGGTGAACATCTTAGACTTAATAAATATGACTCCACAATGGTGGATAGCCAGAGGTGCTGGCAATTGTCTAGATGGAAGTACCGGTGGGTGAACATCTTAGACTTGGTAAATATGACTCCACAATGGTGGATAGCCAGAGGTGCTGGCAATTGTCTAGATGGAAGTACCGGTGGGTGAACATCTTAGACTTGGTAAATATGACTCCACAATGGTGGATAGCCAGAGGTGCTGGCAATTGTCTAGATGGAAGTACCGGTGGGTGAACATCTTAGACTTAATAAATATGACTCCACAATGGTGGATAGCCAGACGTGCTGGCAATTGTCTAGATGGAAGTACCGGTGGGTGAACATCTTAGACTTGGTAAATATGACTCCACAATGGTGGATAGCCAGAGGTGCTGGCAATTGTCTAGATGGAAGTACCGGTGGGTGAACATCTTAGACTTGGTAAATATGACTCCACAATGGTGGATAGCCAGAGGTGCTGGCAATTGTCTAGATGGAAGTACCGGTAGGTGAACATCTTAGACTTAATAAATATGACTCCACAATGGTGGATAGCCAGAGGTGCTGGCAATTGTCTTAGATGGAAGTACCGGTGGGTGAACATCTTAAGACTTGAATTATTTATGATATCACAAATGTGTGAATAGTCAGATGTGCTGACAAATAGCTATGGTGGAAGTACAGAAATGTGAACACCATAGTGTAATTTTGATTAAATTATTGTGAACAATAGTTGACGATTGGTAATGTGATATTATTACCTGGTGAGAGTCAATTCGAATAGAAATGACTCAGTTTGAATATTGATTGTGAAAAATGTATTTATACATTTTGTTGTTGAGACACCATTGGGGTTACTTACTTAGTTCATATGAACTAATTGTGACTTATATGTGATGTTACAGGTCAAGATAGATATGCATTGGGCGATCAGATCGGGCATGTTGTGAAGCAGAACCAAACGTTATGTAAAGTATGTGGTAGTATTAAACTTAAACACACCAGTTTTTATTTAAAAATAAATTTCAATTATATTTGAAATTAAGTGTGTTTAAATCATGAAACTTCACGCTTCCGAACATGATTTTTGAGAAAGTTTAATTTGGGACCTAAAAATGGGACACGTGTAATCGTGTGTAAAGTTTGGGTGTTACAGAGTTGGTATCAGAGCAATGGTTTGAGTGAATCAAGTGCGTCATGAACACTTGATCTCAAACTTTTATGCTCTTGATATGAAAACATAACGTTTGATTCGAAGACCCGATCATGATGCCGAATGTATGAGGTTAGCATATCTATGTCCTGTATTATAATTGTTAAATGTAATGTGAATCATTACATGTTAAATGTGATTTGATTGATTGTTTGAAACCGAAATCAATGTCTTAAGTATGAAATGAAGGAAGTAAGGAATTGGGCATATAATGAATGAACTAGTACGTCTGGCCAACTTACTAGTGCAAACATGATATGAACAAGCTCTTATGGGAATCGTTTCATACTTAGGCTATTGAAATTAGGTAAGGTGTTATGAGTCTAATGTATCTATTACTTGTGGGTAATCGTGTTACCAATTCAAGAGAAATAAATTGGAGAATTAATGTGAAAAGACCTACATGAGCGTAGGCAATAACACTTGAGGTGTTGGGGGAATTAATCCATTTGAACATGGAAAATGTTTTGGTGTATATACACGAATTAAAAATGTGAAATTTGACCCGTTTAGGGTAAAATGGGGAAAAGGGATACATAATTATGTTTATGTGTTCATACATGTTTAAGTTTGAGATGTAATGATTTAAACATGTTAATAATTTATATAATATGCATATAATCTATATACGTGATATATAGAGTTGTAAGTATACAATACGTATGATGAATGTTATGATATGATTTCATAACTAGTGATAGTGTCATTACATGTTGATAGTAATTGACACATTGAATTGGAAACTATTTATAATAGTGTTAAAGCAAATTTAAGACCATGACGTATGACATTTTGTGAATTTAACATGTAAGACCACTGGTGGGTGGCATTGGGTTTAACATGTAAGACCATTGGTAAATGGCATTGGATTTATCATATAAGACCACTTGTAAGTGGCGTTGAATTTATTTGTAAAACCACTAGTGAGTGGCGTTGTGTTGGATGTGTAAAATCATTTTTGAATGACATTGAATTGTCATGTAATTCCTCCTCAGTGAGGCATTGGGGGAAAAATCCACATGCGTGTGGATTGGTCAATACGTGAGTATGTGTCAAACGATGTTGACTTTAAAAAGAAGTCAAAGTTATGATTAATGTGACTAGGTGAGTTACTTACTCACTAATATGCAACCATAAGACATATTAGTGCTTATGTGTTATGTGATTATATTGGTTGAAACTACTTGTAATTGACTTGTAGTAATTGTGATAAATTGAATGGTAAATTGACCATATGTGTCATGAAATGTTGAAGATATGAAACCACATAGTGGTGGTATTTAACTACTTGATAGATGTCTTGTAGTATTGGATGAATGTTGTGTCCTAATTGCATAAGTTGAAAGGTGTTACTAAATGATAATTTATAGTTGACACTATAAAATGATAATAATCCACATTGTGTGGAAGTATATGAATATGAAACCACATGGGGTGGTATTCGGATTGTTGAAATTGATTAATGTAATGATAAATGGCATAACTAATGAACGTGTCGTTATATGTTTAAAATAAATGACACAGATAATGGGTGACGTTTCACATTCGTGTGAAACGAATGTAAGACCACTGGTGCGTGGCATTAATTTTTGTCATGTAAGTCCATAATGAAATGACGTTAGTGTTTGTCATGTAAGTCCATATTTTGTGGTATTGGGGGTAAACCATGTACATGTACATGATAGTAAGTCACATGTTACCATTGAGTTGTTTAAACTTGTGATGATGAATCACAAGTGTTGTGTGTAAAACTCAATTGGTGACTAAAATAAATGTAAACACAAGTGAATGTGTTCAAATGGGTGTAAATTACCCATTTGATTGTTTTGTAGTTGTAGGATTGGGTGAGTCCACACTACAATTGTATGTGCATGTAGCATATATGTGAATTGTTGTTTTAATTGAAGTTGAGGTAAATGGGTAGGGTTAGTGTGGTTATTGTGGTTGAATGATTTACAGGGTATGTGAACATTCAACTAATGATAATGATTGAGTTGATTTACAAGAGTGTAAACAACCATCATACTGTGGATTTGGTGATCTACAAATGTGTAGACATTAAATTGGCAAGGTGCATGCTTAGATTCACAAGGTGTGAACAAAAAGATGATCTACAAGAGTGTAGACATCAAATTTCAAGAGTCAAATTGTTTAAGTTGACTTTTGGGAAATATGATGCACAATTGGAGTTTTGTGTGCACATAGGTGTTGTGTTAAGTGATAAGGGTTATACATGAATGATAGATGAGAATGTCTATCTAGGCAGACGAATAACGCGAATGATAAGTCATTCGGTTGTGGTGGTGTGTTAAATACATTATACATGAGGTTTGACTTAAAAAAAAAGAAAAGAAAAAAAAAAAAGTCAGAGTTATACCTATTTGTAAAGAAATAGGATATTTATTATATGTAGAAATACACTTGAGTGTATGATTTGGTTTGGATGAAGAAAGTCAAAACAAATAATCAATTGTAAATTGATTATATAGAATCAAGTATAATGATCATGTTTATCTAAGGATAAATGTTCAATTATACTTGAAGTATGTGTTAGAGAAGTAGTGTCTAGGCATGGTGTGCCAGTGATGATTATTTCTGATCGAGACACTTGATTTACTTCTCATTTCTGGAGAAATTTCCAGGAAGAATTAGGATCATGGATAAGCACGGCGTATCATTCTCAGATTGATGGTCAGGTGAAAGGACTATTCACATACTGGAGGTATGTTACGATCGTGTATAATTAATTTTGATGGTAGTTGGGATGATTATTTACCTTTAGCCGAGTTCTCATACGATAACACTTATCATTCCAGTATTGGAATGCCTCCATATGAAATGTTGTATAGGAGAAAATGTCGTACTCCTGTGTTGAGGAGAAGTTGGGCAATGAGAATTGGCAAATAAAAAGGCAGTTAAAGTAACAAATGAATGTATAGATTAGATTCTAGTTCATTTGAAGGCGGTATAGGACCTTCAGAATTCCTATGTTGATAAACATAGGAGGATTATTGAGTTCCAGGTAGGAGATTTTGTATTGTTAAAGGTCTCTCCTGGGAAATGTATTATATATTTTAGAAAGCAAGGGAAGTTAAGTCCACGCTTTATTGGACCATTTAAAATCATAGCTCGTGTTGGTGAAGTTGCTTGTCGCCTAGAGCTACCTGAAGAGTTAAGTGGAATACATAACACGTTCCACGTTACTTACTTACGAAAATGTTAAGCAGATGAATCTGCATACGTACCACTGGATGATATAGAAATTGATGGCAAGTTTAACTAAGTGGAAAGGCCGGTAGTTATATTAGACAGGAAAGTCAACCAGATGAGGAATTCTATCTTTTTATTTTAAGGTATAATCGGTTTCGAGGACGAAACCTTTGTAAGGAGGGGAGATTTGTAACAACCGGTTTTTTATAATGAATGTATTGTGAATAATTGTTAATCAAACGATTGTGGTTGTTGTGATTTGAAAATATGTAAGAATTACGTCATTAATGGCAAGAGCACATTTGGTCGTGCTTGAAATCCACGAGGATTTAATAACTTTTGTTATTGGGGATTGATAGTATGTGAAAAATGATGAACGTGGGCGAAAACCGTGCGCAAAACGGAGTTCGTATGCTCCCGGAATCGCGAAACGAAGTTAAAAATCAAAAATGATGATGCTGGTGACGTGGGGCGGTACGCCTGGCGGGACGCACCCAGTTGGGGCGATACGCCCCATGTACTATGTCGGTTTAAATTGTTTTAAACGATCAGATTGCATCGGAAATGTAATTTTCTTCATCCTTTCGACCTGTTTTTCTCCCAGACGAACATCCATCAACTTTTAAGACCAAAACCCTCAATTTAAAGGCTTCTGATCATCCAGATCGCGCATAGGATCATGTTTTCAAGTCCCGATCGTTGTTTCAACCGCAGAAATCCGTCAGAATAGGTAACAGTTCGTTTTATCCTACTAGTTTAATATTGTGTGGATTAAATCTATTTTTGAATGTAATACTATGATTATGGGTATTGATTATTGCCTAGTTGATAACTAGGAATTGCTAGAAATGAAGAACTTGTTGTTTTGATGGTGAAATCTTCGTTTTGAAGCCGGGATAATGTCTGGTTGTTATGAAACCCATATCATGGTGTGATAACTAGTAGGAATGGGTAGATTATGGTTTTAAATGAAACATGGATTATAAATCCATGGATTAAACGATGATTATGATGAACATAATCAGTTATTTGATAAAAGTGATTAAAGATCGTAACTAATATAATGAACATCAGTTATTTGATAAATTGCCTAACAGAGGCATGAAATGTGATTAATTGTGATAATTGACTAAAACTTGCTAAAGATAGTAAGATAGAGTCAATTATGTGATAAATTGACTTTGAGAAAGTCAAACCAGTCAAGTGCGTTGAACTTGATTATATGTGTTATATGTATTGAGTATAGTTGTATATATGTGAATATGCAACTAGGTATTGACGGTGAAAGTCAAGGGATAAGCCACAGAAGTGGAAAAGAGGTTGTAGGAAGTGAACAACCGCTTGAACCAGGTAAGTTACCCAACTTACTGTAACATTACATATAAGTAGTAGAAAGAGTCTACTTGCGTATTTGATATATGTGAATAATGTTAAATATGTGATTGAAACTATGGGATGAGAAATCCTTTAGTTTGTGTTTGTTAAGTTTCAATGGGAAACGTATATGCAATATATTTGCATTAGAATAACTGGGTGAACCGGTGATTGATTAATATGATTTGGTGTTTATAAAATAATGGGGCATAACTTGATTAATGAATCTAATGGAATTATAAGACCTTTGAGAAGGCATTATTAGTTTCAAAACGAATGTTATGCTTGTGTGGTGTGCATAATATAAATGCATTAAAATTTAGCCGGATGAGCCGGTGAAATTGATTTAATTGTTGAACCACAAATGTGTGGCTAACCGGTTAATCCGGGAACCAAATTGTTGAACCACAAATGTGTGGCTAACCGGTTAATCCGGGAACTGAATCAAATATGACTCCACAATGGTGGATAGCCAGAGGTGCTGGCAATTGTCTAGATGGAAGTACCGGTAGGTGAACATCTTAGACTTAATAAATATGACTCCACAATGGTGGATAGCCAGAGGTGCTGGCAATTGTCTAGATGGAAGTACCGGTAGGTGAACATCTTAGACTTAATAAATATGACTCCACAATGGTGGATAGCCAGAGGTGCTGGCAATTGTCTAGATGGAAGTACCGGTGGGTGAACATCTTAGACTTGGTAAATATGACTCCACAATGGTGGATAGCCAGA
This sequence comes from Mikania micrantha, assembly GCA_009363875.1. NCBI lineage: Eukaryota > Viridiplantae > Streptophyta > Magnoliopsida > Asterales > Asteraceae > Mikania > Mikania micrantha. The sequence goes on from CM018681.1 coordinate 19,209,304, forward strand.
GGTGCTGGCAATTGTCTAGATGGAAGTACCGGTGGGTGAACATCTTAGACTTAATAAATATGACTCCACAATGGTGGATAGCCAGAGGTGCTGGCAATTGTCTAGATGGAAGTACCGGTGGGTGAACATCTTAGACTTGGTAAATATGACTCCACAATGGTGGATAGCCAGAGGTGCTGGCAATTGTCTAGATGGAAGTACCGGTGGGTGAACATCTTAGACTTGGTAAATATGACTCCACAATGGTGGATAGCCAGAGGTGCTGGTAATTGTCTAGATGGAAGTACCGGTAGGTGAACATCTTAGACTTAATAAATATGACTCCACAATGGTGGATAGCCAGAGGTGCTGGCAATTGTCTAGATGGAAGTACCGGTGGGTGAACATCTTAGACTTGGTAAATATGACTCCACAATGGTGGATAGCCAGAGGTGCTGGCAATTGTCTAGATGGAAGTACCGGTGGGTGAACATCTTAGACTTGGTAAATATGACTCCACAATGGTGGATAGCCAGAGGTGCTGGCAATTGTCTAGATGGAAGTACCGGTGGGTGAACATCTTAGACTTAATAAATATGACTCCACAATGGTGGATAGCCAGACGTGCTGGCAATTGTCTAGATGGAAGTACCGGTGGGTGAACATCTTAGACTTGGTAAATATGACTCCACAATGGTGGATAGCCAGAGGTGCTGGCAATTGTCTAGATGGAAGTACCGGTGGGTGAACATCTTAGACTTGGTAAATATGACTCCACAATGGTGGATAGCCAGAGGTGCTGGCAATTGTCTAGATGGAAGTACCGGTAGGTGAACATCTTAGACTTAATAAATATGACTCCACAATGGTGGATAGCCAGAGGTGCTGGCAATTGTCTTAGATGGAAGTACCGGTGGGTGAACATCTTAAGACTTGAATTATTTATGATATCACAAATGTGTGAATAGTCAGATGTGCTGACAAATAGCTATGGTGGAAGTACAGAAATGTGAACACCATAGTGTAATTTTGATTAAATTATTGTGAACAATAGTTGACGATTGGTAATGTGATATTATTACCTGGTGAGAGTCAATTCGAATAGAAATGACTCAGTTTGAATATTGATTGTGAAAAATGTATTTATACATTTTGTTGTTGAGACACCATTGGGGTTACTTACTTAGTTCATATGAACTAATTGTGACTTATATGTGATGTTACAGGTCAAGATAGATATGCATTGGGCGATCAGATCGGGCATGTTGTGAAGCAGAACCAAACGTTATGTAAAGTATGTGGTAGTATTAAACTTAAACACACCAGTTTTTATTTAAAAATAAATTTCAATTATATTTGAAATTAAGTGTGTTTAAATCATGAAACTTCACGCTTCCGAACATGATTTTTGAGAAAGTTTAATTTGGGACCTAAAAATGGGACACGTGTAATCGTGTGTAAAGTTTGGGTGTTACAGAGTTGGTATCAGAGCAATGGTTTGAGTGAATCAAGTGCGTCATGAACACTTGATCTCAAACTTTTATGCTGTTGATATGAAAACATAACGTTTGATTCGAAGACCCGATCATGATGCCGAATGTATGAGGTTAGCATATCTATGTCCTGTATTATAATTGTTAAATGTAATGTGAATCATTACATGTTAAATGTGATTTGATTGATTGTTTGAAACCGAAATCAATGTCTTAAGTATGAAATGAAGGAAGTAAGGAATTGGGCATATAATGAATGAACTAGTACGTCTGGCCAACTTACTAGTGCAAACATGATATGAACAAGCTCTTATGGGAATCGTTTCATACTTAGGCTATTGAAATTAGGTAAGGTGTTATGAGTCTAATGTATCTATTACTTGTGGGTAATCGTGTTACCAATTCAAGAGAAATAAATTGGAGAATTAATGTGAAAAGACCTACATGAGCGTAGGCAATAACACTTGAGGTGTTGGGGGAATTAATCCATTTGAACATGGAAAATGTTTTGGTGTATATACACGAATTAAAAATGTGAAATTTGACCCGTTTAGGGTAAAATGGGGAAAAGGGATACATAATTATGTTTATGTGTTCATACATGTTTAAGTTTGAGATGTAATGATTTAAACATGTTAATAATTTATATAATATGCATATAATCTATATACGTGATATATAGAGTTGTAAGTATACAATACGTATGATGAATGTTATGATATGATTTCATAACTAGTGATAGTGTCATTACATGTTGATAGTAATTGACACATTGAATTGGAAACTATTTATAATAGTGTTAAAGCAAATTTAAGACCATGACGTATGACATTTTGTGAATTTAACATGTAAGACCACTGGTGGGTGGCATTGGGTTTAACATGTAAGACCATTGGTAAATGGCATTGGATTTATCATATAAGACCACTTGTAAGTGGCGTTGAATTTATTTGTAAAACCACTAGTGAGTGGCGTTGTGTTGGATGTGTAAAATCATTTTTGAATGACATTGAATTGTCATGTAATTCCTCCTCAGTGAGGCATTGGGGGAAAAATCCACATGCGTGTGGATTGGTCAATACGTGAGTATGTGTCAAACGATGTTGACTTTAAAAAGAAGTCAAAGTTATGATTAATGTGACTAGGTGAGTTACTTACTCACTAATATGCAACCATAAGACATATTAGTGCTTATGTGTTATGTGATTATATTGGTTGAAACTACTTGTAATTGACTTGTAGTAATTGTGATAAATTGAATGGTAAATTGACCATATGTGTCATGAAATGTTGAAGATATGAAACCACATAGTGGTGGTATTTAACTACTTGATAGATGTCTTGTAGTATTGGATGAATGTTGTGTCCTAATTGCATAAGTTGAAAGGTGTTACTAAATGATAATTTATAGTTGACACTATAAAATGATAATAATCCACATTGTGTGGAAGTATATGAATATGAAACCACATGGGGTGGTATTCGGATTGTTGAAATTGATTAATGTAATGATAAATGGCATAACTAATGAACGTGTCGTTATATGTTTAAAATAAATGACACAGATAATGGGTGACGTTTCACATTCGTGTGAAACGAATGTAAGACCACTGGTGCGTGGCATTAATTTTTGTCATGTAAGTCCATAATGAAATGACGTTAGTGTTTGTCATGTAAGTCCATATTTTGTGGTATTGGGGGTAAACCATGTACATGTACATGATAGTAAGTCACATGTTACCATTGAGTTGTTTAAACTTGTGATGATGAATCACAAGTGTTGTGTGTAAAACTCAATTGGTGACTAAAATAAATGTAAACACAAGTGAATGTGTTCAAATGGGTGTAAATTACCCATTTGATTGTTTTGTAGTTGTAGGATTGGGTGAGTCCACACTACAATTGTATGTGCATGTAGCATATATGTGAATTGTTGTTTTAATTGAAGTTGAGGTAAATGGGTAGGGTTAGTGTGGTTATTGTGGTTGAATGATTTACAGGGTATGTGAACATTCAACTAATGATAATGATTGAGTTGATTTACAAGAGTGTAAACAACCATCATACTGTGGATTTGGTGATCTACAAATGTGTAGACATTAAATTGGCAAGGTGCATGCTTAGATTCACAAGGTGTGAACAAAAAGATGATCTACAAGAGTGTAGACATCAAATTTCAAGAGTCAAATTGTTTAAGTTGACTTTTGGGAAATATGATGCACAATTGGAGTTTTGTGTGCACATAGGTGTTGTGTTAAGTGATAAGGGTTATACATGAATGATAGATGAGAATGTCTATCTAGGCAGACGAATAACGCGAATGATAAGTCATTCGGTTGTGGTGGTGTGTTAAATACATTATACATGAGGTTTGACTTAAAAAAAAAAAAAGAAAAAAAAAAGTCAGAGTTATACCTATTTGTAAAGAAATAGGATATTTATTATATGTAGAAATACACTTGAGTGTATGATTTGGTTTGGATGAAGAAAGTCAAAACAAATAATCAATTGTAAATTGATTATATAGAATCAAGTATAATGATCATGTTTATCTAAGGATAAATGTTCAATTATACTTGAAGTATGTGTTAGAGAAGTAGTGTCTAGGCATGGTGTGCCAGTGATGATTATTTCTGATCGAGACACTTGATTTACTTCTCATTTCTGGAGAAATTTCCAGGAAGAATTAGGATCATGGATAAGCACGGCGTATCATTCTCAGATTGATGGTCAGGTGAAAGGACTATTCACATACTGGAGGTATGTTACGATCGTGTATAATTAATTTTGATGGTAGTTGGGATGATTATTTACCTTTAGCCGAGTTCTCATACGATAACACTTATCATTCCAGTATTGGAATGCCTCCATATGAAATGTTGTATAGGAGAAAATGTCGTACTCCTGTGTTGAGGAGAAGTTGGGCAATGAGAATTGGCAAATAAAAAGGCAGTTAAAGTAACAAATGAATGTATAGATTAGATTCTAGTTCATTTGAAGGCGGTATAGGACCTTCAGAATTCCTATGTTGATAAACATAGGAGGATTATTGAGTTCCAGGTAGGAGATTTTGTATTGTTAAAGGTCTCTCCTGGGAAATGTATTATATATTTTAGAAAGCAAGGGAAGTTAAGTCCACGCTTTATTGGACCATTTAAAATCATAGCTCGTGTTGGTGAAGTTGCTTGTCGCCTAGAGCTACCTGAAGAGTTAAGTGGAATACATAACACGTTCCACGTTACTTACTTACGAAAATGTTAAGCAGATGAATCTGCATACGTACCACTGGATGATATAGAAATTGATGGCAAGTTTAACTAAGTGGAAAGGCCGGTAGTTATATTAGACAGGAAAGTCAACCAGATGAGGAATTCTATCTTTTTATTTTAAGGTATAATCGGTTTCGAGGACGAAACCTTTGTAAGGAGGGGAGATTTGTAACAACCGGTTTTTTATAATGAATGTATTGTGAATAATTGTTAATCAAACGATTGTGGTTGTTGTGATTTGAAAATATGTAAGAATTACGTCATTAATGGCAAGAGCACATTTGGTCGTGCTTGAAATCCACGAGGATTTAATAACTTTTGTTATTGGGGATTGATAGTATGTGAAAAATGATGAACGTGGGCGAAAACCGTGCGCAAAACGGAGTTCGTATGCTCCCGGAATCGCGAAACGAAGTTAAAAATCAAAAATGATGATGCTGGTGACGTGGGGCGGTACGCCTGGCGGGACGCACCCAGTTGGGGCGATACGCCCCATGTACTATGTCGGTTTAAATTGTTTTAAACGATCAGATTGCATCGGAAATGTAATTTTCTTCATCCTTTCGACCTGTTTTTCTCCCAGACGAACATCCATCAACTTTTAAGACCAAAACCCTCAATTTAAAGGCTTCTGATCATCCAGATCGCGCATAGGATCATGTTTTCAAGTCCCGATCGTTGTTTCAACCGCAGAAATCCGTCAGAATAGGTAACAGTTCGTTTTATCCTACTAGTTTAATATTGTGTGGATTAAATCTATTTTTGAATGTAATACTATGATTATGGGTATTGATTATTGCCTAGTTGATAACTAGGAATTGCTAGAAATGAAGAACTTGTTGTTTTGATGGTGAAATCTTCGTTTTGAAGCCGGGATAATGTCTGGTTGTTATGAAACCCATATCATGGTGTGATAACTAGTAGGAATGGGTAGATTATGGTTTTAAATGAAACATGGATTATAAATCCATGGATTAAACGATGATTATGATGAACATAATCAGTTATTTGATAAAAGTGATTAAAGATCGTAACTAATATAATGAACATCAGTTATTTGATAAATTGCCTAACAGAGGCATGAAATGTGATTAATTGTGATAATTGACTAAAACTTGCTAAAGATAGTAAGATAGAGTCAATTATGTGATAAATTGACTTTGAGAAAGTCAAACCAGTCAAGTGCGTTGAACTTGATTATATGTGTTATATGTATTGAGTATAGTTGTATATATGTGAATATGCAACTAGGTATTGACGGTGAAAGTCAAGGGATAAGCCACAGAAGTGGAAAAGAGGTTGTAGGAAGTGAACAACCGCTTGAACCAGGTAAGTTACCCAACTTACTGTAACATTACATATAAGTAGTAGAAAGAGTCTACTTGCGTATTTGATATATGTGAATAATGTTAAATATGTGATTGAAACTATGGGATGAGAAATCCTTTAGTTTGTGTTTGTTAAGTTTCAATGGGAAACGTATATGCAATATATTTGCATTAGAATAACTGGGTGAACCGGTGATTGATTAATATGATTTGGTGTTTATAAAATAATGGGGCATAACTTGATTAATGAATCTAATGGAATTATAAGACCTTTGAGAAGGCATTATTAGTTTCAAAACGAATGTTATGCTTGTGTGGTGTGCATAATATAAATGCATTAAAATTTAGCCGGATGAGCCGGTGAAATTGATTTAATTGTTGAACCACAAATGTGTGGCTAACCGGTTAATCCGGGAACCAAATTGTTGAACCACAAATGTGTGGCTAACCGGTTAATCCGGGAACTGAATCAAATATGACTCCACAATGGTGGATAGCCAGAGGTGCTGGCAATTGTCTAGATGGAAGTACCGGTAGGTGAACATCTTAGACTTAATAAATATGACTCCACAATGGTGGATAGCCAGAGGTGCTGGCAATTGTCTAGATGGAAGTACCGGTAGGTGAACATCTTAGACTTAATAAATATGACTCCACAATGGTGGATAGCCAGAGGTGCTGGCAATTGTCTAGATGGAAGTACCGGTGGGTGAACATCTTAGACTTGGTAAATATGACTCCACAATGGTGGATAGCCAGAGGTGCTGGCAATTGTCTAGATGGAAGTACCGGTGGGTGAACATCTTAGACTTAATAAATATGACTCCACAATGGTGGATAGCCAGAGGTGCTGGCAATTGTCTAGATGGAAGTACCGGTGGGTGAACATCTTAGACTTGGTAAATATGACTCCACAATGGTGGATAGCCAGAGGTGCTGGCAATTGTCTAGATGGAAGTACCGGTGGGTGAACATCTTAGACTTGGTAAATATGACTCCACAATGGTGGATAGCCAGAGGTGCTGGTAATTGTCTAGATGGAAGTACCGGTAGGTGAACATCTTAGACTTAATAAATATGACTCCACAATGGTGGATAGCCAGAGGTGCTGGCAATTGTCTAGATGGAAGTACCGGTGGGTGAACATCTTAGACTTGGTAAATATGACTCCACAATGGTGGATAGCCAGAGGTGCTGGCAATTGTCTAGATGGAAGTACCGGTGGGTGAACATCTTAGACTTGGTAAATATGACTCCACAATGGTGGATAGCCAGAGGTGCTGGCAATTGTCTAGATGGAAGTACCGGTGGGTGAACATCTTAGACTTAATAAATATGACTCCACAATGGTGGATAGCCAGACTTGCTGGCAATTGTCTAGATGGAAGTACCGGTGGGTGAACATCTTAGACTTGGTAAATATGACTCCACAATGGTGGATAGCCAGAGGTGCTGGCAATTGTCTAGATGGAAGTACCGGTGGGTGAACATCTTAGACTTGGTAAATATGACTCCACAATGGTGGATAGCCAGAGGTGCTGGCAATTGTCTAGATGGAAGTACCGGTAGGTGAACATCTTAGACTTAATAAATATGACTCCACAATGGTGGATAGCCAGAGGTGCTGGCAATTGTCTTAGATGGAAGTACCGGTGGGTGAACATCTTAAGACTTGAATTATTTATGATATCACAAATGTGTGAATAGTCAGATGTGCTGACAAATAGCTATGGTGGAAGTACAGAAATGTGAACACCATAGTGTAATTTTGATTAAATTATTGTGAACAATAGTTGACGATTGGTAATGTGATATTATTACCTGGTGAGAGTCAATTCGAATAGAAATGACTCAGTTTGAATATTGATTGTGAAAAATGTATTTATACATTTTGTTGTTGAGACACCATTGGGGTTACTTACTTAGTTCATATGAACTAATTGTGACTTATATGTGATGTTACAGGTCAAGATAGATATGCATTGGGCGATCAGATCGGGCATGTTGTGAAGCAGAACCAAACGTTATGTAAAGTATGTGGTAGTATTAAACTTAAACACACCAGTTTTTATTTAAAAATAAATTTCAATTATATTTGAAATTAAGTGTGTTTAAATCATGAAACTTCACGCTTCCGAACATGATTTTTGAGAAAGTTTAATTTGGGACCTAAAAATGGGACACGTGTAATCGTGTGTAAAGTTTGGGTGTTACAATTGATTATCCAAATATCATGAAATATCACAATGTAGCATTAGAATATGTTTAATAACCATATTTAACATACTAATCTGACTGTTATCATAAACATCAGATAATCGTTCCAATAAGTATTGTTAATGATTGTGATTAGTTTGAAACACATGGATTTAACCTTGCATTTCAAAGATTAACCAAACTAATCACCTACATTGTCACAATAAAATGGTTTAAACCATTATAATCATAGTTATGATTTCATGCAAACCGTGCATTACAACGGATCAAAACAAGGATTTACCCGTTAAAACATCGTGTTCTTCGTTTATAATCAATCCTAGCCATCATCTAGGCAATAATCAACAACCCTAACTATATCATTACATTCAAAAACAAGATCTAATCAATCATTATCAAACTAGAAGGTTAAAGCAAACCGTTACCTAATCAGACGGATTTTCAACCGTAGAACAGCGATCAGAACTCGTAACCACGATTCTTAGTACGATCTGTGGACTTTGGCAGCTTCAAATTGAAGTTTAGATGGTAAAAATGGATGGTTTTTCGTCTGGTGTGCGTCTGAGTTTGAGAAATGTAACAAAAATAATTTCTGCATGAAATCTGATGAAGAAATCTGATCCATTGCACTGCCTCATCCATCGCGTACCGCGAAGAGAAGCCAAGAAAGGCTTCGCGTACCGCGAAGAAATCCGGAAGAATCAGATTTATTATGTCCTTCGCGTACCGCCAAGGATGCTCATCCCTGCCTTAGCGTATCGCGACGACCCCAAAAGTTCAATACTTTGATATTTTTCTTCGTTTTTCGATTTCGGAGAATCCGGAACTCCGTTTCGCACACGGTTTTCGCCTACGTTCATCATTTTTCGCATACTTCCAACCTGTAATAATTACGATAGTTAAATCAACGTGGATTTCAAGCACGACCAAATGTGCTCATGTCATTGATGACGTAATTCTCAACTGCAATCGTCACATTGCACCATTTTACTCATCTTATTTTTCTCTTTAATTCCGTTATAGTCTTGACTAGGTTTTTTTATTATTTTTCGGATGCTCGTATTTACACCAATGTAACAAGTATAAAAATAACAAATTATTTGTAACGAGTTGTAACGAATTGGGGTTTACATTGTTGTAAAATAATTAGGGGTTACGTTTAAGAGCGTAAACGAGCCAAACCGATCTCGAGCTCGTTAATTACGTTATATTCTTGACTAGTTTTTTCATTTTTTCCGGATGCTCCAAAATTCGTTATATCTACAAGCAGGGGTGTTCAAAAAATCCGAAATCCGAACAAATCCGAAATCCGAACCGCATTCGAAATCCGAAAAAACCGATCCGAAATAAAGATTCGGATATTCGGGTCGGATATATCCGAATCCGATTAACTAATTCGGATTTCGGATGGATTCGGATAACGAGTTATAAAAATTTCGGGTTGTTCGGATATCCGAATAAACCGAAAATCATTTAGGCTTTATCCACTATTAAGCCCACTTATGAGCCCAATTTTCCTTCCACTCTTCCTGTCTTCCAGTTCAAACAAAAAGCACGGGAAGGGAAATTACACCACACAAAAGCAAATAACGAAACCCTAATTCCTCACTCCATAGCTAGTCGCCCGCCTGCGCCGACCACCGCCTGCAACCTGCGCCGACCTGTGCCGACCACCGCCTGCAACCTGCGCCGACCACCGCCCGCAACTTGCGCCAAGAACCGTTTGCAGCATGCGTCGAGAACCGCCTGATTCACCTCTGTCGTTCGCCCTCTTTGCCGACGCTGCCATCACGTCTACCGACTGTCGGAGGCCTCTTTGCCCTTCGAGTAATACATCTTTAGATTGCATATATTTATGTTGATTTATTTGTGATTTCTAGGAATTAACAACCAAGTATGGTGTTGATGTTGGAAACACACCTGTGAGTTTCTTTCTTCAGGTTCAAGATTTTCAATATCCATTATGTCAACATAAATGGCAAAAGAACATTTTATCACTCATGTTGTAAGAATTTGACTTTCAAGATTCAGATGTTGATCTTTATTTGTTTGGTTGGTGAAAAAATTAAGAGTCAGATGTTAATCTCTATTTTCGGGTTATTTGGATATTTTCGAGTTATTCATATATATCCGAATCCGATCCGAATCCTAATTCGGATAGATTCGGATCGGATAGGATATTTTCCAATTCGGATCGGGTCGGATTTCGGATAGAGTCACAAAATTTTTCAACCCGATTAACCCGATCCGAATAACCCGAAAAACCCATTATCCGATCCGATGAACACCCCTGTCTACAAGATTGTAAATACATTTTAATACTTTAAAAAAAATTATATCTACAAGATTGTAAATACATTTTAATACTTTAAAAAAATACTATAACATTTTGTTGATAAAAACCAAAATTCGTCCTAATACTTTAAAAAAAATATATCTACAATATTGTAAATACATTTTAATACTTTAAAAAAAATATTATAGCATTTTGTTGATAAAAACCAAAATTCGTTATATTTACAAGATTGTAAATACATTTTAATACTTTAAAAATTATATCTACAAGATTGTAAACACATTTTAATACTTTAAAAACCAAAATTCGTTACAAAATCAAGAATATAACGTAATTAACGAGCATCCGGAAAAAATAAAAAAACTAGTCAAGAATATAACGTAATTAACGAGCTCGGGATCGGCTTGACTCGTTTACACTCTTAAACATAACCCCTATTTATTTTACAACAATGTAAACCCAAATTAGTAATTTGTTTTATGTACTAAGTTAACCCCTATTTTTTGATACATCTATAACTTTTTTATACTATAATATTTTTTTATAAAAATTGCACCATTTTACTCGTCTTATTTTTCTCTTTAATTCCGTTATAGTCTTGACTAGGTTTTTTTATTTTTTTTCGGATGTTTGTATTTACACCAATGTAACAAGTATAAATAACAAATTATTTATAACGAGTTGTAACGAATTTGGGTTTACATTGTTGTAGAATAAATAGGGTTTACGTTTAAGAGTATAAACATGCCAAGCCGATCCCAAGCTATTTAATTACGTTATATTCTTGACTAGGTTTTTTTATTTTTTCCGGATGCTCCAAAATTCGTTATATCTATAAGATTGTAAATATATTTTAATACTATAAAAAAATTATATCTATAAGATTGTAAATACATTTTAATACTTTAAAAAAAATCATATTACATTTTGTTGATAAAAACCAAAATTCGTTATATCTAGTAGATTGTGAATACGTTTTAATACTTTAAAAAAATTATATCTACAAGATTGTAAAGACATTTTAATACTTTAAAAAATAATATAACATTTTGTTGATAAAAACCAAAATTCGTTATATATACAAGATTGTATATACATTTTAATACTTTAAAAATAATTATATCTACAAGATTGTAAATATATTTTAATATTTTAAAAAAATAATATAACATTTTGTTGATAAAAACCAAAATTCGTTATATCTACAAGATTGTAAATACATTTTAATACTTTAAAAAAAATACTATAACATTTTGTTGATAAAAACCAAAATTTGTTATATCTACTAGATTGTAATACGTTTTAATACTTTAAAAAAAATACTATAACATTTTGTTAATAAAACCAAAATTCGTTATATTTACAAGATTGTAAATACATTTTCATACTTTAAAAATTATATTTACAAGATTGTAAATACATTTTAGTACTTTAAAAACCAAAATTTGTTACAAAATCAAGAATATAACGTAATTAATGAGCATCCGGAAAAAATAAAAAACCTAGTCAAGAATATAACGTAATTAACGAGCTCAGGATCGGCTTGGCTCGTTTACACTCTTAAACTTAACCCCTATTTATTATACAACAATGTAAACCCAAATTCGTTACAACTCGTTACAAATAATTTGTTAGTTTTATACTTGTTACATTGGTGTAAATACGAACATCCGAAAAAAAATAAAAAAACCTAGTCAAGAATATAACGGAATTAAAGAGAGAAAAAAAGACGAGTAAAATGGTACAATTTTTATAAAAAAATATTATAGTATAAAAAAGTTATGGATGTATAAAAAAAGATGGAGTAAAGTATTTAATATAGCAAATTACATTAATACCCTTGTTTCCTTTTCTTTCAAATCAATTACATTATTATATTATAGTTTAATATCAACAATTAGATAAGCATCTTGTAATTTGATCATTAAGCAAGTGGGGATTGACCCGCGCTCCGCAGCGGGACATATGTTGATTTTTTTATATATGTTAGTATATAAATGTTTAACATTTAAAGGTAATACTCTATAATTTTTAAACAGCAAACGACATAAACTATAAAACCGTGTATTATAATTGAGTATTGTTATCTTGTTAAAACACCTACATAAAATAAAACTTTAGGATAGCTTGTAAACCTATCCTAATGTACCAATTGTCTCGCAGAGACATCATTCTATCTGGATAGATTTCTCGAAATATTTTCTTACGAAGAGAAGGTTCAATTGTCCGAAATGAATTTCTAAACTTGCGGATTTATCGACATCAAGTTTGTAAAAAGAACCAAATTATTTCTTTTGATTTTTATGTTGATATAAATGTAGGATCAAATTTGAATTCTAAAGGGGTGGCTATCAAGCATTAAGTAATGTTATTGTTTGTTTGTACATTTTTAAGTGGTGTTGTATCTTCGACATTTTTCAATATTTATGATAGTAAGTATCTTTTTTTTTCTGGTTCTTGTGGTAGATCTTGTTTTAATTTTATCTATTTGACTTATTGTAAGTCAAAAATCACATTCATGTTATGTTTACATTCTTATGAAAGGAGTGGTATATAGGGGATCCATATATAATAATGTTTTTTGAGTCGCTAAGATCAATTAAATAGTATCATACTCAATGATGTGTTGTGTTGAATTAGGAGATTTAATGAATAAAGGAAGTTCATAAAGCAAACATCAAGATGACAGGATTCGAACCTATTAGATATACTAATATCTTACCCAGCTCATCTAGAAATCTTGGTTAAGGTTCTTTGTGACACCAATGTGTTATGTCGATATTTGATTCACACCGTAAACACACTTTGATGGGTCAACAGACCAAAATATACCTTAACCTATTATAATGCGATTAAAAGATCAATAACATATTTCGGCCGAATCCTACTTGAAAAGCTTCCCTGGAATTTTTTGACTCTGTCCATCAATCGCTAAAAGTGCCTGATTTCACGAACCTTGTATCCGGGAAGAAACCAAACGGTGTCGACCTGTGCCTCGATGACGACCAAACTGTTCAGGACACTTTTCTCAGCGCTAGGGTTTCCTGGACGAACAAAGTCGAGAGGATTGATGAAAAAACCGTTTGTAAGAAAATGTTTGTGTTGAAATTGAAGAAGAGGAATAAAAGAAGGTTTTTGCAATCGTATGTTCAGCATATTTACCATGCGTCGGAAGATATCAAGTTGAGATGTAAGGAGTTGAAGCTGTACATGAACACAGTGACGCTATTGGATGATCGTCAGAGCATCGGACGGTGGAGTTTTGTTCGATTATCGCATCCGGCGACAATAGAGACGATAGCGATGGATTCCGATCTGAAGAAGGTAAAATCCGATCTAGATTCATTTTTAAAATCTAAACAGTATTATCACCGGTTAGGCCGTGTGTGAAACCGGAGCTATCTCCTATACGGACCTTCCGGCACCGGAAAATGAGGGAAGATGAGGGAAGAAAGGAGTAAAAGAAGAAGCGAGAAAGAAGGCATGGGACTTGTACAGAAGGCAAAGATTTATGTACCAAATGAACAGTATTTTCACTCACAGATAAAACTTGGTTTTTAATATATATATAATATGGTGAGGTTAATGGGTTATTGCTCTATCCTAAAGTTAGCAATAGATCACTTCCCTATATATATATATATATATATATATATATATATGTATGTAGGGGATGAAAGTATGCATAACCTAATAAAAATAAACTAACTCATAAACCATTATCCAATAGTTAATTTAAAATATAAGTGCATAGGACCTTGCCATGTGTCATTTTACATTTTTTAATATGAGAGGGCATTTTGAACATTTTGTAACCACTTAAAAAGGTAGATTTAATATGGTGGTGATAAGTGTCACCATTTAATATATTTTAATAAATACAATTTTTTTAATACAAAGTTTACCCCCTTCTTTTTTTTGAACATTCATAACTTTTTTATACAATATTATTTTTAAAAAATTTGCACAATTATACTCGTCTCATTTTTCTCTTTGATTCTGTTATAGTCTTAACTTTTTTTTATATGTTATATATTTACATCATTGTACTGAGCTTAAACATAACAAATAAATTTGAAATTTTTTTTCTAACAATAGTAAATTACAGTTATGTAACATATTATTTACAGAGATATAACTTATTATTTATAGTGATGTATTTTCTCTTTAATCTCGTTTTAATCTGGACTTTTTATTAAATTTTTTCCAAATATTTCGCTTTACATCGGTGTAACGAAGATAAACATAACACATAATTTTAATTTTTTTTTCTAACTTCGGTAAATTAAAGTAATGTAATACAAAATGAAGTAATATACATATAATGTATATATGTGTTGGCCCTCAAGGGGCCAAAGTCAAATTGCACTAATTTTAACGTAATTTTACTTGTTTTGTGAAAATAACGTTAAAAATGTTGGGATGATGAACTTCAAACGATAACTTTGAGCCGGTGACTCATTCGGAGCAGCCTGTCTATTCCAACTGGGATAGGAGTAAGGTTTGTGTATACCCTTCCCCCTCAGACCATACTGAAAAGTGGAAATATACTTGGTAAATTTGTTTGTTTGTTTTATAATTTATGATGATGTAACACATTATTTTTAATTCCTTTATAATCTCGACTAGGTTTCTTTTAACTTTTTCTCATATATCCTTTATTTACATCGATATAACGAGCATAAAAATAAAACATTATTTTGAATTTTTTTTCTAATAATGCGAAATTACAGTGATGTAACATAACGCATTATAATAACACATTATTTTATTTTTTTTTCTAACATTGATAATTACAGTGACGTAATATATATTAATGTAATTTACATTGATGTAATGTTATCATTGTTAGAAAAAATTTTAAACTAATTTGTTATACTTAGGCTCGTTACAATTAAGGGTTAACAAAAAGCCGAAAAACCGAATCAGAACCAAATTAACTGAAAAAACTGAACCGGAACCAAATTAAGTGAAAAACCAAACTGGAACCAAATTAACCAAAAAAAACCTAACCGAAAAAAACCGAAAACGAATTTTTTGGTTCGGTTTTTAATATTCTAAAAACTGAATCGATCCGACTTTTAATCTTGTATAAAAATTAATATATCTAGTTGGTGTTTGATCAATTAATTTATGAATTATTCATTGTTAAACATGTCTGTATTTTCAATATTGGATGCGAGATAGAACAAAAAAACAATAAAAACAAAAAAAAAATAAATAAAAAACCGAAAACCAAAAACAAAAAAAAAAGCCGACAATCAAAAACCGAATGGTTCATTATAACTAACAAACCGACTATGTAAGTTTTGATTACGGTTTTTGCCAAAAATTGAACCGAATCAAACCGAGCACACTCATAGTTACAATAATGTAAATACAGAGTATCTAAAAAAAACTAGTCGAGAATATAACGGAATTAAATAGAGAAATGAGATGAGTATAATGGTGCAATTTTTTTTAAAAAATAATATAATAAAAAAATTATGAATGTTTAAAAAAAATAGGGGTAGACTTTATATAAAACAAATTAGATGTATTAAAATAAATTAGATGGTAACATTTGTCACCATCATATTAAATCTAGCTTTTTAAGTGGTTACAAAATGTCCTCTCATATTAAAAAATAGAAAATAACACATGACACAAATCTTATGCATTTATATTTAAAATTAACCATTGAATGCTAGTTAATGAGTTAGTTCATTTTTGGTATGTTATATTTTTAACCTTTCTCTCTCTCTCTCTCTATATATATATATATAGGGGATGGTTCGAATGTTAACCCTTTCTTATTGCGATAACCGAATAACTACATTTTATTACTTTGGGGCCCATATTAAAGTAAATCTAAAGGTGTAGGTTTTTTCTTATTTTTTTATTAATGTAAGTGAACCCTACATTAATTAAAAAAAAGAAAAAACCTACACCTTTAGATTTACTTTAGTATGGGCACCAAAGTAATAAAATGTAGTTATTCGGTTAACGCAATAAACATGGGTTAACATTTGATCTCTCCCTATATACATATATAGGGAGAGATTCAAATGTTAACCCTCCCTTATATCGTTAACCCGTGTTAACCCGGCATTTTTTGCCCGAATCTTTGTTTTTTTTATGGTTTTTGTTATACATAAATATGGGGGTTTCTTTTTTGTGTTTTTGCTAATTCATCACCGTTTAGAAATTATTTACAAGTGTAAGTAAGTGTAAATAGGAGGGTTTATTTTTTGTGTTTTTGCTAATTCATCACCGTATATATAGACTAAGAGAGTCGGCTAGGTAGTACACAATGAGGATTCCCCGCCTCGTTCCCTTCGGTCGAGCGAATCCCCTTGTTCCGGTCGGAGAATCCCTATGTCTAAGGTCGAGCAGCTACGCGTTCGTTGGTCAACAACGCTTGTAAGGAGTCATATTAAAACCAAGATATATACGCCTGCCTGCTATCCACACCAGAATAAATAGAGTTTTCCAAACGCACGTGGCCAAAACATATAAAGATCGGCATAGTCGCTCATCGGGGCATATATATATATATAGGATTGGGCTCAAATAAGAACCCAACTTAATTGAGAAAACCCGATTAACTCTGACAAGATCAAGCCAAATTTTTGGTTTTTCGTTTTCATGATCTTTATCATACATGTACGAGAATATATTATTTTATGTGTTTATGCAAATTACCGCTTGGGCTCTTACGTCAGTGTAAGTGGTCGCTACAATAAATAAATATTTACAGTGTAACGCAAACTTACACTTGCTTTAAATCCCAAACGATAATTAATTTGTCAAAACATATAAAATAACATAGTCTTATACATGTATAATAAAGATCATGAAAAAGAAAATCAAATATTTGGCTTGATCTTGTCGAAGTTAATCGGGTTTCCTCAATTAAGGTAGGTTAACAACCGATCCTTACCCTATATATATATATAGGGTATGGATAATTTGAAAACCACTTTTATTTGTAAAACCCAGAAAACCTCATGTAAAACATACGTAACAAAACTAAATTTTTTTTTTTTTGCAAAACATACGTAAAAAAATCCGTCAGATCTGACGTAGTGTTACATATGTTTTACAATGTTTTTTTTAAAAATATTTCTTCGGCGCTTTTTTGATTTTTTTTATATAAATGTGGCCAATAATATTACAAACCTGTAAAAAAAATTTCAAAAAAAATACGTTTGTTTTACATGAGTTTTCAAGGTTTTTTCACTAAAATAAGGTTTTTATTTTATTAATCCTCTATATATATATATTTATATATATAGAAATATAAGATCATTTGAATGTGATTAATAATAAAGAGAGCTTATAAAATTATTGAATTATATAAAGCCTCTTTAATAATTAAATATGAGTCTAAAATAATTTTTTAAAAGTTTAACATAAATAATAAGTTTTGTAACTTGAGGGATTTGATTTGTAATAAACTAAACCGCCTTCTTGCGTCATGCCGCAAAAATTTAATATCCTCGTTTTGACTCGGAAACGAACTCAAAAGAAAAATAAACATTAACGTATAAAAAGTCGTGACTATAAAACAAACCTATTATAAGTCCAGATGTAAAACAAAGAAAAAACACAACTAAAATTAAACACTTAGAATGAAACTGACAAAAAAATCATTAACAGACAAACATTTACAATTATAAAACAAATTTATTACATGTTAAGAGAAAAATAAAATGAAAAAAAATTATAATTAAACTGCCTGCGTGTGAGTCAATTTAAAAGAATTTCTCACGAAAAATGGATTTCTTATGAAAAATCTCCCAAAAAAATCAATAAAAATGAATTTATCGTGATAAAATAAATTTATCACGATAAATCACTATTCATAACTTGAAATTTTAAAAACCATAAAGACTGAAGATGGAAAAATCAGAATCGTAGTTCTTTACCAAATCGGTCAAGACTTCAACTCCCATTCGAGGTGGCTGATTTCATAAAACGGGTTTGGAGCTAAGGAAATTTCAAATTGACAACGGATATACGTTTTGGTTCAACCTACGGTGTTAAACGCATCATCAATTCCTAATAACAACATTAAAACCATTATCATTCGATTTGAAACAACTTGAATAACTTTAACAATTAGTCAAGTATAAATGAGACCACAATCAAAATTGGATACATGAATAACATTGTGACCAATCATCTGAAACAAACGACTGAGAAGGTCAAATTCGATCAATACGAGATCAAGAATAGTCACGATAGAACTTTCAATTGAACGCAGTCAATTCGTTTTCCTGCTTAGGTAAATATCATATGCAAAAGAATAGTTTTAGCATGTTGCATAAAATCCCTAACATATTCGAGACTTCTGGATTCAAAAACCAACCGAATAGGATTCTTGGGAATTTAGGATTCTTGACCGCGTTTGATAACAGAGTTTAAAACCAAATAGAATCCGGTTTTCAACAGCGAACCTCACCTAGCCCAGTGGTAAGGTGCTAGACTAGGTTTGGTGAGGTCAAGGGCTTGGAACCCTTTTTCTGTCCCAGAGACATTTTTTTTTGTTTGTAAAAATTGGTTTTAACTGTATTTTTTATTCATACAATTATAGAAAAGATTTCCAAAAAATCTTAAATTATTATGAATAGTCTGAAATGATATTTATAATTCAGAAAAATAATTTTGCTATTATTTTGAATATATAAATAAAATAAAATTATATTTAAAATACATAACAAAATAATACAAGCTAAAAGTCATTTTAGGAATATTTTTTCAAAAAGAAAATTTATAAAAATACATATTATCTATAAACAAATAAATTCATTTTTGTAAACTTATTCAAATGTTATGAAAACTATGTATATTTTCTAATATTATTATTACAACATAATTGTTTTTATAAAACACAAAATTAAAACATTATTCAATATTTGTTATTTAACTATTAAATAAGACATTCTTTTAATTAAAACATTAACATAAGTTTGAAAACATAAAACATAATATAATTCTAGCAATTCTTATAAGAATTCATGTAAACATTTATTTGAAACCTTAAATAAATCACAATCAAATTACCATTTATTTTATCCTTTGTCAAATCTAAGAAAACATCATGTTAAAGTAATTTATCAAAAATCTAGTGGAGTCTGAATGATGTTTATACAAACATAGGGACAATTGTGATTCTTTGATCCATAACTCATCAAGAAACTTTTGAAAGCAAATTAGTGAATTTCTCATCTTTCCTTTTTATATATTGTAAACTTTGGGATGTTACACATGTCAATATTCAAATATCTTGATCTTTAGGACATATTCAAACATTAGATGTAAAAACATTAAGCCTAGTTAGATTTGGTTTGATGTGTGTGATATCTTGCTTGTGATCTATGTAAACAATGAATCTTGCATCTTTTCTATTTCAAATTTATTGAATTACTTGCTCTTAAGGAAATTATGCAAACATGTTAGAGAGTCATTACATCTATTGAAAACTTGTGAAACACAATTTGTAATTCAAGACATAATCAGTCTGAATTATAAACAAAGTATTGTCACTTGTTGAGAGACTTTGGTTATCTTATATCCATGTGCAAACTTGTAGAATACATGTCATTTAATTCACTTCTATTTAGACTTATGATTGCGCCTTTTTGTGTGTGTGTATATATATATATCAAATGTACGAGTATGCACCAACTATGTAAATACTTGATCTAAACTATATTTTACATGTGTCATAGAGTAAAGCTTTGTATGAAGACACTTAAGGAAATATGGACTAGTTTAATCAATAATTATGTTATGTAGTTTCAATTTAAGTTTTAATGATACGGATGTGTTGTTATTTGGATATTTATGTCTTGTTGAATGTATGATGTGTAATCCTTAGGGTTTTCGCTTCAAATTCGAAATTTGTAATTGTGCACGATTCATGATAAAACAAAGTATATTTTGCAAACAATGAACATTTGCTGATCATAACCACCAATTCTAAATATTTTATGCACACACACATATGTACAAATGATATAAAACATTATTAGTAAATGATAAAACTTGTTAAAGTAAACGTAAACAAACACAAAATGGATGGAATATTATTCAAACATTATTCTTAGGATTTCCAATACAAAATAATACGAATATCCAATATTCTATTTTATTTATTATACAAAGTTAGGGGAATATTTGTAAATATTCTCAAAATATCATTCTAGTTTATTCATACAAATAACAATATTGATAAATATATAAATGAATTTTTTATAATATTTTATATATTATACAATATTGTGAGAATATTTATCTAATAAATATTCCAAATGATCCATTCAAACTTAGATTCATTCATTTTGGGCTTCCATTAGACTGTTATAGTTTTAGGATTTTGAATTATAGAGTGGTAAGACTTTATTACTTAAACTTTAGAGTGTGTAGATAGGTTTTGCTTCCTTATTAGTTATTCATGGTCATTGTGGACTTGCTAAGCATATAATCAAGTGAGTTCTCATACTCCTTCTTGTGACGCCCGTCTCCCGGAACCATCACTAAATCGGAATTAAAACAGAACACATGGTATGACAGAGATAAGCAGCGGAACTTTTGTTAATATAACACAAGTTCCAATACAAGATGCCAAGATGATATAATTTACATCATTATACATATGCCAAAATTTCCATTAGCTTGTTATTCTTACTATCACACCTTGCCCTTGCCATGGCTACACGAAGCCTTATCTTTCCCGGATATGTATACTCAAAGGGATCAGTTTTCACTGATAAGTTCTAAGTTTTAATCATACAAAAATTAATATAACACAACTAAGAAAAGAATTACATGACACATTTTAAATAATAATAAAGGGAATTTATAATCATAAAACGCAAACTTTGTGCAGAAAAGTTTTAAACTAATAATCGGTTTACCAGAAAACCCAAAACCATCGGGTTACCAAAACCCCTATACCAATCCGCCAAGTCCACGGTATGGTTACCACTTGCCAAGTCCACAGTGTGGTAGTCCTTATATTGCATCTATAGTAATATCAAGCCACTGCCTAGGGTCACGTTCACCCTCTGCAGGCCCGGTCGTCACCAGCCAAATACAATCAATTGATCAATTAGCCCCCTATATCGACACATATGCCAGGGCTGTTTCCCACTAGAAACATGCAACAAAGACAGGCATGCCGCTTGTTTTTACATATATAGCAAGGACACCGTCGACCACGGTCGACACATTTGTCAAAACCACAATTTTGACTCAAATTGCACAATCGTTGTTTTATAAAACATTTTTCCCTACTCAAAGCAGCACCCCAGTGTCCAAAACGTATTCAAAACCTATTTTAGGACCTCTGTCCAAATCACAATCGTAAAACGTTTAAATCGTCCAACTAGTCTCAACTAGTGGCACACAACCATAATACGTGTCAAAACATTTTCCCCATGCCCATAAAACTCATCACTTTTATGTATCTTTAAAAATCATTCGATTCGTACTATCCTGAGTACGGTATCCCAAAACCATGTGTAGACCAAAAAATCAATTGACATGTTCAACCCCACGGGCAACAATCATTGTTTTACTAACATTCAATTTTACAAACACAAGGTCTCAAACATAGTTTAAATATAACATTGTCAAATACAAACAATTAAGAGTATGCATATCAGCCCAAAACATTTTGAAACATAAAATGGGCATCATAGAACTCACCTGATTGATTCCGCACGATAAACTTAATCTCGCACACTAATCTCACGTTCCCTAAGGAATCCTAGTAACCTGGATTTCCTAGCAAGATCATAATAATATTCACATATCCCATAAACCGTAATTCGGGTTTCCAAACGGACAGCACAACTGCTATGTTAAGATATCTCCAATACGAGTTTTTAACTCGTTACTTTACTTCGGGGTGTTCTCCGTATAACACGGGCATAACCACATCATATCAAATGCTTTATTTAGTCAATAAAACCCCATACAAACTCATGGAGACAATCTTAACATTTAAAACATAAGCATAAGCTTACCTTGTTATACCCGGACAACAGCTTGTTTAACCGACTGGCTAGTCCCGATCACCCGTCACATGCTTCCACACACTCAATTGATCTCAAAGGAGGTTTATGGGGGTATTTATGTCGTGATAATAGGGTTGGAACTCGAAAGTTTTTGCGAAAAATGACGAGGAACGAAATATTTATAGAAACTGGTACGCAAATCAAGAGAGCCAGGCCACGACACTTCAACGGACACTTGGCAATCATGTGGGACACATGGCAGCCACATATGACACGTGGCAGCTACCTATGACACGTGGAAAAGCTGTAAAACATGTGGCATGCCACCTAGGATATGTACGCGCGTAGTGTCTTGAACTTGTTTTCGCGATTCTGGCTTCATACGAACTCCGTTTTGCACACCGTTTTCGCCCACGTTCACGATTTTTAATTACCTTTCTAACCATATCAAACACTCCTCCTAAGAATGTATTGATTATATAGGTCATTTTATGATTATCGTTCAAAACTCGTTTTATTATAACTTTCATTCGGAGCATCGTTTGCTAATTTCGCTTTCCTCATTATGATCATTACTTTGTTGTCCTGATAATGTGATATTATTAATCTATAAACCACTTGCTAGTATCATGTGATCACTCTTTATAGAAAAGTAGTCATATAGCGACTTTATAATGTCATTATCAAGACAATCTTCATAATAAAATTGAAACACTTCATTATATTTAAATTTATTAAAACACTATGGAATACCAGTTGTTACACTTCTGTAACACCCTGACCGGCGGCAAAATCATCGGGATGCCACGAGGAATGTGTTGATTGTTCATAAGGTCATGGGCAAATAAACTGTGTCATCACATACCATTTAGAGCGTTCAACTTAATTACACAAAAATCATGTCCGTCAATGAATCGTATACAATAGATACACAAAAGATGTATCTAACTAAATCATATTCTTAAGTAGATCCAATTAATATAGCTAAATACAAGATCCTATGTGATGATATCCAAAAAGTATGTAGAGCTATCCTTCCCTATTTAGCTTCATTACCTGAAACATGTATAAAAACAAGTGTCAACTAAAAAAGTAGTTGGTGAGCAGTCATAGGTCTTCACACGCCTAGAAATAGTTACAAAGTGTAAATAAAGTACTCTTGAACTTTTAACAGAATAACATTATGTATGAATTTACTAACAAGCAGACGAATGGGATAATATCAATATGTTGACCACGTTTAGCATTCCTAACAATGCTGAAGTAGCAAAAAATTATTGCGGAGGACCGAAGTCTACTTAATCAACGATGGGTCAGGCCGGGCCAATAACTATCATTGTTTACCATAATATTTTTTAATCCATGCAAGTCTAGCGACAATCATCGTAATGTTATAAAATTCAAAAGGGTTATATAAAATGACCATATCATGACAATATCGTGATAATATCGTGACAATAACATACATGTTTCACACTGAGTTTTAAAACAAAAAGAGTAAAAGGGGCTATGAGAACTCACCTGATTGTGTTATGTTGTTTGTATAATGTAATAATGCGCGCTCGTTGTTATGTTCCACCATGTAACATCTATGAAATTGTAATCAACGTTTATATTAAATAAAAGAATTATGATGTCATTTTTACAAACACATGTACAAGAAAACAATTTAAATAAAAATTTAATATACATGTACAATAAACACAAAGATAAATAAACACACACACACACACACACATATATATATATATACATACATACATTCAATAACTTACACAAATAAAAATTTTAAAAATTTTAATAAATTTATATACATATATATATATATTATTTGATAAATGATGTAATTTTTTATTCACAATTAAACTTTAAATAAATAATACAAATAAATATGTTTTAAAAACTTTATACTTTTAATTTAACATTTAAAGTAATGTTTTTATAAAAAAATATAATCAATTTATATTGATTTTAGAGTTTAAATAAAATTATAAACAAATTATAACAATTAAATACAAGGGTTAATAAAAGTTAAAAGTGTCAAAAGTCAAAACTGATATTAAGAGAAAACAAGGGAGGGCTGGAATTGCCAATAACCCAACCTTCTTTCCCTTCCCTACCCGTTTTTCTTCCCAACCGACCCGTTTCCCCTATGTTCGACCCAATCACGACCCATACTTCAATCCAAACGATTCCAACTGTAATCCACCCGATTATATCAATTTTGGAAGGTATACGAGCGTGTATATTGATTCCAATCTTCATTATGAGCGATTAAACAGCTCATTGACACAAAAATCGTTTCCAAACTTAGAGCATTCGACCGAGAATTCAAAATTCGAACCAGATGCCTATAACTACCAAATTAATCCTACCAATACATTGCACTACACTTTTCAAAACTTTCTGTGCAATCTGTGCAAACAAAAGAAGGAAAACAACACAAAATAATCAAAAATTGACACCTAAAACTCTCGGCTCTCGTCGAATTGCCATCAACTCGAACTCGGTCTAAACTCGCACAAAGGTCAGTAATCTATACACCATTCTAATCCTTTTTCGATCTATAACAAAAGCCCCATGATTGTTCAAACAATCGGAGTCCAAATCGAACGAATTTGGATGAAAAATGGATTAGGGTTCGAACACATAACTGAAATGGGGGGGGGGGGGCGGATCAGGATCTGCTTTGTAATAAATATATACTAAAACCGAAATGATCGCGGCCTAGAGCCTTGGATCAACCGGTTTAGTGTGTGTGTTGCAAAGTTAAGATCGGGGGTTCGAACCGGGTCTGCGCCGGTTTTGGACCATTTTTTTGAAATTTTTTTTATAACTTTTATTTAAAAACTTATTTTTAAATTCTGTTTTCACAAAACCTTTTTTTATAAATTAAAATTTAATTTTTCTTATAAAATAAATAAATTTTTATTCTAAGTAAATTTATTAAATAAAGTATATGTTGGTTATAATTATTTTTGACAAAAGGGTTAATTAAAGTTATTAAACTTGTAAAATAAAATGATACTTTATTTTTAATATTCTTTCGTTTAAATATTTATTTGTAATATTAAAATTTGATTATAAAATTTTAATCATCAAATTTTGAAGTAAATAATTATAAACTTATTAGATTAAATACTTAAAGATTTATTTAATAGTTTTATACACAATAGTATACATTTTATAAATCTAGATATTTACAAATGTTTTTCATAACAAACTTTTAAATAATCTATGTTGAAATATAAAATAAATTCTATTAATTCTATTTAAATTTTTGTTTCAACTTATTATTACATGATAAAGATGATTTAACAAAATACTCTTAAAAGTTAGTTAACATTATTTAAATATTTTAAAACTATTAAACGATTCTTTCTATTATTTTGGTTAAATATAAAATAAGTTTACATTTCAACTTCTAATTTATAATTTATGAAACATAAGAAATTTAAATATTATAAACATTATTTCTCTTTTCATTTAAATAAATCATAATAAATTGCAAGATTATTTATTCAAAACAAATCGAACCGTTGATCCATTTAGAACTTAGATAAATCCATAGAAAGACATAGTTATGTTAACATATGCCTATTGAACTATTTAGGTGAACATTGAATTTGTGTTGGATATTGCTGAACTATACTTGAACAACTATTGCAAAGACTACCTCACATACTAAGGTGAGTCTTCATAGCCCCTCTTTTACTATTTTTGATTTAGAGGTGAAACATGCTACTTATTTATTTCATTTACTTGTGAACTTAGCTAATGGCCTTATAGTTAGTGAACTTTAGCTAAGCATAGGCATTGATCACGTCCATTTTAGTGACTATGATAGATCTATTGGATTGACCATCCCATCAATGTTTGATTTACCCTTTTGGGGAAGCCCGTGGTGATAGTTTGCTATTTAAGCATCTTAGTAATGCTAAACATAGGTCAAACATCATTTGTTAACATTATTTGATCTGCTTTACTTGCTAGTTCATTTTGACTATATATATTATGCTTAGAGTTCACACAAGACATTATCTATAACATTTTTATTGAACCTTTTGGTGTGAGTGTTAAAACCTATGAAACTCACCAACTTTTTTTTTTTTTTTTTTTTTTTTTTTTTGAAAAAGGCTAAGCCTTAGACACTTGATTTTAACATGTTTAAGGTGGACTTAATATTATAGAAGAACACTCGTGGGTCTTTGCTTGGCATCGAAGTTGCTAGTATCGAAGCTTCTTGCATCGATACTACCTAGTTCGTAGGAGCTGGACATTTTCCATCTTCCAAGATGTTTTACAAGTCTATGAAAATGATTCTAAGGGTGTGAGCAAGTTTTTTTTTGAAGGTTCACAAAGTTTAAAACCGGTTTGTACAAAGTGAGGTGCTCGGTTGGTGTTTCACCAAAAACCCAAAAATGACAATTTAGATCTACCTGGTTCGAAGTTGTTTGAGCTTGTAATCCCTGTAATTCTTGCTTCTACATGAGAGGAGAATCATTTTGATGCTAAGTTCTTCAAAACGGTGAGGAATTTAAGGAGATATCCTTTTGGTGCCATCAAGTGGAGCCACTAGCCCACCATACGCTTAACATAATACGACTTTGCCATTAGTGGAAATTATGGTTCAACTTTTCCTTTCAGCCAATTCACCATTGTTTTGAAAATGTTTTACCAATTCACCAACTGATCATCCCCATAATCCCAAAGTATAAGTATTGAAATGTTTCTGTAATGATTAGCTGTAGTAACTGTAATCCCTAGGGTTTATAGTTACGAAACCAAATTTGTGAATGTGCTTAAATAGAATAAAAGCGAAAGTTTGCGGCATTCATTGAATACATGTATTCATAAACACACATATTAGCCGAATATTATAAATAAGGATAAAGAAATCAACTTTTAATAAATAAGATATTATATAACAAGCTCATTATTTTAAAGAAATTCTAGAAACACACACACATATAGATATATAATTATAATTATAATTATATTATCAGATGATAAATTATTCTAAAAATCTAATTTAGTTATAAAATATCATACAAAATAAATAAAAGTAAGATTAAATAAAAAAAGTTATAAAAATAATAGACTTGAATATTAAATCAAGTCACATAAACTTTTACAAAATTTTTTATTTAAAACAAACAATAAAGTTCAATGAGTGCATATAATTTTTTTTTGAAAGTCATAATTGATAAAATGATTTATGAACATTTCGCAATTTGTTTAAAACCCGAACTCTACGATCTTATAGTGTAACCTAAAAACTCTTAAACCATAAAAAACTCAATTAGCTCATAATTGTTTAAACTACCTAGGTGGACCGGGGATTTTTAGATACTGCTTGAGTTACAACAAAACATCTTATGTAGAAGTTATCAAACGCATCAAACGTAACTTTAAATTGTAATACTCTTATAAAATGGTTTTATTTATAACTTTTAGGTTGTAATTCCTAATAAATATTTTAAATATCATTTTTTTATTTTTAAAGTTTCGAAAACATTTCATTTTAAATGTTTCGTCAGACTGCAAAACCTTACATGCGTATTCGTACCGATCGTCACCCATGCGTACACGACGTTCGATTTACGTTCTGACCTTTTTTTTATCTAATTATAAGATATCACTTGGAATGTTGAACCCACAAATATATTCGTGCGAATCCTCACCCACCCGAATATGGTGTGAGTTTAATAATCGCGAAATGCTATCCTTTTGTTGTTTGACATTTGCACTCACAGACGCTTATAGTTTTCAATGCTAGTATATTTGTTTTCATTGACTATTCTGTTGTGTTATCAGTTTTCTGACACTCGTTATCAGAGGATCTGTGTTATAACTGATGTGTCTATCATGTTTTTGTTTGTCATTACTTTTCATTTCAATAAATTTCACACTGTTTTTGATATTATGAACTATAAGTACATTCAAGTATTTACAAGTATTATTCGTACACATATCTATGTATAGTTACCTCACTGTTCGGTACTAGTTGTCACAGTAACGGAAACTAAATAGTAAAAAAATCTTCTGACTTGAATAAAATATAACCTTTCAGCAATAATAATACATGCTATAATGTAAGTCAGAAATAATAGGACATTCCAGAATATATCATGAGCCGACTGTGTATATATAATAAGTGTAAGGTTCATGGGTAGCTATTTTTGCTTGCCAGAAAAATGAGATAGTGTGTGTTGGCATACATGTTACTATCTCCCAGAAATCAAAAAACACACAATTTAAAATTATCTTAGGACCAGTTCATACGCCTCTCTAGAATTCAGTAGATGCACATGTGCACTTTCAAAGTACTAAATAGAGACGCCATGACTCAACTCACCGCCATAGGTGGTTCCACATTATGGTTGCCACCATGAAGGGCCTCTAGTCATCCTTACTGGTAGGGGCATGCTTGGGCAATAGATCACAAGTTTAGAAAGTTTAGTAGGTTCAATAGGGTAGTTAAATTATCAAGTAATGTCATAATCAGATTATGCAATAATGAGTACATTATAACTTGATCTATTGCATGTTAAACGAAACAAGGAAACACAATATCATATCGTGGCAATAAGAAATCAGATTAGAATGCAGAGATGAAAGTTAAACGACTACAGAAACATAAATACAATGATTTAATTAAACAAAATTTGTACCTTAGTCTTAACAATTAATCAGCAAGTAATCAGATAATAAGCGAGTAATCCAAATCCCAAACAATTTAGAAATCTTTGTTTTTGGTTTAATTTCACATTATTTTAAATGAATTTTGATCCGTATATATATATATATATATTCAGTTATGTTTTTGATGATTTGAACCTTTTAATGTTTAATCGCTTAGTCCAGTTTATTTAAAAAAATGTTGATTAATGTTCGTAAATATTCATAGATTTCATGAGTCGGCGATTTAAACGATTTAAAAATAAACAATTAAAAAAATCGTTTCACAACATTAACCAATTAGACTAGCCCACCTTTGGTAATCCTTTTGTTTATATCATGGTTGTAGAAGTCGCTAGACGCTAGTCGGGCGGCGAGGTACCGCCTAGGGATTAATCGGTGCTAAGCGGATTGGAATTTTTATATGTACTTTTACAAATACATACTATATACATACATCAATATTTTTTATTTAATATAATATTTCAAATAATTTAAAAAATAAACTTAAACATACGAAGTGAAGTAATTGAAATTTCAAACTTAAACATTAATTTTAAAGTTTAGAGATGGATTTCGATGTATAGTGGCTATATTTGATGTTTCAGATGTGAGATTTTGATACTTTAGAAACATATTAATGATTTTGGGTTGGTAAATGTCTCAAAGTCAAATAAAATTGGCCGCCTAGGCACCGCTTAGGGTAAAATCGACAAGGTTGGAGGCCGCTTGTCGCCAAGGCTGATTTTTACAACACTGGTTTATATATTAATTATCCTTTACAAAACTGGCCTCACCTTCTTTCTTAACCCAACCACAAGTCTCCAACTAACAGAATTTTATCCTTAAACCCAGTTGGCTATTCCCTTCATTGCAATGCCAAGATCCATAACCTATCTGTATGCCCAACCCAATCATGGTGTCGACTCCATTTTCAGTTTGTTTAACATGGTTTCTGTAACCCTTATCTCGTTTGAATATAAATAATAACGACTTGATTTTTGATACCTATAGTTAAAGAGAACTGGGATGAACTCAGCATCTACTCTATCAAGAAGAGATGAGTTATACGTTCAAATGTTTACCTTAATAGTGATGGTTAAGAACTAAGTATAAGATTGTAAGTAGTGGTTTTGCGAACCGTTCATGATTCCGGTCGAACTCGATGACTTGCTCGAACACTATCCGTGAAGAGGAATTGCACCGCTTGTTCGTTTTGGATATGATTAAAAAAATCATGATCGATGAAGATGAAGTTGCTGGAAGGTGATGATACGATGGTGTTCAGTAATGTTTCTTGATTAATGATTTTTGTCTAGCAAGAAAGCTCTAACTAATCGTGATCTAGGGTATAGATTTGCTGGCCGATGGAACTTTAGTATATTGAACTTGCTTCTGTTGTAATAGAATTGATTTGGCTGATGTTTTACGATCTAAAAGAAAGAGCAAATATCAAATAAGAAGAGATAATATTTTATTTTTTTACAACTAATTTTTATTTTTTTGCACTAGATTTTTTTGCACTCGATTTTTATGTTTTTTGTACATTATTTTTGTTTTTTTACTATATTTTTATTTTTTTAAACTGAATTTTTATTTTTCTGTATTAGATTTTTTTATTTTTATATTAGATTTTATTTTTTACACTGAATTTTGTTTTTTTTGTACTGGATTTTGTGTTTTGCACTGAATTTTTATTTATATTATTTTTAGCATTACAAATGTCAAACTCTTATTAAACTTACTTTTTTAGGCAAAAATATGTTTTTAGTGAATTCAACTTCTTAAAAGAAATGCTTGATAAATTTAGAAAACTCAAGCAATTAAATGATGATAAAAAAAGCCTGATTATTAGAGGTAACCGTTTGATTGGATTGCAACATATCATTACTTACAATGATTTAAAATCCTAATTAGAAGACTCCATTTTCACAAAATCATTATGATTTATAAAAAAAAAAGTTTCGTGATTTTGAATTGTAATCAATACAGATGACAATTCAAGAGGGAGTTATACATTATGCTATTTTTCTTAGCTAAAGATTTACCCATAGATATTCTTTAGTAACGTTTTTAATGAAACAATATTTTCTTCATATTTGAACAAGTTTATCTGAAGGAGAGTGATATGAATTATTAGATGCATTTGAAGGTATACTTATTAGACGGATATATTTTTAGATTTAGCATTTAATGAATATTGTTTTCTTATTTGCCAAATAGTATATTTTTGTATTATAATATACCACCTCAATGTAAGAAAATTGTATACTTTTGTATGTAATACAATTCTACTTCTTTTTGTTTTTAAAAGTTCTTATTACTTTCTCTTGTAATCCTTTTTAAAAATTGTAAAGCTTTGCGAATTATTGTTATATCACAACACTATAAGTTATTATCTAAATTCTTTCAAAAATATGATACTTTATTATTTAAAATCAAACAATAAATTCACTTATAATATTTTAGAGAACAATTTAATAAATTATATATAATAATATATATCATTTCCATCTTGTTATTTAATGTTTTGCTAGATCACGAGTAATTTAAAATTAATGTCGGCAATATCACCGATGTGTTATATCCACACATCACATTACACCACTTTTGACTTAGTTTTAATTAGATTTTTGGGATGAATAATCGATTTTGGGGCGTTAGTAGTTCCCATCAAAGTATTAATATTAGTTGTTAAGACGACTATTGAAGATTTCAATCGTCAAGCTAGTTTTATTTGTAGGATAGCTAACCGTCACTCGTTAATTTATACATGTTTATGTTTGTATATTTGTTTATTTGCTTGTTTGTTCATGAAGCGAGAGTTATCTAAAAACTATCTTTCTTTTCTCTGGGGTTAAGGAAATGCTTGCATATATATCATACTTTTCTCAAACCTTATAAACAACAATACTACAAGTGATATTTACCGAGTATAATTGTTGTTATTCTAACTAGTACAGCTAATGTTAGTTCTAAATCTACACTGACATTAAAAAACTGGAAACCTTAATCACTTAAATAGAGACTTTTTATATACACATAGTTTGGACTTTTTCATTTTAATTAGATTTTTGGTGAGTAATCGATTTTAGGGAGTTATAGTTCCCATCAATGTATTAACATTAGTTGTTAGACCATTTAAGATTTGTATGAGATGTATAGCAATCTTCAAGCTAATTTTTATATGTTTGTTTTTGTTTTGTTTTCTATTTGTTTATTTGCTTGTTTGTTCATGAAGCTAGAGTTTTCTAAATCAGTCTTTCTTTTTTCTTGGGTTAAGGAAATGCTTGCCTATATCATACCTTTCTCAAACCTTACAAATAGCAACACTACGAAGTGAGATTTACTAAGTATAATTGTTATTATTCTAACTATTACCGCTAATGTTAGTTTTAAATCTACACTGACATTATAAAACTTGAAACCTCAAGCACTTAAAATATTATATGTACACATAATTTTGAATTTTTCCTTTTGAATTAGAATTTTGGAGAGTAATCGATTCTAGGGAGTTATCGTTCCCATCAATGTATTAATATTAGTTGTTAGACTATTGAAGATTTCTACGAGACATATAGCAATCGATCTTCAGGCCAATTTTATTTTTAGAACAACTAACTGTCACCACTTGTTTTCACCTATTTTAGTTAGTATGTTTGTTTTGTTTTGTTTGTCTATTTGTTGTTTATTTGTGTGTTTCTTCATGAGCCGATGATCTCTCTAGAAACAACATTTCTTTTCTAAGATAGAGGAATTGTTTGCCTACATTTCACTATTCTTAGACCATACAAATCATAATGTTACAAGTAGAATTTACTAGTTATGAATATTGTTATTGTAACTGTCACAACTAATGTTAGTTTTAAATAGACACTAACACATATTATAAAACTTGAAACCTCAACCACTTAAATAGAGATATGTATATGTACTCATATGGATAATGCTAAATCATAGGCCATTTGGTCCCCGAGCTAGGCATACGCCTTCTCCAAGCTAAGTCCACCTTGCTTATTTTACAATAACATGCAAAACTATCTGTCCTCTTTAGAATATTATAGAATTTTGCATATGTAAGTGTGTCTGGAACCATTTTTTTACAAGCAATTATAATGATTTGATAGACCAAATGTACTTTTTTTTTAGTAGCGAACTCTTGCATTCTTTAAACATATATACTGTTAAATTTAAATCACTAGCTTGTTTATAAAAAAGGCTTGAACTCACTACAGATCATGAATACCATTATAATACCTTGATTCACATGTGCCTTTAATTGATACCACATAAATTCTTGATAAAACAATAGAGAGATTTAAATGTGACCCTACCTCTCATTGAATGCTGATATAACCTATTAGATAGCACTTAGATTTTTCAACAGTGACTCATTTCGCTTGAAAGCCCCAATTTTATATCTTATCAACTTCAGCCCTGAGATTTATCAACTTTCACTTATGATCCAAAATAATAACAAAATTGCATAAAACATAATATTATGAAAGCCACATAATTAGTGCATTTCTATGTAATTTACATCTCAAAATCAAATAATCTATATCCTAAAACAACAAATCGGAGAACAAATAAACGAATCTAGGTACATGTTTCCGGTAAAAATTAACAAGTATAATTTTTAGCAAAACCAAATTAGAAAAGTGGGGTATTGCGTTTTACAATCAAATATCTTAAGTATATCAAATCCGTGATCAGAATATCCCTGAGGATCCCTAGGGATATTTCAGTATATACAACAGAAAAATAGCCAAACACACGAGATTTATACAAGGAAAAACCCTTAATCCCTTAAGATTGCCGGCATAAAAACCTCGGGAGGTGACAATTGTCACTCTGCCTGGTTTTATTAATAACAAAACGATTACAATACAACGAAAGAGCACAATATGATCGATGCTAAGTGCGTAATTGAGCTTCTGTGAGTATCAGTGTATTTCATGTGTCCTCTATCGATCAATTGCCTCGGTATATATATGACAATTTTACAAGCAAGCTAACAACAACGTTTAAAAGACCGTTGCGCATATTCCGGCACTTTCCAAATGTGGGAGACTTGTTCAAAATAATGGCGTTAATCTCTCTTGGTTGCCGCGTTCCAAGATAAATCAGTTGGAGTCCCTTTCCGTGATTTTTGCTGAGTCATATAACAACCTGTCATGTACTGAAATCTCGCAAACCAGATTAGGAATAAATAGAGATAATGATTAGTCAGTTATATATCCATAAATATCCCTAAATATCTCCGATCGTGAAATATCCAAGGTAAAATTTTTAGCGCATAACAATTGCCTCCAATTTTTACAGATAATGATTACACCTGTAAAAATTCGAAATTTAAATTTTAAATTGAACGATTTCAAGATTAAATGGACGGTTGTGATAAGGATAGCGGCTACTGTTGTGTCAGTTTTCCTGCGCATATAATGATCACATATCTTCCTTTCAAATCACAAAAATCTCTCGATCGTCTTCTCTGGTAAGTTTTCTGCTTGTTATCCTCTGTTTTTCATCTTTTAATTTGTTAAAAATGTCGAATTCCAATTCTTCTTCTGAATCCGATGAATTTCTCGACCAAAATATTATACCACATACTGAGCAGAATGTATGTATCTTCGATGATGATTACATCAATTCCATGCAACTGTATCAGGCATTCCTCGAAGAAGCCACATTCCATCGTTTCGATCCTGCCCTTAAGGCTGATCACAGCTCCTCTTCTTGGGTTTGTTTTCCAGAATACCCCTTTTCTCTAGGATTATCTTTTCCTTTTCCTCATCTTATTTCTGAATTTTTTTGCATCACCCGACTTTGTTACCCCCAACTGATGCCAATGGGTTGGCGTTTGCTTGTTACTCTCCATAGGTTGAACCAGAAATATGGTTTGAGGATTGGGGTTCCTGAACTTTCTTATGTTTATCAACTTCGTACCCACGGTTATTCCCGATTTGTACTCCAAAGGAGAAGTCATGCTCCTATTCTGGTTCATGGGATTACTATGAACGAAGAAGAATGGAGGAATAAATTTTTCTTTGTTAAAAGGAATTCTATCCCTGGGGAAGGTCTCTTCCCATCAAGTGGTTGTTAAAAGGGTAGGATTTCTAGGTTTATTTATTCTTATCATAGTTAAATTTTTGATAATTGATTTGTTATTGTAATTTGTTTTCAGCGCCGAAGTTTGAATCATTGGTCGCAGAGACCGAGGATACTGAGCAGAAGATACAAGCCCTGCTTCAGATGGAGGAGAATGAGCGAAAGTTTGGAGTATCATTGAGAGCGGATATCCCCAATATATCCCCAGCCCATAGTGCATCTTCCCAACAATATGAAGCTCAAATGACATCAGGTATCATCTCTAAGGTTTGATCGTGTTGATTTAGTTTTAAAGTTCTTATTTTGTTTTCTATTTCTTAGAGTCTGCCTTTGACATTGAAGATCTTAGTGGAATTCTGACCATTAAGAAGGAGAAAACCAGCCCTGTTGCTCCCTGAGCGAGGATTATGCACACCCGCTCAACCAAGGCCTCTAAGAAGCGTAAGGGAGCTGATACTATCAACGTGGACGATTTCCCTGATTTTTTCAGAAGGTTGTTTCTAGAATTTTTATTTTTCATATTTTGGTTATATCCTGAGATATTCCTATTTTGTAGGCTATCCTTAAGATTGCTGGTGATAAGGAAGCTTTTGAGAAACAAATTGAGGATTTAGAAGATCAAAAGAAGATTGCCGTCGCCAAAGCTGGTCACTATGAGAAGGAAGCCCAAAAGTTAAAGAAGCTAGTCAAGGATAACGATGTTACCCATAAGCTGAAGGTCAAGGATATTATTGAGGTCACCAAGAAGTCAGCCGCCATAGCCATCCTCAAAGCAAAAATCCAGATGGCGGAGAAATCCAACCAGGAGGGAGCGGACCTATGGGGGAAGGATCTTGCTGACTGGGCCAAGATCCTGACCAACTTGACTGGGATCCTAACCAACTTGACTGGAGACGTGGCGGAGGCTTCTGACGCAGCGGTGAAGACAGCCAACGTGGTGGTGACGAGCAAGGCAGCGGAGGGCGAGGATAGGGGTGCTGGTGCAGGTGCAAGTGGTGATGTGGTGATGGGTGATGAGGATAGAGTTGACAAGGTCTGAGCCCATCTTGTTTGTGGTTCTTTCTGTGATGTTTTGTCTTTAAACAATGTTGTGTTGGAAAGTCCCAATATGGGCAGACAATTTGAAGATAATTTTCAGGATATTTTAGGTGAAGGGACCATGGTTTTCAGGGCGAAGGCTAAATATCCTTAGTATTTGGACTAACAATCTAAGTATATGGGGTGGAAGGACCATGTATTTTCATGGCGAAGCCCGGTATACTGACTTTAGATATATAATAGTTAATCTTTTGGTATTTGACTATGAATGTCTTGCGTTAACATGTTTTGATTCTAGAATATATTTTTGAGGAAATTTAAAATATCCTTAATTTTGTTGTATTAGTGCTGGGATATATATATATCTTGTTTTATGTTTCAATATAGCTATGAATAAAATTATTTCAAGGATATTTATTATTTTTGTTGAGTTGTAACACTCGTAATAAGCACTAATGTTACTTAGAATGTTCTAATATATTAGATATTTGTGATCTGTAATATTCTTATTATTTTCAGAATATTTTTGATGAAAAAAGTCTAAACCATTTTTAGTTTAATTTGATCAGGATCTTATTTATAATAGCGAGTAATCTAGAAATTACATTAGATATATTAATATTATTTCATTATTCGGTTTGGTGTATAAAATATCCAAAATATACAGATACATGTATTAATTTTATAAAATTTTGTTATAGGGTTAGATATCTCTGAGTGAAAATATTCACAATAATATTCCTAATCAGAGATAAAGATTGTTGTAGAATACTAAGAAGGTAAATAGTGGACTTACCTCCAAAGCTTCCTTTATCCCTGTCAAAATAATATAACAATTACATACCTCAATATACTTAGATATGTCGCAGGAAGATGCTATATACCGAAATATCCTTGAAAGTTAGTTCCTGCACACATTCAAGAAACAAAAAAGATTGGGACAAGCCCAATATACTGGCGACTAAGGCCGGTTAGACTGGCGACTAAGGCCAAAGATACTGGCGACAAGGCCGAAAATACTGGTGACTAAGGCCAGAGATACTTGCGACAAGGCCGATTATACTGGCGACTAAGGCCGAAAATACTTGCGACAAGGCCGATTATACTGGCGACTAGACCGGAATGCTGGCGACTAAGGCCGCGATACTGGCGACTTGGCCGGAATTCAGAGGATCCCTGGTTATAGTCTTTGAAAATAAAATTATCAGCCACTCATGCGTGTACTGGCCCCAAAATCTCCAACTATACCTGGATATTTCGGAGGATCCATGATTATAATCCTTGATAATGAAATTATCAGCCACTAATGCGTGTACTTGTCCAACTATCTTGGATTATAATAGGATATAAATGCACTACTGGCGAGGTGTATGAACCCTAGTTCGTGTTTCGGGTAAAAATTAACAAGCTTAACTTTTAACAAAACCGAATTAGAAAAGTGGGGTATTGTGTTTTACAAGAAAATATCTCAAATATAACAAAATTATGATCAGAATATCCCTGAGGATCCATAGGGATATTTCAAAATATGAAACAGAAAAATAGCAAGACACACGAGATATATACGCGGAAAAACCCTTAGTCCCTTAAGATTGCCGGCATAAAAACCTTGGGAGGCGACAACTGTCACTCTGCCTAATTTTATTAATGTTTGAATAAGTAGAATACAAGAAAAGAGCACAAGTTTATCGATGCTAAGTATGCAAATGAGCTTCTGTGTGTTTCAGTGTGTACCTAGTGTCCATGGTTTTCATGGCGAAGGCTAAATATCCTTAGTATTTGGACTAACAACCTCAGTATATGGGGTGGAGGGACCATGTATTTTCATGGCGAAGCCCGGTATACTGACTTTAGATATATAATAGTTAATTTTTTGGTATTTGACTATGAATGTCTTGCGTTAACATGTTTTTGATTCTAGAATATATTTTTGAGGATACTTTAAAATATCCTTAATTTTGTTGTATTAGTGCTGGGATATATATATATATATATATATATATATATATATCTTGTTTTATGTTTCAATATAGCTATGAATAAAATTATTTCAAGGATATTTATTATTTTTGTTGAGTTGTAACACTCGTAATAAGCACTAATGTTACTTAGAATGTTCTAATATATTAAATATTTGTGTTCTGTAATATTCTTATTATTTTCAGAATATTTTTGATGAAAAAAGTCTAAACCATTTTTAGTCTAATTTGATCAGGATCTTATTTATAATAGCGAGTAATCTAGAAATTACTTTAGATATATTAATATTATTTCATTATTCGGTTTGGTGTATAAAATATCCAAAATATACAGATACATGTATTAATTTTATAAAATTTTGTTATAGGGTTAGATATCTCTGAGTGAAAATATTCACAATAATATTTCTAATCAGAGATAAAGATTGTTGTAGAATACTAAGAAGGTAAAGAAATAAATACCAACTCTTTGAAATAGTGGACTTACTTCCAAAGCTTCCCTTATCCCTGTCAAAATAATATAACAGTTACGTATCTCAATATCCTTAGATATGTCGCAGGTAGATGCTATATCCCGAAATATCCTTGAAAGTTAGTTTCTGCACACATTCAAGAAACAAGAAAGATTGGGACAAGCCCAATATACTGGCGACTAAGGCTAGTTAGACTGGCGACTAAGGCCAAAGATACTGGCGACAAGGCCGAAAATACTGGGGACTAAGGCCGGAGATACTTGCGACAAGGCCGATTATACTGGCGACTAAGGCCGAAGATACTTGCGACAAGGCCGATTATACTGGCAACTAGACCGGAATGCTGGTGACTAAGGCCGCGATGTTTCGGAGGATCCATGATTATAATCCTTGATAATGAAATTCTCTTCCGATTGAAGAACTGCTTCAGTATCGGAAGACCATCATCGGAAGCTTCGCTAAAAAGAACTGCCGCTGAACTAATCTACCTCAGAAGACATTAGCTGATCTTGACATCTTCGGAAGACAACCATTGCATCGTAAGAAGTCAAATGACTCGGAAGACAATCTCCTTTTCCCCAAATAATTGATTACTTAATCAGCTTCCGATGAACATCTTCCGAAAGAATAACCACTGAACTCCAGTACAACTACTTCAACCTCGGAAGACCTGAAGACTCCTGAAGACTCTTGTTTCCGTTGTTGTTGACTTTGTATTTGTACTAGTCTGTTGTTTCAGTGTCTGTAACAATGTCAGCTATTTGTCTTACTATTTCTTGTCTAGTATCTCAGAATGTTTGGGTATTTATATCCCAACATCCTCCGAATAAAATGAATTACTTCCCTAAAATTCCTTGTGCTTTCTATCTATTCTCTTCTCTCTTTCTAAGCAAGAAAACTAAAACAACGAAAATAACCTTGTGCAAAACTTTAGTAGGAGCTAAAACCAAAGCTTTGGCTAAGTGTCTAAAGCCTTGTTCCTGGTGAAACAGCTACTCCTCAAGGTTTCTGTATCTAAACAATTGGTATGAGAGCCTTGTCCTTAGTCTTGATTTAACCATCAAGACTAAAACTCAAAGCTCTCACTGATATCTTGTTGTTTTAGTTTTCTGCATTCTGTCTTTTTTATCTTTCGATTTTCTTTAAATCTGTAGGAGTTTGGTTTTTAAACTAGACTGTGTTCAAAAATCATTCTAACAAATCACTTTGAGAACTCATCACTCGTTGATTTGCTCATAACTATTTGTGAACCAACGGTCCTGGACACGGAGACTGGAGACAATGTCTCGAAAGATCCTCGGAATTATACCGAAGAAGAATACCAGAAGTTGGAGCTTGATGCAAAGGCACATGCTCAATTGGCTATGGCCCTTCCTAATGAAATATTCTCTGATCTTCTTCACCAGGAGTCTGCTAAAGACTTGTGGGATGCTCTAAAAGAGCAATTTGGTGGCACCGAAGATGTTGTCGCTAATGCAGGGAGATATTAGCTCAACAATACGAGACATTCTCCCAACTAAATAATGAGTCATTGACTCAGCAGTTTGAACAATTAACTTCTCTCTTAAGTGAATTAAAACTAGCTGGTCAAGTGTACCCCCTGTCTCTGTTTTGAATCGCTTCTTGAGATCTCTACCTGAAAAATGGGAAACTTATTCCATTGTCATGAGATCCTCTCCAGACTTTGGCAAACTCTCGCTTACTCAACTTCATGGTAAGTTGCTCACCTTTGAGCGAGAGATTGACCAGAAAAGAAAACTAATAAAGTCTGGTAAATCAACTGAAGAGTATGTTCAAAGGAACACAACTCTTCTGAGTCATAACTCTGAGTCAAATGATCAGGGTTATGATGAATAGATAGACATAACCACTGGCATCACTTCTTCTTCTTCCTGTGATGACCACTCTCCTATCTCTGATCATCTGTGCTTTATCATGGATGATCTCCATCAAGTTCCAAATGATGACTTGGAAGAGATGGACATTCTTCACCAACTGGCCCTCTTGAGCATAAGAACAAATAAGTTCTACAAGAGGACCAGAAGGAAATTTCCTGGTATTCATGGGAAAACCAGGTTCAGCCTAAATAAGGCTAAGGTCCAATGCTATAGATTTCATGGCACTAGACACTTTGCCAGGGAGTGCAAAAATGCTCCCAACTCAAATTATTCTCCGTATGTAACTTTCCCTAACTCACAATCACATACTTCTTCTGCACCTTTTTCTTCTTCTTCTTCTTCTTCTTCTTCTTCTTCTTCTTCTTCTTCTTCTTCTTCTTCTTCTTCTTCTTCTTCTTCTTTTACTTCCTCATCTTTCAGAAGGCACAACAATTCTCGGAAGTCAGCACACATTGTACAGACCCCTCCTCCTACCAATGTACAATTTGTACAAGCTGCCAATGGTAGCATGTATCAACTTACTCCTGCACCTCTTCAAATTGTTTCTCCATCCCCTTCTCAAATAAATATACCAGGCCCTGCCGTCCAGTCCCCTTCTTCTAGTCAACCTGCTCTTTTCACCCAAGAGTATGTAGACTGGAGCAGCCTGCCTGAAGATGTAGGCTATGCCCTCATCACCTCTGAACCAACAGATTTCGCTCTCATGGCTGTTGGTAACGATTCTTCTGCTTCTGAACAACCTGCTGCAGACACTCCTGATGCGCATGTATCTTCCTCTACTCTAGAAAAACTATGTACCGATGCGTGCGTAGAGGCTTTTGCAAAAATAAAGAAAGCCAATATGTTGCTTCAACAACAAAATCAGGAGTTGGAGCAACTGCTAGATAATAAAAATTCTGAAATAGAAAAATTAATAAAGAATAAGGACAGTCAAATCTCTCTCCTAATGATTGAAAAATCCAACCTACAAGCTCTATTTGATTTGCAAAATGAAAAATATACAGCTTGTAGAGATGAATTGTCTCAGACCATGGTCAGCTGTGACAAGTGGGTTGAATCCTGCAAAGGGTTCAAAATGCTTTTAAGGAAGCAAGTTCACAGCAAGGCCAAATTTGGAATCAGGTTTAATCATACTAGTCCTCCAGAGGACTACACCCCGATTGACAATGAAATAAAAGAGACTGATTCTGATCTCATCTCTCCCACCTTTCTTCTGGATGAAATTCCATCCATAACAATCACGCCTCCAAGAGTGAACCAACCTCCGCAGTTTCTTACGTTTGTTTATCCCACTGAAACTAACGTTGAGAAACTGGAGGAAGCACCCTTGGAAAGTGATCAAAATTATAATGCTTCTGAACAAACTGAGATTGCTCCAACCATGAGCTCTACTCAAAGTTCGGAAGGTACAAGTCTTCTTAAAACCTCTGATAATCATGTTGCTCGCCTTGACAAAGGAAAGAGGCCCATGATTGACATCATATTTCCTCCTTCTCATCCTCATCCCTCCTATCCAATAATGAAGGCAAATATGCCTTTCATCCCCAACTACTCCTCTCTATCTCCAGCTTGTCTAAAGTGTTTCAAGTATAATCATACTACTGAAAATTGTTGGACAAAAACTCCTTTGGAGAAAGCAAGAGAAAAACTGAATGCTGAAAGATTGAAAGCCGAACAGGGTTCCTCATCTAAAGGGAACCTCCCCAATATGATGAAGAAATCAAAGAAGGCTAATAGATCTTCAGCAAACAGGTAAATAAGATCTAACTCACGTCCATCTCTTCGCTTTTCTTCTCCTCCATCTGCTTCACCTGGGCCATCCATCCTTGGAACACCACCTTCTCATCCCATGGTGACTCCTGCTGCCCATTCTCCTGCTGATGTGAACCCTTCTTCCGTGGATTCACAAATCAATATCTTGCATCAAAATCAGCAACAACTGATACTGATGATGCAGAAATTGATGAATAACAATCAGACAAACAAATAAACATCTTCTCTTTCTTCTAAAAATAAAACAAGACCCATATCTAACCTATTGCAATTAATTCTCATGTGCAGAGACCTTCTTCAAACCAAAATCATCTATGGTATGTGGACAGTGGAGGCCTTAGGCACATGACAGGATGCAGATCCATTTTAAATAACTTCATTCCAAAGAATAGAGGACATGTTTCCTTTGGAAATAATGCAAAAGGTTGGATAGTAGGGTCTGGTTCTGTCCAGAGTGGTAAACTGCACTTTAAAGATGTAAGCTTAGTTGAAAACCTCAAGTTTAATCTCTTGAGTGTTTCTCAACTAGCTGACAAGAACTTTAGTTCATTTTTCACCAAGGAAAGTTGCAAAATTCTTTCTCCTGAAATAAATTCAAAAATAAAGATCTTAATTGATCAACACACCTTGGTAACAACTAAAAGAAGTGGAAATGTCTACGTTGTAGATATGTCCACTGATTCTCAAACATCCTCTCCTACTTGTTTGATAGCCAAAGCATCATCTTCTGAAACTGCCCTTTGGCACAGAAGATTCAGTCACCTTAACCACCAATTCCTTCATAAGTTTCTACCCTTTCTTTAGTAAGAGGATTACCTTCCAAAGAATTTCACTTTTAAGGTCAATGTGAATCTTGCTTAAAGGGAAAGCAATATAAAACATCACATAAGTCTATTGAGGAATTCAAAACAACTAACTGTCTTAATCTACTTCATATGGATCTTTTTGGTCTAGTGAAGGTAGCCAGTTTGGCAAGAAAGAGATATTGTTTAGTTGTTGTGGATGACTACTCAAGATTTTGCTGGACCTTCTTTCTCTTTAGCAAAGATGAGAGTTCTGATAAAATAATTGCCCTTATCACCCAACTTGAAAGACAATTTGGTCTTCCTGTCAAAACAATAAGGAGTGATAATGGGACTGAATTCAAGAACCAGGTTCTTGATTAGTTCTGCATCTCTAAAGGAATCCTCAGACAATATAGTGTTCCTAGAACTCCCGCTCAAAATGGAGTTGTGGAAAGAAAGAATAGGACACTTATTGAAGCTGCAAGAACTATGCTTGCAGATTCAGGATTACCTTTATCCTTCTAGGCTGAGGCAGTGAACACTGCTTGCTATGTCTTAAATAGAGTGCACATTGTGAAAAGACATAACAAGACTGCCTATGAAGTCCTTCATAACATAAAGCCTCTCATTTCTTTCTTTAAAGTCTTTCGATGTCTGTGTTTCATTTTGAACACAAAAGACTCTTTATCCAAGTTTGCTGATAAAGTTGACTCTGGATATTTTGTTGGATATTCTCAGACCTCTAAGGCTTACCGAGCTTTCAATCTCAGGACCAA
This sequence comes from Mikania micrantha, assembly GCA_009363875.1. Lineage (NCBI taxonomy): Eukaryota > Viridiplantae > Streptophyta > Magnoliopsida > Asterales > Asteraceae > Mikania > Mikania micrantha. Next base: position 19,253,408 of record CM018681.1, read on the forward strand.
AATTGTTGAGGAAACTATTGATGTCAATTTCAATGAATCTGCATCAACTTCATCTTTCCCTTCTGCTCCTAATGACCTCTTTGATCTTGAAAGCTGCACCTACATCTCTTCTACCCTTTCTTCTTCTTCTCCTTCTTCAGAATCATGTCAAACTTTTGAAGATCTATCCTCTCTTGAGGAATGTTCTGTCACTAAATTCTTTACCTCCGTTCCTTCTTATCAAATAAATTCTCAAGACCAAGATGAACAAATATCTACTCCTTTATCCCCAGCTTTGGATAATGTACCCATAGATGTTCTTGAACATGTTCATGCTTCCCCTTCAGAAAACTCACCTGACCCCACTGAAAACTCACCTTCTTCCGATGCTGCCTCCTCAAATAATTGTTTGGGCATCATTCCCTTCAGGAGAAATCACCCCTAGAAAAAATGTTAGGTGATTTAAATAAAGGTGTTCAAACTAGGAGCTAGATTTCGAACTTCTGCCTTCATGAAACCTTCTTGTCCCAAGTTGAACCTTCCAAATATCAGGAAGCTCTTAAAGATAATAATTGGGTAGAGGCTATGCAAGATGAACTATTACAGTTCAAAAGGCAAAATGTTTGGACTCTTTGCCCTTTGCCAGCAAGAAAACACCCTATCGGAACTAGATGGGTTTTCAGAAATAAAACAGATGACACAGGCATCGTGATCAAAAATAAAGCCCGATTGGTAGTGCAAGGGTACTGCCAAGAGGAAGGCATCGATTATGATGAAACCTTTGCTCCCATGGCCAGATTAGAAGCCATCAGACTCTTCCTAGCAGTTGCTATATCCCATAACATAAAGGTATATCAAATGGATATAAAAAGTGCATTCCTGTATGGGACAATAAAGGAGGAAGTCTATGTGTGTCAACCTCCAGGATTTGATGATGTTCATCATCTTGATTGGGTGTACAGACTAGACAAAGCACTTTATGGTCTGAAACAGGCACCCAGAACATGGTATGACACTCTCTCTCAATTTCTTCTTTCTAATAAATTTTCTCGGGGAACCATTGATAAGACTTTGTTCATCAAGAGGGTAGACAAGGAACTTTTGCTGGTCCAAATTTGTGTCGATGACATCATTTTTGGATCAACAAAACCTTCATTGTGTGAACAATTTTCTAAATTAATGTCTTCTAAGTTTGAAATGAGTTCTTTTAGTGAACTAAAAACATTTTTAGGACTCCAAGAAATACAAACCCCCAATGGGACTTTCATTCATCAATCTAAATATGTGAAGGATCTTTTAAATAAATTTGATATGAATGATTGAAAAATAATTTCTACCCCCATGGCTACAAGTCCAGGAATAAGTCCGGATGAAAATGGTGAGCCTGTAGATCAAACCCTCTACATGTGCATGATTGGATCTTTGATGTATCTGACTGCATCAAGGCCAGACATCACATGTGTCTGTGCAATATACCAATCAGACCCCAAACAATCCCATTTGTTATTTGTGAAGAGGATACTCAGATATCTTAAATGTACTCCTGTGCTAGGTATCTGGTATCCTGCTAACCAAACTTGTAAGCTTGTTGGTTTTTCAGACAGTGATTATGCTGGATGCTCGCTCACAAGAAAGTCTACTTCGGGAGGATGTCAGTTCTTTGCAAATTGCTTAGTGTCGTGGCAAAGCAAGAAGCAAACGTCGGTGTCAAATTCAACTGCTGAAGCTGAGTACATTGCAGCAGCCCATTGCACTACCCAAATCCTTTGGTTGCAATACCAACTGCTGGATTTTGGAATAACTGAACTAAAAACACCTCTCCTAATAGACAGCGAAGCTGCCAAAAATATAATAAAGAATCCTGTCTACCGTTCAAAAACCAAACACATAGAAATAAGGCATTACTTTATTAGAGACTGTTTTGAAAAGGGACTAATTGTCCCAGAACATGTCTCTACAAGTGACCAAATAGCAGATATATTTACCAAACCCTTGGACTCTTCAACTTTTTCTAAGTTTGTGGCCAAATTGGGACTGATAAATATGAGCTAATAAACATGGTTAAGAATGTGTTTCTTAAACCTTTAAATAATTACAGAAAAGGAAAATCATCAATGATTATCCTAACAACGGATATTTGATAAACCACTGATGAAACGACCGTGGTCTCTCTCAGTGGTTATAGTGGTTATTATAACCACTGTTTCATATCTATCCGCGGTTAAAACTTCCGTTGTTACACTTTAAACCTTCCGTGGTTTATTTCACTTCAGATGTCTCTAATTCTTCCGAGACTTCTAACCTTATAATTTATCCATGGTTAAACCTCTTCCGAAGATAAGACTCTTTCGAGGTTAAATAATCTTTCATGGTTAAATCTTCTTTGTCTTAGTGGTTATCAAATTTCTTGATAATTACGCTCGATTCGGCCGTCACTAATCACTCTGCAAGATTAGACCCGTCACAGTTAATTGAATTAACACTCATTAATTGTTCTCACAGCTCGATGATATATTTCTTTCCATTTTTATCCCTCTTACTTCAAATGACCACTGATCTTTATTTCCTTATTTTTATCAGTAGTTATCTTCTTTAATTCTTTAGTTCTTTCACAATAACTCAACGAAGCTACTTGATCTTCCTTTGATCAAGAACACTCTTCGTTTCTGAATGCTACTCATTACGAAGGACAACTGCTTGTCAGGCATGTCGCCTGGCATGATGCATTTACACTGATTCCGTCTGAGCTTGATGCTCATGATGATGGTGTAACGGCATCGGACCAGGCTTCATTCCTTACAAAGCTTTATCTGTACTTCAGGGTGTGCATGAACTTACTTCTTTGTCGTTTTTTCTTCTCTCTCATGATCACAGGTTTGTCCAATGGGTAAGAACCCTAAGGTAAAGCTTTTGATATGTTATAAGTAGTGGTAGTTTTTATTTTTGAAACTGCCTTTGTGTGTGAATGGTTAAACTTCCTCATTTCTTTTTCTAAAAGCAAAGTTTGTACTCACACTTTGCGTTCATAACTGCTCAGTGTTCATTGTTGCAAAAATGGCCTTGAAAATCAAGCCGATCCATAACCTCGGAGCTTACCTTGTCAAATCTTCTGAGTACCCTCACTACAACGAAGCAATCGACATTTTGGTGAACTCTTTCGTTCATACTGCTCTCATTCTAAACCCTCCTATTTCGGAAGTTGCTCTAAACCAGTTTTGGGCAAACTCATCCTTGGTGATAAAGGATGACTCTGTTGAAAGCATCGCTTCGGTGGTGGCTGGTCAACAAGTCACCGTCACCCCCACAAAAATAAGCGTTGCCCTAAATCTGAACAACGTTGAGGCTCCCACCACTGTTTCTTTAAAACTTCTTCATAATGCTTTTATTCAGTATGATTATCAGGGTGATCTGAAAAAATAGGACCTTGTACAAATCTTTCTTTTACCCTAAGTACAAGTTCCTGTATCACACCATTCTACAGTGTTTGTCTCAAAAGTCGAAGAGTTGGGGAGAAATGCCGTATGACATGCAATATGTCATGTATGCATTTCTATCCAACGAAAAGGTCAACTTGTCTCAAATAATTTTTGACCATCTGGTACATCACCAGAAAAGTCCCAAGTTTCTGATGTATCCTAGGTTTGTAATGGCCTGTCTCTTTGCTGACCTTAATAAGGTTTGTCACATTGCTCCTCTTACCACTATCAAGGTCATTGACAAACAAGTGTTCACTAGATTGAACACTGATGCTAGACAAATGGATGACACTGAGGAAACACCCATCCTCGGTGAACCCACATCCACCTCCTCTTCCACACCTGTACAGGTACCGACCAAAAGAAGAGCGTCTACCAAAGCCTCTAAACCTAAGAAGCCCAAAAAGACTGTTAAGGAAGATGAGATCCCTGAACATGTCTCTGCCCCCACTGGGCAATTAGATACATCTGTTCCATCCTCATAGATGAATCAAGCATCTCCACCCCACCTAGCTCCTCATCAATCCTCTCAAGAGGATGATGTTGTACTTCAAAGGGAACCTTCTCTAACCACTGAAATGTCACTTGACATTCAGATAGCAGTCCACTCTCCTAAGCACATCTCTGTTTCTTCCCCACATATAGCCCCTAACTCTCCTACCCATGTTCTCCATGAGATTGATTCTGTGTTTGAGCAACTTGGTTCTCCTACCGCATCTCCAATAGAGGAACAACCACATCAAACCTTTGCTCAAACTCATCAATCTCCCACCCATGGAGAAGAGGATGAGATCAGGATGTCCAGTACATCTAGACATCTTGATCATATATCTGGAGTATCCATTTCACATGAGAATGAAATGGGCTCTCATTTGAATGGATCAGTCAATAAGACTCCAGGTATGGGAACAGCCCATGAAGTTCTTGAAACTGATGCTGGAAATCCCCGGAACCAAGAAAAACGGGTCCATGACATTCTTGAGATGGAATCAGGTCATGATAAAACTGACTCATTATTCAGGGATTTGGATGATATTCTTAAAAGGATGGACGAATCAGATCTTAAAATAAAGGAATTGATGGATTTTGTTGCTCACATTCAGGCTGATTTTACTAAGCTTACTGAGCTTGTCTCAACCGTCTTGAGTAACCAAGCCCTGCACCCCAAATCCATCCTGATGCAGGCACCTTCACTTGAAGGTACTTCCAACAATCCACCTACTTCCACTTCCCCCACCTTCTCACCTCAGGTTCTTCAAGAAGTGTTAAACCCACTTCTTACTGCCCAACTTACTACCCTGCTTCAATCCTTTAGCCACCAATTCCTCACCACTCAAAATATCCAACTGGATCTGCTGAATATTTCAGTAGATACCAAATTTTCCTCCTTACAACATGAAGACTCTAACCATACCAGATTTCTTGAGTCCCTTACTGGGATTGCTCCTCCTTCTCCCTAGTTCAAAGAACAAGCTGATGAAGCCAAAAAGAGGGAGAATGAACGGCTCATGTCTGCTGCCCAAGCTGCCAAAAGGGCAGAAGACACGACTGAGCAAAGGAGGATGAAGAAAATAAGGATGCAAAATCAAGAGGCACTCCTCAAAGCAGCATTGGATCAACAGTTCCAAACTGAAGCTGCTAAGGCTAGCTCAGAGCAAAAGCAAAGGGAAGCTGAAGCTCAAATAAACACTGGAACATCTGGAGTATCCAGAAAACTCAGACCTTCTAAATCAGCTCCCACTGAGCAAATAAAGCCCACAACCACTGCCCCATCTTCTTTTGCCTCAACCACTCAGGACATACCAATTCCAACTGGTTCTGTCCAATCTGAACACAACCCCATCCCTTCTAAACATGTTTCTCCCACCATATCTATCCCCTCTTCACCCATACACACAAATAAAGAAAACTCACCCACTCTTTCCCCAAACTCTGCCTCTCAAACCCTTCTAGAACTATCTTCTCTTCCTATCACTCTTAATGCCTCCTAAATTGGACAAAAACCAACACCAGTAATCACTCAGTCTTTCTCAAGAAGACAAAAGAGTGTGGTTAGAAAAACCAAATCACTCAGTAACCTATCTCATAAACCTCCAACCCCTGCTCAAAAACCCACCTCAGACTTAAATGATGATCAGCCCATTGCCTCTCTTGTTTCAAGAAAGAGAAGGCTCATATTGGCTGATGATGATGAGTCTGATCCCCCAAACACCACCATAGCTCCGTCACCAATAAGATTAGCAGATGCTGAGAAACCACAAACCTCTCCAATAAAGGAATCCTACTCACCTGTTAGGACCTTCTCTTCCGATGAAGACCTTCAGAAAATAAAGAATAAATAAACGGAGAAAGAAAATCTGATTCTGGTTGGTCTAGAAGCCACTGGTCTCTCAGGAGATGAACTGGTAAGGAACTATCAAGAACAAATAGCCAGATTGGATCAGCATCAAGATAAAGTCTATCAGGCTGAGAGGGAGCAGCTGATCAAGTACTTGTTGGATGAAGGGAAATACAAGGTTGAAAACTTCAGCAACTGGGATATCACTAGAATAAGAAATGAAGCTGAAGTTTTATCCAAAAGATTAAAAGCTGAAGTCAAGAAGAAAAAGACCATTGAGCAAAGGAAAAGAATAAAGCACATCCTCATCCAAAATCAATGGGGACCAAAGAACACAATAACAAGATGGAGAGATGATGTTCTGTTTGATGAATGGTCAAAGTTCAAAAGAGAGAACAAAGACCACCCTGAGCTTTGGAAAGAAGTCACACTTTCTTCTCCTTCTATAGCGACTCAGCTCAAGGATGCCAACCCAAGCACAATGCTTGATCATTTGCTAAATGCACCTATGGGAAGCCTAGGTGTTGGGTCTGCAGAATCTCCATCTACTATCAAATTCAGACCCTGGGTTGATGTTAATAAGGAAATCCTTCCAGATCTTCTGATGAACTATGAGCCTCATCAGCATGCTATAGTAAAGAAGGTACTTGATTTAAAAGATCAAGTGATAAGGAGAGAAATAATACATTGGCCAGCTGGAGCTCCTCTTCCTTTGGGTCTACCTTCTAAATCCCAGCCTCCTCAGATCAACAACTCAAGAATAAGAATAAATAGATGGTTTTATGACTCTGTTTCCAAGAGTATGGCCATTGAAAGATATAATGGCTCAAGAACCTTCTTCTCAAATTGGGATGAGATTCTCACCCTACCAACCAGAAACTGCAGCACAAGACTCTGGACAATGCTGATACAGAGTATGAAGTTCCGAACTATGTTCGAACTCTTAGGAATAAAATTGGTCTGGCTTTAAAACAAAATAAATAGGCTTTGGTTTCATCAGTCCAGAGGGAGATTGTTGGAAAATAAGGACTGATGAGCAAAACCACTGAAGCCAGACACTTGAATAAAACCGCGGAATGATAAGCCGCGGATGCTTCTCTTCCGATTGAAGAACTGCTTCAGTATCAGTAGACCATCAGCGGAAGCTTCGCCAAAAAGAACTGCCGCTGAACTTATCTACCTCAGAATACACTAGCTGATCTTGACGTCTTCGAAAGACAACCATTGCATCGGAAAAAGTCAAATGACTCGGAAGACAATCTCCTCTTCCCCAAATAACTGATTACTTAAACAGCTTCCGATGAACATCTTCCAAAAGAATAACCAACTGAACTCCAGTACAACTACTTCAACCTCGGAAGACCTGTAGACTCCTGAAGACTCTTTTTCCGTTGTTGTTTACTTTGTATTTGTACTAGTCTGTTGTTTCAGTGTCTGTAACAATGTCAGCTATTTGTCTTATTATTTCTTGTCTTGTATCTCAGAATGTTTGGGTATTTATATCCCAACATTCTCTGAAAAAATGAATTACTTCCCCCAAAATTCCTTGTGCTTTCTATCTATTCTCTTCTCTCTTTCTAAGTAAGAAAACTAAAATAAAGAAAATAACCTTGTGCAAAACTTTAGAGGGAGCTAAAACCAAAGCTTTAACTAAGTGTCTAAAGCCTTGTTCCTGGTGAAACAGCTACTCCTTGAGGTTTCTGTATCTCAACAAAGAGAACGGTCAGCAACGTTCATAAGGTAGTTGCGAATATCTCGGCACTTTCCAAACGTGAGAGACTCATTCAAACTAATGGCGCCAATCTCTCTTAGATGCCGCGTCCAAATTAAATCAGTTGAAGCCTGTTTTCGTGATACTTGGTTGAGCTGTATGACAACCTGTTAATGCCTGAAATCTCGCAATATAAATTAGGCGAACAGAGATAACGGTTAGTAATTATATATATCCCTAAATATTCCTGATCCCGAAATATCCGGGATCCTGAAATATCCCGAGTGGAAATATTTAGCGCCTAACAATTGCCCCCAGTTTTTACAGTTAGTGATAACAGCTGTAAAAAATTTGAAATTTGAATTTTAAAATGGACAATTTCAAGATTTAATGGACGGTTAAGATAGGGATAGCGGTTACTATTTCGTGTCAGATTTTTGCGCATATAATGATCACGCATCTCCTCTTTCAAATCACAAAACTTCTTTGATCGTCCCTTCTGGTAAGTTTTCTGCTCAACATCCTCTGTTTTTCTTCTTTTTATTTTAGTAAAAATGTCGAATTCCCAATCTTCGTCTGAGGCCAACAACTTCTTTGATCAAAACATCCTTCCCTCTACTGATCAGAATGTGTGCACCTTTGACGACGATCATATCGATGCCATGCAGCTATCTCAAGCATTTCCTGAAGAGACCATATTCCGCCGTTTTGATCCAGCCCTCAAGGCCGATCATAGTTCTCCTACATGGGTCTGTTTTCCGGAATACCCTTTTTCTTTAGGTTTATCTTTCCCTTTTCCTTCTCTGATTTCTGAGTTTTTCCGCATTACTCGTCTCTGTTATCCTCAACTGATGCCCATGGGTTGGCATCTACTTGTCACCCTTCATAGACTAAACCATAAGTATGGTCTTCTGAAATCTCTTTTGCTTATCAGTTTCATACCCATGGTTATTCCCGTTTCTTGCTTCAAAGGAGAAGTGGTGCCCCCGTTTTAGCTCATGGGGTGACTATGAATGAAGAGGAATGGAGGGATAAATTTTTCTTTGCTAAGATGAGTTCTATCTCTGGGGGAATATCTCTTCCTGTTAGTTGGTTATTAAAGGGTAGGATTTTCTAAGTTTATTTGTTCTTGTTATAACCGGTAGTTTTACTAATGGATTTGTTTTCACTTGTTTTTCAGCGCCAAAGTTTGAATCGTTGGTTACTGAGAGCGGGGATACTGAGCAGAAGATACAATCTTTGTTGTAGATAGGAGAGGGAGCGAAAGTTTGTAACAACATCAAAGGATGATATACCTGTGACATCTTCAGCCCACAGTGCATCTTCTCAACAATCTCAAGCCCAAATGACATCAGGCATTTCTCAAGCTTCGTTGATGTTTAGTTAGTCTTAGGGTTCTTATTTTGTTGTTCTTATTTTCTAGAGTTTGTTTTTGATCTTGAAGACCTCAGCGATTTTTTGACCATCAAGAAGGAGAAGCTCAGTCCAGTGGTTCCTAAAGCTAGGATAATGCACACTCGTTCGACCAAAACATCCAAGAAGCGCAAGGGCACCGATGTGATCAATGTGGACGATATCCCTGACTTCCCTGCTGCTGATCTTCTTCAGAAGGTTACTTCTTGAACTTTTATTTGTTTTGTTTTAGTTATATCCTGAGATATTCCTATTTTGCAAGCTATCCTCAAAATTGCTGGTGATAAGGAGGCCTTTGAGAAACAAATCGAGTATCTTGAAGATCAGAAGAAGATTGCCGTAGCCAAAGCTTTTCATTAAGAAAAAGAGGCCCAGAAGCTGAAAAGGCTGGTCAAGGATAATGGCGCCGCCCACAAGCTGAAGATTAAGGAAATTATTAAGGGCACTATGAAGTTTGCCGCCGTACCTATCCTCAAGGCAAAGATCAAGATGGCGGAGAAGTCAAAGTGGGAGGGCTCGGACTTATTGGATAAGGACCTTGCTGACTGGGTCAAGATTTTGGCCAATTTGACTGGGGATATGGCGGAGGCTTCTGATGCAGTGGCGAAGATGGCCAGTGTTGTGGAAATGAGCAAGGCAGCGGAGGGTGAGGATACAGGTGCTGGTGCAGGTGCAGGTGCAGGTGGTGCAGTGATGGGCTATGAGGATAGGAATGACAAGGTTTGAGCCCATTATGTTTGTGGTGATTTCATGATGTTTCCTTTTTTAAACAATGTTTTGTGTTGAAAGTCTCGGTATGGGCAGACAATTTTTTAATTTTCAAATGTTTTAGGTGGAGGGACCATGGTTTTCATGGCGAAGCCTAAAATATGCTTAGTACTTAAACTAATATTCTCAGTATATGGGGTGGAGGGACCATGGTTTTCATGGCGAAACCCAATACACTGAGTTTAGATATATAATAGTTAATATTATGATTATTTTGCGTTAATATGTTTTTGATTCCGGAAGACATTTTGTGAGACTTTAGGGATAAATCTTGTCATGCATATCTAAGAATATTTCAAGGATATGAGGTTGTATTGTCTTTAATATTCTGAACAATTAGTATTATGTATTTTGTAATGTAAAAATTTTATTATTTTAACAAAATTTGTTAGTGGTTTGTAGTTTTCATTACTTGTTTGATCTTCTCAAAGTATTTGTATAAGTTTTTATTTCAGGATCAGATATTTCTAAGTAAAGGTTAATTAAATAAATAAAAAATTTTGTAGACTTCTGAGGGGATTAAGAAATAAATACCAACTTCTTGAAAGAGTAGACTCATTCTCGAAGCTTTCCTTATTCCTGTTAGAATAGTGTGTAAGTTACATATCTTGATATCCTTAGGTATATTATGAATGTACTTATGCAATATCTCTAAATAGTCCTGAGAGTCGAGTCTGGCTCCTCAATATCCCTGGGCACGTTCCTAGTATGTGCTTTATCCCAAATATCCTTTAAGGTCTATAACTGCAAAACATAAGACCTTTTGCAAAGGTAGGCATCAGGAATCCTTATGCAGCTCCAATGCTTTGATTAGTATCATGATAAAATCATAATATGTCAGGATATGACAGTAGGGATATTTAAGAATATAAGAACATTGAGAGATAATCGTGTAAATTTAAACTAAAATAATATCGTATAAAGTAAGTTTTAAGATGAATGGCGTTCCATGCCCTTGGAAGAGGTTCTCCTTCCATAGTGGTGAACCTGTATGCCCCCTTTCTAGCTTCAGAATCGACTCTATAAGGTCCTTCGCATTTTGGGGCAAGCTTTCCATCCGTTGGGTTAGTGGTATTCTGGAATGCTTTCCTTAAAACCAAATCTCCGACTTGGAATCTTCTGATCCTTATATTCTTATTGTAGGATTTTGCCATCTTTTGCTGATAGGTAGCCATCCTAATCTTTGCAATATCGCTAATTTCGTCGATAGTGTCTATATCATGAGATAATACTTCATTGTTGGCTTCTATCATTTGTAGACTTGTTCTTGCAGTAGGGATAATCATCTCAGTTGGTAGTACGGCTTCAGAACCAAATACTAATGAAAATGGTGTTTGGCCAGTTGCATTCTTCGTAGTTGTTTTGTCTACCCATAGGACAAACGGTAGTTCTTCGGCCCATTTTCCTTTCTTGGATCCCAACTTCTTTTTGAGATTGTTTATTATGATTTTATTACTTGATTCTACTTGACCGTTAGCTTGAGGATGTACTGGTTTGGAAGTAATCATTTTTATCCCCCATGCTTCACAGAAGTTGGTAGTTCTTTTACCAATGAATTGAGATCCATTATCGTAGGTGATCTCGGCAGGTATCCCGAATCTGGTCAGGATATTCCTCTTTATGAAGGATATTACTTCCTTTTCTCTAACCTGTACGAAAGCCTAAGCTTCAATCCATTTCGGAAATTAATCGGTCATGGCAAGCATGAATACTTTTCCTCCTGGTACTTTTGGTAATTTACCTACTATATCCATTCCCCATTTCATGAATGGCCATGATGAGACTATCGGATATAAAGGTTCAGCCGGTTGGTGAAGGATATTGCTATGTCTTTGGCAAGCGTCACATCTTTGGGAATAGGACATTGCATCTTTTCTCATAGTAGGCCAGAAATATCCTGTTCTTAGAATTTTCGAAAGTAATGCTCTGCCCCCAGTGTGATTCCCACAATCTCCTTCATGAATATCCTTCATTACCTCTAGTCTTTCTGGTTTTTCTAAACACTTTAGATATGGACCAGCTATCGACTTCCTATATAGGATATCCCGAATGATTGTGTACCTAGATACTCTAGCTTTAAAGGCTCTAGGATTCTTTTCTTCATCGGGTATTTTCCCTCTTTGGATATATTCCTTGATAGGATAATCCAGGATATTTCATGAGTGTTAATATTCTTTGGCTCAATAATTTGATTCGAGTTTTCTATATCTATTGCTAGATTCAGGATATGTAGGATAGGGATATTACTATCATCAGAGATTTTAAGAGATGATGAGAGGTTTGCTAATGCATCTGCTTCATCATTCTCTTCTCTAGGGACTTGTGTGATATCAAAAGTGTAGAAATATCCCACTATATCCTTAACTATTTCTAAGAATTTTACCAATTTGTCTCCTTTAACCATATAGGAACCATTAAACTGGTTTGCTATTAGTAAGGAATCAACAAGTACGTGGAGATTTCTTATGTTCATATCCCTAGCTAATTGGAGTCCTGCTATCAAGGCTTCATATTCAGCTTCGTTATTGGTTGTTTGGAACTCACAACTGATCCATTGGGGTATTATGCCCCCTGTGGTGATTTTAGTATGATCCCTAAACCTGTCCCTCTTACATTTGAGGCTCCATCAGTGTGTAAATTCTGTTCACCAGTATCCTCGTCCAGAAGTTTAACTTCTGAATCTACTTATGGTTGAATATCACTACTAAAATCTGCCACAAAGTCTGCTAATGCTTGAGACTTAATTGCAGTTCTTGGTTCGCAGATTAAATCGTAAGTGCTAAGTTTTACTGACCATTTGGCCATTCTTCCTGATAGCTCAGGTTTTCTTAACACAGATTTAATAGGGTAATTTGTCTTAATATGTATTCTATGTGTCTCAAAGTAATGCCTGAGTTTTGTCGAGGCCATGGTGAAAGCTAAGATTTGCTTTTCAAGGTGAGAATACCTGGTCTCGGCATCTAATAGGCTTTTACTCACATAGTATACTGGATGTTGTGATCCTTGATAATCCTTAACTAACAAAACACTTACAGTAGTTCGGGATACTGCTAAGTATAGTGATAGTGGCTCACCATCTTCTGGTTTCATGAGCAATGGTGGTGAGGATAAGTATTGTTTCAAATCCTGTAATGCCTTCTCATGTTTTTCATCCCATTGAAACTTCTTGTTCTTTTTAAGGATATCATAGAATCCTTTGAATTTCTTAGAAGATCTTGAGATGAATCTGTTTAATGCAGCTATCCTTCCTGTTAATCTTTGTACTTCTTTCATATTTGTTGGGGATTTTAAGTTCAGGATAGCTTGGATTTGTTCTGGGCTGGCCTCTATTCCTCTCTTGGTGACCATATATCCCAAGAACTTTCCTGATCTTACTCTGAAATGACACTTAGAAAGGTTGAGTTTCATATTGTATCGATCCATGATATCGAATGATTCCTGAAGATCCTGAAGATGATCCTTGGTAATCTTTGATTTGACTACCATATCATCGATATATACTTCCATAGTGTCCCCCCAGCTTATCCTTAAACATAATGTTGACAAGCCTTTGATAAGTAGCTCCAGCATTCTTTAGTCCAAATGGCATTGCTGTGTAGCAATATATCCCTGTCGGTGTCATGAAGGCAGTATCTTCTTGATCTGAAGGCTCCATTTGAATTTGCTGGAATCCTGCTGACGCATCCATGAAAGTTAGCATTTCATGGCCTGCTGTAGCATCTACCATGGAGTCTATGTGTGGTAATGGAAAGGGGTCTTTTGGACAAGCTTTGTTTAGATCTGTGTAATCTACACAAACTCTCCACTTTCCATTCTTCTTTTGAACCACAACTACGTTAGCTAGCCACCTTGTAAATTTTACTTCCCTAATCATCTTGGCTTTGAGAAGTTTTTCCACTTCTTCTTGGATGATTGCATTCCTCTCAGGGGAGAATTTTCTTCCTTTTTGGTGGATGGGTTTGTAGCTTCTATCTATTCCTAACTTATGAGTGATTACGTCTGAGGATATTCCTGTCATATCCTCGTGCTTCCAAGCCAAGGTTGAAATTCTTGATTTCAGGAAGAAAATCAGTTTCTCCTCAATATCCTAGGGGATATCAGTTCCTAAGAGAATTTTAGTCTCGGGATCCTCAGGATTAAGTAGTACTTAGCTTCCTGCTGGTCGCTGTCGATCTTCACTACTCCCCATGGCGTAGGTAGTTTGAGGCATTGATGATATGTCGAGGGAACCGCCTTCATATCGGGTATCCATGGTCTTCCTAATATGATATTGTAGCAAGGCAAAGAATCTATAATACAAAAGCGTTGCATAGAATTTACCCCTCGATATATACTGGTAATTTAATTTCTCCAATGGTAGCTTTGGCTTCTCCGCTAAATCCAACCAGAACAAAGGATTTGGTGGTTATCTCGGATTCGGGGATATTCATCCTCTTTAGCATCTCCAATTGGATGATATTCACTGAACTTCCTCTATCTACGAGTATCCTACGCACATAGTGGTTAGCAACATATAAAGTGATTACTAACCCATCGTGATGAGGATCCATGATGTTTTCCCGATCCTGTTCTTCGAAGGATATCACAGTATCCGTGGTTAAGGTTGAAATTTTTGTGGGTCTTTTCTCCATTCTCCATCTTAGACTCTTTAGCGTGTCTTCTGGATGTTGAATAAGAAGTATCACGTATGTCAGATCCACCAGAGATAAAGTTTATTACCTTGGCATCCTTCGGTGGGGATGCAGCTCTTTTTGGGAATCCATCAGGATCCTGCTTTCTTTCTTTTCTTTTGCCAAGCAGTTCCTTGCGGTGGCCTTTGCTGAGTAGGTAGGTTATCTCTTTCCTCAAGGCAATACAGTCTTCAGTTACATGTCCAAAGTCTTCATGGAATGCGCACCACTTGGACTTGTCTTTTGTAGCAAACTTCTTATCCTTAGGAGGCCATCTAGCTTTTTCTCCTAAATCCTGCATGTCACACATTAATTCAGGGATATCTACAGAGAAACAATAATCATATATCCTAGGATATTCTTCATCATCTTCATCGTCATCCACAGAATTGATCTTATGGTTGTCAGATTTGTAGTATGGCTTGGGCTTGAATGACTTGTTGGTGGGTGAATCCAGCTTCCTTTTGCCCTGGTCATTAGGATGTGTTGTAGTAATCCTCTTTTGAATTTCCTTATCATCCTCCAATCTGATGAACCTTAATGCACGGTTCCGGACTTCATCCATATTCCTGCAAGGATTCATAACCAAGTCATCATAAAAGGGTGAGTTTTTCTGTAGTCCCATTTTGAATGCTTGAATGACGGTAGTGATATCCAAGTTAGGGATATCTAAGGATTCTCTGCCAAACTTGTTGACATAATTCCTTAGGGATTCATCTGGTCCCTGTGTTATCCTGTAGAGATCACTGGTTAATCTTTTGAATGTTCTGCTGCATGAAAATTGATTATTAAACAAGTTAATCAAATGAGCAAATGATGTAATTGAATAAGGAGGAACATTAAGTAGCCATTTCAAGGCTGCTCCTGTCAATGTTGAACCGAATCCCTTGCATAAGAAAGCTTCCTTCAGATGTGGGGGAATATGATTTGTCTCCATTCTCTCCCTATATTGCGCCATATGCTCTTCGGGATCTGTGGTCCCATCATACAACTTCATGGTGGGAGTTTGGAATCTCTTTGGGATCTCAGCATCACATATAGGTGGAGCAAATCTGGATATCCTGTGGGTGATCGCTGGCATTTCAGGGATAGGCTTGCCTACTCCTGGTACACTTGAAATCATATCCCGAAGTTTCTGTATTTCCTTGGCCACTTGAGGAGATAAGTCTGTTTCCTGTGAAGAACCAAAGTTATTAGTATCAATTGGAGAGTAATTGTAAGTGTTACCGTAAATGGTGTAGGGAGTGAGGTCCTAGGGATAAGGTGATTATCCCGAGATATCCCTAAGTCTTGGGATCCTGATGAAGTTCCGATACTGGTTTGCATATGGATAAAATCTCCCGAATGGTTTCCAGTCATCCCTGATGTTCCAAAATCAAGGATCCTTGGAGCTATTGGTGTACTTGTTATGCCTGTAAAAATTTAGTCTTATAATTCAGAATAATTCAGGATATGGAATATTTCAGGATAATTAGGAATATTCGCGTATATAAATTTCTATGATCTGATGAATTGAATAATAAATAATGATTTTGTATTAATCATTGTCACCTCCCGAGGTTTTTATGCCGGCAATCCTAAGTGATTAAGGGCTTTTCCTCGTATAAATCTCGTGTGCAAGCTGTTTATTTCATTTTATATTCTGAAATATCCCTAGGGATCCTCAGGGATATTTTTAGTGAATTTAAATCACAAACTGTTCTCTTGATTGTAAAACACAAATCCCCACTAAACTAATTCGGTTTTGCTAAAAGTTATACTTGTTAATTTTTACCCGAAACAATTTGGCGCCCACCGTGGGGTAAACTTGTGTTTTTTATAACAAAAACCTTGTTTAAAGGCGTTTTCTAAGAAAAGACAGCGAAAAATGGCTTCACAACCGAGCTCAGAAAGGAGTCCGATAATCCTAGTAATCCTGGGAAGAAGACCACATTTGTACCTGAGAGTGTTCCATCAAAAAGGATTACCACTTCTGCTCCTATACTTGTTTCTAACAATGATATTTTGAGTATGTTTCAGCAGGTTCAGCAGCAAATGTTGGATCAACAAAGAATGAACCAAAGTCTTCTTAAGGAAATGGAAACTTTGAGGGCTGAAAAGAATAAGCAGATCTAAACTTCTACTCCATTGGCTCGAAGGATCCTTGTGACAATCCAGCATTTCAGGTTAACACCGTTAACCGGAAACTAACGAAATGAGAAGAAATTGAACAATTTTAAACTAGAAGGATTAGACTTGAATAAAACAGGTTAACAAACATCTAAAGTATGAAAATTAAAGTTAAAATTTCACAAAATGTGTAATTTTGACTTTTAAAGTCAAAATTCGAGTGAAAAACAATGGGAAAAATTGAAATTAATATTAAAACATCATAATTACACAAATTAATGAGTCATGAAACACGTATTGATGATTACAAATGGTTATAATATGTTAATTACATCATAATGATCGAATTAAAGCAATTAAAGCCTTTAAAAGTAGAAAACGTCAATTGTAATCATAGTGCACCTACAATTCGACTTAAACATACATAATTGAACATCCATATTCACTAATCGGCATCCTTAGGAGTGTCTGCACTAGCCAATTCGATCATAGAAGCTTTGGATAGAGGATTTTGATTTGGAGCCGGCCTAACTCAAAGCACATAGTCGAACATCATCAATCCAACATCAAATCAGGTAAGCAATCATTCATACACAACCTAAATAGGCCGACTAAGCATAACCCCATCTTAATTTGAAGTTCTAATATCGAATTTCAAGAGTTTGGTTATTAGGGTTCATCATATGGAACGTTTTGCGGGTTTCGATGTAAACGAGATTAAAAATCAAATTAAACTATATGCACAGATATAGAATAATGTGTTTAATGAAAATCCTATGACAATTTCATTTAATTATAACGAATTGTTCGAATTCGAATTCTAGGGCTCATAGTAGAAAACGATTTGGGAGTTTTTGTTCAAACGAGGTTGAAAATCAAATGCAATGTTACAGAGATTTTCGGAATTCTCTTTTTACTGAAAACCCTCTGTCAATTTTGTCAAACAACAACCAATTGAACGATTTTGATTTCTAGGGTTCTTAACATAAACCGGATTGGGGTTTTTGATGGAGTTGAACATGAAAATCAAATGTAATACCACAGAAAGTTTCGAAATGCTATTTTAAATGAAAACCCCATGAATTTACAGCTTAACATAAACGGATTTAACGAATTTGAATCAAAAGAGAACGGGAATATGTTCGAATCCGATTAGTAGGGTAAACCCGATTAAATGGATCAATTAACCACATACATATACTCGTTTGGATCCCTTGAACCAAAGTCCCATGGTTCGGGAATCGATCATGGTCAAATTGAGGTTCAATTCGAACCAAATGGATTCCGGTTGGAAGAACAAGGGAACCGGATCTTTATGTGTTTAAAACCATTTAAAATCCATCCTTGATGTGAAATCAAAGGTAGATCAGCTGGTCCGGGCGTGGGGTTCGTGACTGAGAGGTCGGGGGTTCGAACCTTGGTTCACCGGTTTTTGAAATTAAAACCATTTTTAGTGTTTTAACAATAACTCATTCGTTCTAAGTCCGATTCGACTCGTTCGAGTTGCGTTGGAACCATATCGCGAATACGGACAATCTAAAATAATAAAACTTATATTATTACCCGAAAAATATAGTCGTGTATAAATGCGAACATGTTATTATAATCAAATATATGTTTATTTGATTTACTTAAACGATTTCAAAGGCACACTTACGTACAAACACACGTTTCTAACATTCTAACATACGTGTATTGACACGTATGTGATTTCATACTTTAAACGACATTCCGAGTAACACAATGAACTATTTAAATCACAGATCTTTCGTAGAAGATTATCTACGTGATTTTAAGTGTGTTTGATCATTCTGCTTCAATCAAAGGTGCGTACACGACCCCTTTCTTATTTTAACTGTTTTGGGGGAGAAAACATGTGCAACAAACACTTTTAGATACATATCACTTGCAAGAGTTAGCTGTTTACATGAAGTGCAAACATAGCATTACAAAGCCTTCCATTTCGAACCGTTTAGTTTGCCGTAGTGCAAAGCGTGGTAGTTGAAGATAGATCTATTGGGTTTGACAAACCTCACTTGGTAGATGGGATCTACGCAGGTGTTTGACTGACCAAACACACACATTACTATTGTTCGTGCTAGACAATAGTGTTAAGGCAAAAACATGCTATAGCATGGCAACTCGTCAGCTTCGGTGTCGACCACTTATGTAAATAGTTTATATGACTAGCTATCATGACTGTGCATGTGTGATTATGTTATCTGCAAACTTTACATTCAAACTGTGGTTTCAACATTTGTGAATGCTTAAACCTGTGTATGCACCAACCATTGTGTTGACTTGATTTACATGTTTTCTCAGGACACTAAGACACAAGCAAGGACAAGCAGGGACTAGGATGTTGAGTCTCATGCATGCATTTCAGTTCAAGTGTTTTAGTTTTGATCAATTAAGACATTGAATGTTATTGGATTTGTAATTTACATTTTCAAACCGTTACGTTTTGTTATTGGTTTTAAAACGCTTCCGCAAACATTGAAACTTTGATGTTACAGTTTTAGACCAACATATGTTTTGAAATTCATATAGAGGTCTTCGTTATGTCTAATGATATGAGATCCTGGTTTGTCACGTTCCCAAACGGTATAATTCCGTTAGTTGAAAATTGGGGGTGTGACAGATTGGTATCAGAGCCATTGGTTATAACGAACTAGGTTTGCATTTGTAGACTTAGACTATAACTATTAGACATTAGACACTTGCTTACATGATAGTTTGTATAGTACTTACATATGGCATTTTGTAACAGACATGGCATCATTATCTACACCTACTCACACTGAGGAACAAGTCGTAGCATTGTCAGAAATCATGACAAGGAGGATCGAACCAGTGGATGATACGATCCACTATGGGGAGGAAACACATGTTCAACAAAGGGGGAACAACCAATATTGGCAATGGTTTCCTGATCTCATACGCAGCTGGGTGTGGGAAGAACGAGTGCCACCACCACCAACTGCCAACACTGCTAATAGCCTTTGGACGTTACCTGCTCTAGGATATCCACTAGAACAGGCATTTGCTACTTTTGTTGCACGTATGGAGCGTGAAATCCGCAACATGCGGGAAGTAGCAGGGATGATCACAGAATTGCTTGAGAATAACAACTGGCTGACACAAATGTGGGATAACCTCACTGAGGAGTTGGTTAGGACTAGTGAAGAACAGGAAACTTTGGTGGAAACGATCTGGATGATGCGAGGGACGATCCTCGAACTCACTGCACGACTAGAAACTACTGAGTTACGTGTAGCTGTAGCCGAGGCAAGGGCTGAGGAAGCCAACGCACAGGCTGGTGCAGCGGTGACTGAAGCCAATATAGTGAGAGATTTGGCTGGGGAGGCCATAACCCTCATCACTGGGCATATGCGTTACCAACATGGTGTAGTGACTGGTCCAGCAGAACTGGAAGATTCATCATCAACCGTTGATCAACCAAACGATGGAATCTAGTTATTTCATTACTTTCTAATTAACAAACTTATATGAGTGGGTTGTACTCATAAAAGTAGATTTTGTGTTTAGTTGTTTTGCACCTTTTTGACAAACAATTGTAAGCACTAGTTTATCATAAATGATTGAGGATTGTTACCTTAATGGCTATGGTAGTGTGTTACGTTTACTTTGTGCGTGAGTGATGATTATGAGATGGGTGTAGTCTCATTATGTATATTTGTAAATAGGAAGATCATGGTTGGGGGAAACAATTAATATGACCGCAACGGAAGTTGAAACACTTATTAACACTCGAATTACCGAGACAATCGCAAACTATACGCAAACACACCAAACAGGACCACATGATCAAACGGGGGGACTGGTAAACCCACAAATGTGCACGTTCAAGACATTCTTGAACTGTAAACCACGTAATTTCAAAGGATCGGAAGGAGCCATTGGACTTCTTCGATGGATTGAACAGTCAGAATCGGTGTTTGAGATGTGCAATTGTCCGGAAAAAAACAAGGTCAGATATGCTATTGGTACTTTGGAGGGTTCAGCCTTGACATGGTGGAACTCTATCGTACAGACACTCGGTTTGAATACAGCCAATGCACTTACTTGGAACGGATTTAAAATCCTATTGCAGGAGGAGTATTGTCACCGTAATGAAATGCAAAAACTTGAGAATGAGTACGGGCAACTCAAGATGAAAGGTTCTAATATTGAGGAATACACTACTCGATTCCAGAAATTAGCAAGACTCTTACCGCACAGGGCAACCCCATCTAGCAAGTGGATCAAGAAATACATTGGAGGGTTGGTATCTCAGGTTCAAAAATTGATCATATCTGCAAATCCTACCACCATACAGCAAGCTGTTCGACTGGCATGCCAACTGACTGATCAAACGATGCAACGGGGAACATTACCCAAACGAACAGTAACAGTTAAGGCGGGAGACCACAAAAGAAAATGGGATAGCATTGATTCCAAGAATTTCACTCAGCAGTCATTTCAGCAGAATCGCAAGCAGGAATCCAACAAGACTCGTCACAATCCAAACAATAACCAACAGTCATCGGGAGGGTATAATGGTAGATGCCCGAAGTGTAACAAATGTGGATTCCATCACTTTGGGAATCAATGTGACAAGTACCGATGTCAGAGATGCAGAAAGATGGGTCACGTAGCAAAAGACTGTCGAGGGGAACTGCAGGCAAGCCCACTCGACCGTAGCAACACACAGAAAGGATGTTTTGAGTGTGGCATACCTGGACATTTCAAGAAGAAATGCCCACAACTCAAGAAAAGAAGGGCTAATGACATAACTACAAAAGGAAACATCAACAACAACACAAATGTTGCTAGAACAGAGCTTTTGTGATTGGAGGACGTCAGACACGGGAAGATCCCAACATCGTTACGGGTACGTTTCTCTTGAATTATCACTCTGCCTCTATGCTATTTGACACCGGTTCAGATCGGGGTTTTGTATCTAGCAAATCTTGTGAATTGTAAAGTATTGGTCCTACTGCTTTAGAAAACCCATACACTGTAGAACTAGCTAATGATAAGCTAGTTGCTGTAAACCATATTTCTAAAGGATGTGTTCTTGACTTGATGTGTCAAACACATGACATTGACTTTATGCCTACCTCTTTAGGCAGTTTTGATGTAGTCATGGACATGGACTGGTTGTTCAGATACCAGGCTGAAATAATAGCCCATTAAAAGATCGTTCGTATACCGCTTTCGCGTGGAGAGATATTGTATGTACAAGGTGAGAAGAGCAGTACGTCACTGCATGTCTGCATAAAGGTCATACAACAGTTATAGCACTTATAACTGGGAAGCTGGTAGCTGAGAAGAAGATTGAAGATATTTCAGTAGATTGTGAATTTCCGGAGGTATTTCTTGAAGACTTGCCGGGATTACCGCTTATCAGACAGGTGGAATTCCGAATCGACCTTAAATCAGATGCAGTACCGATAGCTAGGGCGCCTTATCGACTTGCACCGTCAGAGATGCAAGAATTATCTACACAATTGCAGGAGTTGTTGGATAAAGGTTTCATACGACCTAGTTTTTCACCGTGGGGAACTCCAGTCTTATTTGTTAAGAAGAAGGATGGGACTTTCCGTATGTGTATCGATTATCGGGAACTGAACAAGGATATCATCAAAAACTGGTATCCGTTACCTAGAATTGACGATCTGTTCGATCAGTTGCAAGATTCGAGTTACAACTCGAAGATTGATCTCAGATCGGGTTATCATCAACTCAGAGTTCAAGAAGAAGATATTCCAAAGACAGCTTTCAGAACGCGTTATGGCCATTATGAGTTTTGGTCATGCCAATTGGGTTGACAAACGCTCAAGCAGTATTCATGGATCTCATGAATCGTGTTTGTAAACCTTATCTTGATAAGTTTGTCATTGTTTTCAATGATGACATTCTCATCTATTCTCAGGCTGAGGGGGAGCATGCTGAACATACTCGATTGCTGTTGGAATCACTGAAACAAGAACAACTGTATGCTAAGTTCTCGAAATGTGATTTCTGGATGCGAGCAGTACAATTCTTGGGTCATATAGTCAACGAAAAAGGCATACGTGTGGATCCAGCGAAGATTGAAGCAATTAATTGGGAAGCACCACAGACCCCTACCGAGGTACGACAATTCCTTGGTTTGGCGGGTTACTACTGACGATTCATTGAGGGTTTCTCAAAGATCGCTCAACCACTTACAACTCTTACGCACAAGGGAATGAAGTATGACTGGACGGATAAACAGGAAGCTGCATTCCAGTTATTGAAACAAAAACTCTGCAGTGCACCGATTTTGTCCTTACCGGAGGGGATGGAAGACTTTGTGGTGTATTGTGATGCATCTGTATAGGGTTTGGGATGTGTGTTGATGCAACGTGATAAAGTGATTGCTTACGTTTCAAGGCAACTATGACCACACGAAAAGAATTACACTACTCATGACTTGGAGTTAGGAGCATTGGTATCTACTATGAGAATTTGGAGGTATTACTTATATGGAACTAAGTGTACTAATTACACTGATCATAAGAGTTTACAACATATCTTTGATCAGAAATATGAGACAGCGATGATGGGTTGAGTTGTTGAATGACTACGAATGCGTGATTGAGTATCACCCGGGAAAAGCTAATGTGGTAGCTGATGCTTTAAGCAGAAAAGACACTTCAACAAGACGGGTTTGTGCACTTATGATGACGATACATACTGACTTACCTGACAAGGTACGCAGTGCTCAGCTCGAGGCTTTGAAACAGGAAAACTTGGTACAGGAATCCTTACGAGGGATGGAAGAACAATTGGTAGTTAAGTCTGATGAAATTCGTTATTTCATTAATCGACTTTGGATACCTTTGTATGGACGTTTAAGGGAACTCGTGATGGATGAAGCACACAAGTCCAGGTATTCAGTCCATCCGGGATCAGACAAGATGTATCTTGACTTGAAGGCACTATATTGGTGGTCTCACATGAAAGCTGACATTGCTAAGTACGTTAGCAAATGTTTGACTTGTTCGAAAGTCAAAGTTGAATAACAGAAGCCATCTGGTTTATTGCAACAACCAGAAATACCGATGTGGAAATGGGAACAGATTTCGATGGACTTCAGTACTAAGTTACCCCGTACACCGAGTGGTTGTGATACGATATGGGTAATTGTCGATCGATTAACGAAATCTGCACATTTCTTGGCAATCAAGGAAACTGACAAGATGGAGAAACTGACTCGTAGTTACATCAAGGAAGTGGTAGCACGACATGTCGTACAAATTTCTATCATATCAGATCGGGATGCTTGATTTATTTCCAATTTTTGGAAATCACTTCATAAGTCATTGGGAACTCGTTTGGATATGAGTACCGCATATCATCCACAGACCGACGGTCAAAGTGAACGTACGATTCAAACGCTCGAGGATATCTTACGAGCCTGTGTAATTGACTTTGGTGATAGCTGGGAAAAATCACTTACCGTTAGTGGAATTCTCTTACAACAATAGTTATCATACAAGTATTCAGGCAGCACCGTTTGAAGCTTTGTATGGTCGCAAATGTCGTTCACCGGTTTGTTGGGCTGAAATTGGTGACAGTCAGATTACAGGTCCTGAACTTGTACACGAAACGACAGAGAAGATAGTTCGAATCCAGAACCGTATGGCAGCGGCCCGGGATCGACAGAAGAGTTATGCTGACAAGCGTCGTAAACCGTTGGAATTCCAAGTAGGAGACCGAGTTCTTCTAAAGTATCACTTTGGAAAGGTGTGATACGATTTGGCAAGCACGGAAAGCTTAGCCCACGTTACATAGGACCTTTTGAGATTCTGAAAACGATTGGTCCGGTTGCGTATCAACTCAAGTTATCGGATGAACTCAGTGGAGTTCATGATGTCTTTCACGTACCTAACTTAAAGAAATGTCTTTCTGATGAGACATTGATTGTACCTCTGGACGAAATACAAGTAGATGAGCAGTTACGATTCATCGAGGAACCAATTGAAATCATGGACCGAGAAGTCAAACAATTCAAACAAAGCAAGATTTCGATAGTCCGAGTTTGGTGGAATTCAAGACGTGGTCCTGAATTCACATGGGAAAGGGAAGACCAAATGATGTAAAAAGTATCCCCACTTATTCAAAATAACAACAAACATTATGAAGGCATGTTAAATTTCGGGACGAAATTTCCTTCAACAAGGGGATGATGTGATATTTCACACTCTAACTGTAAGCACAAACAAGCACAAACACCTTATATTATTGATTTTAGTATAAACAACTGGGTTGAACACCAGCTTTGCAGAATGCAAACACAAACATTTCATAGTAGTACATACATGATTGATTTCAAACAATGTACTACATTTCAAACATTACATTTGATGAATGTACTACATTTCAAACATTACATTTGATGTACTACATTTCATGGTGGTACAATCATGAGCTATTAAACAATAGTAGTGCTACAAATAGAAGGAACCAGAATAATTGTGTAAGGTAAATTGACGAGTACAGGGGCCCATGTAATCGTGAATTTACAGTTACGCATGAATTTTGGAAGTTTCTATTTTGTCGACTACATTCAAACATTTGCTATGTGTGAGATTACATAGTACAATATACAAACACTTTATTCAATTGGTTTTGTTACAAACATTTGTGTTACATTACATTTTATACATTTTATGTGTTACATTTCATATGTTACATGTTATGGTAGTACATGCATAATTAGTTACACACATTTTGCTATGTGCAGGGTTGCATAGTACAAACAATTACAGACACTCACTATGTGTGAGGTTACACAGCACAGTATGATCAAACACAAACAGTCACAGTTAGGTGAACTAACTAGTGTACATGCAAACAGTCACATTGAACGATCACACTTAGTTGTGATGTTGCAAGCATTAGATTTTGTGTGTGAGTACACACAAGCACACGGAATGATCAAACTACACTAACACGTACAATTTGAACTCGTAAGTAGTTTCCTAACTACTTCTAACATTTAACAATTTTCGGGACGAAAATTTCTTCAACAAGGGGATGATGTGACAATCCAGCATTTCAGGTTAACACCGTTAACCGGAAACTAACGAAATGAGAAGAAATTGAACAATTTTAAACTAGAAGGATTAGACTTGAATAAAACAGGTTAACAAACATCTAAAGTATGAAAATTAAAGTTAAAATTTCACAAAATGTGTAATTTTGACTTTTAAAGTCAAAATTCGAGTGAAAAACAATGGGAAAAATTGAAATTAATATTAAAACATCATAATTACACAAATTAATGAGTCATGAAACACGTATTGATGATTACAAACGGTTATAATATGTTAATTACATCATAATGATCGAATTAAAGCAATTAAAGCCTTTAAAAGTAGAAAACGTCAATTGTAATCATAGTGCACCTACAATTCGACTTAAACATACATAATTGAACATCCATATTCACTAATCGGCATCCTTAGGAGTGTCTGCACTAGCCAATTCGATCATAGAAGCTTTGGATAGAGGATTTTGATTCGGAGCCGGCCTAACTCAAAGCACATAGTCGAACATCATCAATCCAACATCAAATCAGGTAAGCAATCATTCATACACAACCTAAATAGGCCGACTAAGCATAACCCCATCTTAATTCGAAGTTCTAATATCGAATTTCAAGAGTTTGGTTATTAGGGTTCATCATATGGAACGTTTTGCGGGTTTCGATGTAAACGAGATTAAAAATCAAATTAAACTATATGCACAGATATAGAATAATGTGTTTAATGAAAATCCTATGACAATTTCATTTAATTATAACGAATTGTTCGAATTCGAATTCTAGGGCTCATAGTAGAAAACGATTTGGGAGTTTTTGTTCAAACGAGGTTGAAAATCAAATGCAATGTTACAGAGATTTTCGGAATTCTCTTTTTACTGAAAACCCTCTGTCAATTTTGTCAAACAACAACCAATTGAACGATTTTGATTTCTAGGGTTCTTAACATAAACCGGATTGGGGTTTTTGATGGAGTTGAACATGAAAATCAAATGTAATACCACAGAAAGTTTCGAAATGCTATTTTAAATGAAAACCCCATGAATTTACAGCTTAACATAAACGGATTTAACGAATTTGAATCAAAAGAGAACGGGAATATGTTCGAATCCGATTAGTAGGGTAAACCCGATTAAATGGATCAATTAACCACATACATATACTCGTTTGGATCCCTTGAACCAAAGTCCCATGGTTCGGGAATCGATCATGGTCAAATTGAGGTTCAATTCGAACCAAATGGATTCCGGTTGGAAGAACAAGGGAACCGGATCTTTATGTGTTTAAAACCATTTAAAATCCATCCTTGATGTGAAATCAAAGGTAGATCAGCTGGTCCGGGCGTGGGGTTCGTGACTGAGAGGTCGGGGGTTCGAACCTTGGTTCACCGGTTTTTGAAATTAAAACCATTTTTAGTGTTTTAACAATAACTCATTCGTTCTAAGTCCGATTCGACTCGTTCGAGTTGCGTTGGAACCATATCGCGAATACGGACAATCTAAAATAATAAAACTTATATTATTACCCGAAAAATATAGTCGTGTATAAATGCGAACATGTTATTATAATCAAATATATGTTTATTTGATTTACTTAAACGATTTCAAAGGCACACTTACGTACAAACACACGTTTCTAACATTCTAACATACGTGTATTGACACGTATGTGATTTCATACTTTAAACGACATTCCGAGTAACACAATGAACTATTTAAATCACAGATCTTTCGTAGAAGATTATCTACGTGATTTTAAGTGTGTTTGATCATTCTGCTTCAATCAAAGGTGCGTACACGGCCCCTTTCTTATTTTAACTGTTTTGGGGGAGAAAACATGTGTAACAAACACTTTTAGATACATATCACTTGCATGAGTTAGCTGTTTACGTGAAGTGCAAACATAGCATTACAAAGCCTTCCATTTTGAACCGTTTAGTTTGCCGTAGTGCAAAGCGTGGTAGTTGAAGATAGATCTATTGGGTTTGACAAACCTCACTTGATAGATGGGATCTACGCAGGTGTTTGACTGACCAAACACACACATTACTATTGTTCGTGCTAGACAATAGTGTTAAGGCAAAAACATGCTATAGCATGGCAACTCGTCAGCTTCGGTGTCGACCACTTATGTAAATAGTTTATATGACTAGCTATCATGACTGTGCATGTGTGATTATGTTATCTGCAAACTTTACATTCAAACTGTGGTTTCAACATTTTTGAATGCTTAAACTTGTGTATGCACCAACCATTGTGTTGACTTGATTTACATGTTTTCTCAGGACACTAAGACACAAGCAAGGACAAGCAGGGACTAGGATGTTGAGTCTCATGCATGCATTTCAGTTCAAGTGTTTTAGTTTTGATCAATTAAGACATTGAATGTTATTGGATTTGTAATTTACATTTTCAAACCGTTACGTTTTGTTATTGGTTTTAAAACGCTTCCGCAAACATTGAAACTTTGATGTTACAGTTTTAGACCAACATATGTTTTGAAATTCATATAGAGGTCTTCGTTATGTCTAATGATATGAGATCCTGGTTTGTCACGTTCCCAAACGGTATAATTCCGTTAGTTGAAAATTGGGGGTGTGACAATCCTGGATTTCGGGACGTCAGAGATGTCTGGAAATCATTCTGGAGACTTCATTCGCATGCAGACTAGCCTCGGGGATCCTTCGGGATCCCAAGGGTTAAGGATATCTCAGGATAATACCAATATCCCGGGAACTTCCTGTCTAGCTCCTATTACTAGCAATACTTTCAACTATTCTCCCATTGATACTTCTAAATTTGGTTCTATGCAGGAATCAGGGCTGACTCCGCAAGTGGCTAAGGAAATTCAAAACTCAGGTATATGATCTCAAGTGTTCCCGGAGTGGTGAAGCCTATTCCTGAGGTTTCTGTCAGAACCCACATGATCTCTAGGTTTGCTCCACCAATACACGATGCTGAGATCCCGAAGAGATTCCAAACTCCAACAATGAAGTTGTATGATGGAACCACAGACCCTGAAAAACATGTGGCACAGTATAGGGAAAGAATGGAGACTAACCCTATACCCCCACATTTGAAGGAAGCATGCTTATGCAAGGGTTTCGGTTCAACATTGACAGGGGGCAACCCTGAAATGGCTGCTTAATGTTCCTCCCTATTCAATTACTTCATTAGCTCATTTGATTAATCTATTTAACAATCAGTTTTCTTGTAGTAGGACATTTGAGAGGCTGACCAGTGATCTTTACAGGATAACCCAGGGATCCGATGAATCCCTCAGGAGCTATGTCAACAAGTTTGGCAGAGAATCCCTGGATATCCCTAACCTTGACATCGCTACGGCTGTTCAAGCATTTAAGATGGGGTTACAAAGAAACTCACCATTTTATGATGTCTTGGTTATGAATCCTTGCAGGAACATGGATGAAGTTCGCAATCATGCATTGAGATTCATTAGGTTGGAAGATGATAAAGAAATCCAGAAGAGGATCACTACAACACCTCCCAATGACCAAGGCAAAAGAAAGTTAGATTCACCTACCAACAAGTCATTCAAGTCTAAACCATACTACAAGGCTGATAACCACAAGATCAACTCTATGGATGAAGATGAGGATGATGAAGAATATCCCAGGATATCTGACTACTGTTTTTCTGTTGATATTCCTGAATTAATGTGTGCTATGCAGGAAATAGGTGAAAAAGCCAGGTGGCCACCAAAGGAAAAGAAGTTTGCCACAAGGGACAAATCCAAATGGTGTGCCTTTCATGAAGACTTCGGCCACATAACAGATGATTGCATTGCACTAAGGAAGGAAATAAGCTACCTACTAAGCAAAGGTTATCTCAAGGAACTATTGGGGAAAAAGAAAGAAAGAGGGCAGGATTCCAATGGATTCCCAAAAAGAGCCGCATCCCCACCAAAGGATGCAAAGGTAATAAATTTTATTTCTGGTGGTTCTGACATATGCAGTATCTCTTATTCTGCAGCTAGGAAACATGATAAAGAAGCCAAGATGGAGAATGTAGAGAGACCCACAAAGACATCAACACTTACCACCAAGACAGTGGTATCTTTTGACGAACAAGATCGCGAAAATATCCTGGATCCTCATCATGATGGGTTAGTCATTACATTATATGTTGCTAACCACTATGTACGCAGGATACTTATAGACGGAGGAAGCTGAGTCAACATCATCCATTTGGAAACACTTAAGAGGATGAATATCCCTGAATCAGAGATAACTAACAAATCTCTGATCCTGATTGGATTCAGTGGTGAAGCTAAAGCCATTGTTGGAGAAATCAAGCTACCGTTATAGATCGAGGGGGTAAACTCTATGCAACATTTTTATATTATAGATTCCCTATCTTGTTATAATATTATACTAGGTAGACCTTGGATACATGATATGAAAGCTGTCCCCTCGAAATATCATCAGTGTGTCAAGCTGCCAACACCATGGGGAGTAGTGAAGATCAACAATGATCAGCAGGAAGCCAAGGAGTGTTATTCATCTTCCATGAAGGGAACAACTAGACCTTCATCAGCATAGCAATCAAAGTGCGAGCTGGGGATACTCAGGAATATAGGGAGAAGGAAGTAAAGGAAGTACCTCTAAACCCCGATGATCCTGAAGTCAAGGTCCTTATAGGAACAAATATCCCTGAGGATATTGAAGAGAAACTGATTTCTTTTCTGAAACCAAGAATTTCCACATTCGCATGGAAACATGAGGATATGACGGGAATATCCTCAGATGTGATTACACATAAGTTAGGGATAGATAGGAATATTAAGCATGTCCACCAAAAAAGAAGGAAGTTTGCACCCGAAAGGAATCTAATCATTCAAGAGGAAGTAGAGAAACTCCTCAAAGCAAAAATGATTAGAGAGGTGAAATTTCCAAAGTGGCTAGCCAACGTAGTCGTGGTTCAAAAGAAGAATGGAAAGTGGAGAGTTTGTGTGGACTACACAAATCTCAACAAGGCTTGTTCTAAAGACCCCTTTCAATTACCACATATAGACTCCATGGTAGATGCAACAGCAGGACATGAAATGTTAACTTTCATGGACGCATCAGCAGGCTTTCAACAAATTCAAATGGAACCCTCGGACCAAGAAGATACAGCCTTCATGACGCCAACAGGGATATATTGCTATACAACAATGCCATTTGGCTTGAAGAATGCTGGAGCCACATACCAGAGACTTGTCAACATGATGTTCAAAGAGAAACTGGGGGACACTATGGAAGTGTACATTGATGATATGGTGGTCAAATAGAAGATAAATGAGAATCACCTTAAGGACCTTCAGGAATCCTTTGATATCCTGGACCACTACAATATGAAGCTTAATCCATCTAAGTGTCATTTTGGGGTAAGATCAAGAAAGTTTTTGGGATATATGGTCACTAAAAGAGGAATAGAGGCCAGCCCAAAACAAATTCAAGCAATCCTAAACCTCAAATCCCCGAAGAACACAAAAGAAGTGCAAAGACTAATAGGAAGGATAGCTGCACTCAACATATTCATTTCGAGGTCTTCTGAAAAATTAAAGGATTCTACGATATCCTTAAAAAGAATAAGAAGTTCCAGTGGGATGAAGAGTATGAGAAGGTACTTCAGGATCTGAAGGAATATTTATCCTCACCGCCGTTGCTCATGAGACCAAAAGATAGTGAACCACTATCATTGTACTTAGCAGTACCTCGAACTACTGTAAGTGTTGTGTTAGTTAATGATCATCAGGGATCACAACATCCTGTGTACTATGTGAGTAAAAGTCTAGTAGATGCTGAGACTAGATATTCTCACTTAGAAAAGCTAGGTCTGGCTTTGGTCATGGCATCAACTAAGCTAAGGCATTACTTTGAGACACATAGAATATACATCAAAACAAATTACCCTATTAAATCCGTATTGAGAAAACCTGAGCTATCAGGAAGGATGGCAAAATGGACAGCAATTGAGTCACAATCATTAGCAGACTTTGTGGCTGATTTTAGTAGTGATCTACAACCAGAAGTGGATTTCAAAATCAAACTCTTGGATGAAGATACTGGTGAATGGACTTTGTTCACAGATGGATCTTCAAATGTGAGAGGAACAATACTAGGCATCATACTAAAATCACCACAAGGGGACATAATATCCCAATCGATTAGTTGTGAATTTCAAGCAACTAATAATGAAGCGGAATACGAAGCCCTAATAGCAGGACTTTAATTGGCTAGGGATATGAACATTAGGAACCTTCATGTATTTGTCGACTCCCTACTGATAGCCAATCAATTTAATGGTTCTTGAACAACTAAGGGAGATAAATTGGCGAAATACTTAGAGAGAGTTAAGGATATTGCAGGATATTTTTACAACTTTGATATCACTCAAGTGCGGAGGGAAGGGAATGCTGAAGCAGATGCACTAGCAAACTTAGCACCATCCCTAAGGATCCCTGAGGATATTAATATTCCTATCTTACATATTTTAAGGCCAGCGATAGATATGCAGGACATAGATCAGATATTGAACCCGAGAATACTGAGGTTCATCATTCAGAAGCACATGAAATATCCTGGACTATCCCTATTAAGAACTACCTTCAAACAGGAAAAGTACCAGATGAAGAAACAAATCCTAGAGCTTTTAAAGCAAAAGTATCTAGATACACAATCATACGGGATATCTTATATAGAAAATTAGTGATAGTGTGTATCCAGTGTCCTATATCGATCAATTCTCACTCTGCCTAGTTTTATTAATGTTTGAATAAGTAGAATACCATAAAAGAGCACAATTATCTATGCGAAGTATGCAAATGAACTTTTGTGTGTTTCAGTGTGTATCTAGTGTCCTATATCGATCAATTGCCTCGGTATATATACTATGAAAATACAAGAGAACGGTAAACAACGTTCATAAGGTAGTTGCGAATATCTCGGCACTTTCCAAGCGTGGGAGACTCATTGAAACTAATGGCGTCAATCTCTCTTAGATGCCGCATCCAAATTAAATCAGTTGAAGCCTGTTTCTGTGATACTTGGCTGAGCTGTATGACAACCTGTCAATGCCTGAAATCTCACAATATAAATTAGGCAAACAGAGATAACGGTTAGTAATTATATATATCCCTGATCCCGAAATATCCCTGATCCTAAAATATCCCGAGTGGAAATATTTAGCGCCTAACAATTGCCATAGTTGATGTATTTTCTAGGATAAGAAATATTAGATATATATATATATGTATATATATACACATATATGTATTAATCATATAAGATTTTGTTAAAGGATTAGATGTTTCTATAATTCCTATTTTCTAATTAAATAATAGCATATTCCTGCAGAAATAGAGAATGTTAAAGAGTTTAAGAAATAAATACCAACTCCTTGAAATAGTAGACTGATCTCCGAAGCTTTCTTTATTCCTGTCGAAATAATATAATAGTTACATACCTCAATATCCTTGGGTATGTTGTAAGTAGATGATATATCCTGAAATACTTCTTTGAGAAAAGTTTCCTGTAAATATTCAACAAACAAGAAAATTCGGGATAAACCCAATATTCTGGCGACAAGACCGGTTAGACTAGCGACTAAGACCGAAGATACTGGCGACAAGGCTGATAAAACTGACGACTAAGGCCGATAAAACTGGAGGCTAAGGCTGAAGTTACTAGCGACTAAGGCCGAAGATACTAACGAGAAGGCCGATAAAACTGGCGACTAAGGCCGAAGATACCAGCGACTAAGGTCGGAGATACTGGCAACTGAGTCTGAAGATACTGGCGACAAGGCCTGGTTGTATAGCATGTGAATGCTATATTTCGCAGGATCCCTGGTTATAGTCTTTAAAAATTAAATTGTCAGCCATTAAATCGTGTACTGGTCCCAAAATCTCCAACTATACCGGGATAATTCGGAGGATCCATGGTTATAGCCCTTAATAATTGTTTCAGGTAAAAATTAACAAGTATAATTTTTAGCAAAACCGAATTAGTTTTGTTGAGTTTTGTGTTTTACAATCAAGAAAACAAATTATAAGTTAAATTCGATAAAATTATCCCTAAGTATCCCTAGGGATATTTAAGAATATGAAATGAAATAAACAACTCAACACACGAGATTTATACGAGGAAAAACCCTTAATCCCTTAGGATTGCTGGCATAAAAACCTCGGGAGGTGAAAATCGTCACTCTGCCTTGTTCTTATTAATA
Source organism: Mikania micrantha (assembly GCA_009363875.1). Lineage (NCBI taxonomy): Eukaryota > Viridiplantae > Streptophyta > Magnoliopsida > Asterales > Asteraceae > Mikania > Mikania micrantha. Next base: position 19,287,179 of record CM018681.1, read on the forward strand.
TAAAGAAATAGAATTACAAAGAAAGAGCACAAATGATCGATTGCTAAGTGTTGCAAGACTCTGAATATCGCAAATGTAAGCAAGAAATAAGTAGAAGTAAGCTAAGTGTATACGGTGTGTGTTTCTAAATCGACCATTTCTTCAATTTATACTACAAAATTATACAACTGTAAAGCATGCAGTTCCACAATTCTCTCTCCACTCCTGGTCATGCGCGAACTCAGTCCATATAACCGTTGGTGGCCTCTGCATTTATCCCACGTTTTTCTCCCCAATCCGGCAAAATAGGAACATTAGTTTTATTCGACGTGCTGACTTAATTCAAACATTAGCAGCACATGTCGACATAATAAATAACAATTAATAATAAATAATCATTATTTATTAATTAAGTTATCAGTTTAGATAAATTTATATACGCAAATATCGGTACATATCCGAACTTATTCTGTATCCCGAAATATTCTGTAGTATAAGCCAAAATTTTACAGGTACAACAATTGCCCCTAAATTCTTATTACAATTAATCTTGTTGTAAGAATTTAAAATAGCCGTCTATTTTTGGCTCCGTATTCGAAATTTGAATTTTAAATATTGATTTGAACGTTTATGGGACAGTTATTGATTGTGGCGGCTTCCCACATATTTCCAACCATTTACGAAGAATATAATGATCATTTCATTCTCTTCGGATGTCATCTTCTTCATCAGGTTCTTGCGGTAAGTTCCTTCATCTTCCCTCTTTCAAATTTTTATTTTCATCGCAAAAATGTCTGGATCATCTTCTTCCTCTGGCTTCGATTTTTCTGATAACGATTTCACAAACCAAAATATTTTGACTTACCATAGTCAAAATACCTGCGTATTCAATGATGACCATATCGAGTTAATGCGTCTTTCTAAAGTTTTTCCTGATGAAACTGTTTTTCATAGCTTTTCCAAAAAACTGAAGGCTGATCATGTATCACCTTCATCGGTTTGTTTTCCAGAGTATCCTTTTACTCCAGGTCTGAAATTTCCTTTTCCCGATCTCATTTCTGATTTTTTCTCTACCACCAATATGTGCTTCCCACAATTGATGCCCATGGGATGGCGCTTTTGTTCACTCTTCGCCAATTAAACCAATATTTTGGTTTAGAAATTGGCATCCCCGAAATTGCCCTAATGTATCAACTCAGAACCCGCGGTTCATCTCGGTTTGTCCTTCAAAGGAGGAGCGGGGCTCTTGTTCTTGTTCATGGTATCACCATGAATGAGGACGAATGGAGAAACAAGTTCTTTTTTGTAGAAAGGATGTCTATCCCTAATGAGGAACTTCTACATCTCAAATGGGTGGAAAAGGGTAGGAATCTTAGGTCTTTAAAGTTAAATTTGTTTATTATTTTCTGTTTTACTTAATTAATTTTTGTAATATACAACTCTCAAGTTTGAATCAATAGTGGCTGAGGAAGAAGAAAGCAAGAACAAATTTCGTGCTTTGTTGTTGATTGACAAGCAGAACAAGAAATTTGGTGCTAATCTCGAAGCTGCTATTCCAATGACTTCAGGTATAAGTTTCTATATTTAAATATATCCTAAATTATCTTAAGTTATTCTTATGTATTTGTGATCTTTGTTTATTCTTTTCATAATCAACTTTCGATCTTGAGGATTTGAACACTTTCTTTGCTGTCAAGAAAGAAAAAACAAGCCCTGTTACCCCCAAGTCTCGTGCTATGACCACTCGAGGACCAGAAAAAGATCGTCTCTGCTAAGGCCGGTCATTATGAAAAGGAGGTTGCCAAGCTTAAGAAGCAAATGATGGAGATGGAGGCCTCCTACAACCTTAAGTTCAAGGAACACATGGAGGGGGCCAAGAAATCTGCAGCCATAGCCGTCCTGAGGGCCAAGATCCAAATGGCAATCAAGCTAAAACCGAAGGCACTGAGTCGTGGGCCAAGGATCTTCGAGAATGGGGAAAATATTGGCTGGTCTGGTTGGGGATAAGGGAAAGGCTTCCACAGAGGTGACCAAGGCTGGTGATGTAGGGGAGACAAGCAAGGCTAGCGAGGGCGAGGCAACAGGTGCAGGTGTCAGTGCTGGTGAGGCGGAGGAGACAATGGGCGATGAAGACAAAGATACCAAGGTCTGAGCCCATTTTTGAGTGTCTGTGGTTCTTAGTTTCATTGTGATGTAACTTTCAAACAATAGTTTCTTAAGAAAATCCCCAGGTATAGGGGCAGGCAATATTTTGAAAAATCAAGGTGGAGGGACCATGAGTTTCATGGCGAAGCGTTGATTTTTCTTTTGTGTTTGACAATGTTGGCATATCAGGTGGAGGGACCATGGTTTCATGGCGAACCCTGATATGTTAATCTTTTAACTGCTTTTGAATATAATAGCTAATATTTTGGATAGTATCTTGGCATTCTGTATAGTTGTTTGTTCTTAAATATTCTCATATATCTCAAAGTATTCTCAATTATCTTAGATATTTTGCATTTATATAAGAGACTAATAATTCTCATGAATATTACTGTTTTATATAGTTTGACTTGGTATGTAGTTGTTTTTATGTTAAATACTTAATTTTTTCAAATAATTTCTACTTAGAATGTTTATGTATGAGTCTTCTTAGGCATACTTAGGAATAATTAAGAATAGTCTAATCTATTCTTAGCTTAATTCAAATTGGGTCCTAGTTGAACTAACAACTGTAAACAATCTGAATATAACATTAAGTAAATTAATACTGTATCCATTTTTGGAAATGTTATTTGTTCTGAAGTTCTTTATTTATAATTATAGTTATGAATTTAAGATATTTTAGAATATTCATAAATATTCTCAAGGATATTATGAATATTTAGTAACTTATATAATAGATTAAACCCTTTTATAATTTTCGTAAAGATCAGATTTCGGCTATATCAGCTATATATAAATTAATTGTAATTAATTATATACATCTTAGAATGTTCAAATATTCTCATTATTTCTATTGAAGACTTTTAGAATATTTTTTCTTAAGTTTAATCTATATCAGGTATATTTGGGAATCATTAGGAATAGTTCAAGCTAGACTTATCCTAATTCGACTAAGGTTTTAACTATATGGGTGATTATAAATAACTTAGACGTATGTTTAAGTGTTATCGTTTGTTTAAAGTTTCTTTAGTACATGAAGTAACTGGTAATTTAACATATCCCTAAATAGAAATGTGCATAAGACATATAACGTATTCCTAAACAAAAATAAGTATAAAGCATACTATGAGAACATATTTCAAAGATAAAGAATGCCGTGGTATATTAAAAGAGTTAAGAAACAAATACCAATTTCTAGAAACAGTAGGCTTAGTTCGAAATCTTTTTTGTTCCTGTTAAAACATCAAAATAATTTCATACCTAAATATTCCCAATTATTTTGCGATATTCCTAGGTATCATTGAAATTTAGTCCTTCATAAACAAATAAACAAGAAAAACTTGGGGCAAGCTCAATATACTGGCGACAAGGCCGATTAAACTAGCGACTAAGGCCGGAATACTTGCGACTATGGCCGGAATACTGGCGACTATGGCCAGAATACTGGCGACTAAGGTCGGAATACTGGTGACAAGGCCGAAATACTGGCGACAAGGTCGAAAGATATTAGCGACTAAGGCCGAAATGCTGGCGACTAAGGCCGGGATACTGGCGATTAGGCCGGAATGCTAGAGACTAAGGCCCGGTTGTATGGCATATGAGTGCTATATTTCGGAGGATCCCTGGTAATAGCCTTCAAAAGTGAAATTTTCAGCCACTCATGCGTGTACTGGTCCTACAATCTCCAACTATACCGGGATATTTCGGAGGTTCCTTAATTATAGCCTTTGATAATGAAATTGTCAGCCACTCATGCGTGTACTGGTCCCATTATCTCATATTATAACAGGATAAACGTGCGTAACTGGCGAGGGTGTATGAACCCTAAGTCTTCTTGAGAGACAAAAGTCTCTTGAGTTTTTTATTTCAGGTCAAAACTTTGCAACCAGACATATAGTCTCTACAGGGGTCTTCTACATAGTTTTGATTTCAGGTCGAAACTTCGCAACCAGACATATAGTCTCTGCGGGGGTCTTGATCAAGTTCTGATTTCAGGTCAGAACTTGGGTTAAGACATAAAGTCTCATCTCTTCTCCTGCTATACCTACAAAACATGAAGATTTTTGCATAGCTGGGAATCAGGAATCCTGATGCCCCTCAGATGCTTAAGTTAGTAGCAGGAGAATGAAGAATATACAAGAATATATATCAGAATAAATAGAAATATTTGGAAATACTAGCGACAAGGCCAATTAAACTAGCGAATAAGGCCGAAAATACTGGCGACTATGGCCAGAATACTTGCGACTAAGGCCAGAATACTGGCGACTAAGGCCGGAATACTGGCGACAAGGCCGAAATACAGGCGATAAGGCCGAAAGATACTAGCGACTAAGGCCGGAATGCTGGCGACTAACGCCGGAATGCTGGAGACTAAGGCCGGGATACTGGAGACTAGGCCGGAATTCTGGCGACTAAGGTCCGATTGTATAGCATATAAATGCTATATTTCGGAGGATCCCTGGTAATAGCCTTCAAAAGTGAAATTGACAGCCACTCATACGTGTACTGGTCCCACAATCTCCAACTACACCAGGATTTTTCGGAGGATCCTTAGGTATAGCCCTTGATATTGAAATTGTCTGCCACTCATGCGTGTACTGGTCCCATTATCTTGGAATATAACAGGATAAACGTGCGCTCCTGGCGAGGGTGTATGAACCCTAGTTCTTCTTGAGAGACAAAAGTCTCTTGAGTTTTATTTTAGGTCAAAACTTTGCAACCAGACATATAGTCTCTGCAGGGGTCTTCTACATAGTTTTGATTTCAGGTCAAAACTTCGCAATCAGACATATAGTATCTGCGGGGGTCTTCTTCAAGTTCTGATTTCAGGTCAGAACATGGGTTAAGACATAAAGTCTCGTCTCTTTTCCTGCTATACCAACAAAACATCAAGATTTTTGCATAGGTGGAAAAAAGAAATCCTAATGCCCATCTGATGCTTAAGTTAGTAATGGGATAATTAAGAATATACAGGAATATGTAAGAATAAATATGCATAGGAATATTTAGAAATATTAATATAGAGTTTAAGTAACAACCTTTTGTAGTTTGATATAACAAACTTTATATAAAGTATAACTTAAGATGAATAGCCTTCCATGACCTTGAAAGAGGTTCTCCTTCCATGTTGGTTAATTTATATGCCCCTTTTCCGGCTTCGAACTCAATCCTATAAGGTCCTTCCCATTTTGGAGCAAGTTTTCCATCAGCTGGATTGGTAGTATTTTGAAATGCTTTTCTCAAAACCAAATCTCCCACTTGGAATCTTCGGATTCTAATATTCTTATTATAGGATTTAGCTATCTTTTGTTAATATGTTGCCATTCTTATCCTTGCAATGTCCCTAAGTTCATCAATAGTATCTAGATCCTCAGATAGTGTCTCATTGTTGGAGTCTAGAGTTTGTAAACTTGATCTTGCAGTAGCGATATCCATTTCATTTGGGAGAACGGCTTCAGAACCATACACTAATGAGAATGGTGTTTGACCAGTCGTATTTTTTGTAGTTGTTCTATCTGCCCATAGGACAAATGGAAGCTCTACAACCTATTTTCCTTCCTTGGATCCCAACTTTTTCTTAAGATTGTTGATGATGATCTTGTTGCTCGATTATGCCTGACCATTAGCTTGATGATGGACAGGTGTAGAGGTTATCATCTTTATGCCCCAGCTTTCACAAAAGTTTGTAGTCCTTTTGCCTATAAACTGAGATCCATTATCACAAGTGATTTCTGCGGGTATCCCAAATCTAGTTAGGATATTTCTCTTTATGAATGAGATTGCTTCTTTCTCTCTAACTTGTACAAAGGCTTCAGCCTCAATCCATTTTGAGAAGTAATATTTCATAGCAAGCATAAACATCTTTCCACCGGGTGCTTTTGGTAATTTGCCTACTATATCCATTCCCCATTTCATGAATGGCCATGACGAGACTATTGGATATAAAGGTTCAGCTGGTTGATGAAGAATATTACTGTGTCTTGGACATGCATCACATTTCTGGGAATAAGACATTGCATCTATTCTCATGGTTGGCCAAAAGTATCCTGTTCTCAGGATGTTTGAGAATAATGCTCTACCCAGTGTAGTTCCCACAATCTTTTTCATGGATATATTTTATTACTTCCAAACTTTCAGGTTTCTCCAAACACCTTAGGTATGGGCCTGCTACTGATTTTTTAAATAAGATATCCCGTATGATTGTGTATCTAGATACTTTAGCTTTAAAAGCTCTAGGATTTGTTTCTTCATCAGGTATTTTTCCTGTTTGAAGCTAATTCTTTATAGGGATAGTCCAGGATATTTCATGTGCTTCTGAATGATGAACCTCAGTATTCTCAGGTTCAATATTCTAATATGTGTCCTGCATATATATCGCCGGTCTTAAAATATGTATGATAGGAATATTAATATCCTAAGGGATCCTCAAGGATGATGACAGGTTCGCTAGTGTGTCTGCTTCAGCATTCTCTTCCCTTGGCACTTGAGTGATATCAAAATTGTAAAAATACCCTGCCATATCCTTAACAATCTCTAAGTATTTTGCCAATTTATCTCCTTTAGCTGTATAAGAGCCATTAAATTGATTGGCTATTAATAAGGAATCGACATATACATGGAGATTTCTGATGTTCATATCCCTAGCTAATTGAAGTGCTGCTATTAGGGCTTCATATTCTGCTTCATTATTAGTTTCTTGAAATTCACAACTAATCGATTGGGGTATTATGTCCCCCTATGGCAATTTTAGTATGATGCCTAATCCAGTTCCTCTCACATTTGAGGATCCATCGGTGAACATAGTCCATTCACCAGTATCCTCGTCTAAAAGCTTGATTTCTAAATCTACTTATGGTTGTAGTTCATTACTAAAATCAGCCACAAAGTCTGCTAATGCTTGTGACTTAATTACTGTTCTTGGTTCATAGATTAAATCATAAGTGCTGAGTTTTACTGACCATTTTGCCATCCTTCTGATCACTCAGGTTTCTCAACACAGATTTGATAGGATAATTTGTCTTAATGTGTATTCTATGTGTCTCAAAGTAATCCCTAAGTTTTGTTGAGGCCATGATTAAAGCTAAAATTAGCTTTTCAAGGTGAGAATATCTGGTCTCAGCATCTACTAGGCTCTTACTTACATAGTATACAGGATGTTGTGATCCCTGATGATCCTTAACTAACACAACACTTACAGTAGTTTGGGATACTTCTAAGTACAATGATAGTGGCTCACCGTCCTCTGGTCTTATGAGTAATGGCGGTGAGGATAAGTATTCTTTTAGATCCTGAAGCGCATTCTCATGTTCTTCATCCCACTGGAACTTCTTATTCTTTTTAAGGATATTGTAGAATCCTTCAAATTTTTCAGAAGACCTTGAGATGAATCTGTTAATTGCAGCTATCCTTCCAGTCAATCTCTGCACTTCTTTAATGTTCTTTGGGGATTTGAAGTTTAAGATAGCTTGAATTTGTTCTGGGCTGGCCTCTATTCCTCTTTTGGTAACCATATATCCCAACAACTTTCCTGATCTCACCCCAAAATGACAATTGGATGGATTAAGCTTCATATTCTAATGGTCGAGGATATCGAAAGATTCCTGAAGATCCTTAAGATGATTTTCAGTGTTCTTCGATTTGGCCACCATGTCATCAATATATACCTCCATAGTGTCCCCCATTTTCTCTTTGAACATCAGCAATATATCCCTGTTGGCGTCATGAAGGTTGTATCTTCTTGTTCCGATGGTTCCATTTGGATTTCTTGAAAGCCTGCCGATGCATCCATGAAAGTTAACATTTCATGTCATGCTGTTGCATCTACCATGGAGTCTATATGTTGTAATGTAAAGGGGTCCTTAGGACAAGCTTTGTTAAGATCCGTGTAATCCACACAAAGTCTCCACTTTCCATTCTTGTTTTGAACCATGACTACATTGGCTAACCACCTTGGAAGTTTCACCTCTCTAATCATTTTTGTTTGAGGAGCTTCTCTACTTCCGCTTGGATGATTAGGTTTCTTTTGGGTGCAAACTTCCTTCTTCTTTGGTGGACAGGCTTTATATTCTTATCTATCCCTAACTTATGTGTAATCACATCTGAGGATATTCATATCATATCCTCATGTTTCCGTGCAAATGTGGAAACTCTTGATTTCAGAAAAGAAATCAACTTCCCTTCAATATCCTCAGGGATATCAGTTCCTATAAGGACTTTAATCTCAGGATCATTGGGGTTTAGGAGCACTTCATTAACTTCCTTCTTTCTATATTCCTGAGTATCCCCAAGGTCGCACTTTGATTGCTATGCTGATGAAGGCCTGGTTGTTGCCTTCATTGAAGACGAATAGCACTCTTTGGCTTCTTGTTGATCACTGTTGATCTTCATTACTCCCCATGGTGTAGGCAGCTTGACACACTGATGATAGGTCGAGGGGACAACTTTCATATCATGTATCCAAGGTCTACCTAGTATAATATTATAACAAGATAGGGAATCTATAATACAAAAACGTTGCATAGAGTTTACCCCTTCGACTTATACCGGTAGATTGATGTCTCCAACAGTGGCTTTAGCTTCACCATTGAATCCAACCAGGATCAGAGATTTGGTAGTTATCTCTGATTCAAGGATATTCATCCTTATGAGTGTTTCCAATTGGATGATGTTGACTGAGCTTCTTCCATCTATAAGTATCCTGCGGACATAGTGGTTAGCAACATATAATGTAATGACTAACCCATCATGGTGAGGATCCAGGATATTCTCACGGTCTTGTTCTTCAAATAATACTACTGCCTAGGTGGTAATGTTGATGTTTTTGTGGGTCTCTCTCCATTCTCTATCTTGGCTTCTTTACCATGTTTCCTAGCGGCCAAATAAGAGGTACCGCATATGTCAGATTCACCAGAAATAAAATTTATTACATTTGAATCCTTTGGTGGGGATGCAACTCTTTTTGGGAATCCGTTGGGATCCTGTCTTCTTTCTTTCTTTCTTTTTTCCTGGTAGTTCCTTGAGATGACCTTTGCTTAGTAGATATCTTATTTCCTTCCTTAGTGCAATGCAGTCATCTGTTATATGGCCAAAGTCTTCGTGAAAGGCACACCATTTGGATTTGTCCCTTGTTCCAAGCTTCTTTTCCTTTGGTGGCCATCTGGCTTTTTCACCATAATCATGCATAGCACACATTAATTCGGGAATATCAACAGAAAAACAATAGTCAGATATCCTGGGATAATCTTCATCATCCTCATCGTCATCTACATAATTGATCTTGTGGTTGTCAGCCTTGTAGTATGGCTTGGATTTAAACGATTTTTTGGTACGTGAATGCAGCTTTCTTTTGCCTTGATCTCTAGGAGGTGTTGCAGTGATCCTTTTCTGGATTTCTTTATCATCTTCCAACCTAATGAACCTCAATGCACGGTTCCGGACTTCGTCCATGTTGCTACAAGGATTCATAACCAAATCATCATAAAAGGGTGAGTTTCTTTGTAATCCAATTTTAAATGCTTGAACAACTGTAGTGATATCCAGGTTAGGGATATCCATGGATTCTCTGCCAAATTTGTTGACATAGCTCCTGAGGGATTCGTCGGATCCCTGGGTTATCCTGTAAAGATCACTAGTCAGCCTCTCAAATGTTCTGCTACAAGAAAACTGGTTGTTAAATAGGTTAATCAGATGAGCAAATGATGTAATCGAATAAGGAGAACATTAAGCAGCCACTTCAGGGCTGCCCCTATCAATGTTGAACCGAATACCTTGCACAAGCATGCTTCCTTCAAATGTGGGGGGTATAGGGTTAGTATCCATCCTTTCCCTATATTGTCCCACATGTTCTTTGGGATCCGTGGTTCCATCATATAACATCATGGTTGGAGTTTGGAATCTCTTTGGGATCTCTGCATCACATATTGTTGGAGCAAATCTTGAGATCCTGTGGGTTGTCACAAGAACCTCAGGAATAGGCTTCACCACTCCTGGAACACTTGAGATCATATCCCTAAGTTTCTGTATCTCCTTAGCCACTTGGGGAGTCAGCCCTGATTCCTGCATAGAATCAAAGTTAGTAGTATCAATGGGAGAATAGTTGAAAGTATTACTAGTGATAGGAGTTAAAGAAGAAGTTCCCGGGATATTGGCATTATCCCGAAATATCCTTAACCCTTGGGATCCCGAAGGATCCCCGAGACTAGTCTGCATGGGAATGAAGTCTCCAGTATGATTTCCAGACATCCCTGATGTCCTGAAATCCAGGATCCTTGGAGCCAATGGAGTAGAAGTCTCGATCTGCTTATTCTTTTCAGCCTTCAAAGTTTCCATTTCCCTAAGAATCCTTAGGATTATTGTTTGTTGATCCAACATCTTTTGCTGAACCTGCTGAAACATACTCAAATTTTCATTGTTAGAAACAAGTATAGGAGCAGAAGTAGTCGTCCTTGTCGATGGAACACTTTCTGCTACACATGTGGTCTTCTTCCCAGGATTACCAGAATTATCAGACTTCTTAGAGAAAACAGGAATCTGTGAGGATACATTAGTAGTAGTAGCAGAAACAATAGGTAATGAAGAAGTTGATCTCGGTTGTGAAGCCATTTTAAACTATTTTTCTTCAGAAATTGCCTTTAAACAAGGTTTTTGTTGCAAAAAACACAAGTTTGCCCCACGGTGGGCGCCAAATTGTATCGGGTAAAAATTAACAAGTATAATTTTTAGCAAAACCGAATTAGTTTTGTGAGGTTTTGTGTTTTACAATCAAGAAAACAAATTATAAGTAAAATTCGATAAAATAATCCCTAAGGATCCCTAGGGATATTTCAGAATATGAAATGAAATAAATAGCTTAACTCACGAGATTTATACGAGGAAAAGCCCTTAATCCCTTATGATTGCTGGCATAAAAACCTCGAGAGGTGACAATCGTCACTCTGTCTTGTTCTTATTAATATAATGAAACATAATTACAAAGAAAGAGCACAAATGATCGATTGCTAAGTGTTGCAAGACTCTGAATATCGCAAATGTAAGCAAGAAATAAGCAGAAGCAAGCTAAGTGTATACGGTGTGTGTTCCTAAATCGACCATTGCCTCAATTTATACTACAAAATTATACAACGGTAAAGCATGCAGTTCCACAATTCTCGCTCCGCTCCTGGTCATGCGCCAACTCCATCCATATAACCGTTGGTGGCCTCTGCATTTATTTCACGTTTTTCTCCCCAATCCGACAAAATAGGAACATTAATTTTATTCGACCTGTTGACTTAATTCAAACATTAGCAGCACATGTCGACATAATAAATAATCATTATTTATTAATTAAGTTATCAATTTAGATAAATTTATATACGCAAATATCCCTACATATCCGGACTTATTCTGTATCCCGAAATATTCTGTGGTATAAGGCCAAATTTTACAGGCACAACAATAATGAAACTGTCAGCCACTCACGTGTATACTAGTCCCATTATCTCGGATTATAATAGGATATACGTGCGCTACTGGCAAGGGTATATGAACCCTAGTTCGTTTGAGAGACAAAAGTCACTTGAGTTTTGCGTTCAGGTCAAAACTTGCAACCAGACATATAGTCTCTGCATGGGTCTTCTACACAGTTTTGATTTCAGGTAAAAACTTTGTAGCCAGACATATTGTCTCTGCGGGGGTCTTGATCAAGTTTTGATTTAAGGTCAAAACTTGTATGAGACATATAGTCTTGTTTCTTCTCCAGCTATTCCTGCAAAACATTAACACTTTTTGCAAAGGTGGGCGTCAGGGATCCTTATGCCCCTCCGATGCTTAAGTTAGTATCAAGATATTTTAAGAATAAATCAGAATGTAAGTATAGGGATATTTAATGTGAATAGTAAATATATCATATAAAGTAAGTTTTAAGGTGAATGGCATTCCATGCTCTTGGAATAGGTTCTCCTTCCATGGTTGTTAGCTTATATGCTCTTTTTCCAGCTTCGGATTCAATCCTATAGGGTCCTTCCCATTTTGGGGCAAGTTTTCTATCCGTTGGGTTGGTGGTATTCAGGAATGCTTTTCTTAAAACCAAATCCCCAATTTGGAATATTCTGATCATTATATTCTTGTCATAGGATTTAGCAATCTTTTGCTGGTAGGTTGCCATCCTAATTTTTGCAATATCCCTAATTTCATCAATGGTATCTACATCCTGAGATAATACTTCATTGTTAGATTCTATAGTCTGTAAAATTGTTCTTGTGGTAGGGATAACCACTCAGTTGGGATACAGCCTCAGAACCGAATACTAATGAGAATGATGTTTGACCAGTCGCATTCTTTGTGGTTGTTCTATCTGCCCATAGGACAAATGGTAGTTTTTCAGCCCATTTTCCTTTCTTGGATCCCAAATTATTTTTAAGATTGCTGATTATAATCTTATTGATTGATTTTGCTTGACCGTTGGCTTGAGGATGTACAGGTGTATAATTAATCATTTTTATGCCCCAGGCTTCACAAAAGTTTATAGTTCTTTTAGCAATAAACTGAGACCCACTATCGCAGGTAATTTCGGTAGGTATCCCGAATCTGGTTAGGATATTTCTCTTTATGAATGAAATTACCTCTTTTTCTCTAACCTGTTCGAAGGCTTCAGCTTCAATCCATTTTGAGAAGTAATCTGTCATGGCAAGCATGAACACCTTTCGTTCTAGTGCTTTGGGTAGTTTACCTACTATATCCATTCTCCATTTCATGAATGGCCATGATAAGCTATCAAATATAAAGGTTCAGCCGGTTGATGAAGAATATTACTATGTCTTTGACAAGCATCACATTTCTGAGAGTAAGACATTGCGTCCTTTCTCATGGTGGGCTAGAAATATCTTGTCCTTAGGATTTTTGAGAGTAATGCTTTGCCCCCAGTGTGATTTTCACAATCCCCTTTATGAATATCAACTCATTAATTCAAAACTTTTTGGTTTTTCCAAACATTTTAGATATGGACCTGATGTCCCGAAGTCTAGGATCCTTGAAGCCAATGGAGTAGAAGTTTCTATCCGCTTATTCTTTTCAGCCCTCAATGTCTCCATTTCCCTGAGAAGCCTTTGATTCATCATTTGCTGATCCAACATTTGTTGTTGAATCTGCTAAAACATACTCAAAATATCATTGTTAGAAACAAGTACAGTAGCAGTAGTGGTCATCCTTGTGGATGGAGCACTCTCAGCTACAAATGTGGTCTTTTTTCCGGAGTTCTCGAGCTTCTTGGAGAAAACAGGAATCTGCGAGGATACATTAGTAATAGTAGCAGAAACAATAGGTAATGAAGAAGTTGATCTCGGTTGTGAAGCCATTTTTTAACTATAATTGTTGAGAAAACGCCTTTAAACAAAGTTTTTGTTATGAAAAAAAAGTTATCCCCACAATGGGCGCCAAGTTGTTTCGGTTAAAAATTAACAAAACTAATTTTTAGCAAAACCGAATTAGTTAAGTGGGGTTTTGTGTTTTATGATCAAGAAAACAGTTTATAAGTAAATTGCAACAAAATTATGCCTAAGGATCCCTAGGGATATTATAAATATAAAATGAAAGAAACAGCTCAACACACGAGATTTATACGAGGAAAAACCCTTAATCCTTTAGGATTGCCGGCATAAAAACCTCGGGAGGTGACAATCGTCACTCTGTCTTGTTCTTATTAATAATAAAACAATATTACAAAACAAGAGCACAAATGATCGATCTCTAAGTGATGCAAAACTTCGAATACTCTGAATGCAAATGAAAAGTAAGCAGATGTAAGCTGAAAGTGTGCGATGTGTGTGTTCCTAGATCGATATTACCTCAATTTATATTATAAAAACTATACGACAGTAGCATAATCAGTTCCACATTATCCGCTCTACTCCTGGTCATACGCGAACTCACTCTATACAACCGTTGATAGCTTCTACACTTAGTCCACGTTTTTCTCCATGATCCGGTAAAGTATGAATATTAGTTCTTCTTGACCTGTTGACTTAATTCGAATATCAGTAGCATATGTTGATATAATAAATAACAATTAATAATAAATAATCATTATTTATTAATTAAGTCGTCAGTTTAGATAAATTTATATACGCAAATATCCCTACATATCCGGAATTATTCTGTATCCTGAAATATCCCTAATTATAAGTCAAAATTTTACAGGCACAACAATTGCCCCTAAATTCTTACTACACTTAATCCTTTTTTCTGTTGTAAGAATTTTAAATAACTGATCATTTTGGCTCCTTATTTTAAAATAGGAATTTTAAATGTTGATCTAAACGTTGATGTGACAGTTATTGATTGTGGAGGTTTCCCTCATATTCTCAGTCGTTCGCTCGGAATATAATGATCATCCCTCACTCTTCAGATGTCATCTTCTTCATTAAGTATTTTCGGTAAGTTCTTTCACCTCTTTTCTCTCTCGATTTCTTTTTTAGTTTCACAAAAAATGTCTGGATCATCTTCTTCTTCTAGTTTCAACTCTTCTGAAAATGATTTTACAAATCAGAATATTTTGACTTATAATAGTCAAAATATATGCGTATTCAACGATGACCGTATCGAGTTGATGTGTCTTTCTAGGGTTTTTCCCAAAAAACTATTTTTCAAAGCTTTTCTAGAAAACTGAAAGCCGATCATGTATCGTCTTCTTGGTTTGTTTTCTAGAGTATCCTTTTACTTTAGGTTTGAAATTCCCTTTTCCTGATCTCATTTCTGAGTTTTTCTCTACCACCAAACTGTGTTTCCACAATTGATGCCCATGGCGGTGGCGTCTCTTGTTTACTCTTCACCAATTAAACCAACATTTCGGTTTAGAAATTGGTATCCCTGAGATCGCCCAAATGTATCAACTCAGAACCAAGGTTCTTCTAGGTTTGTCCTTGAAAGGAGGAGCAGGGTCCTGTTCTAGTTCCTGTGTAGATGCATTTTCTAAGTGAAAGATGTATTTACTGTGTGAACCTCGCTTGTTGTAAATGAAATCATAGTCTGTTGTATATGATTAGAAAAGTCAAGCGTCAAAGGGTTCGGCTATGATTGATGGTCAAAGGTTCGGCTGGCATGAGGGAAACAAGGGCCGAACCTTTGCTTTAGAAACCTATATATATGATGTTGCTAGTTCATTTCAAGGTAGAGCTCATAATTTCAAATACACAAAGCAACAGTTTCTCTCAAGAACCAAGAACAAGACTTGAAGATCTTCATCAAATTCTATTCATCTTAGTGTTTTTCAGTATTGAAGTGTCGTGTATTTCACGTTTGATTCATTGTAAAACACTTGAATGTTAATAAGGAATGCAGATTCATGATAAATTACAATGTTCTTGTTGATCCAAATCTAGTCATGAATGGATTCCGCACGTTTATGATCGAATCGTAGAATTTCGTGATCGATTCCTCAAATCAACAGTGGTATCAGAGCTTTAGGCTCGATTCTACGAGTATTTGGACATCAATTTCATGTAATTTGATCCGAAAATTCGTCATCTTGAAGGTGTTCTTGAAGTTCTTCACGTTTTCATCAACAAAAAGCCAGATCTACGAAAAATTATCAAGTTTTTGCAAATTATGATCCAATAGAATGATGCGTCTCGAAAAAATGAAGATTTTGACTACTCATACGCCTTCTAACTCAAAAAATTGATGATTCTAGAGCCATTTTTGTGAAGTTGCAGGTCTGTTCGATCTGATCTGCTGAAATAGGTTCGTGAGAACCTCCCAAACAGTTTCGTGAGAACCTTCCAAAAGGTTTGTGAGAAAAGGTTTCCAAAAGGTTCGCGAGAAATTGACTGTTTCACGAGAAATTGCGAGAAATTGACCAAATATCAAGATATTTTGACCAAGATTCGCGAGATTTTGCTTAAGGTTCGTGATTCTATCCAGAAAAGGTTCGTGGACCTAAAATCTCGTAAGGTTCGTGAAAATCTCGCAAGGTTCGCAAGAGTTTGAAAGGTTCGCGAGAAATTGACCTAGATTCACGAGATTTTGGTTGGGGTTCGCGAGATTTTGGTCCTTATACATCATAAAGTATTCGTGAGCTTCCAAGACTGATAAGGTTCGTGAAAAGGGCTCTTGGCCTATTTTTAAAGGTTAAAAAGCTTCATTTTAGCCAAAAAGACACCTGGTTAAAATCTCAAGTAAACCTTGTTTACCTATTCTGGGCCTTTCGGATCTTTGGGATAGGTTTAATGACCTAATTCAGACGTTAAGACAACTTTCAGCTGTTTTGTTTTGACAGGTTAAACTTTGACGTTGTGAACATAAAAATTAAAAAATGACATACCAGAACTGGAACGTGGAATGGTTGACTAACAATGGACTTGTGCTTGAAAATTTAGACAATTACCCAAACCGGAGATCCACATTCGAAATGTTTATTACTAAAGCGGATGACAATTACCAAAAGTTATTATACCAACAATACAAGAAACCATGTCTGAAATCGAATGATTATTTTGGGACATCAAAACTAAATGACGATCAAATGTGTGAATTTAAGCAAGAAAGAGAATTGTGTGACTTGTTTTCGGTGATCATTTCTAAAGATATTAAAAAAACTGATTTTGAACAAATGTCACATTCATGTGCAAAGTGGATTTTGTTAGAACTTGCATATAACAATCATGTTGCAAAGAAGATCAATGATGCTTATGATCTTCTTTTACCACTTATGCAAGAATTGAAATATTTTAAGTTTGATATCACTGATGGGAAAATCATTGAGAAGTTTACGCAATTGTTACCTTATCGATGGAGTGATTTTGTGGAAAGAATGAAGGAAACTGAAGTCATTCATCTTGTCAAATTAATGAACTTCAAAGATGTGGTTGACAAAATGGAATCAGAGATAAGGCGAACCGGGACATGGATTGTGAAAATTGTTGATTTTTCATGGATTGATGAATAAAGCAACATGTTAAAGGCAACTGTGAGTGTTGAGAAAGTAAAAGAAGATGTTGATGGAGAAACGAAAGATGATTCGAAAACGGAAGATTGTATTGAGACAAGTGTGAATTTAAGGATAGAAAGTAGTGATGAAGAAAAGAGTGAGGATCCTTCACTGTTAGAATATGATAAAGCAATTGAAACTGAAATGGCTGAAGATAGTAAACAGGTGAATGAAGTTGTAGATGAGAGATGTAATGTTACCGAAGACACACACACTTTTGATGATTCTGAAATCACAAGTGAGATGAAGAAGTCTGAAGATGATGTGTTGAAGTTAAAGGATGAAACTTCAAGTGATGAAGTGGTGTCAACAGAGGATGAGAGTGTTTATGAGGATGCCTGTGATGGTTTGTCTGAAACAACTACCATCGTTAGTGAAGATCATTGTCATACCATTTCAGATAAAGAGGTAAGTTCAGGTAAGTTTTCTAAACTCTCGTTCTCTAAATGTTTAAATCTTGAGGGAAAAATTTGGAGTTTGGAGGAAGAAAACTTAAACTTGAAATGTGACTTATCAAACTGCAATAAAGCATACATGGTTTTAAAATCAAATGAAAAGTGTTTTACTAAACAAATTGCAGAATTGAAATCACAGGTTCCAAAGTTGACTGATGATTTGTCAAAGTCAAATGCCAATGAAGGCGTTTCTGAACAAAAACTTGACATTCTGAGCAAAATAAATGTTGAATTGACAAAAGCAGTCAATAATATTAAACTCAGAATGGACGAGGCAAAAAGATATTTTGACAGAATCATGCACAAATTGGAGAATCATTATGATTCTATAATTTCTTCAAGTCCTCTTATTGAGAAATCAAGTGATAGTGAAATTTCAAAAGGTAACAATCTTAATAAGGGAAAGTCTCCAATTTTTGCTAATGACAACATTCCTCCGATCATTGAAGATTGAACTTTAGAGGAATATGATGAGGAGACATTGTACAAATGTGGGTTGATTGATGTAAATAAAGATGATGATTCTCACAATAATATCTTTGATGATGTAAAACCATGTGTTTCAAACTCAGCAACATCATCCAATAAGAAAGTTTCCTTCAAAACCCCATTGGTTGAAATTAAAAAGTTTTCAAAGAACGAAAACACAAATTTTTCAAAACAAAATGGTTTTTCAAGTTCAAATCCTAAACGTCAAATTCAATCAACATGGGTTGTGAAATCATCATGTGCATCAAATAAAGTGGAATCAAAGTGTGATACTTCAAAGTCTTGGATCAAAGACAAGGTTTCACTAAGTCCCACAAGATGTGAAAAGTTGAACTATGAGTCTCCCATGTCAAGTGGTAAGAAGTCACATTTGACTCTTAATGGTTCAACAAGGAATCAAAGATTGGTTTATGGTTCACAAGTGACAAATCACCAAAACCATAGGTTTGTGCAAAACTATCTCCTACGTTTGTGGAGAGGAGAATATGTTTTGAGTGTGTTACAAGAGGGCATATCATTGCTAATTGTCCTTATCTGCGTGAGTTAAAAGGAAAAGTTAGTAATGCAAAGTCATGCGCCACAGAGGTTTCAAAGTTTATTCCTAAAAAACATAAAATGCCAAATCAAAACATGGAAGAACTTGTGAAAGCCTCGGATGAAGAAAAGTTGAAACTTTCAAAACCTTTAATGACTAATTTGGTTTTTAACAATAATGTGGTTATTCAAGATAAGTATTATCTTAAGAATGCACTTGAACAGGAACAGTTGTGGATGCCAAAAACAAACGAAGTTTCAAAGGAAATTTCATCTGATGCTCACGGTCAACTCAAGAGATCGAAGGTTTGGGTGACCAAAGCTATCTAATGGTTTGTGAGTGTGTGCAGGAGGATTTCAAGAGGATCTATCAATTGAAGGCGAGCTCATTGATAGTGGAACTTCTTGACGTATATTTGGTAAAATTTTTCTAATCCTTTAACTGTCATATTATTCTGGAGAACTTGGTAGGTTTGGAATTACATTGTCATATTTTCTGGACATTTTCAAGACACATTGAACATAATGTTTCACAAAGATAGTAGATCATATCGATTGTCAATTTTCCGGGAATTTTGATTTTTCTATGTACCTATAAAATTCTAAAAATCAAAAAGATTTTCATTTTTAGCATTTTAGGGGGAGTAAAAATTAAAAAAAAATTCAAAAAAAAAAATCAAAAACAATATAAAATTAGAAAATTGAGAAATAGATCTGACCTTTGAGATATGATAGTACATTGTAACATTCTGAATCTTACTTGTATCATACAAAATCAGATACAAAGCGATCACAATGCACTCAGTATAATATGTTGGTAGGTCTTTCACTAAATTGTGATTTCTGTAGACTAATGCCATAATCATTCTTTGCCTGACACATTACTTAGAACACAATATTCGATCTTTGTCCTAAGTGCGTGGTCATTTGCCTCAGTGATTGCTAATTGTATTAGCACATATAAAAGTTTGATCATGTGTTTCTTTTTCAAAAGAAATTATGATTTCATTTTTTGTTTAATTTTCGTTCAAAACATGGGCATTTTCTACGTATACGGAAGTATCGACCTGATTGCTATGTTTTGGACATTCTGCTTTTATTTTCTTGGTTTGTTTAAAACTTGGGCATTCTATGTGTATACAGAAGTATCTATCTGATTGCTAGGTTTTACACTTAAGTTATTTTTTTCAATATCCTGGTTTCATCTGTGCATACGGAAGTATCAATCTTGTTACCGGATTTTGAACATTCTGTTTTATTTTACCCTTTGTTATTTCACAAAAGATATTCTGCTTTATTTTTTTGCATGATCAAACTAAGTAAGAACTTGAACTTATAATTTACAATGGCATCGCTGTTGGTTGATGTTTCACAAAGCGGGGATGTGTTTAAGTGAGTGGAGAATACAAAGTTTTGTGATTGGTTTTCATTAATCCAAATTCGCAACAAGTGATAAGACTTAAAGTGGACCCATATACTGGCAATCGTCCTAGGCTTGTGCATCAATTAAATAAATTTCATTAACAATCAACAAGTAATGCTGAAGTATGATTACAATACGATATCTTGTTTGGATCTTTCTCATCAGAAACATATTTATTAGTTTTTAATTTTTTTAGTTAGAATACAAATTTTGTAGGATACTAGGATATACAAGAAAATCACAAAAATATTTTGCAATTCATAGCTTTAGGGGGGGTTTATTCAAATCATTGAAAAATTCATAAAAATTTTCTTCTATTTTCTTTTAGACTATCCGATGTGACTTACGAATTCTTTGTAAACACTATAATTGACTAACTGTTAATAAGTGACAAAGAGAAATTGGAAATGTGATGAGTAATCGAGTATGATCACATGTGATGTTGTGATATCAATGATTGAGACTAAATAGTTAATAGGAAGCAAGAGATTTAGTTTTGATAATGTGTCAACTGATGCAGGTGATAAGGGTGATGAAGATCTGTGTGTTGAAGATGTCACTGCAGTCCTCGACAGCTACAACTGAAGGGGAGTATGTAGATAGCAAGGTTGTAGGGGGAGTATGTTTATGCATATCTGTTCCCCGATGCACACAAAGTTTGAGCATATACAACAGCAAGGTTCAAGGGGGAGTATGTAGATGCATTTTCTGTGTGAAAGATGTATTTACTGTGTGAACCTCGGTTGTTGTAAATGAAATCATAGTCTGTTGTATATGATTAGAAAATTCAAGTGACAAAGGGTTCGGCTATGATTGATGGTCTATGGTTCGGCTGGCATGATGGAAACAAGGGCCGAACCTTTGCTCTAGAAACCTATATATATGATGTTGCTAGTTCATTTCAAGGTAGAGCTCATAATTTCAAATACACTAAGCAACAGTTTCTCTCAAGAAGCAAGAACAAGACTTGAAGATCTTCATCAAATTCTATTCATCTTAGTGTTTTTTTGTATTGAAGTGTCGTGTATTTCACATTTGATTCATTGTAAAAGACTTGAATGTTAACGAGAAATGCAGATTCATGATAAATTACAATGTTTTTGTTGATCCAAATCTAGTCATGAATGGATTCCGCACGTTTATGATCGAATCGTAGGATTTCGTGATCGATTCCTCAAATCAACATCCTAGTATCATCTTGAACGAGGACGAATGGAGAAACAAAATTTTCTTTGTAAAGAGGAGGTCTATTCCAAATGAAAAA
Organism: Mikania micrantha; assembly: GCA_009363875.1. NCBI lineage: Eukaryota > Viridiplantae > Streptophyta > Magnoliopsida > Asterales > Asteraceae > Mikania > Mikania micrantha. The sequence continues at coordinate 19,308,436 of CM018681.1, forward strand.
TTTCTACCCCTCAAATGGGTGGAAAAGGGTAGGATTCTTAGGTTTTTAAATTAAATTTGTTTGTTATTATTTTGTTTTTGCTGATTTAGTTCTGTTATGAACAACCCCTAATTTTGATTCCATAGTTTTGGAAGCAAAAGAAAGCGAGAACAAAATCCGGGCTTTGCTGTTAATCGTCGAGAGAGATTGAAGATTTAGTGCCAACCTTGAAGCTGCTAACCTGACCCCAATGACTTCAGGTATATTTTTTTTATATTTTAATATATTCTTAATTATCTCTAATTATTCCTGATTATTCATGATTTGGTTTATCCTTTGTAGGATCAACCTTTGATCTTGATGACCTAAACACTTTCTTTGATGTTAAGAAAGAGAAGACCAGCCCTGCTGGCCCTAAGTCCTGCGCCATGACTACCCGTTCTTCCAAAACTGCCAAAAAGTGCAAAGGTGTAGACATTGTTGATCTGGACGAGCCCTCTGAACTGTCTATTGCTGAACTTCTTAATAGGGTAAGTTACTTAATTTTCTTTAGGCAATATATTTCTATATATATTCTGAATGATTTCTATTTCGCAGGCCTCAAATATGCTTCTGAAAAGGAGCAATTTGATTAGCAGATTGAAGATATTGAGGACCAAAAGAAGATCATCCCCTGCCAAGGCTAGTAACTATGTAAAGGAAGCTGCCAAGGTCAAGAAGCAGATGAAAGAGATGGAGGCCTCCTATAAGCTTAAGTTCAAGGAACACATCGAGGAGGCCAAGAAATCTGCAGCCATAGCCGTCCTAAGGGCCAAGATCCAGATGGCAATCAAGCTAAATCCGAAGGCGCTGAATTATGGATTAAGGATCTTCGGGAATGGGGCAAAATATTGGCGGACCTGGCTGGAGAGAAAGCAGAGGCTTCCAATGATGTGACCGGGGTTGGTGACGCGGCGGAGGCAAGCAAAGCAGGTGATGGTGAGGTGGCAGGTGCAGGTACTGGTGCTGGTGAAGTGGAGGTGACAATGGGTGATGAAGCCAAAGGTCCCGAGGTCTGAGCCCATTTTTTAGTATTTGTGGTTCTCTGTTTTAATATGATGTAACTCTGAACATTAGTTTCTTAGGAAAGTACCCGGGTTAGGGGCAGACAATTTTTGGGAAAAATCAAGGTGGGGGTACCATGAGTTTCATGGCGAAGCCGTGATTTTTCTTTTATGTTTGCCATTACTAACATATCAGGTGGAGGGACCATGAGTTTCATGGCGAAGCCTGATAGTTAATCTTTTAACTGCTTTTGAACATAATATAACAGTTAAGTGTCTTGGTTAATGTTTTGGCGTTCAGTATAATTGTTTGTTTCTGGAAAATATTCTCATATATCTCCAAATATTCTTAATTATCTTTGATATCTTGTACTTATGTAAAAGATTACTAATTCTAATGAACATTACTGTTTTATATAGTTTGACTTGGTATGTAGTTGTTTATATGTTAAATACTTAATTTTTCAAATGATTTCTACTTAGAATATTTACGTATATGTTTTCTCAGGCATACTTAGGAATAAATGAGAATAATATAATCTATTATTAGCTTACTTTGAATCCGATTCTAGTTGGACTAACAACTTGATTATCATATTGAGTATGTTAATATTGTATCCAGTTTTGGACATATATTTTGTTATAAATCCATATTTATTTTTATCAATTTTAAAATATTTTCAAGTATTCATAAATATTTTCAATGATATTTAGAATATTTTGCAAGTTGTATAAGAGACTAAACCCTTGTAAAATTTTTATAAAAAATCAGATTTTGAACATGTAAACGTTCAAATATTCTTAATATTTTGTATATGCATGTTTTGTCCCTAGTTCAGTTATAGAATTCTGTGATTGAATGTAAAGCTTTTACTATAAATGTTTTACAACTATTATCAAGTATTATTTATGATTGTATATGTTTAGCATGTTTAACTTTGAATTAATATAACCTTTTGATCCCATTCTGAGAGGCCCCGAACCCCTCAGCTGGCAAATCATCAAACCCATAATACTTAAACCATAATTACATTATCATAGCAGCGGAATGTAGGGTAACAACATAACTATCATACAGATCTAAACAAACTTTTACACATTAAACATAACCCACTTGTAACACCCCGACCGACGGCGGAATCATCGGGATGCCACGAGGGATGTGTAGATTGTTCAAAAGCTCATGGGCATCTAAATCAAGTCATCATATATCATTTAATCAACCACAATAATTACACAAAAATCATGTTCATCATGAATCAAATTCATCAAATACACAAAAGATTTAGTTAAACTAACTAAACTCTAATCGCCAGAAATTTAGTTAATTAACTAAGTCCAAGAATCCTATATGATGATGATGTCCAAAATAGAAGAGATCATCCTCTTCATCCTACTTGTCTCCATCACCTGAAACATGTAAGAAAATCAAGTGTCAACTACAAAAGTAGTTGGTGAGTAATCATAAGTTTTTATATTTAAAAATGTTTTAGTAAAATACATTTGAAAGTTTATGTTTAAAATGGTTTTGTAAAATGCTTTGTTTAAAACGGGTATAAAACTTATGATCTTCTTAAAAAAAATCCATATGAATACCTGTATGAGATAATCCAATACACATCCATCAGTTCAACAGCCAAACACATACACAATCACATAACCACATAACCAAATCAATCATAGCCAATCACAAATAATCATAATCAAATATAAGCAATCAATCCACAACAAATCAACCAAACTCAATCAATCATATTCTCAATCAATGTTCGTGACTATACATGATTCCTTATGTATTCAACATAAGTTAGATACATGAATCATGGAGTGGTCGCTAACCACGTGACAATACATGAAGTCAAAGCAATTAACCGAAGTCAAGAGCAATACTTCACGGATGTGGAAATCATCCACGTGACAATACATGAAGTCAAAACAATTAACCGAAGTTAAGAGTAATGATTCACGGATGTGGAACTCATCCACGTGACAATACATGTAATCTTTGTTATTGACCTAAGTCAATAACAATGTTTACACGGATATAAGATAATAAAAGAAACTCCATAATAATCAATAAATTTTAAGTTGTAATTATCATATTGATAAACAGGTATAAACCTTATGTTATCAAAATAATAATTAATCTGGTATACATGTTTCACCTCCGAGTTTTAAAACAAAACAGTTTAAAGAAAGGGAGGTTATGAGAACTCACCTGAATTCCTCAGATTCAGTGTTTTCGTAAAATGCGCGCTCACGTAAGAAATCAACGACGACTCAACAACCTGTATTCATCGTGTGTTCCGAAATCATAAGTATGTGTGTTTACTTTTATGTTCAAGAAGTCACACTTAGGTTAATTACCTAAAATGTTTCAATGTATATAATCCAAACTTTATTTTTTTAGAAAATAAAATGGTGATCCTTATAATCTTCATGCATGCATGGTTTAGGCAAGGTTTAGGTTCAAAACCCCAAGGTTCGCTGCCCCATACCCGGCCACTTAGAGGTTCGTGAAGTCGGGTTCGTCTCAGGCTTGGCCATACTAAGGTTCGTGAGTATTGGGTTTGGCTGCATAAGGTTCGGCCGGCCTAGGTTTGGCTGGCTAGGGTTCGCAGGCCAAAGGTTCGTTCCGCAGGAAGTTCGCATGGCAAGGATTTGGCCAAGGCAAGGTTTTCATGGCAAGAGTTTGGCCAAGGCAGGGTTTGCATGGCTTCCAGGTTCGTGGCCCATAAGATTTGCCCAGCTAAGGTTCAACCAAGCTAAAAGGTTCGGCTGGCCAAGGTTCGGCCAAGCTAGGCTTCGGTTGGCCAAGGTTCGGCCAACTAAGCTTCGGCTAAGGTGCTGGGTTCGTGACTTCATGCAGGTTCGGTCAAAGGAAGGTTTTCCTGGCAAGATTCGCCATCCCCCAAGGTTCGGCCAGGCCAAGTCTCGGCTAACCAAGGCTCGTGACCAAGTGGCTCGGCCAAAGATGAAGGTTCGGCTGGGAGCAAGATTCAACAGCTAGGTTTTTGGCCCAGGCAAAGTTTGCATGGCTAAGTTTTGGCCAAGGCCAGGTCCGCCCAAGGCAGGGTCTAACCAAGGCAGGGTCCAGCCAAGGCAAAGTCCAGCCAAGGCAAAGTTCAGCCAAGGAAGATCAGCCAAGGCAAGATCAGCCAAGGCAAGGTTCATAGGGCCTGTGGTTCGGTTGGACATGAGTGCGGCCAGGGTTTGGCCAGCATGCCATGGTTTGTGGCTCCCAGATGGTTCGGTGATGATGCAGGTTCGCAGGCCAAGGTTCGCCAGCTAAGGTTCGTGAGCCAAAGGCTCGGCTAGGTTGAAGGTTCGTCCTAAGACCCAAGGTTCGGCCCTTATGTTTTCCCGCCCAAAGAAGGTTCGTGGGCTAAGGGTTCGGCTAATACCTATGAAGGCTCGGCCAGAAGCAGGTGGCGAACCTGTACATCTCCATCGTGTATCACCTGATCAAATTAGTTCCTAGGGTTTTTCCATAATCTTGCAAACGTATAACTAAGCAATTTCTAAGTGGTTTAATTCGATTAAAGCATCAACAAGTTCTACGGTTCATGGTTCACACACAACCGAAAATAAAAACCTCGATTTACCTCTAAATGCCGATCAAACTTCAGATTTTCTTGTACTTCCTTGTTCTCCTTGGTTCCCCGGTCGTTTAGGCTCCGAGATCTCGCGATTTCGTCAAGAAACGAAAAAGTTATGCTAGAGAGAAGATGGGTGTGGATGTAGGTGACGAAAATGGAGGTTAGAGAGAGAAATGATATGTTGGAAATGAAGAAGAAAGAAAGAATTGTCTTTCTTATAACGCGTGTTATCTCCACGTGCTCGGTCTCGTCTTTATCGCCATAATTATAACAAAATGTTCGGTTTTTAACATAAACATATTTAAAAATTATAACTCGTTTAAATAATTTAAATTTCATTTTTATAAAAGTAGTTTTAAGGAAAAAGACTTCAATTAAACTATTTCATAAAGTAATTCCGTTTATTTTCGTTAAATCAATTATTTAATAATTAAATATATTCGAATTGATTCAAGTTGTGATTCCTAATAAATGTTTTAAGTTCACAATCATTAATTTATTAACATTACTATTATTTACATATCTCGTCGAAACGCGTTACTCGCGTACGTATTCGTAAAGATCGTCACCTTTGCGAATCCGATGCTCGTATCGCATTTCGATTTGATCTTCGATTTATGGAATTTCGTTTTAGAATATTACTCCTAATAATTATATTCGCGTGAATCGTCACCCGCGCGAATACATTATTAAGTTAATATTTCTAAATTAATATTCGCGATTAAATAGCGTTCGTAACCTCACTTCGCGTAATTAATTCCTATTATTTAATAACTTTAATATTATCGTTTCCCAAACCAAAACCCACTAAACCCTAGTCACTGACACATCCATGATAGACCGAAATATGCATATATATAGGGCATATGTAAGGGTCAGTCGCAACTGCCCTAGCCACCGTCCCACCGCTATTTCGATAAACCATGACCATGGGTCCTTAACTACGTTTAGTAACCAGACTCAAACAAACTCCCAATTCCATCTCAATCCATTCTCAGACCAATAATCCATCATTATCAGTAATAGCACTGCGATAAACTCTATGGGTCTGTTTAGTTGAGTTACAGCTAAACTTCCCAATGTTTACGCGTGTAATATATTATAAAATCATGCATACCAGTAACAGTGACAATATCAGCAAAGTCAAACAATAATATCATAATCAATAATATTCATAAATCTCCGGTCGTTCAGTACAATCGTACGAATGTACGGATGTACGGACAACCGAAAGTACAGTGATGTTACAGTCTCCCCTAGTTAAAGGAATTTCGTCCCGAAATTCAACTTGGAGTGACCGTAGTAAATAAATGTGGGTACTTAAGCTTCATCTGATCTTCCCGCTCCCATGTGAATTCTGGACCCCGCTTCGATTCCCAACGTACTTTGACAATTGGAATTCTACTGCGTTTGAGTTGTTTAATCTCCCGATCCATAATCTCCACTGGTTTTTCAACAAAGTGCATGGTATCATCGATGCGAATGTCATCGAGTGGTACCTGAAGATCCTGATCAGCTAAGCACTTTCTTAGATTGGACACGTGAAACGTCGGGTGCACATTACTAAGTTCAGGAGGAAGTTCTAATTTGTAAGCAACCTTCCCGATCCGTTCAAGGATCTTAAAAGGGCCAACATAACGTGGAGCAAGCTTCCCCTTCTTTCCGAATCGAACAACGCCCTTCCAAGGCGACACTTTAAGTAATACCATATCTCCCACTTCAAACTCCAAAGGTTTTCTTCGTTTATCCGCGTAGCTTTTCTGGCGACTGCGAGCAGCTAACAGATTGTCACGGATCTGGCAGATCTTGTCAGTCGTTTCCTGAATAATCTCAGGACCAGTGATCTGCGAATCGCCGACTTCGGTCCAACAAATAGGTGACCGACATTTCCTGCCATAAAGAGCTTCGAACGGCGCCATACCAATGCTCGCGTGATAACTGTTGTTATACGAGAACTCAACCAATGGTAGATGGCTATCCCAATTGCCACCGAAATCGATGACACAAGCTCTCAACATGTCTTCCAATGTCTGAATCGTTCGCTCCGTCTGACCATCCGTTTGAGGATGATAGGCAGTGCTAAGATCCAGTCTTGTTCCAAAGGCTTCATGAAGTGATTCCCAAAATCGTGCCGTGAAGCGAGCATCACGGTCCGATATTATGCTTAAGGGAATACCATGTCGACTAACGATCTCATCAATGTAAATACGAGCTAACTTCCGCACAGGGTAAGTTTCGCGTATCGGTAAGAAATGAGCCGACTTGGTTAATCTATCAACTATCACCCAAATGCTATCTTTACCATTTGCGGTTCGTGGGAGTTTAGTAATAAAATCCATGGAGATATTCTCCCACTTCCACATCGGTATTTCTGGTTGTAGTAACAATCCCGAAGGTCGCTGATGTTCTGCCTTGACTTTAGCACAGTTAAGGCACTTAGACACATATTCAGCAATATCCTTCTTCATTCCAGGCCACCAGTACAAGCCCCTAAGGTCTTGATACATCTTATCAGCACCTGGATGGATTGAATAACGAGACTTATGAGCTTCATCCATAATCAGCATCCTAAGATCACCCCTGTTCGGTATCCACAACCGATTCAAGTAATACATCAAACCGTCATCCTTAGTTTCCAATAAGATTTCAGCCCCGCAAGACATCTCATTTTTCAAATTATCTTGAGCTAATGAGTGTTGTTGGGCTGTGAGAACATCATTGCGGAGATTAGTATGCACTCGGACACTATGAATCTGAACTTGACTTTTGCGACTAAGCGCATCTGCTACTACATTCGCTTTACCAGGATGGTAGCGAATTTCACAGTCATAATCGTTCAACAGTTCAACCCATCTCCGTTGTCTCATATTGAGCTCTTTCTGATTTAGAATATGTTGCAAACTTTTATGATCAGTAAAGACTACACACTTGGTGCCATAAAGATAATGTCTCCATATCTTCAAAGCAAACACGACTGCACCAAGTTCCAAGTCGTGTGTGGTGTAGTTCTTTTCGTGAATCTTCAATTGTCTTGATGCATAAGCCACAACCTTTCCCCGTTGCATGAGAACACAACCGAGACCTAGGTTGGATGCATCACAATAAATCACAAAATCATCATTTCCGTCAGGCAATGTCAAGACCGGAGCATCACAAAGTTTCTGCTTCAAGGTCTGAAATGCCTCTTCTTGCTTTGGTCCCCACTCGTATGGCCTATTCTTTTGAGTCAAAGCAGTGAGAGGGACAGCAATCCTGGAGAAGTTCGATATGAACCGCCGATAGTAACCGGCAAGTCCAAGAAACGATCGAATCTCCGTCGGTGTCTTCGGCGTACTCCAATTCTTCACAGCATCAATCTTTGCAGGATCCACGTGAACACCGTATTCGTTGACTATGTGTCCCAAGAATTGAACTTCTTTAAGCCAAAATTCACATTTAGAGAATTTGGCATACAGCCGCTCCTCTCTTAGGATCTCCAAAACCAACTTAAGGTGTTTCTCGTGTTCTTCCTTAGTCTTTGAGTAGATCAGAATATCATCAATGAATACTATCACAAATTTATCCAAGTATGGCCTGCAAACTCGGTTCATGAGGTCCATGAAAACCGCAGGTGCATTGGTAAGGCCGAAAGGCATTACCAGAAATTCATAATGGCCATATCTTGTTCTGAAAGCAGTCTTGGGAATATCATCATCATGTACGCGAAGCTGATGATACCCAGACCTCAGATCGATCTTTGAAAACCATGCCGAGCCTTGAAGCTGATCGAAGAGGTCATCGATGCGCGGCAGTGGATATCGATTCTTGATAGTCAACTTGTTCAATTCGCGATAGTCGATGCACATCCGGAATGACCCGTCCTTTTTCTTGACAATAGGACCGGTGCACCCCATGGCGAATGGCTCGGGCGAATGAATCCTTTGTCAGTCAGCTCTTGTAGCTGGCTCGCCAATTCTTGTAACTCCGAAGGCGCAAGTCTGTAGGGAGCTTTGGCGACTGGGTTCGCACCAGGTACTAAGTCGATTCGGAACTCAACTTGACGTTCTGGTGGAAGACCCGGTAAATCGTCTGGAAAAACTTCTGGAAAATCTCGTATCACCGGAACATCTTCAATTCTCTTTTCTTTCTCTTTCTTCTCCACAATGTGTGCTAAGAAGGCTATACATTTCTTCCTAAGGTACTTATGTGCTTTAGTGCAAGACATCAGCTTAAGACCTTTACTAGCAGTTTCTCCAATTATTCTCAAAGTTTCACCCGAAGCTAAAGGAATACGAATATATTTCTCATGACAAACAATCTCCGCTCTGTGGGTGGCTAACCAGTCCATGCCTATGATAACATCAAAGCTACCAAGATGCATAGGTATAAGATCAATTGGGAAAACGTGATCATTTAAGTTCACCGTACATCCAACGATAATAGTGTCAATATCAATAGTGTTTCCGTCAGCCACTTCCACGTTAAACGGTTTATCTAAGTATGTACGTGTTCTACCAAGCAAGCATTCAAAATCATATGAAACGAAACTCCTATCGGCACCAGAATCAAACAAGACAGATGCATAAGAGTTGTTGATCAGAAATGTACCGTTGACCACATCCTGGTTGGCTTGAGCAGCTGGAGCATTCAGTTGAAAAGCCCGGCCTCTTGCCACCCTTTGATTATTCCCAGTCAACTTTGGGCAGTGATTCCTGAAGTGACCCACTTCACCGCACTCATAACAGGCTCTTGCCTGTGCCTGAGGTACCTGGCGGACGGGTACAGCTGGTATAGGTTGTGCAGGAGGAGCTGGCAGTGCAAGCGGTGCATGTTGCAACCTTTGTGCTTGCGGTGCACTCCGACAAACATTAGCAAAGTGACCAAACTTGCCGCAATTGTTGCAGACGCGACATGGCAAATTTGGTACGTGATGATATCTGCAGGTATGACACTGAGGAGTGTTCCCAGTGAAATTCCTGGCAGTTGAATTGTTTGAGGATTGCTGCGCAGATTTGGCAGCAGGAGCAGTGACCATGAAGTTTCTGGTCTTCCTCTTCTTGTTGTTACTTTTCGATGAACTAGCGGCTTCAGACTTGACTTCAGTTTTGACTTCCTTTGCAGTAGTCTTGGTGTCAGTCTTCTTGTGTCCCTTCCGGGTAAGTGTTCCATTCCTAACGTGATTATCAGTAAGAGTTGCAGATAATCGGATTGCAGCCTCAAGTGTTTTGGGATTACTCCCGTAGACCGTATCCTGAATCTGCACCGGCAGCCCGCCGATATACTTCTCAATCGCCCTCTCCAAGGGTGTCACCATATGAGGCACCAGTAGACTATACTCATGGAACTGAGTATTATAGATGACGTTCTCCCCGCTATCCTGCTTGAGTTCCCAGAACTCAGTCTCCAGTTTCCTCATTTCGCTTCGAGGACAGAATTCAGTGGTCATCAGATTTTTGACCTCCGTCCATGTCAGTGCAAGTGCAGTATCCACTCCCCTAGTTCGCTTTTCCCCATTCCACCAAGTCAGTGCTCTCTTTTGGAAAACACTGGTGGCATAGCGAACTTTCAGATTTTCAGGACATTCGCTGTTGATGAAGGTGTTCTCCATACTCTCGAACCACTGCAGCAGACCAGTGGCTGATTCAGCACCCGTAAATTTCAGGGGATTACAGGAATTGAAGTGTTTGAATGTGCAAGTTGTCTGGTTTGCACCACCTCGGTTCTGGTTGATGTTTTGGTTGGCCTGAGTCAACTGGTTCACCAACCCAGTGATGAGGTTAGCTAACTCTTGCATGCCAGGGTTGGCATTACCGTTAGCATCCTCAGCGTTCGTATCATCTCCGTTGTGACGGCGAGGCGGCATGTTTCTGAAGGAAATAGAAACATGTTACTACCGTATACAACGTAAGTCATACAAACAATGTTTAAATGAGTTCTTTAGACAATTAGAATTTCATATAGGAACTATATTTATCTCCTATCTGTCATTAAACTCAAAATGTGTATAATTCTCTATTATTTTACTAAGTGTCCTAGTTGGTCATAACTAGTGTTGTCTAACTATTCCTAGGTCCTATACATTCTTCACTCTATACTAACACTGACAACCTCCCAATGCAATGCAACAAGCTTATATATAGGGCATATGCAGAGGTAGATCGCAATCTCCCCTACACCGTCCCACCACCGTTCCATTGCACCACGATTATGCCCTTGCTAGTGTGTAGAGTGTGTCATGTACTTCACCATAAATCTCACTTCACACACCTTATCCTTAGTAGGATAATTTTGAGTGAAGTGATCTCTAGTTCCCTTGGACAATTAGGTTTACCTAATGTCTAAGTTCACCTGACATGTAGGCTTGCCTATTTCTAAGTTCACCTAATGTCTAAGTTCACCTGACATTAAGTTTCCCCCAATTGTCTAAGTTCACTAAAATCCATATCAATTCCAATGTCAATAATCATCATTAAGGGTTCATATCATCACGAAGTGCTCTTATTGTCACTAAGCGTTCATATCCTCCCTATAGTTTATTCTCATCAAGTGTCCATACCATCACTAAGTGTTAGTATCATCACTATGCGTTTATATTATCATCAAGTGTCTATACCATCACCCAATTCCATATCACATCACTAATCGCTCATTATCGTTCATTAATCCTATGCACCCTACGTGTCCAATCCGTATGTTTTTATAAGGGAATTTATAAGTGTTTATCAAGTGTGATCATCCAAAGTGTCAATCCAAACCAACCTTAACCATCAACATCCATCTCACAATAATTCCTAGTAATATCCTAAGTTCCTGACACTGACAGACTCCCAATATACTACAAATGGTATATGTATAGGGCATATGTAGGGGTCAGTCGCAACTGCCCCAGCCACCGTCCCACCACCTTTGTAGTATACTACGAGTGTGTCCTTGTCTGGGGTTTATAGCTCAAACAAATATTTCCTAAGGCAAGCAATTCATAAACAATTAAGTTCCTAAGCAAATAATTTCCCAAACGGGTAGTTCCCACATTCTTCAATACTGACATCCACCTAATGTACCGTAAATGGTATATATATAGGGCATATGTAAGGGTCAGTCGCAACTGCCCTAGCCAACGTCCCACCACCTTTACGATACACCACGTGCATGTCCTTATCGAATCATTAGGGCACACGTAAGCAAGAAATTTATAATCAGCATATTTATATCAGATGTATAACAGGGTTCCAATTAACATGTAATAAACACATAAGCATGAAATCCTGAATATACTAACTAGTGTATGAATTTAATTCATACTAGGGTATCCTATGGTTATAGACTAGGTCAACCATTTCTAGTAACCTAATTCCCTATAACCCAGGCTCTGATACCAATCTGTAACACCCCGACCGACGGCGGAATCATCGGGATGCCACGAGGGATGTGTAGATTGTTCAAAAGCTCATGGGCATCTAAATCAAGTCATCATATATCATTTAATCAACCACAATAATTACACAAAAATCATGTTCATCATGAATCAAATTCATCAAATACACAAAAGATTTAGTTAAACTAACTAAACTCTAATCGCCAGAAATTTAGTTAATTAACTAAGTCCAAGAATCCTATATGATGATGATGTCCAAAATAGAAGAGATCATCCTCTTCATCCTACTTGTCTCCATCACCTGAAACATGTAAGAAAATCAAGTGTCAACTACAAAAGTAGTTGGTGAGTAATCATAAGTTTTTATATTTAAAAATGTTTTAGTAAAATACATTTGAAAGTTTATGTTTAAAATGGTTTTGTAAAATGCTTTGTTTAAAACGGGTATAAAACTTATGATCTTCTTAAAAAAAATCCATATGAATACCTGTATGAGATAATCCAATACACATCCATCAGTTCAACAGCCAAACACATACACAATCACATAACCACATAACCAAATCAATCATAGCCAATCACAAATAATCATAATCAAATATAAGCAATCAATCCACAACAAATCAACCAAACTCAATCAATCATATTCTCAATCAATGTTCGTGACTATACATGATTCCTTATGTATTCAACATAAGTTAGATACATGAATCATGGAGTGGTCGCTAACCACGTGACAATACATGAAGTCAAAGCAATTAACCGAAGTCAAGAGCAATACTTCACGGATGTGGAAATCATCCACGTGACAATACATGAAGTCAAAACAATTAACCGAAGTTAAGAGTAATGATTCACGGATGTGGAACTCATCCACGTGACAATACATGTAATCTTTGTTATTGACCTAAGTCAATAACAATGTTTACACGGATATAAGATAATAAAAGAAACTCCATAATAATCAATAAATTTTAAGTTGTAATTATCATATTGATAAACAGGTATAAACCTTATGTTATCAAAATAATAATTAATCTGGTATACATGTTTCACCTCCGAGTTTTAAAACAAAACAGTTTAAAGAAAGGGAGGTTATGAGAACTCACCTGAATTCCTCAGATTCAGTGTTTTCGTAAAATGCGCGCTCACGTAAGAAATCAACGACGACTCAACAACCTGTATTCATCGTGTGTTCCGAAATCATAAGTATGTGTGTTTACTTTTATGTTCAAGAAGTCACACTTAGGTTAATTACCTAAAATGTTTCAATGTATATAATCCAAACTTTATTTTTTTAGAAAATAAAATGGTGATCCTTATAATCTTCATGCATGCATGGTTTAGGCAAGGTTTAGGTTCAAAACCCCAAGGTTCGCTGCCCCATACCCGGCCACTTAGAGGTTCGTGAAGTCGGGTTCGTCTCAGGCTTGGCCATACTAAGGTTCGTGAGTATTGGGTTTGGCTGCATAAGGTTCGGCCGGCCTAGGTTTGGCTGGCTAGGGTTCGCAGGCCAAAGGTTCGTTCCGCAGGAAGTTCGCATGGCAAGGATTTGGCCAAGGCAAGGTTTTCATGGCAAGAGTTTGGCCAAGGCAGGGTTTGCATGGCTTCCAGGTTCGTGGCCCATAAGATTTGCCCAGCTAAGGTTCAACCAAGCTAAAAGGTTCGGCTGGCCAAGGTTCGGCCAAGCTAGGCTTCGGTTGGCCAAGGTTCGGCCAACTAAGCTTCGGCTAAGGTGCTGGGTTCGTGACTTCATGCAGGTTCGGTCAAAGGAAGGTTTTCCTGGCAAGATTCGCCATCCCCCAAGGTTCGGCCAGGCCAAGTCTCGGCTAACCAAGGCTCGTGACCAAGTGGCTCGGCCAAAGATGAAGGTTCGGCTGGGAGCAAGATTCAACAGCTAGGTTTTTGGCCCAGGCAAAGTTTGCATGGCTAAGTTTTGGCCAAGGCCAGGTCCGCCCAAGGCAGGGTCTAACCAAGGCAGGGTCCAGCCAAGGCAAAGTCCAGCCAAGGCAAAGTTCAGCCAAGGAAGATCAGCCAAGGCAAGGTTCATAGGGCCTGTGGTTCGGTTGGACATGAGTGCGGCCAGGGTTTGGCCAGCATGCCATGGTTTGTGGCTCCCAGATGGTTCGGTGATGATGCAGGTTCGCAGGCCAAGGTTCGCCCAGCTAAGGTTCGTGAGCCAAAGGCTCGGCTAGGTTGAAGGTTCGTCCTAAGACCCAAGGTTCGGCCCTTATGTTTTCCCGCCCAAAGAAGGTTCGTGGGCTAAGGGTTCGGCTAATACCTATGAAGGCTCGGCCAGAAGCAGGTGGCGAACCTGTACATCTCCATCGTGTATCACCTGATCAAATTAGTTCCTAGGGTTTTTCCATAATCTTGCAAACGTATAACTAAGCAATTTCTAAGTGGTTTAATTCGATTAAAGCATCAACAAGTTCTACGGTTCATGGTTCACACACAACCGAAAATAAAAACCTCGATTTACCTCTAAATGCCGATCAAACTTCAGATTTTCTTGTACTTCCTTGTTCTCCTTGGTTCCCCGGTCGTTTAGGCTCCGAGATCTCGCGATTTCGTCAAGAAACGAAAAAGTTATGCTAGAGAGAAGATGGGTGTGGATGTAGGTGACGAAAATGGAGGTTAGAGAGAGAAATGATATGTTGGAAATGAAGAAGAAAGAAAGAATTGTCTTTCTTATAACGCGTGTTATCTCCACGTGCTCGGTCTCGTCTTTATCGCCATAATTATAACAAAATGTTCGGTTTTTAACATAAACATATTTAAAAATTATAACTCGTTTAAATAATTTAAATTTCATTTTTATAAAAGTAGTTTTAAGGAAAAAGACTTCAATTAAACTATTTCATAAAGTAATTCCGTTTATTTTCGTTAAATCAATTATTTAATAATTAAATATATTCGAATTGATTCAAGTTGTGATTCCTAATAAATGTTTTAAGTTCACAATCATTAATTTATTAACATTACTATTATTTACATATCTCGTCGAAACGCGTTACTCGCGTACGTATTCGTAAAGATCGTCACCTTTGCGAATCCGATGCTCGTATCGCATTTCGATTTGATCTTCGATTTATGGAATTTCGTTTTAGAATATTACTCCTAATAATTATATTCGCGTGAATCGTCACCCGCGCGAATACATTATTAAGTTAATATTTCTAAATTAATATTCGCGATTAAATAGCGTTCGTAACCTCACTTCGCGTAATTAATTCCTATTATTTAATAACTTTAATATTATCGTTTCCCAAACCAAAACCCACTAAACCCTAGTCACTGACACATCCATGATAGACCGAAATATGCATATATATAGGGCATATGTAAGGGTCAGTCGCAACTGCCCTAGCCACCGTCCCACCGCTATTTCGATAAACCATGACCATGGGTCCTTAACTACGTTTAGTAACCAGACTCAAACAAACTCCCAATTCCATCTCAATCCATTCTCAGACCAATAATCCATCATTATCAGTAATAGCACTGCGATAAACTCTATGGGTCTGTTTAGTTGAGTTACAGCTAAACTTCCCAATGTTTACGCGTGTAATATATTATAAAATCATGCATACCAGTAACAGTGACAATATCAGCAAAGTCAAACAATAATATCATAATCAATAATATTCATAAATCTCCGGTCGTTCAGTACAATCGTACGAATGTACGGATGTACGGACAACCGAAAGTACAGTGATGTTACACCACTCTTCTAATCAGTTATATAATAGAGCCAGTCTATGCCAGGGATAGTCTTCAATATATGCCATGAGCCCTTCTGGTCTCCTTTCTCAAACTATTCAACCTGATATGCATGTAAAACAAGTCAGCTTTATGCTGGTGAGTTCTAAATTCATTTCTTAGAAAATCCTTTTACATAACAAACATGTTCTCATATCATAATTTCATAACATACATAGTATTGTAACATAATTACATAACATACATATCATCATAACATCATTCATACAGTGAAGGAACTTCACCGTCAACTGCTGACCCTGAAGTCAAACAGGTTTGTGCAGCACAAGGCTCTTAAACTATCAACTCGTAGCTGATAACTCATACATGTATAAGATTTCTTTAACACTATCAACGCGCAGCTGATAACTCAAGCATGCCTAAGATTTCTTTAACTGAACTGGCGACACACAGTCGGCAGGCCTATGTTTCCACAGGACTCTTTAACCATCAACCGAAATTGACGGCTCATACCGGTACAAGACTTATTAACATACATCATAACATGGTTTAAATCATTTAAACCATCATAATCATAAACGGCTCCTTTCACCGTAGTGTTCAAGTTTTGCCCAACCGCAGCCAGCAAAACCTCATTTCCTACTCAACCTCAGTTGAGTCCTTTGGAAAATCATTTCTTTCTCAACCGCAGTTGAGACTTTAAAACATTCATTATATTTCAACTGAGATTCTTAAAAATCATTTACTTCTCAATCATAATTGAGACTTAAAACATTCTTTTCTTTAAAACATTCTTTATCTATAAACATTCTTTATCTGTAAACTTTCTTTATCTGTAAACATGTTTTACCTGACCATAATCAGGTTAAAGTCACTCTCATACAATACTTTATACATACATACAATCATTTTCATAAAAGAACTTTATAACATGCATATCAGCCCAAAATGATAAAACATTTAAAACAGGGCTTTAAGAACTCACCTGTTGTCTTGCTGTAGCAAGATCTCTCGTAAACTGGTACTAACAGTATAATTCTGCATCAGTTTACACTTAATAAGTCATTTATGTTTTAACCTACTGATTAGATCTTTCTGAACGTTCAATGTCAAAGACATTGCCTTGAAAGTCATCAAATAGTTAATGTTGTTGATTATAATGCTAAAACAGTTCCTAAATAGATTAATGGCTTAGAAATGATCAATCCTTATCATTGATTACCCAGATATCATGAAATATCACAACATAGTCTTAGAATAGGTTTAATAACCATGTTTAACATACTAATCTGACAGTTATCACAAACATCAGATAATCGTTCCAACGAGTATGTTCATGATTGTGATTAGTTTGAAACACTTAGATTTAACCTTTGTATTTCAAAGATTAACCAAGCTAATCACCTAGATTGTTATAATCAAATGGATTAAACCATTATAATCATAGTTGTGATTTCATGCAAACCGGGCATCACAACGGATCAAAACAAGGATTTAACCGTTAGAACATCGTGTTCTTCATTTATAATCAATCCTAGCCATCATCTAGGCAATAATCAACAGTCCTAACTATCTTATTACGTTCAAAATCAAGATCTAATCAATCAAAATCAAACTAGAAGGTTAAAACGAACCGTTACCTGATCTGACGAATTTCTGCGGTTAAAACAGCGATCAGGACTTGTATATATGATTCCTGGGATGATCTGGATGTTCAGAGAGCTTTGATTTGAAGATTAGAGGTGTAAGATGGAAGAAATAACGTCTGGAGGTCGAATGGATGAAAAAAAATACGTTCTGGAGCGTTCTGATCGATTAAGACAACTTTTAGCCGACATAGGACATGGGGCGCATCGCCCCAACTGGGTGCGTCGCGCCAGGCGTACCGCCCCACGTCACCCAGCGTCATCATTTGAGTTTTAAACTTGTTTTCGCTATTCCGGGAGCATACGAACTCCGTTTTGCGCACGGTTTTCGCCCACGTTCATCATTTTTCACATACTATCAATCCCCAATAACAAAAGTTGCTAAATCCTCGTGGATTTCAAGCACGACCAAATGTGCTCATGTCATAAATGCCGAATTTTCCGTATGCAATCGTCACAGTTTCAACAGTAACCGAAATCTCGTATGTTTACTATTAAATTTCTAAATTTTCGGTTGTTACAAATCTACCCTCCTTACAATAGGTTTCGTCCTCGAAACCTGTTACATTTCAAACAAATGTGGGTAGAGTCGTTTCATCTCGTCTTCAGTCTCCCATGTCGCCTCAGATCCTTTTCGGTGTTTCCATTGAACCTTAACTTGCCTAATCACCTTGTTACGTAACTGTTTCTCTTTCGTATCAACAATTTCAACTGGTTTTTCTATGTAATTCAACCTTTCATCAATTTCAATATCATTTAAAGGCACATATGCTACATCATCCGCTAGACATTTTCTCAGATGTGAAACGTGAAACGTCGGATGAATTCCACTCAGTTCATCTGGTAGATCTAATCGGTAAGCTACCTTACCGACCCGTGCCATTATTCGAAAAGGTCCAATAAATCTCGGACTCAACTTTCCTCTTTTCCTAAATCGAATAATTCCTTTCCATGGTGAAACTTTTAACAGTACTTGATCTCCTACCTCAAACTCTATTGGTCTCCGTCTTTTATCAGCATAGGACTTTTGTCGATCCTGTGCAGCTTTCATTCGCGCTTTAACTAATTGAAGCTTTTCTGTCAAATCTAACACTGCAGCTTTACTTCCTACTTCTTTCTGTCCTACACCTCCCCAACAAACCGGTGTCCTACAACGCCGTCCATACAATGCCTCGTATGGTGGCATTCCAATACTAGCATGGTAGCTGTTGTTGTACGAGAATTCCACTAGTGGTAAATGATCATCCCAGCTACCACCAAAATCAATAATACAAGCTCTGAGCATATCTTCTAAGGTTTGGATAGTCCTTTCAGACTGTCCATCTGTTTGAGGATGATATGCAGTGCTGATATTGAGTCTTGTACCCATTGATTCATGAAACCGTTTCCAGAATCTTGAAACGAACCGCGTGTCACGATCTGACACTATAGAAACTGGAACTCCATGTCTCATAATTATTTCTTTCACAAATAGTTCAGACAGTTTCTCCGACGTATAAGTCTCACGTATCGGTAAGAAATGAGCACTTTTCGTTAACCGATCTACAATCACCCAAATAGCATCATGATGTTTCACCGTGAGAGGCAACTTTGTAATAAAATCCATGGTGATATGTTCCCATTTCCATTCCGGGACTTCTAGAGGTTGTACATAACCATAGGGCTTCTGATGTTCAGCCTTTACTTGAGCACAGGTCAAACATTTGTTTACGTACTGCATTACATTAAATTTCATACCTGGCCACCAGTAATCCTTTCGGAGGTCTTGATACATTTTTGTTGCACCAGGATGAATAGAATAACGTGACTTATGTGCTTCATCTAAAATCCTCGACCTAATGTCTCCGTTTCGTGGAACCCACATTCGGCCAAATCGTATCTTAACACCAAATTCATTTTCTTCTAGATTCTTGACTTGACCAAAGATTCTTTCGAATCCCACATTATTTTCCTTTAGTCCTTCTTTCTGTGCTTCTTTGAGTTCATTCAGAAAATCTGGGGTTATCACCAAACTGTAAGACTTAACTCGTATAGCAGGGTGTTTTGTCTTGCGACTTAGAGCATCCGCCACTACATTGGCCTTGCCCGGGTGATATAAAATCTCACAGTCATAATCCTTGAGCAGTTCAAGCCATCTTCTCTGCCTCATATTCAAGTCTTTCTGTTCAAAGAAGTATTTTAGGCTTTTATGATCTGTATAAATAGTGCACTTAACTCCATATAAATAATGCCTCCAAATTTTTAGAGCAAATACCACAGCAGCCAATTCCAAATCATGTGTTGGATAATTGACCTCGTGGGTTTTCAATTGTCTTGAGGCATATGCAATTACCTTTCCCCTTTGCATAAGTACACAACCCAAACCTTGATAAGACGCATCCGAGTACACCACCATGTCTTCATTACCATCCGGCAATGCTAAGATAGGAGCTTGGGTTAATCTCTTCTTTAATTCTTCAAAAGCTTGGACCTGAGTTTGACCCCAATCATACTTTACTTCTTTCCTAGTCAACCTTGTCAACGGTGTAGCAATCCTGGAAAAATCCTGGATGAATCTTCTATAGTAACCTGCTAACCCGAGAAAACTACGGACTTCCGTCGGGGTTTTCGGAGGATTCCATTTCATTACCGCTTCTACTTTAGCTGGGTCCACCATTATGCCTTCTGGACCAATGACATGACCTAGGAACTGCACTTCTCGTAACCAAAAGGCACATTTAGAGAACTTAGCATAAAGCTTTTCTCTCCTTAACATTTCAAGTACTTCCCGAATATGACACGCATGATCACCTTCACTCCTTGAGTATATTAAGATATCATCAATGAACACAATCACTGATCGGTCTAACATAGGTCTACACACCCGATTCATCAAATCCATAAACGCCGCAGGTGCGTTTGTTAATCCGAAAGACATCACAAGAAACTCATAGTGTCCATAACGTGTGCGAAATGCTGTCTTCGGAATGTCTTGTTCTCTCACCTTTAGTTGATGATACCCTGATCTGAGATCAATTTTAGAAAACCAACTTGCCCCTTGCAATTGGTCGAATAGATCATCAATCCTTGGTAACGGATACTTATTCTTTATTGTGAGCTTATTCAATTCCCTATAATCAATACACATTCTCATACTTCCATCCTTTTTCTTTACAAACAACACTGGTGCACCCCAAGGTGACACACTCGGTCGTATAAAACCTTTGTCTAGAAGGTCTTGTAGTTGGGTCATTAATTCTTTCATCTCTGTTGGAGCCAGACGGTACGGTGCCTTGGCGACAGGTTGAGCTCCTGGCACAACATCAATTTGGAATTCGATTTCCCGATCAGGTGGAAGTCCTGGCAAATTCTCAGGAAATACATCAGGAAAGTTACACACCACGGGTACGTCTTCCAATTCTTTTACTTTAATTTCTTTATCAATAACATAAGCCAGATAAGCCCCACACCCTCGCCTCATAAATTCACTCTCCTTAATCATTGAAATGACTTTAGGCGCATTAAACACTTTATCCCCGTAAACCGTTACTGATCTCCCATTGAGAGTTGTTAAAAAAATCATATTTCGTCGACAGACAATGTTAGCCTCATGTTTGGCCAACCAATCCATGCCCAAGACTACATCAAAACCTCCTAATGTAATCACAAACAATTTAACAGGAAATCTATGACCTTCTATATCAATGTAACAATCATCATCAATAGCCTCCGTTACTCTAGTAGATTTACCAAGAGCAGTTTCAATATTGAAGGCGTGTTCTATCTTTTTAACATTAGCACGCAGTTTATCACAAAAAGTAATAGCCACAAAACTCATACTTGCACCAGAATCAAATAGCACTAAAGCAGGGATATCATTAATCAAGAATGTACCTGTCACCACATCCGGATCTTTATCTGCTTGATCTTTAGTCATAGTAAAGGCACGAGCTTTTGCCTTTTGCTTCTCACCTCCCTTGCTACTTTCAGGTTTACTGGCTTCAGTAGGTATTGTCTTTGGTTTAAAACAATTTTTGCTCATGTGACCGATCCCACCACAATTGTAACACTTTAGTATAGTTGGACAATTATACGAGAGGTGTCCAGTTTTTCCACAACGGTAGCACAAAGTAGTCCCCAGGCGACATTCTCCCCCATGCTTCCTTCCACACTTGGTGCACGTTTCAAATTCTTCTACTTTAAGCTTTTTCATGGGGAGTCCCGGTTTACCATTTCTATTTCTTTTGAATCCCGGTGACCACTTTTGCTTCGGTTCTTCCTTTGTTGGTTCAGCTTCCACAACATCATCCCAGACAATGCCGCTGATTTCTACTGCTGATTCAAAATTCCTAGGAGCATGCGCCTTCACATGTGTTCGGACTTTAGGTGGTAACCCTTCCACATATAGCTTCAATCCGCGTTCCTCCGTGTTTACCAAATGAGGAACCAGTCTTGACATTTCATTAAATTTTGACGTATATTGTCGATGGTTCATACGTCCAGCTTTCAAAGTCAGAAATTCCCGTTCGATTTTATCAATTTCATTCTTTGGACAGAAGTGTTTTATAACTAATTCCTTCAAGTCCTCCCATTTAAAACCCTCCACATCAGTAGTGGTCTTTGACTGCTTAACAGTGTTCCACCAATGTAGAGCTTCTTCAGTAAATGAGTGAGCTGCAAATTTCACAGCTTGATCTTCCCGGCATTCACTAATAGCAATAACCGCCTCCATAGCCGAAACCCAATGACAGGTGGCCACAGCATCCTTCTTACCATCAAATGAGGGTGGATTGCATCCTTTGAAGGCCTTGTAATCACAACCCTTCCGTTTCTCTGACGTAGAATCACCGTTCTTAGTTCCGGTGATCACAACTTCCTCTTCTTTGGTGATGTCATTAGTTCCTTCAGACTTATCTTTCAAAGTATCCTTCAGTATTTTTGTAACCAAAGCTGGTAGCTTATCATCCAAAACTTTACAGACCTCATCAGAAATAGCCTTCACTACGATAGGCTCTAGAGTAAACTCATCTTCATCTTCCGGTTGCTCGTTGTGCTCGTAGTCGTCTTCATTGACGGTTTCTTCATTCTCGATATGTGGTTCTTCAGGTTCCTGTGGTTGCTTACATGATCTACCCCTTTGTCCAGCCATTTAACTACCTACAGGATGCAACAATTGGAGAATCAGTACAGGATCAGTTTAGCACGAAATAAGCTTTGTAAATTGTTAATGACGTTGATCAGGTGTTATTAACCATTTACTTAACTCATAGGCTCTAAACGTTTCCCATCACGTCACCCCAAAGTGCATGACTCTAACTATCTTTCTAACCTTACACCTATGTCTTAACTCATACATAACATTCAGCTCATGGCATCAAACTACCCTTGACTGGCATTCTTATCATTATGTCCCATTTTCAGTTTAAGTCCAGTCATTAGGGATGACCAGATCTCTCAAACTATGGCTCTGATACCAACTTGAGAGGCCCCGAACCCCTCAGTTGGCAAATCATCAAACCCATAATACTTAAACCATAATTACATTATCATAGCAGCGGAATGTAGGGTAACAACATAACTATCATACAGATCTAAACAAACTTTTACACATTAAACATAACCCACTCTTCTAATCAGTTATATAATAGAGCCAGTCTATGCCAGGGATAGTCTTCAATATATGCCATGAGCCCTTCTGGTCTCCTTTCTCAAACTATTCAACCTGATATGCATGTAAAACAAGTCAGCTTTATGCTGGTGAGTTCTAAATTCATTTCTTAGAAAATCCTTTTACATAACAAACATGTTCTCATATCATAATTTCATAACATACATAGTATTGTAACATAATTACATAACATACATATCATCATAACATCATTCATACAGTGAAGGAACTTCACCGTCAACTGCTGACCCTGAAGTCAAACAGGTTTGTGCAGCACAAGGCTCTTAAACTATCAACTCGTAGCTGATAACTCATACATGTATAAGATTTCTTTAACACTATCAACGCGCAGCTGATAACTCAAGCATGCCTAAGATTTCTTTAACTGAACTGGCGACACACAGTCGGCAGGCCTATGTTTCCACAGGACTCTTTAACCATCAACCGAAATTGACGGCTCATACCGGTACAAGACTTATTAACATACATCATAACATGGTTTAAATCATTTAAACCATCATAATCATAAACGGCTCCTTTCACCGTAGTGTTCAAGTTTTGCCCAACCGCAGCCAGCAAAACCTCATTTCCTACTCAACCTCAGTTGAGTCCTTTGGAAAATCATTTCTTTCTCAACCGCAGTTGAGACTTTAAAACATTCATTATATTTCAACTGAGATTCTTAAAAATCATTTACTTCTCAATCATAATTGAGACTTAAAACATTCTTTTCTTTAAAACATTCTTTATCTATAAACATTCTTTATCTGTAAACTTTCTTTATCTGTAAACATGTTTTACCTGACCATAATCAGGTTAAAGTCACTCTCATACAATACTTTATACATACATACAATCATTTTCATAAAAGAACTTTATAACATGCATATCAGCCCAAAATGATAAAACATTTAAAACAGGGCTTTAAGAACTCACCTGTTGTCTTGCTGTAGCAAGATCTCTCGTAAACTGGTACTAACAGTATAATTCTGCATCAGTTTACACTTAATAAGTCATTTATGTTTTAACCTACTGATTAGATCTTTCTGAACGTTCAATGTCAAAGACATTGCCTTGAAAGTCATCAAATAGTTAATGTTGTTGATTATAATGCTAAAACAGTTCCTAAATAGATTAATGGCTTAGAAATGATCAATCCTTATCATTGATTACCCAGATATCATGAAATATCACAACATAGTCTTAGAATAGGTTTAATAACCATGTTTAACATACTAATCTGACAGTTATCACAAACATCAGATAATCGTTCCAACGAGTATGTTCATGATTGTGATTAGTTTGAAACACTTAGATTTAACCTTTGTATTTCAAAGATTAACCAAGCTAATCACCTAGATTGTTATAATCAAATGGATTAAACCATTATAATCATAGTTGTGATTTCATGCAAACCGGGCATCACAACGGATCAAAACAAGGATTTAACCGTTAGAACATCGTGTTCTTCATTTATAATCAATCCTAGCCATCATCTAGGCAATAATCAACAGTCCTAACTATCTTATTACGTTCAAAATCAAGATCTAATCAATCAAAATCAAACTAGAAGGTTAAAACGAACCGTTACCTGATCTGACGAATTTCTGCGGTTAAAACAGCGATCAGGACTTGTATATATGATTCCTGGGATGATCTGGATGTTCAGAGAGCTTTGATTTGAAGATTAGAGGTGTAAGATGGAAGAAATAACGTCTGGAGGTCGAATGGATGAAAAAAAATACGTTCTGGAGCGTTCTGATCGATTAAGACAACTTTTAGCCGACATAGGACATGGGGCGCATCGCCCCAACTGGGTGCGTCGCGCCAGGCGTACCGCCCCACGTCACCCAGCGTCATCATTTGAGTTTTAAACTTGTTTTCGCGATTCCGGGAGCATACGAACTCCGTTTTGCGCACGGTTTTCGCCCACGTTCATCATTTTTCACATACTATCAATCCCCAATAACAAAAGTTGCTAAATCCTCGTGGATTTCAAGCACGACCAAATGTGCTCATGTCATAAATGCCGAATTTTCCGTATGCAATCGTCACAGTTTCAACAGTAACCGAAATCTCGTATGTTTACTATTAAATTTCTAAATTTTCGGTTGTTACACATTCGTACGAATGAACCTAAAAATGAGTTCATTCACACGAATGAAGGCTTAACGAATGACCTCTCAAACGAAGAAACTAGGTCTCTGCTTTGTTCGTACGAAGGAATCAGAGATCTGATTCGTTCGTTTGAAAGGTTCATTCGTGTATCGTTCTTCGTATGAATGAGTGCTTCGTGCAACTCATATCTCGTTTTCAGAGCCACTCCTGAATCTCCAACTCCGTCTTCTTGTTGCCCGTGGTGTTCGATTTCACTCATAACATTTGTTCCCGATCATCGCATCACCACGGGTTGCAAGGATTTCGATTGGAAAACCCACGAATTGGATTCCGCACTATTCGGAGGGCTGTCAAATAGAATCGTTAGGGATCTTTCCCGCTTCTAAGGTCCTACAAAGAGGTATCAGAGCATTGGCTTTGAATTTCTGCAAGAAACACTATTTTTCTCTTCTGAAAGTTCAAGTTTCTAGGGTAAAACTTGTGTTTCTGAGTATATTTTCATGTTCTAGTGATTCACGAACCTAAGGAAGGTTGTTGTGTGATTGTGTACCAAATTTGGAGTAAAATCTCGGTCTAGAACTCAAGTTTGGGAAATTTTTGTTGCTGAAAATTCTGATCACGAACGAAAAGCTTGGACGAATAACTATTCATACGAATAGATATTCAGGCGAACTGATTTCTTCTTCCCAACTTTGCATGAAGAGACTTCCATTCGTTCCAACTCCATACGAACCAACTTTCATTTGTTTCATCTTTGCACGAATGACTCTCCCATTCGCATAAGCTATTCGTTTGTCCAGTTTTAATTCGCATCAGACATTCATTCGTGGTTGTCTTTCATTTGTTCTTTCATTCGTGTGATACAGTCTAGTTCGTACCCATCATTCGCATCAAATAGCTTCATTAGTACTTAAGGACTGAAAATTTGTCTAAGTGTCAAATCATATTATCTTTGATATTATGGAGGAAATTGCACTGACGACAAACCAGAACAGCAGAATCCAGAACTTATTGCTTAAAGAGACAGAGACTGGGAACTCCAACAAGGCTCCAAAGTCGCTATCTTTGGATGATTATCCACACTGGAAGTATAGATTTAAGATACACATCAATGGAGTGGATACCAACTTATGGATGATGATTGAGGGTGGGTATTTGAGACCACTAAGTGAGGATGGATCACCTATGCTTGTTACCCGGATGACTGAGCCTCAAAGAAAGTTATATGGTTTTGAGAAGAAAGCCTATGCAATCCTGTCTCAGTCCATTGCTACTGATATATTTCATCAGTTCAGACAGTTCACTTCTTCTAAATTGTTATGGGATGCTTTGCAACAAAGATATGAAGGGAATGATGCACTAAAGAGCATTAAGTCTAAGGCTTTGAGGAAAGAGTTCAACAGTTTTATGTATGTTGGAAACGAGTCCTTGGATGATCTGATTGCGAGATTCTATCATCTTCTCAGTGAGCTTTTCAACCATCAAGTCAAGACAACTACTCAAGAGAAGATTCAGTGTCTGGCAGATGCTTTACCTCCCAAGTGGGAATCATTTCTTGTGTTATTAAAGAAGTGTGAGATGCTTGCCTCTATGGATATCAATGACTTCATTCAAAAGCTGAAGGAACAGGAGATAGAAAACAAGTGGAAAGCCAAGAGAGTGGCACAAGTTCAAGATCCTTCCATCTATTACTCAACTCCTATAGTGGAAAAGAATTCTTCACACGCACCTTTGAAGACAACTTTTGTTTCACTGACCACATAGGCTCATTTTCCTGTCAGGCACACTTCAGTCAGTCTGCTGTCTCTTCTACCTCTCGTTCTGAGGATAGTCATTCTGTCATCAATTTGAAGACAGAAAATTTTGATAAAGTGACAGTAGAAGTCGCTAAAGAGCATATGGGTCTCCTGTCTACACTTGTGAGTTCATATGATAGGTTGTTAGCTGGGCAAATCGGAAATCCACACTTGACAAATGAAAATTACTCACAGATTGATCCAGATGATATGGAAAGGATTGACATCATGTGGGCTCTTGCAAGTGCTGTCAGAAGGGCAAAAGATTTTGTTAGAGGAACTAGGAAGGACATAAATCTGAACAAGGATTCAAATTTTGGTTTTGACATGTCTTCTGTTACTTGCTACAACTGTGGTGATAAAGGACATTTTGAAAGACAATGCAACAAACCAAAGAAGATGGGAAATCAGAATCCATTTCAGAATCCAAGATCATCTGCAGCTAACCCAGAAAGAAGATTAGTAACACTTGAGACTCCTTCTCATGCCAGCTCTTCTATTACAAACAAAGCTTTAATGGTTCAGAATGATGAAGGGGAGAACTGGGATTTCAGATTCAACTTAGATAAGGGAGCATATGAGAAAGCTTGCGTTGCAGAAATCCAAGAAGTTGCTGATCACAATTCTGAAAGTGGTTCAGAAGAAGTGAAGATTGAGCTGGATGAATCATCAGGATCAGACTCTGCAAGCCCATTGGATTCAGAAACTCAAGGAGTGTTAGATACTGATGCTGAAAAAAATCATGCTACAAAATTTGCTTTGATGGTGGATACTTCTGCTTCATCGCTGACTGGTCAGGTATATGATGAATGTTCATCACCTAACTCTAGATGTTTTCATTGTGTTGACCTTGAAAGTAGGGTCTTGGCTTATTAGGAGCCTAATGCAAACCTGATCAGTGATCTTAACCAATGCATTGAGGCAAATTGTATTTACAAATCAAATGAAAATGATTTTCAAGCTAAAATTGAATTATTAAACAGGCAATTACATGAGACTGAGATCGCTGTGCTTAATAAGCAAGATGCTATCACTTCTTATCTCAACATCATTAATGAGACAAAGAAGAAGTTAGCCATAGTCTAATGTGACTATGAGACATTGAGTCAGAAGCTCAAGAGCTATGAAAGCTCTTCATATATCATTGAGCACATGATCAGTGATAGGACTGCTCTTAAGGGTATGGGAAAAGGAACAAATTATAACCATTGTCCTCCACTAGTCTTTAATTGTTTTTTCAATTCACATAATGACAAAGAAATTAAAGATTTTCAAGTTACAACTCCATTAGTAATTGATCCTATTGGAATCATCTCAGATGAGGGTTCTTCATTGTCTGAGGAATCATTTGTGGAGGAAGTGGTTGAGGATTGGGTCTCTGATTCTGAGGATGATTCTGATTTTTCACCTCAAGTATCCACTGTTAAGAATCAGACATTTGGTGTCAAAAAGGTTGACCCAATATCATCCAAGACAAATATATCTTTATAATTCTTCAAAACCATAGGCTTTGTGAAGGCTTCACAAGTGGGTGAAGCCAGTGAGTCCAATAAGACTGACAATCTTGTTTTTAATGGGACTAAGGGTTTGGGTTTCAAACATGACAAGACAAAGTCAACTGATTTTCATAAAAATCATGGTTCAAAGTTTCAAAACAAACAGTCTCAAAATAACACCAAAAATTTTTCCTCCATAGATAAACGAGCCTGTTTTGAGTGTGGTGCACTTGGAAATTTTGCTAGATTTTTTCCTCATTTGATTAGACCACAGTTTGCACGACATAGAAAACCAAATCAGTATTTTGTTAAAGAGGTCAAACATGTTCATCATTTATCTCTAATTAAACCCAAACATCCTTCATCCATTAAGTCTCAAGATAAGGGAAAAGGGTAATGATATCAAAATACACCCAAAATTGTTTCTGCTAAACAATCCAAACCATTGTCTGTGTATCTAAAGAAATCTTTCAGCAAAAACACTATCTGGAAGGTCAAGTCATCAAAGATTTCTATTTCAAATTCTCCAGATAAAGTGACCTCAGATGGACAATGGATTGAGATGAAAATCATGGACTCATTGGGTCAACCCAAGACTGTAAAGGCTTGGGTTCCTAAATTCAACTAATGATTTGTGTATGTGCAGGTTGCTCCAACTGCTGCTCTTAACAGCACTTGGATTGTCGATAGTGGGGCATCAAGGCACATGACTGGAGACATATCGCTTCTAACAAATGTCAATTCAATTAGAGGAGGATATGTTGCTTTTGCTGGTGACAAAGGAGGATATATTACTGGAGAAGGAATTCTTTCAAATGGTCAAGTCTCATTTGGCAAAGTCAGATATGTGAAGCACCTGGAGAACAATCTACTTTCTGTGTCACAAATCTGTGACAAAAGTACAAGGTTCTTTTTGATGATTCTAGATGCTACATTCTCAAGCTAGGTGTCACCATTCCTGAAGATTGGATTCTGATGTCAGCTACTATAAAGCAGGATTTGTATGTTCTCAACATGGCCACAGCTTCAACTACATCTTCTTTAGCTTCATGTTTTATGTCCAAAGCAAAAGAAAAAGTTTCAATCCTTTGGCATAAGAAGATGGGTCGTTAGAGTCTACGAAAGATGAATCACTTGGTTCACAACAATCTTGTTGAGGGAGTGAGTTTGAAGAACTTTAAACTGTCTGATGTCTGCGTTTCATGCAAAAATGGAAAGCAAGTCAAGAAGTCTCATAAACTCAAAAAATATCACTCAATTACTGTTCCACTTGAGCTTCTTCACATGGATCTGTTTGGTCCTGTTAACCGCAAGAGTATCGCTGGAGATCAATACTGGTTGGTTATTACTGATGAGTTCTCCAGATACTCATGGGTATTTTTTAGGAAGGAAAAGTCAGAAACATTCGAGTGTATTCAAGTTCTGGTTACCAAACTTGAATCACGTTACAAGCTCAAAGTTAGGATGCTCAGAACAGATAATGGGACGGAATTTAAGAATCATAACATGGAGACTTTCTGCAATGAACGTTTTATTGTTCAACAATTTAGTGCTCCCTATGTCCCACAAATGAATGGTGTCACTGAGCGAAAGAACATAACATTGATTAAGGCTGCTCGAACTATGCTTGCTGATTCATCCTTACAGGTTCAGTTTTGGAATGAAGCAGTTGCTAATGCTTGTTATACTTTGAACCGGGTGCTGATTGTGAAGAGACATGGGAAGACTTGTTTTGAGTTGCTCCATAACAGAAAACCAAATCTTAAGTACCTTGAACCTTTTGGTGCTCCATGCACAATGCTTAAGAAACATGAGCAAGGAAAGTTCAATGAGAAGGTGGAAGAAGGATATTTTCTTGGGTATAGTACTCCTAACAAAAGAATATACAACAGGTCAACTCGTAATGTGGAGGAGTAGTACCATGTGGATGTTCAGAAATACACTATGCCTCCACCAGGAAAGGGTCCAGACTGGATGTTCAACTATGCTGATATTTTTGACTCTTTCAATATGCCTCCCATGTACTCTGATGAAGATGTTGTTCAAATGATGTATGATGCACAGAATGCACCTGATGAACAAGTGCAACCTTCATCAGTTATAATTCCAATCCAGATAAATGATGACAGTTCATACTCAGATGATAATCACTCACATCCTGTTGTTGCAGATCCAGTTGTTGACAATGTGATTCATGGTCTTGAGTTGATCCACAGGTAGTTGTTCCTGCTCACCCTGTTGGCAGAATAAACAGAATTCATCCTCAAGACAACATCATTGGATATCTAACTGATGGAGTGAAGACTAGAAATCAGCTATCTTCAGGTGGTCTTGCTGACATACTTGATTTTGCAGATGTAAACTTTTGTACCCATTCTTGTTTTATCTCCCAAGTTGAGCCCAGAACCATTACTGAAGCCTTAAAAGAAGAATCATGGGTGGATGCTATGCCGGAAGAGTTGTTGCAATTTATGAAACTTGGAGTCTGGCAGCTTGTTGATAGACCTAAAGGTGAGAAAGTCATTGGCACAAGAAGTATTTGCACCGGTTGCTCGTCTTGAAGCAAAGCACGTCTGGTGGTGCAAGGTTTTAAACAGGTTGAAGGGATTGACTACAATGAAGTATTTGCACCGGTTGCTAGTCTTGAAGCAATCTGAATTTTCTTGGCTTATGCATCCTACAAAAAGTTCAAAGTTTATCATATGGATGTCAAAAGTGCTTTTCTTCATGGTGTGATAAATGAAGTTGTGTATGTCAATCAACCTCCAGGGTTTGAAGATCCATTATATTGTGACCAAGTCTACAAGCTAGACAATGCCTTATATGGATTACACCAAGCTCCGCGAGCATGGTACGAGACACTTTCTACTCACCTTCTAAACAACGGCTTCAGAAGAGGTATCATTGACTGGACTCTATTCATTAGAGAGATGGATGCGGATTTGCTCTTGGTGTAAGTATATGTGGACGATATCATCTTTGGATCCACAAATGATATTCTGTGCAAAGATTTTGAGAAAGTTATGAAAGACAAGTTCGAGATGAGTTCCATAGGAGAGATGAAATTTTTCCTGGGATTGCAGGTGGATCAGTCTGAGGCAGGAATTTTTATTCATCAGACGAAATATGTTGGTTACATTATGAGTCGGTTCAGTATGTTGGATGCAAAACCTGCTGGTACCCCACTGGCTGTTAATCACAGGATTACACCAGATGAAAGGGGGAGTTAATTGATGTCACTCTGTATCGAGGAATGATAGGATCTCTTATGTATCACACCGCCTCTCGGCCAGACATCATGTTTGCTACTTGTTTGTGTGCATGATATCATTCAAAGCCAAGAGTCTCCCAGCCTATTTCTGTGAAAAGGATTTCGCGTTATCTGAAGGGTACTCTGGATCTAGGCTTATGGAATCCTGATGATGATAACTTCGACCTAACTGCTTATAGTGATTCAGATTATGGTGAAAGCAAGAGGGATTTTAAGTCAACATCTGCGGGGTGTCAGTATTTTGGAAAACGCCTGGTTACTTGGCAGTGCAAGAAGTAGACGTCAGTATCTACTTCCACATGTGAAGCAGAATTCATTGCAGCTGCAATTTGTTGCTCACAAATCATCTGGATTCAGCAACTCAGGGGCTATGGGTTACATTTTTCCAACACTCCTATATTTGTTGATAATACTGCTGTTACTAAAAATCCTGTCCAGCACTCAAAAACAAAACACATCGACATTAAATATCACTTCATACGTGATTGTTCAGAAAGATGAAGTCATTCCTTCATCTGAATAAAAAGAATGATCATTGTTCTTAATTTTACTTTCCTTTGTATATACAGTATTTATGTTATTTTTTCTTTTTCTTTTTCAAAAATCAAAAAGATTTTCTGTTTTAGGTTTTTAGGGGGAGAAAAAGTAGTTTATTGAAAAACCAAAAACATTAAATTGTAAAAATGAGGAATTCTGATTTGGGAAATTGATGTATTAACCAGTCATTTTCTTTAAAGCAAAATTGAATGTACATATTGAAACAGATGGGTATTATGGTTTGATGTACTGATAGGCCGACTTTACAAGTTTATAGACTATTGGTATTTGCTTAGAATGTCTGATTTGTGGGATCCAGCCTAGAAAACTGATTTAAGGTATAAGCATGTTATAATTTAAATCAAGCATACACCTGGTATCATATGATCTTATGAGGTTTCAAATGATTCAAGATTTCAAGTCTGTATACGTGCCACATTGCTGGGTCGCAGCCTAGCTGAAGCCATCCATTCAGATAAGAATGAATGAATTACGTGAAAATAAAAGTTAATCTGATTATGTACACGTGCCACATTGCTGGGTTGCAACCTAGCTGAAGCCGTCCATTCAGATATGATAAGCTAAAAAAATACAAAAACAAAATAAGTTCGATTCCATACATGTGCCACACACTAGGTTGCAGCCTAGTTGAAGCCATCCATTTGGTTAGAACCAAACTCTTGATCAACACGGTTCTAACACGTACCATATTGCTTTGTAAAGACCTAGCTGAAGCCGTCCATAAGAATGTGTTCAGATTGAGAAACTGATTATTAGAAAAATGCAAAAAAAATATAATAAATTGGAACCTTATGGAACTTATGATCTCGGGTTTAAGATGTGCTGAGATGAATTATAACTTAGTCCATGCATGTATTGGTTGACTAAAATGGGAAACTCGGTTAGAAGATATGGGTGATAAATGATGTGTTTACAAACAAGTATGATATGGTTTAAAATCGACAAGTATATCAGTAGTTGCATAATAAACCCAACATGTCATCAGTATAACATTCAAGGATGCTGATTTGATTTGTTCTGGTGTATATATATATATATATGTATATATATATGTATCTATATATATATATGTATATGTTACTTTCCTCAAAGACTACTCACAAAAATATGTGTGTTTTAAATAGTGAACAGTTTGGTTGTACAGTTGTTTTCTCATTAGAAAAATACAAAAAGATTTTAAATTTTCATCTTAAAATGATCATTTGTCTGTTTAGATATTCAATTTTGTCTCAATCTGTCACCTTACCAGAGAAAACTTCATAACTAAGATTTGTGGTTTTTTTAGTGCTTATTTTGAAAATTGATTAAATTGAATTTTTGTTAACTCATTCGCACGAATGAATCATCTTGATTGATCATTCGCTCGAATTGTTTACACGAACGAATGACTAGTTCATTTGAAGATCACAGACGAAGGGGTTATACGAACCAACATTTAATTCGCATGAATGTCATGGGAGAACGAATCCTTTATACGAATGTGACTCCGGCACGAATGAGTTTTGTATTTAAAATCTCTGCTTCGTCCTTAGCCTCATTCGTCCCCTCTTCTATTCGTTAACTGTTTGTTTCGCCCATTCGTCCCTTCGAAGCAATTTTTGACATTCATACCAAATTTCATCGGAAAACTAAGACATTTTCATTGCAAAAGGTTTCATCATTGCTTCAGGTATAACTCGAGCAGAGACACACCATATGTGCATTGTTTTGAATTGAGATTGGGCAAAAGTTTTAGGGTTATAGGTTTCAAGCGGGTGGCTGTCAGATAAGCCAATTAACCACGCTCAAATCGATCCAAAAATGGTTCATATAGCTCATCGGCATTGTCTGATGACAATGTGACTATTTTTATGCCTCGGTCATTAATCTTTCGAAGTTAGGGTTTTAGGGATCATGCTCAGACGAACGAACAGTTCGTTCGTGTGACTTTTCACACGAAGTAATCAATAAGTTCGAGAGGTCTAACGAATGAACAGGTCATACGACTGAGCTTGTTCGTGTAACTCATTCGTGTATCATGTTAATTACTATGACTTCTTGATTCGTCTGACCCTTCGTTCGTATCTAATTAGTATAATATCATGTCCATTCGGACGAATGAGGTCCTTTGGTCAAATGTTTCAATAGTTTGTAATTCTGACATTTTAAACTGAATTGTTTATTTACTATTTACAGATTGACTAATCTAAGAGGCAATGTTAGAGGCAGAGAAGTGGTGATTTCTGCTGAGCACATCAGGAGGGTGTGTGGTTTTCAGGACATGGATGATCATCCTGTCATTTTGGACAGATATCTTGTACGGGGATGCTTCTTGCGGTGCAAGTATGTTGGTGATCTCGGAGTGGGAGTCCTCAACAAAGCCAATCTCAGTCCGCTGTTCAAGTACCTTTGTCATGTTCTTATACACTGTTTGGATCTAGGCGTGGTGGCTTTGATGAGTTGAGAGAGACTTTGCAGTCGGCTTTCGTTGCCTTGATACTGAACATACCGTTCAACTTCTCGGAGATGGTTTTCACACACATGAAGGAGAATGTGAGCATGAAGCAGGACAAGAAGCATATTATGTATCCAAGGTTTATTTAGATGATCATAGATGCACAAATACCTGATCTTCCAAAGATCAATGTTGATATCATTCGGTTAGAGCACATGACAGACACCACGCGCAACCGTGTTTTATCATACATGCAGAAGGATGCCAAGCCACGAGCTCGTCGTTTGTTTGGGCACCTCATCAATCCTGATTATGTAACACCTTTGAGGAGAAGATGTTGGCACGATGATTCAGATTCTGACATAGAAGACATTATTGTGCCAGGTGGTGATAATGATGATGATAATGATGGTGCTGGTGATGGTGGTGCTGTTAGTGCTGGTGTTAGTGTTGGTGTGAGTATTGATGTGGGTGAGCATGTTGATGATGCTGGTGCTGGTCATCATGACCTTGATGTCACTACTGTTTATGTGGCCACCGTCTCTACTTCTTTGGAGATTGGTGTTACCACATCTGCAGATGAGGGGGAGGATTCGCAAGAGACAGATCAAGAAGATGTTGATGGTGGAGATGGAGAGGGTTCTGACAATTCAGACTCTGAGAAGACAGATGACGAGTTTGAGACTATCATGGTCAGATCGCAGCCAGTGAAGAGAAAGAAGAGGCCAAGAGAGCAGGGAACAAGTAGGGAAGATATTGAGGATCCCTTATTTATTCCTGAGTTTGACATTTCTACTCCTCCTCCTCGTACTTCCTCTACTGCTACTGTTTCCATTGCTCAGACTTTGTCACCACCTGCTGCCAAAAGAAGGACTAGATTTGTCCTGCAGAGACGGACA
This sequence comes from Mikania micrantha, assembly GCA_009363875.1. Classification (NCBI taxonomy): domain Eukaryota; kingdom Viridiplantae; phylum Streptophyta; class Magnoliopsida; order Asterales; family Asteraceae; genus Mikania; species Mikania micrantha. Next base: position 19,343,999 of record CM018681.1, read on the forward strand.
GAGTATGTTTCTGTTGCAGCATCCACTGCTACGCCTGCTGCAACAGTTACGACTTCTTCACTGTCCAGGTCTTGGGTTGTTCTTACACGTACTACTCTTGTCCCTCAGACTTCCTCTGCTGCAGTCACAACAGTGTTCACAACTGCCTCCTCTGGTCCCTCCACTACTCGTGCAGATCCGTATATACCAACTGTTTCAATTGCTGAACAGCTCAGCACACTGAACAGTCTGGTTCTTCGTTTGATGGAAGGGAACCATGAGCAGGATAAGGCCATCTCCCAACTAACTCATAGAGTGAACGTGCCATATGCTTTACTACTACAAGCTGCTGATCAGAGAGCAGACTTGAGGGCTCGTAATGCCAATTTGGAAGACCGACTGCTCAATTCAGTGGACGAGCACAATCAGCTGGCCTTGACGGCATATGCTTTCAACGAGAGGATCCTCGCCCCGGAGGCTGACAACCTACGTCTCACTGAGTAGGTTGAAAGCTTGAAGGACTCAACACCCAGGATTGAGGCTTCCAAGCCTGTTTCCGATGACTAAGACAAAGAAGATGAAGAAGATGATGAAGAGTCTGATGAGGAAAAGGTTGATTACGACAGTACTGATGATGACGATGGTTCTGATGATGATGACGGAGCTGGGGTTGCCTCTGCCAGTTCTTCTGGTTCTCAAGAGCAGTCTCCACCTGAAGAGATCCGGACAAAGAATAAACATGATAAAGCTCCCAAGTCATCACAAAATCAAGCTGATGAACCCAAAGCCACTGAGGAAGTAGAAGCTTTGCCTGTGAGACGCATTCTTGATGACACTCTAACTATGATACTGGATGCTCAAGGCATTATACAACACTCCGTGTGCTATGATAAGGAAGAGGGGGGGGATTATTCACTGTCTTACCAAGGAGTATATCGTCGAGCTATTCAGGTTAAATCCTGATGAGGTCGTTGTTGATGATTCCTCGATCCCTGCTTCTGATATTCCTACTCCAGAATCTTTTGACGACATTAATGAAGTTATCTTGGAGGACCTTGAAAATGAAGAGACCATCAAGTACACTTCTGTAGGGGAAGAGCTTCCTACGTTTACTGATCTCTTTCGTCAACATTCAGAAGAAGAACTGAAGCGTAAAATTGACGAGAAAGAAAAAGGAAAGGAAGCCTCTATAGAAGACATTCAGAGAAGAAAGGATGAGTGGTCTGCATACTGGCAGACACTCAAGAAAAACAGCATACCCCCACTCCATTGTAATGCAAGAAAGTTTACAAAACCAAAGGATACAATTCTGGCGGTTGCATTCTGAGATGGGCATACTTCAAAGATCTAGGGTGCTACGGTGTGAAGAGAGAAAGGGGAGTTCAGTACTTCAAATTCCCGCATGATTTCAAGACGTTGCCGGTTTCGAGGTCAATCAATTGGCACGTCTGAACATGCTTTACTGCGAAGATTCTGGTATGCCGTCTTGGTTTGCCAGACAAATCAAGTTCAAATACAAAAAAGAAATGGCTGAACTTCCAGCCTCAATAGCCAGAAAGGTATTATCTACCAGAAATTGACTCTCAGACTAGGAAGCATAAAGTTATCCTGAAGTGGCTGCCTCCAAAGGTGATGAAGACTATTCCTCTCCCGAAGATGCGTCAAAATTTTGGAAGTAGTTTCCGATGGTGGTACTTCGACGGTAGAACTTCTGAGGTTGTGATAGTTCTGTGCCAGGAAGGCAAGTGGGATACCATTCGAGTTTTTGATCCTATGTGGCTGACAAATCTATCTAAAAAAGATGTCAAGATCTTGTATAGATGTCAGATCTTCTTTGATCTTGGAGATATGGAGCAGGCTTTGCAATACATGAGAGTTATCCGGCTTTGTTTTGGCTTTGATATTCATGCGGCTCTGACTAGAAAGCATTATCACAGATTTTTTCGAAGACCGAAGCAGTTAAAGTGAAGAACTTGGTCCAAGGGGGAGGATGTAGATGCATGTTTTGTCCCTAGTTTAGTTATTGAATTCTATGATTGTATGTAAAGCTTTTACTATAAATGTTTTACAAGTATTATCAAGTATTGTTTATGATTGTATATGTTTAGCATGTTTAACTTTGAATTATATAACATTTTGATCCCATTCGTACGAATGAACCTAAAAATGAGTTCATTCACATGAATGAAGGCTTAACGAATGACCTCTCAAACGAAGAAACTAGGTCTCTGCTTTGTTCGTACGAAGGAATCAGAGATCTAATTCATTCGTGTGAAAGGTTCGTTTGTGTATCGTTCTTCGTTTGAATGATGCTTCGTGCAACTCATTCGTATGACAGATTATGTCCTATAAATACCCGACAAACATAATGTTTTAGGGTCTCTAATCATTCCCTGAGTATCCTCCTCGTTTTCAGAGCCACTCCTGAATCTCCAACTTCGTCTTCTTGCCCGTGGTGTTCGATTTCACTCATAACGTTGATGGCCGTGGTTGCAAGGATTTCGATTGGAAAACCCACAAATAGGATTCTGCACTATTCGGAGTGCTGTCAAACAGAATCGTTAGGGATCTTTCCCGCTTCTAAGGTCCTACATATTTCTATTGAAAAATTGTGGAATACTTTTTCTTAAGTTTAACCTATATCCGATATAATGAGGATATTTGAAGCTAGACTTATCCTAATTCGACTAAGGTTTTAACTACATGAGTGATTATAAATAACTTAGATACATGTTTAAGTGTTATCATTTGTTTAAAGTTACCTTAGCACGTGAAGTAACTGGTAATTTAACATATCCCTAAGTAGAAATGTGCATAAGATATATAACATATTCCTAAGTAGAAATAAGTATAATACACACTATCAAGAATAAGAATATAATTCTAAATAGGAATAATCAGAAACAAAGAACGCCATGGTATATTGAAAGAGTTAAGAAACAAATACCAATTTCTAGAGATAGTAGGTTTAGTTTGAAGTCTTCTTTATTCCTGTTAATATACCAAACAATTTCATACCTGAATATCCCCAAGTATGTTGTTGAAATATATAATATTCCTAGATAACCTTGGAAGTCAGTCCTGCATAAGTCAAGAAACAAGAAAACTTGGGGCAAGCCCAAGATACTAGCGACAAGGACAATTAAACTGGCGACTGAGGCCGAAAATACTGCCGACTATGTCCAGAATACTGGCGACTAAGGCCGGAATACTGGCGACAAGGCCGAAATACAGGCGATAAGTCTGAAAGATACTAGCGACTAAGGCCGGAATGCTGGAGACTAAGGCAGGGATGCTGGCGACTAAGGCCGGGATACTTGCGACTAGGCCGGAATTCTGGCGACTAAGGTCCGATTGTATAGCATATAAATGCTATATTTCGGAGGATCCCTGGTAATAGCCTTCAAAAGTGAAATTGTCAGCCACTCATACGCGTACTGGTCCCACAATCTCCAACTATACCAGGATTTTTCGGAGGATCCTTTGCTATAGCCCTTGATAATGAAATTGTCAGCCACTCATGCGTGTACTGGTCCCATTATCTTGGAATATAACAGGATAAACGTGCGCTACTGGCGAGGGTGTATGAACCCTAGTTCTTCTTGAGAGACAAAAGTCTCTTGAGTTTTATTTTAGGTCAAAACTTTGCAACCAGACATATAGTCTCTACAGGGGTCTTCTACATAGTTTTGATTTCAGGTCAAAACTTCGCATCCAGACATATACTATCTGCGGGGGTCTTCTTCAAGTTCTGATTTTAGGTCGGAACTTGGGTTAAGACATAAAGTCTCATCTCTTCTCCTGCTATACCTACAAAACATCAAGATTTTTGCATAGGTGAAAAAAAGGAATCCTAATGCCCATCTGATGCTTAAGTTAGTAATGGGATAATTAAGAATATACAGGAATATATAAGAATAAATATGCATAGGAATATTTAGAAATATTAATATAGAGTTTAAGTAACAACCTTTTGTAGTTTGATATAACAAACTTTATATAAAGTATAACTTAAGATGAATAGCCTTCCAAGACCTTGAAAAAGGTTCTCCTTCCATGTTGGTTAGTTTATATGCCCCTTTTCCAGCTTCGAACTCAATCCTATAAGGTCCTTCCCATTTTGGAGCAAGTTTTCCATCAGCTGGATTGGTAGTATTTTGAAATGCTTTTCTCAAAACCAAATCTCCCACTTGGAATCTTCGGATTCTAATATTCTTATTATAGGATTTAGCTATCTTTTGTTAATATGTTGCCTTTCTTATCCTTGCAATATCCCTAAGTTCATCAATAGTATCTAGATCCTCAGATAGTGTCTCATTGTTGGAGTCTAGAGTTTGTAAACTTGATCTTGCAGTAGCGATATCCATTTCATTTGGGAGAACGGCTTCAGAACCATACACTAATGAGAATGGTGTTTGACCAGTCGTATTTTTTGTAGTTGTTCAATCTGCCCATAGGACAAATGGAAGCTCTTCAGCCCATTTTCCTTCCTTGGATCCCAACTTTTTCCTAAGATTGTTGATGATGACCTTGTTGCTCGATTCTGCCTGTCCATTGGCTTGAGGATGGACAAGTGTAGAGGTTATCATCTTTATGCCCCAGCTTTCACAAAAGTTTGTAGTCCTTTTGCCTATAAACTGAGATCCATTATCACAAGTGATTTCTGCGGGTATCCCAAATCTAGTCAGGATATTTCTCTTTATGAATGAGATTACTTCTTTTTCTCAAACTTGTACAAAGGCTTCAGCCTCAATCCCCTTTGAGAAGTAATCTGTCATAGTAAGCATAAACACCTTTCCACCGGGTGCTTTGGGTAACTTACCTACTATATCAATTCCCCATTTCATTAATGGCCATGATGAGACTATTGGATACAAAGGTTCAGCTGGTTGATGAAGAATATTACTATGTTTTTGACAAGCATCACATTTATGGAAATAAGACATTGCATCTCTTCTCATGGTTAGCCAAAAATATCATGTTCTTAGTATCTTTGAGAATAATGCTCTTCCCCCAGTGTGATTCCACAATCTCCTTCATGGATATCTTTCATTACTTCCATACTTTGAGGTTTCTCTAAGCACCTTAGGTATGGGTCTGCTACTGAATTTCTATATAAGATATCCTGTATGATTGTGTATCTGGATACTTTAGCTTTAAAAGCTTTACCATTTGTTTCTTCATCAGGTATTTTTCATGTTTGAAGGTAATTCTTGATAGGGATAGTCCAGGATATTTCATGTGCTTCTGAATGATGAACCTCAATATTCTTAGGTTCAATATTCTGACTTGTGTCCTGCATGTCTATTTCTAGACTTAAAATCTGTAGGATAGGAATATTGATATCCTCAGGGATCCTTAGGGATGATGCCAGGTTCGCTAATGCGTCTGCTTCAGCATTCTCTTCCCTTGGCATTTGAGTGATACCAAAGGTGTAAAAATATCCTACTATATCCTTAACAATCTCTAAATATTTTGCCAATTTGTCTCCTTTAGCTATGTATTAGCCAATAAATTGATTGGCTATCAGTAAGCAATCGACAAATACATGGAGATATCTGATGTTCGTAACCCTAGCCAATTAAAGTCCTGCTATTAGGGCTTCGTATTCTGCTTCATTATTAGTTTCTTGAAATTCACAACTAATCGATTGGGGTATTATGTCCTCCTGTGGCGATTTAAGTGTGATGTCTAATCCAGTTCCTCTCACATTCGAAGATCCATCTGTGAACATAGTCCACTCGATAGTATCCTCATCCAAAAGCTTGATTTCTAAATCTACTTCTGGTTGTAAATCACTACTAAAATCTGCCACAAAGTCTGCTAATGCTTGTGATTTAATTGTTATCCTTGGTTCATAGATTAAATCATAACTGTGAGTTTCACTTACCATTTTGCCATCTTTCCTGATAGCTCAGGATTCCTCAACACAGATTTAATAGGATAATTCGTCTTAATGTGTATTCTATTTGTCTCAAAGTAGTGCCTAAGCTTTGTTGAGGCCATGATTAAAGCTAGAATTAGCTTTTCAAGTTGAGAATATCTTGTCTCAGCATCTACTAGGCTCTTACTTACATAGTATACAGGATGTTGTGATCCCTGATGATCCACAACACTTACAGTATTTCGGGATATTGCTAAGTACAATGATAGTGGTTCACATCCTCTAGTCTCATGAGCAATGGTGATGAGGATAAGTATTCTTTTAGATCCTGAAGCGCATTCTCATGTTCATCATCCCAATGTAACCTCTTATTCTTTTTAAGGATATCGTAGAATCCTTTAAATTTTTCAGAAGACCTTTAGATGAATCTGTTAAGTGCAGCTATCCTTCCAGTCAATCTCTGCACTTCTTTTATGTTCTTTGGGGATTTGAGGTTTAAGATAGCTTTAATTTGTTATAGGCTGGCCTTTATTCCTCTTTTGGTGACCATATATCCCAAGAAATTTCCTGATCTTACCTAAAATGACACTTAGAGGGATTAAGCTTCATATTGTAATGGTCCGGGATATTGAAGGACTCCTGAAGATCCTTAAGGTGATTTTTAGTGATCTTTGATTTGACTACCATATCATCAATGTACACCTCCATAGTGTCCCCCAGTTTCTCTTTGAAAATCATGTTAACGAGTCTTTGATATGTTGCTCCAGTGTTCTTCAGGCCAAATGGCATTGCTGTATAGCAATATAGCCCTGTTGGCATCATGAAGGCTGTATCCTCTTAGTCCGAGGGTTCCATTTGAATTTGTTGAAAGCCTGCTGATGAATCCATGAAAGTTAACATTTCATTAACTGCTGTTGCATCTACCATAGAGTCTATATGTGGTAATGGAAAGGGGTCCTTAGGACAAGCCTTTTTAAGATCTGTGTAATCCACACAAACTCTCCACTTTAAATTTTTATTTTGAACAATGACTACATTGGCTAGCCACCTTGGAAATTTCATCTCTCTAATCATCTTTGCTTTGAGGAGCTTCTCTACTTCCTTGTGTATGATTAAATTCCTTTCGGGTGCAAACTTCCTTCTTTTTTGGTGGACAGGCTTTATATTCCTATCTATTCCTAATTTATGTGTAATCACGTATGAGGATATTCCTGGCATATCCTCATGTTTCCATGCGAATGTGGAAACTCTTGATTTCAGGAAAGAAATCAGTTTCTCTTCAATATCCTCAAGGATATTAGTTCCTATAAGGGCTTTAATTTAAGGATCATCAGGGTTTAGGAGTACTTCCTTTACTTCCTTCTCCCTATAGTCCTGAGTATCCCCAAGGTCGCACTTTGATTGCTATGCTGATGAAGGTTTGGTTGTTGCCTTCATCGAAGACGAATAGCATTCATTGGCTTCTTGTTGATCACTGTTTGTCTTCACCACTCCTCATGGTGTGGGCAGATTGACACACTGATGATAAGTCGAGGGGATAGCTTTCATATCATGTATTCAAGGTCTACCTAATATAATATTTTAACAAGATAGGGAATCTATAATACAAAAACGTTGCATAGAGTTTTCCCCATCGATGTATACAGGTATTTTGATCTCTCCCACCGTGGCTTTAGCTTCACCACTGAATCCAACCAGGATCAGGGATTTTGTTGTTATCTCTGATTTAAGGATATTCATCCTCTTGAGTGTCTCCAATTGGATGATGTTTACTGAGCTTCCTCCATCTATGAGCATCCTTAAGACATAGTGGTTAGCTACGTATAATGTAATGACTAACCCATCATGGTGAGGATCCAGAATATTCTCGCGGTCTTGTTCTTTAAAAGATACAACTGTCTCGGCGGTAAGTGTTGACGTCCTTGTGGGTCTCTGTCCATTCTACATCTTGGTTCTTTAGCATGTTTCCTTGCTGCAGAATAAGAGGTACCACATATGTCAGAACCACTAGAAATGAAATTTATTACCTTGGCATCCTTTGGTGGGGATGCAACTCTTTTTGGGAATCCGTTGGGATCCTGTCTCCTTTCTTTATTTTTTCCCAGCAGTTCCTTAAGATGGCCTTTGCTTAGTAGATAGCTTATTTCCTTCCTTAGTGCAATGCAATCATCTGTTATACGGCCGAAGTGTTCGTGAGAGGCATAGCATTTGGATTTGTCCCTTGTTGCAAACTTCTTTTCCTTTGCTGGCCACCTGGCTTTTTCACCTAGATCCTGCATAGCACACATTAACTGAGGAATGTCAATAGAAAAAAAATAATCGGATATCCTAGGATATTCTTCATCATCCTCAACCTCATCCACCGAATTGATCTTGTGGTTTTCAGCCTTGTAGTAGGGCTTGGATTTGAATGATTTGTTGGTAGGTGAGTCCAGCTTCCTTTCGCCTTGGTCATTAGGAGGCGTTGTAGTGATTCTCTTCTGGATTTCTTTGTCATCTTCCAACCTAATGAACCTCAATCCATGGTTCCGGTCTTCATCCATATTCCTGCAAGGATTCATAACCAAGTCATCGTAAAACGGTGAGTTTCTCTATAATCCCATCTTGAATGCTTGAAAAGCCATAGTGATATCCAGGTTAGGGATATCCAGGGATTCTCTGCCAAACTTATTGACACAGCTCCTGAGGGATTCATCGGGTCCTTGGGTTATCCTTTAAAGATCACTAGTCAGCCTCTCAAATGTTCTGCTGCAAGAAAATTGATTGTTAAACAAGTTAATCAAATCAGCAAATGATGTAATTGAATAAGGAAGAACATTAAGCAGCCATTTCAGGCCTACCAATGTTAATGTTGAACCGAATCCCTTGCATAAGAATGCTTCCTTCAAATGTGGGGGTATAGGGTTAGTCTCCATTCTTTCCCTATACTGTGCCACTTGTTCTTCAGGATCAGTGGTTCCATCATACAACTTCATGGTTGGAGTTTGGAATCTCTTTGGGATCTCAGCATCACATATTGGTGGAGCAAATACAGAGATTCTGTGGTTAGTCACAGGAACTTCATGAATAGGCTTCACCACTCCTGGGACACTTGAGATCATATCCCTGAGTTTCTGTATTTCCTTAGCCACTTGGGGTGTTAATCCTAATTCCTGCATAGAACCAAAGTTAGTTGTATGAATAGGAGAATAGTTGCAAGTATTACTAGTGACAAGAGTTAGACAAGAAGTTCCCGGCATATTGATGTTATCCGGAGATATCCTTAACCCTTGGGATCCCGAAGGATCCCCGAGACTAGTATGCATGGGAATGAAGTCCTTAGAATGAGTTCCGAACATCCCTGATGTCCCGAAGTCTTGGATCCTTGGAGCCAATGGAGTAGAAGTTTTGATATGCTTATTCTTGTTAGCCCTCAATGTCTCCATTTCCCTGAGAAGCCTTTGATTCATCCTTTGCTAATCCAACATTTGTTGTTGAACCTGCTGAAACATAATCAAACTATCATTGTTAGGAGCAAGTACAGGAGCAGTAGTGGTCATCCTTGTTGATGGAGCATTCTCAGGTACAAATGTGGTCTTTTTTCTGGAGTTCTCGGGCTTCTTGGAGAAAAAAGGAATTTGTGAGGATACACTGGTAGTAGTAGCAGAAACAATAGGTAATGAAGAGGTTGATCTCGGTGTGAAGCCATTTTTTAACTATAATTGTTGAGAAAGCGCCTTTAAACAAAGTTTTTGTTATGAAAAACCCAAGTTATCCCCACAATGGGCGCCAAATTGTCTCTGGTAAAAATTAACAAAACTAATTTTTAGGAAAACCGAATTAGTTAAGTGTGGTTTTGTGTTTTATGATCAAGAAAACAGTTTATAAGTAAATTGCAACAAAATTATCCGTACGGATCCCTAGGGATATTGTAAATATAAAATGAAAGAAACAGCTCAACACACGAGATTTATACGAGGAAAAGCCCTTAATCCCTTAGGATTGCGGGCATAAAAACCCCGGGAGGTGACAATCGTCACTCTGCCTTGTTCTTATTAATAATAAAACAATATTACAAAACAAGAGCACAAATGATCGATCTCTAAGTGATGCAAAACTTCGAATACTCTGAATTCAAATGAAATATAAACAGGATCAAATGACATTGCTTACTTACATAGTACACTGGATGTTGTGATCCCTTGTAATCCTTAACTAGCACATCACTTACAGTAGTTTGGGATACTGCTAAGTATAGTGATAGTGGCTCACCATCTTCTTGTTTCATGAGTAGTGGCGGTGAGGATAAGTATTCTTTCAAATCCTGAAGCGCCTTTTCATGATCTTCATCCCATTGAAACTTCTTATTCTTTTTGAGGATATCGTAGAATCCATTGAATTTTTTAGAAAATCTTGAGATGGATCTGTTAAGGGCAGCTATCCTTCCTGTTAACCTCTACACCTCTTTTATGTTCGTTGGGGATTTTAGGTTCAGGATAGTTTGAATTTGTTCTGGGCTGGACTCTATTCCTCTTTTAGTGACCATATATCCCAAAAACTTTCCTGATCTTATTCGAAAATGACACTTCAAGGGGTTAAGTTTCATATTATATCGATCCAGGATATCGAATGATTCCTGAAGGTCCCTAAGATGATCCTTGGTAATCTTTGATTTGACTACCGGATCATCGATATATACATCCATAATGTCCCCCAGCTTATCCTTGAACATCATGTTGACAAGCCTTTGATAAGTAGCTCCAGCGTTCTTCAAGCCGAATGGCATTACTGTATAGCAATATACTCCTATTGGTGTCATGAAAGCAGTATCTTCTTCATCCGAAGGCTCCATCTGGAATCCTGCTGATGCATCCATAAAAGTCAATATTTCATGTCCCGCTGTTACGTCTACCATAGAATTTATATGTGGTAATGTAAAGGGGTCCTTAGGACAGGCTTTTTTAAGATCTGTGTAATTTACACAAACTCTCCACTTTCCATTCTTCTTTTGAACGACTACTACATTAGGTAGCCACTTTGGAAATTTTACTTTCCTAATAATCTTTGCTTTGAAACGTTTTTCTACTTCTTCTGGGATGATTATATTCCTCTCAACGGAGAATTTCCATCTTTTTTGGTGGATGGGCTTAAATCTTCTATCTGTTCCTAACTTATATGTAATTACGTCTAAGGATATTCCAGTCATATCCTCGTGTTTCTAAGCAAATGTAGAAATTCTTGATTTCAAGAAGGAAATCAATTTTTCTTCAATATCCTCAGGGATATTAGTTCCAACGAGAACTTTAGTTTCGGGATCCTTGGGATTTAGTAATACTTCCTTCACTTCCTTTTCCCGAAATTCCTGAGTATCCCCAACGTTGCTCTTTGGCTGATATGCCAAAGATGGTTTTGTTGTTGCCTTCATCGAAGATGAGTAACACTCCTTGGCTTCTTGTTTGTCACTATTTATCTTGTCTACTCCCAATGGTGTAGGAATTTTTACGCATTGGTGGTATGTCGAGGGGACTGCCTTCATGTCATGTATCCATGGTCTACCTAATATGATATTATAAGAATATAGAGAATCTATAATACAAAAGCATTGCATAGAATTTACCCCCTCGATATATACCGGTAGTTTGATTTCTCCGACAGTGGCTTTAGCTTCTCCGCTAAATCCTACCAGGATCAACAATTTGGTTGTTATCTCGGATTCAGGAATATTCATCCTTTTGAGGGTCTCCAATTGGATGATATTTACAGAACTTCCACCATCAATGAGTATCCTGCGGACATAATGGTTAGAAACATATAAAGTAATTAATAACCCATCATGATGAAGATCCATAATGTTTTCTTGGTCATGTTCTTTGAAGGATACCACAATTTTTGTGGTTAGGGTTGATGTTCTCGTTGGTCTCTCTCCACTCTCCATTTTAGCTTCTTTAGCGTGTCTCCTAGCTGCAAAATAAGAGGTACCACATATGTCAGATCCTCCAGAGATAAAATTTATCACCTTGGCATCCTTTGGTGGGGATGCAGCTCTCTTTGGGAATCCATCGGAATCCTGCCTCCTTTCCTTCCTTTTGCCAAGTAGTTCCTTGAGATGGCCTTTGCTAAGTAGGTAACTTATTTCTTTCCTCAAGGGAATGCAATCTTCTGTTATATGTCCAAAGTCTTCGTGGAATGCGCACCACTTGGACTTGTCCTTTGCAGCAAACTTCTTATCCTTAGGAGGACATCTGTTTTTTTCTCCTAAATCTTGCATAGCACACATTAGTTTAGGAATATCAACAGAAAAACAGTGACAAGATATCTTACGATATTTTCTTCTTCATCCTCATCATCATCCACAGAATTAATCTTGTGATTATTGGACTTGTCAATAAGGTTTGGACTTGATGGATTTGTTAGTAGGAGAGTCCAGCTTCCTTTTTCCTTGATCATTAGGAGGTGTTGTAGTAATCCTCTTCTGAATTTCCTTATCATCTTCCAACCTTATGAATCTCAACGCACGATTTTAGACTTCGTCCATATTCTTGCAAGGATTCATAACCAAGTCATCATAAAATGGTGAGTTCCTTTGTAATCCCATTTTGAATGCTTGAACAACTATAGTGATATCAAGGTTAGGGATATCCAAGGACTCTCTGCCAAACTTCTTGACATAAGTTCTTAGAGATTCATCGGGTCCTTGAATTATCCTATATAAATCACTAGTTAGTCTTTCAAATGTCCCGGTGCAAGAAAACAGGTTATTAAATAAGTTAATCAAATGAGCAAATAACATTGCTGAAATTTGTAATAAACAATTATATTTAATAAAAAACATGTAACGTCATATATATATATATATATATATATGCATATGAGAAAAAAAATTTTAAACACCTTTAATATACATATATATGTGAATGGATATGATTAAATACGTATGTATTTAAAATTTCTTAACTTATAGATATAAAAACAAAAAAAAATATTTTTTTTAAAGTTTGTTTATAAATTTATAATAAGTTTTATTATATTTAGAACTTAATTTTAACAAATAAATAAATAGCAAAGAAATAAATTTTGATAAAAAAAATAATAATCACAAAACATTTTATAAACAAAACATTTATTTTAAACACTTTAAATATATTAATTTTTATAAACTTTAAATATAGTAAAACTAAATAAAAATGATTAAAAGAAAGTTAAGGGGGGTAATTTTGCCATTTCTGAAACTAATTTTGAGAAGGAAAAACCACAGGGGGAGTTCTTGTCAAACCCCCAAAGTCCTTGTCTCTTTTACCCATTCCTCTACCCGAATACCACCCCAACCCGTCAGTTTGACCCATTGATGACCTGGGTTCGAATCCTCTCAATCTAGGCGTTTAACAGCTAATCAAACGCATATTTGGAATGGATACAATCACGTGAACTGATGGAAATCGTCAATTAAGGTTGCAAATAACACAAACGCGTACCAATCGTTTCTAAAATTGTGAGATTCGACTGGCATTCAAATTTCATCAAATTCAGTATAAAAGTCCAATTAATCGAACACACAGAATCATTCAATACGTACGAAACAATCTGTAAACCACGAAGCATGTTTACAAGCCAAACAAATCGCGAAATAAGACATGTAAAGCTCCGGTCGAATCGTCTCTCGGGTCATCCGTCGAACACTATCAAATCTTACGTAAAGGTTAGTGTTTTAGGCATTATTTGACTCCTTTTTCACATTAGAACAATAGCCCTATGCTATCGTCAACGATTGTGATCGAAATCAGAAGAATTTGATATAGTTTGGGGTAGCGTTTGTTTCTTTGTAATCCGATTTGGGGAACCCGTGATATGAGATGTTAAAACAATTTAAATCTGGATGTCTTTCGTGGCTTAGGCCCAAGATCGACTAGTTAATGTATGTGTATTCGGGGGAGAGGTCTCGAGTTCGAGTCCCTTTGGGGCCGGTTTTCACCTGAAAAAATGTTTTTTTATATCTTTTAATCTATCATTTTTTTTAATCTTTTTTTTCACCATCAGTTTCTATAAACACAAATCTTTAAGTTTAAAAAAGAAAATATAATTATTAACTTAGAATTATAATAATTCATATATATATTTTAGATTTGTTTTAAGTCTTAGTATATTACAAGAACAAACATATTGAGCATGTTTCCCATCTCTTCTCGAGAAACAAATGGGCTATTTCTTTGCAAAATTGTGCTTAATTTCATATGTGGCAATTCCGCCAAGATCTCTTCGTTTTTTTATATGATTAAATTTTTTATTATTATTATTATTATTATTATTATTATTTTTATTATTATTAAAACATACTAATGATTCTTTTGAAAGGTAACTAATATTTAATGTTTTAAAATGTTTTATATTTGGAACAAGAACATTTTAAAAATTTTCTTTTATATAAAGTGAGAGATCTAAAAGGTTGTTTATTTTAAACTTATCTCCATATTATTAAACTCTATGAATCTTTTATTTTTGGTAGTTTAACTTGACACTACTACGTAACTATTTTTGTTTATAAACTTAAAAATTTATTTAAACCTTTAATGGTTTACTTTATAAAGATTTTTAAGTTTAAATAGTAGTGTTAATATCTAAATGAAAATATTTGCAATAAAATCAAATAAGATTACTAATCGCCTGAACAAAACAATTGAATTATATTACAAAACAAAAACCGAACTCATTGACTTATTTAGACATTAAGTATTCCATAGAAGTCACAGCTACTTGAATTTACATTTAACGAACTATTTAGGTGAACTTTGAACTTGTTGGATATACATTGAGATATAACTTGACATATATTACAAAGGCTATTTCACACGTCAAGGTGAGTCTTCATAGCCCCTCTTTTAACTTGTTTTGAACTTTTGGGGTGAAACATGTAACTTTGAACTTATCTTTAACTTATGTACATGTGAACATAGCTTTGTGGCCTAAACTGTAGTGTGAACTTATCTTGAGCTTGCATTGATCACAACTTAACTATTTAGTAACAATGATAGATCTATTGGACTGACCATCCGAGTGTTGGTTGAGTCGACTTCGGTCCTCCGCGGTGAATTGTTTACTACTTCAGCATTGTTAGGAATGCTAGCTTGGTCAAACATCATTTCTTCACATTATTTGATCTGCGTATGGTTTAATTACATGTTTTAGTTCATATTGCCTTCATATCACATGTGATAACTTATCTTTTATCAAACTATTTTGTGTGTGTGTGTTCAAACCTATGAAACTCACCAACTATTCATAGTTGACACTTGATTTTAAACATGTTTCAGTTGAGGATGCCATTTAGCTATATTATTGAGCTTGGATTGGATTTTATTATGTTTGATGTTTGAATTCAATTGATGTAATAGTTAGGGTTTGAAATTTAAAACAATGTCATGAATGTTGCAATTATTGAGGAATTGAAGTTTGATTTATTTAAAAACTATATAACTTGTGCTATGAACAATCTACACTTCGTGCCGCCCCGATATTTCCGCCATCGGTCGGGTGTTACAAATTGGTATCAGAGCCTGAGTTATAGAGAATTAGGTTACTAGAATCAGATGACCTAGACTATAACCATAGGATGACTTTGTTTGAACTCTATAGTCGCTATGCTAGGCCATGAACTATTATGTGAACTTTATAGTTGTCATGCTAGGCATTGAACTTTTACTTGAACTTTATAGTTGCCATGATAGGTCAAATTGACTATGTGATTCCTTTGTGCTACTTGACTAGTTAAATGATATGTTAAAATGTTTGAACCTAGTTTAGGATGCCCACACACACACTAGACTTTAGCGTTCAAAACTTCTCGACCCCATTCTTACGACTTACAAGAGGATCGTCACTACGAAGAATGATCTTTGACTAATTCTAATAAATATTTTTAATCCTGTCAAACGTCTTTAGGTTCATATTAGTTAGTAAGAAACACATACAATCTGGAAGGGGAAATACTTGTACTTTGGGGAGTTATGTCTAGGAAAGCATTTCGTATATATCCAAATCAACCGATGGACATGTTATCCTTTTTTGGGAACCCTTGGAGTGAGTATGAACCTATAGGCTAAAGTATGTCTTTCTGAAAGTTAAATTGAACCTAAACACTTTGATCTGTCAAAAAGTATTCCTTAGGAATACAATCCAAATATTGCTTGTGATTGAACTATAATTTGAACCCTCAATTTATTATTTTAACTCTTTGAGTTATATAAATCCTCATCCTTTTCAATTGAGCCATTGTAGAATCATGCCTCGTCTTCTTTGCAGCAACGCCAACAACATCAATACCAGTTGTGACACCAGACAAATTCAGGTAAATTGCAACTCTTACAACTTTTTATTTCACATTCATACTTGTTGCATTTCATTTAATTATGTTTAATTAGATGAGTCAAAAATAAACAAATGCGAAACGATAGTTCGAAGAACTATCGAATCGTACATTGCACATTGGTTTAGGAAACCAAGTGTGGCAAACATAAACACAAACGCAAAACAATAATTATGGGAATTATTGGATTGCTCATTACATGTTAATTATGTTTAATCAAGCATGCAAGTAGTTCGTAATGACGAACACAAACGATTAAAGATAATTCGAGGAATTATCGAAACACACACGAGTCTCACGAATGTTGGTGAACAAACGATAATCAAACAATCATATGTGTTACTATGTGATTATGTGCTAAACATGTATTAGACGTTTAGGATAGACGTTACGAATCAAACGTGAATGAAATCGAATCCACGGAATCAAAAAACTAAAAAATGAAGACTTCGTGGTACGCGAAGACTCCTCGGCAAAGAGCTTGGCAGTAAGCGAACGAGAAGCGCGTTTTTTGAATCCTAAAATCCTTGGCGGTACGCCAAGGCCATGCATGATCGGCCTTGGCGGTACATAATGAGTCCCGGACGACAAAACTTTATAAAAAGCAATCCTTTCACCCCACATTCCATTTTCATCACCCTTATCTTGAATCCCTGACTTCTCTCTCGACCAAACCTCCGGCCAAAGTCTCTCTAACCCTTGTCAAAGCATCCACAGCCACTTTCCTTCATCTTTTGGTGATTTGGAACCATAGGAGCATCAAATAAGACTTTAGGAGGCACCAAAGCACAAGAAGCACCATCAACAACCATCATCTGAGCCATCAGAAGCTATTCCAACTAGAATCTGCACTTATAAGGTTGTTTTATGAGCTTATCTAGTGTTAGGTCGAACATGCAATGGGTGAAAACCCACATGCATGAACATTCACCCACATGCAACTCCATGTGGCTCTTGTTCACGAAATTTGTGGTGTTCTTGTGTATTTTTGATATATATCTACTGATATTAGAATATAGGATTCATTGGATTGAGTTTTGATAGGTTATTGTGTTGATTTTGACATACTTGCCATAAAAGGAAACTTTTATGTTGCATGTAGTAGATTTGTGATTGTCTAGATGTTGTCAAATGCATATTGAAGTGTTGAGAAACATATTTGGGTATTTGATTTTGAGAAAAACATGATTTTGTAGAAACTTACTATATATGGAAACTTTTGTAAATCAAAAGAGGGGTTTCGATGATTGAACATGTTTTGGTGATTTGTGATTACTAAATTATGTTTAAAAATGATTTCTAAGCATATTGGAAACTTTAATTTTTGAAAACGAACATTTAAACGGATACTTACTATTTTAGGAAACTTTATTTGTGGCAAATGCCATAAATGGCGATTTATGCGCAAACAATGTATTTTAAGTATTTAAATATGTTTTTATAAACATACTAAAGTTATTATTTTTATGAAATGGGATTTCATAACTATACTTTACAAAAATAGAAACTTTCTAAATATAGAAACTTTCACGAAACGGAAACGTTATGATTTTCAAAACATGACTTATGTGAAAGCATCACGAGTAGAGTCATAGGATGCATGTTGATGTCTTACTTGCATTTATGACACACAAACAAACGAAACACAAAAAACGTGTCACCAATGATTCGTCAAGTCACACACACCCGGTTGAGCACACCGACACTTGGAGTTGTATGGGATACAACACACCAACACATGCTCACGATCTATATGATCATAGGTACTCGCTAGCAGGTTGCTGGCACTCGCAGTAGCGAACATGTATAAGCTGGAACTGCATTATTAGCTGAGTTCATGGCCCCTTTTTATATTTTCTACCTTTGGGTGAGAAAACCTTGCATTCAAACTGTTTTTTGAACAACAAACATACTTTTTGGCTACATATGGACATGCTAATATCGCGTATATGCATATGTGTGGCACTCATCCACAAAACAGATAAGTCCTCACTAAACACAACTCGAACCGTTAATAGCACGAGGTGCTTAGCGTGGTAATTCTGAATAGTACTATTTGGGCCTGACAAGCCCCACTGTTTGGGCCTCACCAAAAAACATTGCCATATCTTGTTGGATGGATATGGTGGGAGGCAGCATGTTAGCTTCGCTTGCGAACCCGCGTATGATATAACACATATTGACTAGCTATCAATGGATATTGCACTGTAATTATATGCAGACCATGCAAACACTTACTTTAATCATTTGATGTTTATTGTTGTTATAAACATCTATAAACCGCTTCCGCACTATTACTTTGTAATGTTTTGAAAAACCGTTTTAACTTAAGTTTCCGCAACTTATGAATTCAATGTTGTGTTGATAACTAATACATTTACTACCGCAACTCTGATTTTACAAACTTTTTTATCCAATTTATTGAATGTACGTATGCAACCAGACATCTAGGTCTAGCAACTGTTTGACTGGAGACTGCGATCCTGACAACCACACGTCGCGCCCTAGGACAGGCCGGGAAGGCCGGGGTGCGATAGATTGGTATCAGAGCCTTCGGTTACTGCGAATTAGGTTTGCATTTAGTGAAATTAGTCTATAACCATTAGTCTCCACACACATAATGTTTGTAGTAACAATACTAGCAAATCTAATCATTTACTACTTGCATACATGATCATACATACAGTTACTACGCGCATTCTAGATATGGTGACACCATCATCACCGCATGTATTTGCACATGATAAGGAGGAGCCGACAGCTCCAGCACTACCCGCATCACCTCTACCAATGACCGCAGAGTCACCTGACCAGCATCTCCTAGTACCAGATGATCCCGTGGAGGATTCGGATGAGGATCCTAAGGAATATCTCGATGATGACCCTGAAGAGGATCCTGAGGAGGACCCCATCGAGGAGTCACCTAACAATGCATGACCCATACTAGAACCTACCGAGCCCAAGAGGCAGTGTCTTGAGTCTGATGTTATTGCTATAATGACTCGGGACCTGGCCTGGGCAGACGACCGAATCGAGTGTCACGCAGAGGAGCTGAGATATTCAAACACCTGACATGCAGATCTCTGTAGTGTAGTCAATAAGATGGATCGAGATATGACCAGTTGATTGCACTATTCCAAGCGGCCGAAGACCGAGCTGCCATCACTGAAGCTAGAATCGAAGAGCTAGAGAATAGGGCTATCAATCCAGAGCCAAAAGCGCCTGATACTGAGGAGGAGGAACCAGTGAAGGATGCTGATTCCGATTCCACTATCGATAACGCCTTCAATTAACTTAGCATAGACCTAGTTGGGACGGGTTGTGTCTCTGTACTGCATATTTTGAAGATCTTGATTTTTTGGTATTAAATATATTGTAACCCGTACAACTTAATATATATCAAGAGTATTATTGTTGTTATTGAAAATCTTGTCTATGCAAATTAATACATGTTTCCTTTACGTACCAACCGCACACATTATCCAAATCCTTAGAAACTCTCTAACGTTTATTCTCGCTATGAAGATCATGGCTAGAAGATGCAGAGGGCGACGAAATGCGGGAGGACGTGGGAACATCAGTTTGACACCAGCTGAACTGAACGCACTCGTCTACGAGAAAGTTGAGGAGGCACTTGCTGTACGGGAGACTGCCCGTAATCAACACCAACCGAGCCAAGGTGACGAATTTCATTTCACATTCACCTTGCACCATGATCACTCGTTTCCATTTCAACGTGTTTACTCGATACTAAACCAAATTCTATTCCTTGCATATCTCATGAGCAAATCTCAACCCACCTCCTTGCACGTTCAAGTCTTTTTTGGATTGCAAACCCCACTCATTCAACGGTACTGAGGGTGCCGTTGGACTATTACGCTGGATGGAGAAGAATGGGTCGGCCATCGCCATGAGAAACTGGAGGAACGAGGATCGGGTCAAGTTCGCTGCTTGAACTCTCGAGGGAGTTGCCCTCACTTGGTTGAATGCCAATGTCCATAATCTAGCGTTGGATGCAGCCAACGCCTTACCTTGGCATGAGTTCAAGAGGATGTTGAACCGCAAATATTTTCCTCGTGGTGAAGTGCAATAGCTAGAGACTGAATTCTAGAACCACAAGATGGTCGGTTTCGAGATCGAGGCATACAATGCTCTATCGTATGAGCTGGCACACATGTGCCCAGAGATGGTAACACCGGCCTATAAACACATCACGAAATACATCGAGGGACTACCACCTCAAATTTAGGGTATGGTACTTTATGCTGACCCATAACCCTACAACTAGCTGTGTGACTGGCCCACAAGCTCACGGATTCAGTTGCCGCACAAGGCCTTCTACCACCCCATGGTTCTGCTGACCCCATAACCCTACAACAAGCTGTGTGACTCGCCCACAAGCTCACCGATTCACCTTCCACTCTACAACCGCCACCACAACAGTGTAATTTTGGACCAACCCAAGCTTACACCCCACCCATCCCAACCACCCAGAACCAAGGAGGCTATGCAGGCAAACATCCCAAATGTCATAAGTGCAATTTCAATCATGCACAGGGTAAATGTGGCATCTTTCAATGCCAGCGCTGCAGAAAGATGGGTCACGCGGCTAAAGACTGTAGGGGAGAACTGCTGGTCGAAACCCCACAACCGCCACAACCACGGGGAGCACCGAAGGCATTCTATGAATGTGGGAAACCATAGCACTTCAAGATTGATTGCCCACACCTGAAGAACAACAAAAACAATGGGAACAACAACGGTTCGAAGGGACGAGCCTTCGTGATTGGAGCATTAGAGTTCAGAAGGGATCCCAAGCTCGCCACAGGTACGTATCTCCTAAACGATCATTACAGTTCTGTATTGTTTGATACTGGAGCTTAGAAAAGTTTTATATCTAAGGACTTTAGTGAGATACTTGTCATGACCCCAACACCCTTAGAGGTTGAGTATACTGCAGAGCTAGTTGATTGTAAACTGATTATAACTAAGCGTATTCTGAGAGAATGTACTTTAGAGCTAGCAAAACATAAGTTTAAGATCGATCTTATGCCAGTCACACTAGGCAGTTTTGATGTTGTAGTGGGCATGGATTGGTTTTCTGAAAACGAAGCTAAAATAGTTTGCCACGACAAGTTTGTGCGCATACCTCTCCCTAGTGAAGAAACCTTAAATATCAATGGCGAAAGGAGCGACACTCCTTTGAACATCATCTCCTGCATGAAAGCTCACAAATTCCTACGAAAGGGATACACAGCAATTTTGGCAGTTATCACCGACAAGACTGAAGAGGAAAAGAAAATAGAAGACATCCCAGTCGTATGTGACTATCCCAACGTATTGCTTGAGGATCTCCAGGACTACCACCACCTCGACAAGTGGAGTTCCACATAGACCTCGCACCAGGAGCAGCACCTATTGCATGAGCACCGTATCGACTTGCACCTTCAGAAATGCAGGAACTTTCCAACCAACTGCAAGAACTGTTGGACAAGGATTTCATTAGACCAAGTTTCTCACCCTAGGGAGCTCATGTACTCTTCGTGAAGAAAACGGATGGCACATTCCGTATGTTCATCGACTACCGTGCATTGAACAAAGTGACGTTCAAGAATCGATACCCTTTGCCTCGCATCGATGATATGTTCGACCAACTGCAAGGGTCGAGTTACTACTCTAAGATCGATTTGCGATCTGGGTACCATCATTTGAGGATTCAATTAGAAGATATTCCAAATACTGCATTTCGCATTTGGTATGGCCATTACGAGTTTTTGGTCATGCCATTTGGGCTGACTAACGCACCGGCAGTATTCATGGACTTCATAAAATAGAGTGTGCAAACCCTACCTCGACAAGTTAATCATTGTTTTCATTGATAATACCCTCATCTACTTGAAGACTCAAGAAGAACACAAAGAGCATCTTCAATTGGCTCTTGAACTCTTACGGTAGGAGAAGCTGTATTCTAAACTCCCCAAATGCGACTTCTGGATACGAGAAGTCCAATTTTTGGGACATTTTGTTAATGAACAAGGAATACACGTGGATAAATGCAAGATAGAGGCTATCAAGAACAAGGAAGCACCAAAGACCCCAACTGAGGTGCGACAATTCCTAGGCTTGGCCGGATATTATCGACGATTTATTGAAGGATTTTCCAAGATAGCCCAACCACTCACAGCTCTCACTCACAAAGACAAGAAGTATCTCTGGACTGACAAGCAAGAAGCTGCATTCTAACTTCTCAAGCAGAAGCTATGTAGGGCACCTATCTTGTCTCTTCCTTATGGAACAGACGACTTCGTAGTATACTGTGATGCTTCGATACAAGGACTCGGCTTCATGCTGATGCAGCGAGAGATGGTGATCACATATGCTTCTCGACAACTGAAAGTCCACGAGAAGACTTACACCACCCACGACTTGGAACTTGGAGCCGTGGTATTTGCACTCAAGATCTTGAGACACTACTTGTATGGTACAAAGTGTATGATATACACTGATCACAAGAGTCTCCAACACATATTCTAGCAGAAGGAGCTGAATATGCGACAGCGTCGCTGGCTCGAACTCCTAAAAACTACGAGTGTGCTATCAAGTAACACCCAGGGAAGGCCAATGTTGTGACCGACGCCCTAAGCCAGAAGAATACCTCGAAACCCAAGAGGGTACGAGCTTTACAACTTACCATCCATCCTAATCTCCCTAAGCAGATACACAGTGCCCAGGTTGAGGCACTGAAAGAAGAAAACCTAGTGGCCGAATCACTAAGGGGAATGGAGAAACAACTAGAAGTCAAAGCTGACGACCTACACTATTTCATGGAACGCGTCTAGGTTCCACTCCACGAAAACTTACGAGACCTTATGATGGACGAGGCTCATAAGTCCCGGTATTCCATTCACCCTGGATCTGATAAGTGTATCATGATCAGAAAGTCTTTTATTGGTGGTCTAACATGAAATCCGATATTGCCACTTATGTGAGCAAATGCTTGACTAGTGCTAAAGTCAAGGTTGAGTGCCAGAAACCATTTGGATTACTCACGCAACCACAGATCCCCATGTGGAAGTGGGAACAAATCTCCACGGAATTCATTACCAAATTACCTCAAACTCCTAGTGGATGTGACACTATTTGGGTAATTATGGACCGGATGACTAAGTCAGCACATTTCCCTGCTATCAAGGAAAATGACAAAATGGAAAAACTGGCTCAAATCTATGTTAAGGAAGTAGTCTAACAACATGGAGTGCCAATCTCCATCATATCTGATAGAGATGCTAGATTCACTTCTAACTTCTGGAAATCATTGCAAAAGTTGCTTGGTACATGGTTGGATGAGTACAGCATACCAGCCACAAACTGATAGCCAGAGCGAACGCACGATTCAAACTCTCGAAGACATGCTACGAGCATGTGTAGTAGACTTCGGTAATAGCTGGGAAACTCACCTACCACTGGTGGAGTTCTCCTACAACAAGAGTTATCATACGAGCATCAAAGCAGCTCCTTTTAAGGCACTCTATGGCAGGAAATGCCGATCACCCATCTGTTGTGTGGAAGTGGGCGACAGTCAGCTCACTGGCCCTCAACTAGTACACGAAACAACCGAAAGATTGTGCAAACCAGAAACCGTATGCAGCAACTCGCGATCGTCAAAAGAGCTATGCAGGCAAACGCCTAAAGCCTCTAGAATTTCAGGTAGGAGACAGAGTCCTTCTGAAAGTTTTGCCATGAAAAGGCGTTATTAGTTTTAGGAAACGAGGCAAACTAAACCCACGGTATATTGGACCATTCGAGATTCTGAAAAGAATTGGTCTGCTGGCATACCAACTTAACCTACCAGCCGAACTCGATAGAGTTCACAACGTATTTCATGTCTTGAATCTGAAGAAATGTTTATCCTATGAGACACTTGTGATTCCAGTGGATGATATCCCGGTGGAAGAACAAGTACGGTTCGTGGAAGAACCGGTAGAGATCATGGACCGTGAGGTCAAATAACTCAAGCAAAGTCAGATTCCGATTGTCAGAGTCCGATGGAACTCGAAACGCGAAGATCAGATGATGCGTAAATATCCCCACCTCTTCAAATAGACAACGTCAAACGCCGACAACAACGAATGAATTTCTGGATGAAATTTCCTTTCAACAAGGGGATGATGTGACAACCAGAAAAGTTTTGTTCTCAAACACTACCAACAACAACCAAAATTCGTGAGGAAATTTCTTTCAACAAGGGGATGATGTGAAAACAGGAAATTTCAGGTAAATTGCAACTCTTACAACTTTGTATTTCACATTCATACTTGTTGCATTTCATTTAATTATTTTCAATTAGAGGAGTCAAACACAAACAACTGCGAAACTATACTTCGAGGAACTATCGAATCGTACATTGCACATTGGTTTTGGAAACCAAGTGTCGCAAACACAAACACAAACACAAATGCAAAACAATAATACTGGTAAAATTATTGGATTGTGCATTACATGTTAATTATGTTTAATCAAGCATGCAAGCAGTTCGTAATGACGAACACAAACGATTAAAGATAATTCGAGAAATTAACGAAACACACACGAGTCTCACGAATGTTGGTGAACAAACAATAATCAAACAATCATATGTGTTACTATGTGATTATGTGCTAAACATGTATTAGATGTTTAGGATAGACGTTACGAATCAAACACGAACGAAATCGAATCAACGGAATCGAAAAACTGAAAAATGAAGCCTTCGTAGTACGCAAAGACTCCTCAGCAAAGAGCTTGGCGGTACGTGAAGGAGAAATGAGATTTTTGAATCCCAAAATCCTTGGCGGTACGCCAAGGCCATGCATGATCGGCATTAGCGGTACGCGATGAGTCCCAGACGGCAAAACTTTATAAAAATCAATCCTTTCACCCCACACTCCATTTTCTTCACCCTTATCTCGAATCCCCAAACCTCCGGCCAAAGTCTCTCTAACCCCTTTCAAAGAATCCACAACCACTTTCCTTCATCTTTTGGTGATTTGGAACCATAGGAGCATCAAAGATACTTTAGGAGGCACCAAGGCACAAGAAGCACCATCAATAGCCATCATCTGAGCCATCAGAACCTGTTCCAACTAGACTATGCACTTATAAGGTAATTTTGTGAGCTTATCTAGTGTTAGATCGAACATGCAATGGGTGAAAACCCACATGCATGAACAACCACCCACATGCAACTCCATGTGGCTCTTGTGCATGAAATTTGTGGAGTTCTTGTGTATTTTTTATATAGATCCACTGATCTTAGAATATAGGATTGATTGGATTGAGTTTTGATAGGTTATTGTGTTGATTTTGACATACTTTCTATAAAAGGAAACTTTTACGTTGCATGTAGTAGATTTGTGATAGACATGTCTAGATGTAAAAAACATATTGAAGTGTTTAGAAACATATTTGGGTATTTGATTTTGAGAAAAACATGATTTTGTAGAAACTTCCTATATATGGAAACTTTTGTAAATCAAAAGAGGGGTTTCGATGATTGAACATGTTTTGGTGATTTGTGATTACTAAAATATGTTTTAAAATGATTTCTAAGCATATTGGAAACTTTAATTTTTGAAAACGGACATTTAAATGAATACTTACTATTTTAGGAAACTTTATTTGTGGCAAACGCTATAAATGGCGATTTATGCGCAAACAATGTATTTTAAGTATTTAAATATGTTTTTATAAACATACTAAAGTTATTAGTTTTATGAAATGGGCTTTCATAACTATACTTTACAAAAATAGAAACTTTCTAAATATAGAAACTTTCACGAAACGGAAACGTTAATAGCACGTGGCGCTTAGCGTGGTAATTCTGAATAGTACTATTTGGGCCTGACAAGCCCCACTGTTGCGCGCCGAATGGCCACCCTGACTCGAGGTCGGAACAATGCAAAATTGACCAAACAACATTGCCATATCTTGTTGGATGGATATGGTAGGAGGCAGCATGTTAGCTTCGTTTGCGAACCCACGTATGATGTAACATATATTGACTAGCTATCAATGAATATTGTACTGTAATAATATGTAGACCATGCAAACTCTTACTTTAAACATTAGATGTTTATTGCTGTTATAAAACATGTGCTCTCACCAACCATTGTGTTGACCCTTTTTTCTCGCATGTTTTCTCAGGTAACTAAGGCACGCGCATGAGGAATCTAGGATGCTAGGATGGAGTCCTTGCATCTACTTTAGTGTCTTAGGATACTGAACATTTGATATTATTTTGATATGTCGTGTATTGCTAAACATCTTTAAACCGCTTCTGCACTATTACTTTGTAATGTTTTGAAAACCATTTTAACTTAAGCTTCCGCAACTTATGAATTCAACATTGTGTTGATAACTAATACATTTACTTCAACAACTTTGATTTTACAAACTGTTTTATCCTATTTATTGGATGTACATATGCAACCAGACATGTAGGTTCAAAGTTCACCATAAACCTTCAGTTCTTGACCTTGCGAGAGCGGGATACGGATGAACTTTTCACCACAAATGATTTCGGCACGGTTCTTTGATAACCAATCCATGTCTACTATGACATCGAAACTACCCAATTGCATGGGTATTAAATCAATGGAAAAATCGTGCTCGTTTAGGTTCAACGTGCAATTAGAGATCACCGAGTCAAGTTTAATAAGTTTCCCGTTAGCTACCTCAACCGTAAATGGATTTTCTAATCTAGTTCTAGGCAAAGCAAGTAAAGGTTCAAATTGCAAAGATATAAAGCTTTTGTCGGCTCCTGTATCAAAAAGAATAGAAGCATAGTGTCCATTAACAAGGAACGTACCGTTGACCACGTCATTGTTGGCTTGTGCCTGATCGGCATTGATGTTGAAGACCCTTGCTCTAGCACCTTGGTTGGTTTGGTTTGTTGGATTGGTGAGTAAGTTGTTTCGATTGACCCGCAGAGCACAAGTATTAGCAAAATGGCCCGGGTCACCACATACATAGCAAGATCTGACAACTGGGGCATTTGGAGCATTGACACGAGGTATATTGGCTTGATTTGCCGGTGCTTTAGGCAAACGACACGTGGTATGGAAGTGCCCGTAACGTTTGCAGTTTGAGCAAACCCGGCATGGGAAAGTAGGCATATGGTGGAAATTACAAGTTGGGCACAAAGGGGCCGTACCAGTGTAGGCCTTTTTGTTGGTTTGAGTGGTAGGTGCAACTTGTTGTAGTGGTGTGGCTTGAGTGGCTGCAAAATTTACATGATTAGCCTTCCTTTTGTTGTTGAACTTCTTGAAAGGAACGAGTGGTCCGGCTTGCACTTCTTTAGATGGCTCGGTCGAAGTCTTCCTTTCTTCTTTCTTGGACCCTTTCCGAGTGAGAGTCCCGGCTTTAACATGGTTGTCGGTAAGTGTTGCCGACAGTCGAATGGCCTCTGCTATAGAAGCGGGTTTGCTGCTCCAAACTGAATCCTGAATTTGCATTGGCAGGCCGCCAATGTATTTTTCGATCCCTCTAGACA
Source organism: Mikania micrantha (assembly GCA_009363875.1). Taxonomy (NCBI): domain Eukaryota; kingdom Viridiplantae; phylum Streptophyta; class Magnoliopsida; order Asterales; family Asteraceae; genus Mikania; species Mikania micrantha. The sequence goes on from CM018681.1 coordinate 19,371,728, forward strand.
AAGGGGTCACCATTTCAGGAACTAGAGCACTTAGTTCATGAAAACGGTTATTATAGGCCATATTTTCACCGCTATCCTGTTTCAGTAGCCAAAACTCGTGCTCCAGTTTCATTATTTCATTTCAGGGGCAAAACTCCCGAGTCATAGCATCCTTCAATTGTTCCCAAGTCAAAGCAGTTGTAGCTGCTTCACCGAGGGTTCGTTTCTCGGCATTCCACCAAGTAAGGGCCCTCTTTTGAAGGGTCGATGTGGCATACCGTACCTTGAGTTCATTTGGACATTCACAGTTCAAGAACACACTGTCCATGCTCTCGAACCATTGAAGCATTGCGGTGGCTCCTTCAGTACCATTGAACTTTGTCGGGTTGCATGAGTTAAAGTCCTTGAAAGAACACCGAGGAGGATTGATCGGAACTTGGTTGATGGGTATAGGGTTCAATTGTTGTTGTAGTTGTTGCATGCGTGCCACCATATTCGGTAGCACGGCTTCCATTTGACGGGCAATTTCAGTTGCCATCTTCCTGCTTGAAGATCCACCACGTCTGTGACTCATTTTGATCAAGCTGAAATTATAAGTTTAGTTAGAATTTGGATAATAGAAATTTGAATGATATAAGGTTCAATAAGTGTGTGACATCAAAATTTTTGAACCTTAGTTCTAGAAGATCATAAGGATGATAGTTCATTTGAACTTGATTGGAATTGTTTAAGGTCAAGGAGTGGCATCCAATTGGACCCTTTGACATATTAGAACTTGTAGTTTGTGAGACGTTTGATAACATGCTTTGGCCTATAAGTGAAAATACTCTCATCGAGAGTCCCCAGGAAAGCTAGACTGGTCCCACAGTACATCGGGGATTTATACGAATAACTTTCCTAGACAGGAGTCTCAACTACCGGTATTTCACCCTTCCAGTCAGTACATGTCCGTCTTACAAACCTAGTTCTAACGAGAATAAGATCACAAAGATATTCATATGCACTATTGATGTTTAGAAGGTCGCGTATTCCCAAAGTCCACGTAGAGTCCACGAGCTTGCGAGAATGTAGAAGGTTTAGAATAGAAGTTTATCATAAGGTTCATATGAGAGTTCACTAAGGTTAAGGTTCAAAAGCAAGGATCGTATGAAAGCTTTCTATGGGTCAATATTGAAGGTTCATTAAGGAGGGTCATTAGAAGTTCAATGATAGAGTTCATAAAGTGGTTCAATAAGAGAAGGTTCTTTTAATGAGGGTTCATGATTGGAGTTCAACATGTAAGGGTTCAAAATAGAAGTTCGCCTAATAGTTCAAATTGAGAGTTCACTAAGCAAGAGTTCATGATATAGGTTCACTAAGTATAGGTTCATAATGGGAGTTCAATAAATAAGAGTTCATCATAGAAGTTCACTAAGCAAAGGTTCAAAATGTAACTTAAAGTCTAAAGTTCACTTAGTCTAAGGCATTTTCATATGGAGTTCATAATGTCATAAGAAGCATGTAACAAATAAACAAGTAATGATCATATCATCTATTATATGAAAGTTCAAATAAGGGGGGCAACTTAGTTATAGTCTAGGTCACTATTTCTAATCACCTAATTCCCTATAACCATGGCTCTGATACCAATCTGTCACACCCCGACCGGTGGCGGAATATGCCGGGGCATGATGTGTACAAGATTGTTCAAAGACTCATGATATAAAATTTAAAGTTTCATAATTCAAATTTCAAAGATTTTAAAGTCAACACAAACATTACATTTCAATTTCAAAAGTCAAATACAAAATTTAAAACATAAGTCTTTTGATAAACTATCTAAGTCCATTCTTCCTAGATTAGCAAAATGATCCTTCACTTAACCTGTCACACATGTAAAGTAAAAGTCAACTAAATGAATAGTTGGTGAGTAGTCATATTTTTGATAGCATAAGTATAAAAGTATGCAAACTCAAATGACTACAAGTATGAAAGTTATGCATGCATATGAATCAAGTATGTATAAAATGGGGTACCGGTCCTTTTTAACACGGAATTCACACGCGAAGAGAGCGCGACTCTCTTAGGAACCAAGTACAAGAATACGTTTACGATTACGATTTACAAGTAGCAAATAAGATCAATGAAGCACATAAGCAACAAGTATACAACACAAGCTCATCACATGATATCATTTCAACTAGATAGGCATTCCCTAGTTTGCATAAGTATCAAAAGATATAAGTTTCTAAGTTTTTTGAATAAGGACATGTGTGAAAGCCCCAAAGCATAATAAAACTAAAAGGGGGATATGAAAACTCACTTGTTTGTTTAAGCACTCCAAAAGTTACAACTTAAGCAAGTTGTGTAATATCACTTGTTAACCTATTTGAACATATGTATAAGAATGTATCTATGAGTTTCTAAGCATAGGCAAACCTAACTAAAGTCATAAAAGTAGACTTTCATAGTGTAATAATAAATAAGATAATTTATAAGTTTACATAAATAATTATAAGTTCAATTAAATAAATTTTACAAGTTCAAATAATTAATTTTTAGAACTAAGTATTCTAAATTTAATAACATTAAGATTTTAAGTTAAAATACCTTATAGAATAATTTTTATAAACTATTCTTTAGAATATAAAGTTATTCAAGGCATAAATAATATTAGTAATAATATTTATTAAAATGAACCTTAGTTTAAGTTTTATAAAAAATAAAGTAATAAAATAATTTTTTAATATAAACAAAAAGTTTATACATTTTTCTTTTACACTTTAATATTAAAAGTAAAGCTTTTTAAACCCACATTAATATTTAAAGGAATCGAAATTATTAAAAATATTATTTTTAAATATTTTCAGAATTTAAAGGAGGCATAATATTAATTTTATAATTTTCTAAACATTTTATCATGATTTTTATGATTATTAAAACACTTATAACAACATAATAAAGAAATAATAATAGAAATAATATTCTGAAATTAATAAAAAAAATGACAGAATCTTTAAAATGTTGAAAGATATTTATAAAATTTTTTGTGTAATTTTTCATAATTTTAAAATGTGTTTAAAGTAAAAAAAAATGGATTTTAAGGGAGAAAAAACCGTTTCTGATGCAGTGAATGGGGTTCGAACTCGCGACCAGCCCCATCCAGCCCGAGTGCTTTAACCACTCGGCTGGATGGGTATTTGTTGAAGTATCTGAAAAGGAAATGGTTTTAACTTCACCATGGTGTTCTTCCCCATCCTTAAAAGTTGAAACCCTAGTTTGATTCTAGCCCGGATTCGATCGAATGAGCATGTGTGAGTTCCTAAATTGATAGGGCTTCGGTTCTAAGCTAAGAGGCGAGTCTAATGAAGATGATACCTACCTGTAATCGTATCGTTCGAAGGGGCTTTGAGTTCGTGGAAGGTCTCGGCTTGCTTGAGCTTGAATCCGAAGTTCCAGTGACTCTGAGATGAAATTGATGGTTTGAATAGCTTCAGATGTGTGTCGCGACAGTTTGTGTGTGATTAATTTGAATTTGGTGGGCGAGAGCAACGATTTCGAGTTCAAAATTTGTTTTGTGGTTCGGCCGAGATTAAGTGGGTGTTAACGCGTGATTAGGAGTAATTAAAACATTAATTAGGGTGGTTGGATGTTAGGTGGAGGTCGACCGAGCGTGGCAAGGCATTTAATGTCTCGAATCCGCCGATTGGAAGGTGGATGGTGGCGGTTTGGTGGGGTGCAGTCGACGAACGGGAAGAAGAGAGGGGGGGATGGTTTGGGTATACTTGCTGAAAGTTTAAGGAAATGGCAGAAATGGCCCCTTAAACTTTTAATCTTGTGTTCCCTCTTGACCAACTCCACCACACACACATACATAGTTTCGGTTTTTGACAAAAATGCCCCTTGAATTACACCACTCATTAGTTTTAGGTTTTAAAGCATTTATAAGATTTATAGAGTAATTTTTTATAACTTATCAAGTTTATAAGGTCTAAAAAGAAAATGTTTATAAGACATTTTATTTAATAAGGTTTAAATAAAATTCATAAAGCTTTAAATATTTATAACAATGTTATATTTATAATGTCATAAATAATGCTAAAAAGAATATTTGTTTTGAAATTTTATTATTATTAATAGTATTACAATATAAAAGGTTTATTGATTGTTTAAATAAAATTTTAAGTTTTACAATCCTTTAAGGAATAAAATTAATAAAAAATTTATAACACATGTAATTAAGTTTAAATATTTTTTTTTTTTTAAAAAAAAATGCAACATATGTGTGTGTGTAATGAAATGATTTTAATCACAATAATGATAATAATAATTCCCATAACAAAGTATTTAAGAATTACAAAATAAAAATAAAAATCAAATAAATCGAAATTTTGCGAATGTTACATTTCATAGGTCAGCTTGCTCTCTTCTAATTGTTCTTTTAATTCAGTGATTTTATCACATTGAGCATTTAATTCAGCAATTTTCTGTTCTCTTGCATTAATGATGTCTTTAAGTTCAGCTATAATTGCCTTTTGATCATTATCAACCAGGCCACTAGCTGCTGCAAGCTGATTTTTCAGTGATTGAATTTCAGATTTGAGAATATCTACATGCTCCTTCATTTTATCTTGAACCTTTTGAGCATAAATTACTTCATTCTGAGCACTAATAAGCTTTTGGCTCAATTCAGTAGATTTCTCAATATATCTTTCTCTTTGAGCAATTGAGAATTTTAAATCACTTTGTAGATCATCTACAAAGGCCTTTAAGTTAGCTATTTCTTCAGCTTGTGAATCCAGAGTGTTTGTAAATTGATTAACATAATCATCACTCCTTTGGACATAAGTTTGAGCTTGAACAGCTGCTTCACTCAGATCTCTGATGTGTGCATCCTGACTTTCAATATATGCATTTTGAATCGCCAGATAATTGTCTTTCTGTTCAAGTTCGATCAGGAGTCTAGTGATTTCAGCATTCTGTTCATCAAGAGCTTCTTGAAACTGATTGTATTCAGACATATGTTCATCAAAATCTTTTTCAATTTCAGCAGTTAGCTGATTGTTTTCAGTTTCTCTGGCTTCAATTTGAGAGGCCATGTGCTGCAGCAGAATTGGAACTATTCTTACTGCAGCTGATGGTTGAGATTGAAGTTGAGGATTTGGATGTGAAGAATGAATATCTTGAATAACAGATTGAATCTGTTCAGTAGCAAGAACAGTTGCTGATTCCTGTTGTTGTTGTTTTTGTTGTTGTTCTTGTTGTTTTGACATTTGAATATCAACTTCCAAAGGAGAATTTGGAATTGATAAAATTTCTGTTGCAGTTTGGATTGGAGATAGATCGGGAGTAAGATCAAGATTTTGAGAAAAATCTTGATCATCAGGACTTACCTATGATTCAATTGATTGTTCTGGAGAGAGATGTGCAGAAGTTAAAATCTATTCTTGAAAACTTTCATTATTATCACCATCATCATCATCATTGTTGTCTTCACTGCTATCACTGCTAGACACATCAGCATCAGAATCAATGTGATCTGATGATGAAGTGCTAGAAACATTATCCTCATCATCATCTTCCTCATTATCAGCAATAAACATTCCTTGTTCAATCAATGCATCTTGTAGATCAAAGAATATTTGAGGAAATTCTACATCTTCTCCTTCAACTTTACCCCTGTTCATTGATGGACATGTAAGATGATCATGATGTTTCAACCCATGAATCTTTTCACCAAAGGGTTGCATGTCTGGGTGTTGATTGTTGATTATTAGCTGAATGAACCTTGGATACATCAAGAACTTTTTACTTCCTGCATTTACATTGGTTGTCATCCCATTGAAGATAGTTCTTGTAAAGTTGAATGGGGTTGACATCAGCAGGCTCATGATCATGGAAGTTGTGCCAAGTGGAAGCTCAAACCATCCTGATCTCCTATTTGAGATACAGTGTTGTAAGATGTGAGCTAACAGTTTCCACTTCGATCCCAATTTACCTTTAAGAATCTGTCTTCTGGGCATTCCACCCGTATAACCAAGAAAATTTTGGAAGAAATCCAAAATTTCATCATCTGGTAGTTCAGTAATATCACATTCATCATTTCCTAACTGCAAAACATTCCTTAATGTCTGTTCAGAAATAACAAGTTGTTGCCCCCCAACTGTTCCAACAATTGTTTGGATATCATTTTGTATTTCTTCAACTGCTGTGACCCAGAACTTGTTTATCATTTGTCTGTACAGAGTTGGTCTTGCGGTTAGGGCAAACACCAAGTTTGATCGGTTTATGAAGCGAAGAGTTTCCCTAAACCCATGAGCTTTGGGATGCTCTGCGTTCAAGAAAGCGCACACATTGTGTTGATCTGCGATTTCTAAGAGAGCCATATCTTTACGATGAGGGTCGTGAACTTGAAGATGAAGAGTATTGATGATTTGATTGCAGTATAATGACGATTTTTGCTGAGGTTTCAAGGTTCAAGTGAAGGGTTTTCGCTCAAGTGCAATGGAGTGCTTATAAGGGTTAGGGTTCACTTTTCAAGTTCCTTTTATAGGTTAACTTTGCTGAGTACGAGGTTGAAATCTGAAAAAGTGAAAATTTTAAATTTTCACGTGATTTCATTAAATTCTCACGTGCTCCCCCTCTTCAGATGATTTTACTCAAAAATTTCTAAGTGATTGAAACTTTTGTCATCAGCATTGGTGTATTAAGAAAGTAAAGTTTAACTCATGATCATCAGCATTGATCATTTGTTCAGGAGTTATACTTGGCCAAATTTTGAGATTTGTTGATTTTGAATGTCAGCATTGATTAATTTGTTAGGCAACATGCTACTTGATCAAGTTGTGCATCAGCATTTGAGAATTTTTCATCAGTACTGAGATTTCACTCATCAGCACTGAGAATTACTTGTCATTAATGAGAGATTACTCATCAGCACTGAAAGATTATTCATCAGCACTGAGAAATTATTCATCAGCACTGAGAAATACTTGGATCAATTTGTTAGGCAGTCATGTTAATCAAAGCAGAGATCAGCACTTGAAACAGAGATTGCTGTCAGCACTTAAACTTATTCTTCAGCATTAAAGAACTGTCGGCACTGAAACTTCATCAGCATGAGAATTGACTGTCAGCACTGAAACTTCATCAGCATGAGAATTGACTGTCAGCACTGAAACTTCATCAGCATTAGAGAATTAACTGTCAGCACTGAAACTTCATCAGCATTAGAGAATTGACTGTCAGCACTGAAACTTCATCAGCATTAGAGAATTAAATATCAACACTGAAAGTTGGAAATTTAAACGAATCTTACCTGTCAGCAGTGTGATGTGATGGAAATCAAATGAAATGATAACCTGATGATATTACCTATCAGTGCTGAAACTTGATGAATGAAGATTTGTTATCAGCATTCTTAAAAATGCATGTCAGCACTGCAGGATACTTGAGAACAAACATATTTTCATTATCACCTGCTTCAACTGTTTGAAAATCAACTTATGAAACTCCTTTTTATTGAGATTAGCAAATTTCTAAATCCAATTTATTTTTGTTGGTTTTCCGGAAATTTGATTTTCTATTTTGTTTGGTTTGATTCAAACTTTGGTAAGTCACAGTGATGAATAAAATTTGGCTGAAATTAATATTTACATACTTAAATCTGATATAAATTTGATTCTTAAAATCATATCTGTTTTAGAACTTTCTGTATCAAAAGAAATGTTTTGAAATATTATTGAAAATTCAAACAATGGTATTGTTTATCCACTTAAACCCTGCTGATATAATCATAAACCAGATAATGAGAACATGTTCAATTTAAATATCATTTAGATGTAAATAAGCAAGTTATCTCACACATAAAAAGGCACTGTTTGAAGTCGAATTGTAGAATATTTTAAGGATTTATGTAAGATCTCCACTTGATTACCATTTTATAAGTAAATGTATTAATGAAAATTTGGTTTTCTTTTCTTTTCATCAATGACAAGCACTGTGTTCTATGAACACTTATTTGGTTGATGTGTGCTGTCAAATTAGAAAGATTTTCTATGTTTTTGTTCTTTTGAGACATTGCATTATACAGACTGCTGTGTATAAATACACTTATTTGGTTGATGATGCAGTTGATAATGTAGTCTTTTATTTTAATATATATGTACTTTAAATGGTGGGAGATAGTCATAAATTCAACTTTCACTTCTTATATTCTAAATCAAAAAGATTTAATACCTTATCATGAGATAGATAAAATGCCTTACATACTTTTCATTTTAATCTTGTTTTTCTCATTTTCCAGAATTGACTCGTTTTCAGCTGAGCCTACCAAAGCTTTGAGGATTTCAATATTCTTCCCTGAACCTTTGCTTCTAGATATATCCTTTTCCATCACAGATTCCTATCATTTTTCAAGAAATCAATATCAGATATACAGAAAAATATATACAATACTGAAATTCACATATTTTTGTATTTTTCATTGTTTTTCTAATTTTTTTTTTGAATTATTTATCACTGTAACTTAGCAAAATTTAATCAATTTTCATATTTCATCATGCCTAGACTTTTTACCAAAAATTCAAACCTTTTTGGGTCTAACGCTTTGGTAAATAAGTCTGCAAGTTGAAATTCAGTATTTATGTACTTTAATTCTATCAATCATTTTTCAGAGTTATCTCTACGGAAATGATATCTTATTTCTATGTGCTTTGTTTTTGAGTGTTGTACTGGATTTTTAGTTATGAAAATTGCTGCTTTATTATCTATTTTTATTGGAGTTTTCAAAAAGTTGAATCCAAAGTCAAGCATCTGGTTTTGAATCCAGAGAACTTGAGAGCAACACTGTGAAGCGGCTATATATTCAGCTTCTGCAGTTGATATGGACACATTTGTTTGTTTTTTGCATTGCCAAGATACCAGCTTGTTACCAAGGTATTGACAACCTCCTGACGTTGATTTTCTATCCCAATTATCTCCCCCAAAATCACTGTCAGTATAGGCAGTTAAATAAAAATCCTCATCTTTTGGATACATTAGTCCAAGATCAGGTTTTCCTTTAAGATATCTAAAAATCCTTTTGACAGCAATTTCGTGGGATTCTTTGGGATCAGCTTGGTATCTGGCACATAAACATACACTAAACATGATATCAGGCCTGCTTGCAGTGAGATACATGAGAGAACCAATCATTGATCTGTAATGGGTTTGATTGACTGGCTTCCCTGTTGGATCTGGATGTAGCTTGTCTCTTGGGTCTGCAGGTGTTGAAGCTAGCTTTGAATCAGTGAGATCAAACTTTTTGAGGATATCTTTGACATACTTGGCTGATAAAGATTCCATCAGGCATTTGCTTAACTTGAAGGCCAAGAAAGAAAGTGAGTTCACCCATGGCACTCATTTGAAATTTCTTCTTCATCAAGGCTTCAAATTCCTCACATAGTGTCTTGTTTGTGGACCCAAATATTATGTCATCCACATACACTTGAACTACTAAGAGTTCACCATTTACATGCTTCAAGAAGAGTGTTTGGTCTATCTTTCCTCTTTTAAAATGATTTTCAATGAGATAAGAAGACAAGGTTTCATACCATGCTCTGGGAGCTTGATGCAACCCATACAAAGCTTTGTCCAAGTTGAACACTCTGTATGGATGATCTGGATGTTCAAAACCTGGTGGCTGTGCCACATAGACCTCTTCGTGAAGTTTGCCATACAGGAAGGCAGATTTTACATCCAGTTGATAAACAGTGAACTTGAAGGCATCTGCATAAGCTAGAAAGATTCTAATAGCTTCAATTCTTGCAACTGATGCAAATACTTCATCATAATCAATACCTTCTTCGTGAGTGTAGCCTTGTGCTACAAGCCTTGCTTTGTTTTTGATCACAATCCCTCTATCATCTTTCTTGTTCCTGAATACCCATTTTGTGCCAATGGGTACTTGATTTTCAGGAAGATCAACAAGGGTCCAAACGTCTTGTTTTCTAAATTGCTGCAATTCTTCCTGCATTGCTTCTACCCAACTGTTATATTTTAAGGCTTCTTTAATGTTTTTGGGTTCATCTTGAGAAAGAAAGCAAGAAAACAGGCAAACATTTGCATATTCATGCATACTCCTTGTTGTCTTTGATGATAAATTGCCAATGATGTTTGTAGCAGGATGATTTCTTTCAACAGTTCTGTATGTTGAACTTGTTGGAACCAAAGTATTGATATCTAAATTTGTGTCATTTAGATCAATAAGGGATTTGTGTCAGATGAATGGGTTAGGGAATTTGGATGTATTGCTGATGAACTGCTATTCATAGAAGAATTTTGGGCATCAGCATTATCATATGATAAATGCTGATGAGTTGAATATGTTTCTGCAGAAGAGTCTAATGGCTGAGGATCTGGAGTATCAGCAATGATGGGTGGATTATCAGAAACAAGTGGTTTAAACCATCCTCCCTCATAACTTGTTAACTCTGTATCATCATCTTTTGTTCCACTTGAGTCTGCATCATCAGATGGGAAAATATCAAAGCTTTTCATAAAAGAGTCCATGTCAAACAGCCAATCAGGACCTATACACTTTGTCTTGAAATTATGTTCAAAAAACACAACATCAGCAGTTTCTTGCAAAGTATATGCAGTTTTGTTAAAGACCCTGTAAGCTTTTGACACACTGGAATATCCAACAAAATATCCCTCATCAGCTTTTGAATCAAATTTTGATAATCTGTCAGTTGTGTTTAAAATGGAGACTGGACATCCAAAAGCTTTGAGAAATTTTATTTGAGGTTTTCTGGAGAACATGATTTCATATGGAGTTTTGTTTTGTTCTTTGACAATAAAGGTTCTATTTTGCACATAACAAGCTGTGTTGACAGCTTCTGCCCAAAATGATAAAGGAAGCTTTGAATCAGCAAGCATTGATCTTGCAGCTTCAATTAGGGACCTGTTTTTCCTTTCAGCAATACCATTTTGCTGAGGGGTTCTTGCTGCACTGAACTGTCTTGTTATTCCATTTTCAAGACAAAAATTGTCCATTGTTTCATTTTTAAATTCAGAACCATTGTCACTCCTGAAACCTCTAACTGATTTTCCCATTTGATTCTCAATTCTTTTCACCATCTGAATTATTAAATTAGCAGTTTCACTCTTCTTGTTCAAGAAGAACACCCAAGAATATCTTGAATAGTCATCCACCATCACAAGGCAATATTGTTTCTTTCCCAAACTCAACACATTTATAGGGCCAAATAAATCCATATGGATTAACTGTAATGTGGAGTTAATGACACTGGCTGTAATTGATTTGTGGGAAGATCTTTTCTGTTTACCTTTCAAACAAGCAGCACAGTGGTCAAGACAGAAAAATTCTTTTTGTGGTAAACCAACGACATGATTTCCAGTTACCAACTTGTTCATATATTTGAAGGTTGCATGAGCAAGTCTTCTGTGCCACAATGTTGATTCATCATCAGTAGCCTTTGAAAGTAAACATGTTTCTTGTGATGTTGGTGCTGGTGATTCCATATTAAGAGTGTATACATGATTCCTTCTTGGGGTTCTCATCACCACCCATTCATCAGGGATTTGAAAACCAGGCTTGACAATCACACATTCTTGCTTGGTGAAAAAGGCTGAGTAGTCTTTATCACAGATCTGTGAGACACTCAATAGATTATACTGAAGCTGCTGCACATAGCTCACATTATCAAAGCTGAGATTTCTGCACTTAACTACTCCAGTACCAGTGATCTTTCCCTTCTGATCTCCTCCAAATGCAACAGAGATGCCATTGATATTTTGAAAATCATGAAGCAGGTTGGCATTACCTGTCATGTGCCTGGAACATCCACTGTCAACATACCAGATGTTGTCAATTCTCCTTGGATGCCCCTGCAATCAATGAAACAGATTAAATAGACAATGCAACCCAAGCCTCCCAGGTCTTGGGTTTCCCATTTTCAAAAGTTTGAAAAGTAACTTTCTGCATTTTTGATAAATCTGGCAAATTAGATTCATCCTTTTGTTTGTTTTCAGAATCAACTTTTGGTTTCCAATTCTGAGTGGATTGTGATTCAAAGGAAACTTTCTTTTGATTTATTTTTCCTTTCTCATCCTTGAGTGAGGAAGTAGAGTCATATCCATTTGATTTATCAACAGGTTTCTTCAAAATTGATTTGTGATCAGCATGATGACTGTTTGGATCTGATTCATAAAATGAATTTTCATAAAAAATGTTTGATGCTTTTGTTTTGTGAAAATTTTGTTTTCTGATTTTAGGTGGAGTGAAGTTGTATCCATAACTGTCATCATTATAGTACTGTTGAGTACCAAAACTATGTGTGGGATGTTGATAACCACCAAACATAGTTTGCCATTGTTGATAGTTTTGAGAAGAAATTCTTGGTTGCTGGGATGTGTGAATTTTTGACTGATAATAATTCCCAAACATTCTATTTTCAGATTGATGTTGTTTGAATCTAAAATCTTTGGAATTTCTGGAATGATAGGCATTGTTTCCAGATTTGCCCTTTGTTTTGGCAACTTTACTATCAAGAAAAGGATAAGCCACATTTTTACTGTTCTGCATACACTGCAAATTAGGCTGATGATAGTAACAATCAACAAGGTCATGATTGTTTGTTCTACATATAGAACAGTACCTTGAAGTGTTTGCAGAAACTGGAGAGTAGTTTTTACCTTGCAGTCGTTTCTTTTTCTCCACAAATTCAGACATTTTGTTAAAATGATTCTTTGATTTGTATGTGCATTGTTTCCTTGTGTGAGACAAACTTTTGCAAATTGTGCATTTTGTTGATGAATCTGAATTTGATGACTTAGATCCATTTGATTTCTCTGAATTATGAGTTGAATTAGAGACCTTTTGTTTGATTTTTAAATTTGATTGGTTTTCAGTTGTCACCAATTTCTCAGATTCATTTTCAATTGTTGATTTTAAAGCATCAGAAGTTTTATTTTCAGCAGAGACAAAATTCTTAAAAGAAAATGAATGTGAATCATCAACAATTTCACTTTTCTGATTTTGAGAATCAGATTTTTGGAATACCACTTTTGGACTGGTCATTGACTCAGGCATGGGTGTATAGTTTTCATTGTATGGAGGTGGAACCTCATGAAAACCCAATCATGCCTTTGATTTTCCTTGAAGTTGACTGTTGAGCAAATTAGTCAAGTGTTTGGAAGAAGTTTCAAAATTTTCAACTTTCAGAGTTGCAGTGGATAAATCAGATAATGCTTTTGTTAATTTTGACAAGTTTTCATCATGTTCTTTTTGTAAAATTAATTTCTCAGTTTTAAGTTGTTCATTATCTTTTAAAAGAGAATTAATTTTATTTTCATGTGTTATTTTGTCATTTATCCACTGTTTCTCTTCAAACCTGCATTTGCTTAACTCTCTTTGCAAATCAGCTATGTGTTGTTTTGAAACTTCTTGCTTGATTTTACACTCATCAGAACATGGTCTGGTTACCTCATTTCCCAGTGCCATCAAAGCAAGGAGTGGTTCATCTGTGTCTTCTTGAAAATTTTTTGCAACAGCAATCATGGCTTGTGCAGGATCATACTCATCAGCATACTTGCTCCAATCAAAATCCTCTGAGTTGTTTGTGACCACAAGTGCTTTTGGCTTTGGTGGTTCAATGGCTTTCATTTGAACAGCAGGTGCAGATTGACTTGATTGTTGATTTGGTTGATATCTGGAAGTGTCTTTGGGAGCTTCGCAATCACGTGAGAAATGACCATAAAGATTGCAGTTGTAGCATCTTACTTTATCAAGATCAATACCCACTTTTGTTTTATCAGCTTCAAATTTCATGGGACCATACTTCTTCCAAAATTTTTTGTGCCTCAAGACAACCATGGCCATCTGCCATTTGATATCCATTTCTTCAACATCCTTTGGATCTATTTCTTGAAGATCATGTTGAGTAAATTGAGCTTTTGCAAGAGAGCTTGCAGCAAAACATTCAAAGCTTGCAACAAATGCTTTGCAAGCTTCTTGCTGCTCAACAAAATTTGTGTTTACAGAAAACTGTTGCTGAGAAAAATGTTGTTGAGAGTCATTTTGTGATTGATTCGCAGCAGCAGGTGCTTGTGGTGTGGGAGTTGAATATACACCAAATTCAACATTTTCATTAGGAGAGTACTGAGAATTACTCCTCCCTTCTTCAACAACCAAGGCTTGAACACCACCTTGAACACCAGCAGTCTTCAGAAATTTGTATTGACCAACTTGAGCAATAGATGCTCGTGCTTTGACATCCATGTCAATTGCTTCAAGTTTGGCAATCATCTCTTCAATTTTTACCTCATCAAGCTTTCTGGTTTCCTTAATCAATGTAACTTTCTCAGTCCAGCTCTCTGGAAGTGTATTTAATAACTTAAGATTTAAGTCATAATTATCAACTTTGATTCCAAAGGTTTTTAGCTCATTGATCAATTGCACATAACGTTGGATTTGTTGAGTGACTGTTTCACCAGACATGTTTGAAGTTGTCAAACATCATTTTGAGGCTATCCCTCTTCATTCTCTTGATTTCTTCATTTCCAGCAAACATCACCTCCAACTGATCCCACAAGCTCTTTGCATTTTCAAAATCTTTGACACATACCAAAACTTCCATTGGGACCATTCTTTTCTCATCATCTCTCAGGTTGATTCCTCTGAGAGGTAAGCTTTTGTTGTGATACTTCAATCTGTTTTCTTCACTCAAATCAGCAGGAACATATGGGCCGTCAACAATTGAGCACCACATCTCTGGATCAGTGCTATTGATATGGTTTTGAAACCTAAGCTTCCATTGTTGGAAGTCAGCTGCATTCTTCAACACAGGAGGTTTAGCACCAGATGAACCTGATTCAGAATCTACAGACACAGTCGGTTGTGCCATTGTTTGATCTGTCATTTTTGTTAAAATTTACTTAGAATTTCTAATGAGTTGAAATTAATTCAGGATCTAATAACCTAGTCCTAATTTGTCCACTCAATTAGTTCAAATGATTGATTAATAATCAGAGACTATTCTAAATAAGTAACAAAAACAACAGGAATACTATTGTTAAAGATTTGCGATCTATTGAAGAGAATCGAAAATCAATGAAACAGTAAATCCTGAAATAAACGCTTGACGCTTGAGACGGAAATTTGTGAATCGGCTCACAAATTTCAACGATCAGATTGATTACGAATCAACAAGTGATAGGTAATCGTATACGCTTGATTGTTTTCACAATATTAAGCTATGAATCTAAAATCTCAAAACACACAGTTTCATCAAGAACACACACAGTAAAACAAATCAATCAATCCATGTAAATTAGTTTAACGAATTGATCCGATTTAAATTTGATCGTTCTAAACTATACGATTTCAAGCTAGAATCAGCTCTTGATCGTAGAAATCACAACTTCAGCTTTTGATTTTCAGGAAAATCAAAATATCGAACTAGACTGCTTCAATGGTTTGAAAGCATTGAGATCACGTTCCTTCATTCTAACTGTCCTGAGAACCTTACGGTTCGTTATGCCACAAGTGTCTTTCAAAAGAGGGCACTCACTTGGTGGAATGGTGAAAAACGAACAAGGGGATCGGATGCTGCTATAGCTTTGACCTGTCCTGAGGTCAAGCAACTTATGACCGAGGAATTCTGTTCTCGTAACGAAATGAGGAAACGTGAAGCCGAATTTTGGAATCTCAAGCAAGATAGTGGAGAGAACCTTGCTTATACAACTCGTTTCCACAAACTCAGTTTACTTGTGCCACACTTGGTGACACCTTTGTCGCGGGCCATTGAGAAGTATATTGGTGGCCTTCCTATGCAAATCCAAGACACTGATTTTGGTAGCAAGCCTACCACACTTGAAGATGCAATCCGACTTGCTACAACTTTAACCGACAATCATGTCAAGGCTGGAACTCTAACCAGGAAGGGGGCCAACAAAGCTGAAACAAAGGCCAACACTAATGAGACTTCTAAGGAGGCAAAAACTGAACCTATCAACCCCACCAAACCAAACACTCGCAAACGAAAGGCTAGGAATTTTGTGATGATGACCCCTGCCATTCATGATATCCCTGTGAACTAGCAAACACCACTAAACACAAACAAGAAACCTTATGTGAGAGTTCAACCTCTTTGCAACACTTGTGGGTTGCATCACCCTCACAATCGACCTTGTCGTGTTTGCAACATTTGTGGGAGGCATAGCCATCAATTTCAAACATGCCGAATTGGACCTCCAGTGCAACAAGGACATCAAACTCAAAATGCTCTACCAATGAACCACTAACCAGCAGCACCTGTTGTCAGGATCGGATCAGATCTTAATCTGAGATCTGATGATAACAATAAGCTATGATTTTGATTGATAACAAGGCGGAAACATGCAATCAATCTAAGTTTCGTAACAATCTAAAATAACAAAACCCACATTAATTAATATTCAAGACATATTTAATAAGAACAATTAAGAACAGATGATGATGAATATTAAAGGCAGTTATATTGATTGTAGATCTGAAATTGCTCCGAGAATTACAGTGTGTAAAAGTGCGTGTGTTTTCACCAAAAAGCATACAGACTGATTCTATAAAGGTCCTATTTATAGAGACCTATTTCAGACCTACATAACTGACCTAACGGATAACCGCTATCAAAGTAACAATACAAACGTCACATCAGTTATACACGTCATAACTGATGTCAGCAAAAACAAATAAACAACAGAATCTAAGTGTAGATTCTTCATCAGCAACAACAATCTTGAACATCAGCATTAGTAAGTTTGCATGTCAGCATTGCAAACTTACTTTCTTGTACTTGGCAGATTTTCTTGATCAGCATCACAACAGTTGGTCGTCAGCATTGAGGATTGGATGTCAGCATTGATGAATACTTTGGTTATTGTAATCATCAGCACTACAGTATATATCATCAGCATCACACTTGGTCATCAGCATCACAAGATTTGTTTATCAGCACTGCAATATCCTTGAGATAACATCATCAGCAGTGTACTTTGAATGTCAGCACTACAACTTTAAGCTGTCAGCATTGAAGAATCCTTTGAGAAAATGTCAGCATCTCAATCTTCAATGAGTTGGCTTTCAGCATTATTACTTTGGTTGTCAGCACTACAACATCCTTGACAAATCCTGCAATTACTAAACACTTAAACATAAGAATCAATTAACAAATAATGATCTTATAAATAGAAAGGTTTAAGGTTCAAAGATGTGGACCATATGTGTTGTCTGTATTGTGCCTGTCAACACATCAACATATTATATGGATTTGAACTTTATTCAAATTATCAGCATATCAAAATAAATCTGTATAAAATAGAAAAACAGAAGTAAAGAGAGTTATAATGTTGCCATCATTAAATGGACTTAATGAACTTGAAGCTTGCAGAAGGATTGGTTAATTGTGGGCAGGGCACCATCTCATAATGGAAACCTAACACCTGTCATTCTTGCCATATAAAATGGAATGGCCTGCTTTGAGTGCGGTGACCCTAATCACTTTAGAAACCAATGCCCAAGGATTGCGGGCAATAACCAAAGGGTAGCTAATGCCCGAACTCTTCAACTAATTGCCCAAGATGCTCAACATAATCAGGACGTTTGAATGATACATTCTTGCTCAATGATTGTTGTGATTTTGTGCTACTTGATTTTGGTGCTAATAAAATTTTGTACCTTATGAATTTGAGCTTTTACTTGGTTGAATAAAACTAGATTTGATAGATCATTTAACGTAGTAATGGTCTGTAGTGACTCTATGACATCAACTATATTGTATTTGGTTGTATTGTGAACTTTAGGAATCACATGTCATTAATGGATCTTGTATCCACTATCATTAATGGATCTTGTATCCACACAATTTTGTCCCATAACCAGCAAGTAGGGTAAACATGCAAGGAAAATTTCTGTTACGGGTGCACACGGAACGTGAATTTGCAGTACATGTGAATCCTACGAATGCAAGACAAAGGACACAACTGTTGAAAACTTTGAATGATATACTTAAACTCAAATTTTGGTTAAAAACTATGAAATATACCTATATGGACAACAACATGTAAACATCAAAGGTTAAACATTTTTATGATGTGTTGTATTGGTAGGTGATCGGTATGCTTTCAAAGTATTGATGATGTGGTGGGTTGACTGCGGTATACCCTATATATAAGCACCAACAATACATTGGGAGTAGAATCGAAAGCTTGACCAATGTTAGGATTCATAGAATTGAGTGTTAACATCAAGGAAGCTAATCTTAGTCAAAACTATGTGAACTATACCTATATGGTGAACTACGTGTAAACATCAAACAAAGTGAAATATTTTATGTTATGTGGTATTGGTAGGCGATTGGTGTGCTTTCAAGGTATTGGTGGTGTGGTGGGTTGGCTACGGTATACCCTATATATAAGTACCAGCTGTACATTGGGAGTAGATTGAAAGCTTGATCACTGTTAGGATTGCAGATTTTAGTGTTATCATCAAGAGAACAAATCTTAGTTAGATCCATAAGTTGAATCAATTGATTCTTGCATACTAAGACTTGATATAAATTTTTTTATATACTAATTCAATCAAAGGTCTTAGTAGTTCTTATATCGAGACAGTTAAGCTATTGTTATCTTAAAACAATCAAAATGAAAACTCAAAAGAACGAATACATCTGTCTATCTTCAGTTGAAAACCTTCAAATTCAAACCCCGCACCAAACATCATGAGATTAACATTTCAAACGATTTGATCTCATATATATACAATACTTAACATCATAATACGTTATTTACAAAACACGAGCTAGATATTGTCATCTTTATCTTAAAGAATTGAAGACATTATGCCTTTAACATATCCTTAACCAAAAAATAAATACACATGAGACAACAATGTTGGGGAAAGTTGCTTAATGAGTTCGATTGCTAGAATCGAATGTTGTATAGGATACACTCAACCGTAAAGAGTCGTATCTAAATTTATAGCAATTGAACCTAAATCAATCTGGATAACAACATATTCGTAGTTCAACAAATTTCTTTGAACTACGACAATTTGCATGTCTTGTGGTGTTGAACTTTAAATTAGAAACCAAGTTTGTTGTTTGATTTTACCTTTTGAATCGTAATTCACCTTAGTACTATAAGGATTTACGAGTCCTCTATTTGTGTCTTCAGCATCATATTCGATCACGATGCTCGTTTCACGGCTCATTATTTTTAGAACCTCTTCACGGCCCATTCGTCACTCACCTAGATCTTAGCATGACACAAAGAAAGGGTCAAATCGAACAAAGAAATTCAAATCCTTTAACTTTCACTTGAACTAAGCAACGTTCACCAACCTTTCACATGTTGAACTTAATCATGCTTGGCATGATGTAAATCTATTTTGCTATAGTTCTCCTTAATTTCGGGACGAAATTCCTAAATGTAGGGCAGACTGTATCATTGCTGAAATTTGTAATAAACAATTATATTTATTATAATAATATCTGACGTCATAAATATATATATATATAGACACACATATGAGAAAACAAATTTTAAACACCTTTAATATACATATATATGTGAATAGATATGATTAAATACGTATTTAAAATTTCACAAGTTATAGATATAAAAACAAAAAAAAACATATTTATTAAAAGTTTGTTTATAAATTTATAATAAGTTTTATTAGATTTAGAACTTATTTTAACAAATAAATAAATAGCAAATAAATAAATTTTGATAAAAAAAAAATAATAATCACCAAACATTTTATAAACAAAACATTTATTTTAAACACTTTAAATATATTATTTTTTATAAACTTTAAATATAGTTAAACTAAATAAAATGATTAAAAGAAAGTTAAGGGGGTAATTTTGCCATTTCTGAAACTGATTTTGAAAAGGAAAAACCATAGGGGGTGTTCTTGTCAAACCCCCAAAGTCCTTGTCTCTTTCACCCATTCCTCTATCCGGATACCACCCCAACCCGTGAGTTTGACCCATCGATGACCCGGGTTTGAATCCTCTCAATCTAGGTGTTTAAAGCTAATCAAACGCATATTTGTGATGGATACGATCACGTGAACTGATTGGAATCGTCAATTAAGGTTGTCAATCACACAAACGCGTACCAATCATTTCTAAAATTGTGAGATTCGATTGGCATTCAAATTTCATCAAATCGAGTATAAAAGTCCAATTAATCGAACACACAGAACCATTCAACACGTACAAAACATTCTGTAAACCATGAAGCACGTTCACAAGCCAAACAAATCATTAAATAAGACCTGTAAAGCTCCGGTCGACTCGTCTCTTGGGTCATCCGTCGAACACTATCAAATCGTACGTAAAGGTTAGTGTTTTATGCATCATTTGACTCGTTTTCCACATTAGAACAATAGCCCTATGCTATCGTCAACGATTGAGATCGAAATCAGAATAATTTGATATAGTTTTGGGCGAGGGTTCATTTCTTTGTAATCTGATTCGGGGGAGAGGTCTCGAGTTCGAGCCCCTTTGGGGCCGATTTTCACCAGAAAAAATGTTTATTTATATCTTTTAATCTGTAATTTTTTTAAAAAATTTTGTTTTCACCATAAATTTCTATAATCACAAATCGTTAAGTTTAACAAAGAGAATATAATTATTAGCTTAGAATTATAATAATTCATATATATTAGATTTGTTTTAAGTCTTAGTATATTACAAGAACAAACATGTATTTCTTTTTGTATATGATAAAATTTTATTTTTGTTATTATTATCATTAAAACATACTAATGATTCTTTGAAAGGTAACTAATATTTTAATGTTTTAAAACGTTTTATATTTTAAACAAGAACATTTTAAAAATTTTCTTTTATATAAAGTGAGAGATCTAAATGCTTGTTTATTTTAAACTTATCTCCATATTATTAAACTCGATGAATGTTTTATTTTTGATAGTTTAACTTGACACTACTATGTAACTATTTTTGTTTATAAACTTAAAAATTTATTTAAACCTTAAAACAATTAAATGGTTTACATTATAAAGATTTTAAAGTTTGAATAGTAGTTAATATCTAAATGAAAATATTTGCAATAAAATCACATAAGATTGCTTATCGCTTGAACAAAACAATTGAACTATATTACAAAACAAAAACCGAACTCGTTGACCTATTTAGACATTAAGTGTTCCATAAAAGTCACAGCTACTTGAATTTACATTTAACAAACTATTTAGGTGAACTTTGAACTTGTTGGATATACAGTGAACGATAACTTGACATATATTACAAAGGCTATTTCACACGTCAAGGTGACTCTTCATAGCCCCTCTTTTAACTTGTTTTGAACTTTTGGGGTTATTCATATAACTTTGAACTTATCTTTAACTTATGTACATGTGAACTTAGCTTTGTGACCTAAACTGTAGTGTGAACTTATCTTGAGCTTGCATTGATCACAACTTAACTATTTAGTAACAATGATAGATCTAGTGGACTGACCATCCCACTGTTGGTTGAGTTGACTTCGATCCTCCGCGGTGAATTGTTTCCTACTTCAGCATTGTTAGGAATGCTAGCTTGGTCAAACATCATTTGTTAACATTATTTTATCTGTGTACAGTTTAATTACATGTTTTAGCTCATATTGGCTTCTTATCACGTATGACAACTTGTCTTTTATCAAACTATTTTTTGTGTGTGTTCAAACCTATGAAACTCACCAACTATTCGTAGTTGACACTTGATTTTAAACATGTTTCATGTGAGGATGCCATTTAGCTATATTATTGAGCTTGGATTGGATTTTATTCTGTTTGAATTCAATTGATGTAATAGTTAGGGTTTGAAATTTAAAACAATGTATTGAATATTGCAATTAATGAGGAATTGAAGTTTGATTTATTTACAAACTATATACCTTGTGCTATGAACAATCTACACTTCGTGCCGCCCCGATGTTTCCGCCATCAGTGGGGGTGTTACACAAATGATGTAATCGAAAAAGGAGTAACATTGAAAAGCCATTTCAAGGCTGCTCCTGTTAATGTTGAACCGAATCCTTTGCATAAGCAAGCTTCTTTCAGATGTGGAGGTTTGGGGTTGGTCTCCATTCTTTCCCTATACTATGCTACATGTTCTTCAGGATCCGTGGTTCCATCATATAGCTTCATGGTGGGAGTTTGAAACCTTTTCGGGATCTTAGCATCACATATAGGTGGAGCAAATCTGGATATCATGTGAGTGATTGCGGGAACTTTTGGGATAGGCTTAACCAATCCTGGAACGCTTGATATCATATCCTGAAGTTTTTGTATTTCCTTGGCCACTTGAGGAGATATTCCTATTTTTCGAGAAGAACCAAGGTTAGTTGTATCAATAGGAGAATAATTATAAGTGTTACCAGTCATGGGAGTTGGAAGTGATGTTCTCGGAATATTGATATTATCCCGAGATATCCCCAAATCTTGGTATTCTGATGAAGTTCTGTAACGACCCGTTTTTAATAAAACGAAATGTAATTGTGATAATCGTTAATTGAACGATTGTGATGGTTACTATGACAACTCAAAATTCTCATGTTAGAATCATAACTCGAGAATGAAGAGAATGAGTGTAAACGAAATCACGAAACGAGGCTCTGATTTCAAGATACGCTAAGTTGAAGATAACGTTAAATAAGAGATCATATATTTTGAATTTTTCAGGTCTTGAAATTATAACCATTGGAAAGAGCTCGAAAAATCGTGAACGTAGGCGAAAACCGTGCGCAAAACGAAGTCCGTATGCCCCCGGAATCGCGAAAACAAGATAAGATCAAAATTCAACGAAACTGGATCCGCGCGGTATGCCCCGGGCCAAACCTCGGGCCGGGGCGATGCGCCTGGGATGCCTGGCGGCTACAAATCGACTTTTCTTGATCAGAACGCGTAAAAACTTCATTTTTCCTTCTAATTTCGACATTTTACGCCCAAATACACCCCCAAATCATATTTTCATCATCCAAACTCCATTTTGAAAGCTTCTAAACGTCCGGATCACACCAGGGGTCGTATCTACGAGTTCTGATCGTGGTTTTACCCGTAGAAATCCGTTCAATTGGGTAACGATTCGTTTTATCTCATTTATTTTGATAATATACGGATTAAATATAGTTTTGAGTATTATATACTGATTGTGGATGGTTAGAAACGAGGAACTAGGTATTTTAACGGTGAAATATTGATTTTGGTCCGTTATAATGCCCGTTTGTTATGAAACTCGTATTATTGAGTACGATTATTAGTGGGGTGATTAAAGAGTGGTTGTGGTGGTCTTGGATCATCCTTTAGAATGATAAATTAATGTGTAAAGTTGAAAGTTAATGATTTTAACGTAAAACGATGTTGTGAAAATTTAAATATGATAAAGAACATGTGTAGACTAATTTCTACACATGGGTTAGTGATAAAAACCTTAATGAGGTTTTGATTAAAAATAAAGAATGAAACAGGCCAAATGAATTAGATTACATAAATAACACACGTGTTGTGTTCATGTTGTTAAATTCTGTTATATGTGAATATATAATAGGAAGAGGAGGTGAATCTAATTCTAGAAGGCCTGGGAAAGAGTTGGAAATTGTTGATAACTCTTCAAATTAAGGTAAGTTACCTGTTTGATTGAACTCGTAGTTAGGGACTGGGTGAGTCCATACTACAAGTGATTGTATTATACGTGATTGTGGTCATTGTTGTTGCATGATTCACAAGGTGTGTGAACATGTGGTCATCTACGAATACGTAGATGTTGAATTGGTAATGTGCATGTTTAGATTCACAAAGTGTGTGAACGTATAACTTGCCATTCCAATGTAAAGGATTCACAAGGTGTGTGAACATGTGGTGATCTACGAATGCATAGATGTTGAATTGGTAATATGCATGTTTAGATTCACAAAGTGTGTGAACGTATAACTTGCCATTCCAATGTAAAGAATTCACAAGGTGTGTGAACATGTGGTGATCTACGAATGCGTAGATGTTGAATTGCTAATGTGTATGTTTAGATTCACAAGGTGTGTGAACGTATTACTTGCACTTCCAATGTAAAGGATTCACAAGGTGTGTGAACCAATGGTGGATTTGAAATATGATGCACAATTGGTGTTTAGTGTGTTTATATATGTGTTATAGTAAGTTAAAATAATTGTGCATGAATGGGGGATGTATTGAGGTTTTGGTTGAAAACGAACCGTTAGTAAATCGTTTTGTATATGGTTAAATGTTGTCATCAACATTTTTTTTTGAAACCTCATTAGTGTATCCATATGGTGTTATGGAGTACACGTGGTAAATGATGAGGTAATCTTACTTAGTTCTAACGAACTAATGGTGAATTTAAATGTGGTGTTTACAGGTACACGGGTGTAGGGTGAGTGGTGATGGTGATCGGGAATCGAACGTGGAGGCTCGTGTGGTGGTTTAAATAATCGAACATGTGTGAAGATTTTGTGTAATAAATGGTTGGTGGAGTTTGTAAACATACTTAAACTTAAACTTGTTTTTAACAGGTGTTGGTAATAGTATGTTTAAAAGTTTGTAAAACACAAAAGTCGTTTTGTTTTGACTGGGACCTAACGTAAATTATTAAATAATGTTGTAAAATGTCCTGCGGGGACATGAAAGTGACTGGGGTGTCAAAAGTTGGTATCAGAGCCAACGGTTTAAGGGATTTGAGTGCGTCATTGTTGGATCGATCGGGAGCTCGGAAACAATCCGAATCCAATGTAAAACTACTCGACAGCCTTTGGAATAGTGCGGAATCCTATTCCAGGGTTTTCCAATCGAAATCAACAGGAACCATGGTGATCCGAGGTTGTAGGAACAACGTGGAAGCAACGATCGAACACCACGGGTTGAGAATCGAACTTGGATGATCACTAGCCGCTCAAATATCCTAGGGTTTTGACACCTGAGTCTCAGGAAAGAAGGAGGGCTCTGAAAGTTAGGGTTGAAATGATTTGAACTTGTATATATAGGCAGTCGACATTCGGCCGAATGAGAGGCCGAAGCAACTCATTCGGCGAATGGCATCTGTCGAATGATAATTCAGTCGAATGAGTCATTCGGCGAATGACTCATTCGCTGAAATGAGCCATACTCTGGTTTCATTCGTCGAATGACTTCATATGTTAGAGTCATTCGGCCGAATGAACCAGACTCATACTCAATTACATAATCAATCACATCAACCAATAACATAAACATATAACCAATTATTAAACATTAAGAACAATGTAAAAAGACATCTTCCATTAATAATTTCAACATTACATGATTAGAGTTTACAAAACTGAACTAGGGACATTACATGTATCAACAGTCATGAGCACTTAAACTCAAACCATTGAGCTCTTGATAGATGGGAAGAGCCGTTCGATTCAAAATCCGGTCACAAAGCCGAACTCACCAGGTATGATGTATCTGTAAATTGTTATATGATATGGAAATTGTTTTGTTATAAACCAATATTCCTAACTTGTGTGAAACAGTGAACGTAAGGACACGAGTATATGGTGCATATCTTGCTATGCCTGGCCAGCTTAGCAACATATACATGATATGAACGTATCCTTAGGAACATTATTTCACATTAGTATAGGGAGGTATTGGTAGGGTGTTGAGACTGGGTGGATGTGATTGGTTAGAATCACAGTTATGTGCACTATATAAGTCCGTTAAGGACGATTATGTGGTTGGAAGTATGTAGTTTGCATATATGTGGAGTATAAATATGTAAACTAATGATATGTTTAAATTATTTCAGTCGTAGAATGGCTGATGATCATAACCCCAAGGGGTTGGAATATGAGGAAGAACAACTCACCTAACTACAAATGATGGTGAGGGAAGAGGTAGCTAAAGCATTTGAAGCTACCTTACCAATTCGTTTAGAGGGATTACAAGCTTCTTTGAAAGATTTCATACATGAAGAGTTTGCAACTCTTAAAGATGAAATGGGTGGTGAAAAACCTTCTAAGAAGGTTACTTACAAGGAGTTTGTGGCTTGTAAGCCAACGGAGTTTAAAGGCGAAGTAGATCCACTGTTGAGCCAAAGGTGGAGAACTGATATGGAAAGCACATTTGAAACGTGTCATTGTGATCCTTCTGACGAGGTAATGTTTGCTGGAAACCAATTGAAAGAAAGGGCAAAAGATTGGTGGGAACTTCTCCGAAAGGAGAAGGGTCGGGATGGTATAAAAGATTTAACTTGGGTGCCTTTAAGGAGTTGTTCCTTAAACAATTCTGTCCTCAGGCTGCCATTGATAGAATTACTGAGGATTTTTTCATATGAGGCATAAGGAGGAGGATATAGACACTATTACTGCAGTGTTCTTTGATAAAGCTAAATTTTGTCCTGATCTTCTTAGGACTGAACGAATGTGGATTAACAGGTACCACAGTATGCTGAATGCTAAGTACCGGGAGTTTCTTATACCATCAAAGTTTGAAACTTTGTCTGAATTGATTGATTGCGCTCGTGAGCGTGAATTGGAGTTGAAAAGACAAGAAGATCGTGGGGAGAAACGAAAAATGGAGAAGGAAGTGGGATCCTCTAAAAAGGGGAAATTTGTTAGTACACAGAAAAAGTTTAGTTCTCTGGGAGAAGCTAAAAATTGTGCAAAATGTGGAAGGAAACATTTTGGAGAATGTTACTTTAAATCAGTTGTATGTTATAAATGTGGCAAGCCGGGGCATCTTGCCTCTCAATGTGCTAGTGCACTCAATCTGTGTTACAACTGTTACAAACCAGGGCATCGACGGAGTGAATGCCCAGAGTTGAAAGGGGCAGGTCAAGGAGGTACGAGTGGTGGGTCTTTTAAGGCTCAAGGTAGTGGTAAAAAGGTTGAAATACCCCCACCAAAAGGTAGAGCCTTCAAGATTACAGCGGAAGAGGCCAAAGTCACTTCAGACGTGGTGACAGGTACTTTTCATATAAATTCCTTACCTGCTTATATATTGTTTGATTCTGGAGCTAGTCGCTCTTTTATATCTGTGAAATTCGTGAATCATGATTCGTTTGTACTAGCTAAGCTACCTTGTCCATTAAAGGTAGAAATAGCTGATTCTAAGAGTTTCTTAGTGTATGACATCTATTATAGATGTAAACTCACCATTGATGATGAGGATTATGAGGTTGATTTGATTCCAATGATCTTGGGAGAATTTGATGTTGTGATTGGGATGGATTGGTTGTCTAAATATGGAGCTAATATTGTATGTAACCGAAAGGTTATTCAATTAATATCTCCGGGTGGTTATGAAGTATGTATTCAGGGAGAGAAACTAGGTGGAACCATATTGTGTTCCTTAGCTAAAGCTATGAATTACATGAACCATGGGGGTCAATCATTCTTAGCTTATGTTATTGATGTAAGGAATGAGGTAAAGGAACTTAATGATGTTGTTCAGTAGTCAGGGATTTTCCTGATGTATTTCCGGATGATTTACCAGGACTTCCGTGTGATAGAGATATTGAGTTTAAAATTGATCTCATTCCTGGGGCTAAACCTATAGCTAAAGCTCCATATCGGTTGGCACCATCTGAATTGAAAGAATTAATGACACAGCTGCAAGATCTTTTAGATAAAGGCTTTATCCGTCCGAGTATCTCCCCGTGGGGTGCACCAATTCTTTTTGTTAAAAAGAAAGACGGAAGCCTTAGAATGTGTATTGATTATAGAGAGTTGAATAAAGTGACTGTGAAAAACCGATATCCTCTACCTCGAATTGATGATCTTTTTGATCAATTGCAAGGAGCGTCGTGGTTTTCTAAAATCGATCTTCGCTCGGTTTATCATCAACTCAAGGTTAAAGAGGAAGATATTCCCAAGACCGCTTTCCATACTCGTTACGGTCATTATGAATTTCTTGTGATGTCGTTTGGGTTGACAAATGCACCGGCTGCGTTCATGGATTTGATGAACCGGGTGTGTCGCCCAATGTTGGATCGATCTGTCATTGTTTTTATTGATGATATCCTTATTTATTCTAAAAATGAGGGTGATCATGCTTGTCATTTGCGTGAAGTCCTTGAAACTTTACGTAAGGAAAAACTATATGCCAAATTTTCTAAATGCGCATTTTGGTTGCGTGAAGTCCAGTTTTTGGGACATGTGCTGTGTGCTGATGGCATACTTGTTGATCCTTCGAAAGTTCAAGCGGTGATGAAATGGAGTCCTCCTAAAACTCCAACTGAAATTAGAAGTTTTCTTGGTCTAGCCGGTTACTATCGGCGGTTTATACAGGATTTCACGAGAATTGCATCTCCTTTGACTAAACTGACCAGAAAAGATGTGAAATTTATTTGGGGTGATGATCAAGAAAAAGCTTTTAATGAACTCAAGCTCAAGTTAACTCAAGCACCGGTATTGACTCTACCAGATGGACCTGATGATTTGGTGGTGTATTCTGATGCATCTTATCTTGGGCTTGGTTGTGTTCTTATGCAAAGGGGTAAAGTGATTGCCTATGCGTCGAGGCAACTGAAAGTTCATGAAGTAAACTATCCTACTCATGATCTGGAATTGGCAGCGGTGGTGTTTGCCTTAAAAATTTGGAGGCATTACTTGTATGGTGTAAAATGTACAATTTACACTGATCACAAGAGCCTGAAATATTTCTTTACACAGAAGGAATTAAATATGAGGCAAAGACGTTGGATAGAACTACTTAAGGATTATGATTGTGAAATCCTTTATTATCCGGGAAAAGCCAATGTGGTGGCGGATTCCTTGAGTAGGAAAGAAGAACATGAACCCATTCGGGTTACCACAATGAAGATTGTGATTTCCTCTGATTTGGTGGATCAAATTAAAGAAGCTCAAATTGAAGCTTTAAAAGAAGAAAACTGGAAACGAGACCGAATAAAGGGGCAAGCTCATAATCTGGAGGAAGATAGTCGCGGTTTAAAGACAAGATGGGGCAGGGTGTGGATACCTCCCACTTGTTCTTTGAAAATCGATTTGATGGAGGAAGCTCATAAATCAAAATACTCAATTCATCCGGGAGCCACTAAAATGTATCGAGACCTTCGGGTAAATTACTGGTGGCCAGGTATGAAACGAGATATTGTTAAGTATGTTGAAAAATGTTTAACTTGTTTACAAGTTAAGGCTGAGCATCAGAAGCCTTATTGCAAATTACAGCCCTTGGAGATTCCTATGTGGAAATGGGAGCACATCACAATGGACCTAATTACTAAACTCCCGAAAACCCGAAAGGGGTATGATGCGATTTGGGTCATTGTGGATCGGTTGAATAAAAGTGCTCATTTTATTCCTATTCGTGAATCATATTCTTCTGAGAAGATGGCTGAAGTGTATGTGAAAGAAATAGTATCGCGTCATGGAATACCAGTGACGATTGTGTCCGATCGAGATACACGATTCACTTCACATTTCTGGAGGAATTTTCAAAAGGAATTGGG
Organism: Mikania micrantha; assembly: GCA_009363875.1. Classification (NCBI taxonomy): domain Eukaryota; kingdom Viridiplantae; phylum Streptophyta; class Magnoliopsida; order Asterales; family Asteraceae; genus Mikania; species Mikania micrantha. The sequence goes on from CM018681.1 coordinate 19,401,187, forward strand.
CACGAAACTGTTGTTGAGCACGGCGTATCATCCTCAGACTGATAGTCAGAGTGAACGAACCATTCAGACGCTAGAGGATATGTTACGAGCGTGTATCATTGATTTTGGAGGTAGTTGGGATGGCTATCTACCTCTGGCGGAATTTTCATATAACAACAGTTATCATTCTGGGTTGGGAATGCCCCCATATGAAATGTTATATGGAAGGCGATGTCGTACTCCCGTTTGCTGGGGAGAAGTTGGACCGCGAGAGCTCGAAAATAAAGAGATACTTAAAGTTACAAACCAACGAATTGATCAGATACGAGCTCACTTGAAGGCGGCACAAGACCGTCAAAAGTCGTATGCAGATAAACGAAGACGACCAATTGAATTTCAAGTGGGAGACTTTGTGTTGCTAAAGGTTTCCCCTTGGAAGGGTGTGATTTGTTTTCGTAAACGGGGAAAATTAAGTCCGCGTTTCATCGGACCGTTTAGAGTTATAGCTCGGATAGGTAATGTTGCTTATCGCCTTGAGCTACCAGAAGAACTGAGTGGTATACATGATACTTTTCATGTGTCATATTTGAGAAAATGTCTAGCTGATGAATCGGCTTACGTGCCATTAGAAGACTTGGAAATTGATGACAAGTTGAACTATGTGGAAAAGCCGGTGGCTATATTAGATCGAAAAGTCAAACAACTCAGAAACAAGTCTTTGAATCAAGTGAAAGTCCAATGGAAAAATAAAAGAGGATCTGACGCAACGTGGGAGTCAGAAGATGAAATGAGGAAATTTTATCCTTTTCTTTTTGATGTATAAACGGTTTCGAGGACGAAACCTTTGTAAGGAGGGGAGATTTGTAATGACCCGTTTTTAATAAAACGAAATGTAATTGTGATAATCGTTAATTGAACGATTGTGATGGTTACTATGACAACTCAAAATTCTCATGTTAGAATCATAACTCGAGAATGAAGAGAATGAGTGTAAGCGAAATCACGAAACGAGGCTCTGATTTCAAGATACGCTAAGTTGAAGATAACGTTAAATAAGAGATCATATATTTTGAATTTTTCAGGTCTTGAAATTATAACCATTGGAAAGAGCTCGAAAAATCGTGAACGTAGGCAAAAACCGTGCTCAAAACGGAGTCCGTATGCCCCCGAAATCGCGAAAACAAGATAAGATCAAAATTCAACGAAACTGGATCCGCGCGGTACGCCCCGGGCCAAACCTCGGGCCAGGGCGATGCGCCTGGGATGCCTGGCGGCTACAAATCGACTTTTCTTGATCAGAACGCGTAAAAACTTCATTTTTCCTTCTAATTTCGACATTTTACGCCCAAATACACCCCCAAATCATATTTTCATCATCCAAACTCCATTTTGAAAGCTTCTAAACGTCCGGATCGCACCAGGGGTCGTATCTACGAGTTCTGATCGTGGTTTTACCCGTAGAAATCCGTTCAATTGGGTAACGATTCGTTTTATCTCATTTATTTTGATAATATACGGATTAAATATAGTTTTGAGTATTATATACTGATTGTGGATGGTTAGAAACGAGGAACTAGGTATTTTAACGGTGAAATATTGATTTTGGTCCGTTATAATGCCCGTTTGTTATGAAACTCGTATTATTGAGTACGATTATTAGTGGGGTGATTAAAGAGTGGTTGTGGTGGTCTTGGATCATCCTTTAGAATGATAAATTAATGTGTAAAGTTGAAAGTTAATGATTTTAACGTAAAACGATGTTGTGAAAATTTAAATATGATAAAGAACATGTGTAGACTAATTTCTACACATAGGTTAGTGATAAAAACCTTAATGAGGTTTTGATTAAAAATAAAGAATGAAACAGGCCAAATGAATTAGATTACATAAATAACACACGTGTTGTGTTCATGTTGTTAAATTCTGTTATATGTGAATATATAATAGGAAGAGGAGGTGAATCTAATTCTAGAAAGCCTGGGAAAGAGTTGGAAATTGTTGATAACTCTTCAAATTAAGGTAAGTTACCTGTTTGATTGAACTCGTAGTTAGGGACTGGGTGAGTCCATACTACAAGTGATTGTATTATACGTGATTGTGGTCATTGTTGTTGCATGATTCACATGGTGTGTGAACATGTGGTGATCTACGAATGCGTAGATGTTGAATTGGTAATGTGCATGTTTAGATTCACAAAGTGTGTGAACGTATAACTTGCCATTCCAATGTAAAGGATTCACAAGGTGTGTGAACATGTGGTGATCTACGAATGCGTAGATGTTGAATTGGTAATATGCATGTTTAGATTCACAAAGTGTGTGAACGTATAACTTGCCATTCCAATGTAAAGGATTCACAAGGTGTGTGAACATGTGGTGATCTACGAATGTGTAGATGTTGAATTGGTAATGTGTATGTTTAGATTCACAAGGTGTGTGAACGTATAACTTGCACTTCCAATGTAAAGGATTCACAAGGTGTGTGAACCAATGGTGGATTTGAAATATGATGCACAATTGGTGTTTTGTGTGTTTATATATGTGTTATAGTAAGTTAAAATAATTGTGCATGAATGGGGGATGTATTGAGGTTTTGGTTGAAAACGAACCGTTAGTAAATCATTTTGTATGTGGTTAAATGTTGTCATCAACATTTTTTTTGAAACCTCATTAGTGTATCCATATGGTGTTATGGAGTACACGTGGTAAATGATGAGATAATCTTACTTAGTTCTAACGAACTAATGGTGAATTTAAATGTGGTGCTTACAGGTACACGGGTGTAGGGTGAGTGGTGATGGTGATCGGGAATCGAACGTGGAGGCTCGTGTGGTGGTTTAATATATAAATAATTGAACATGTGTGAAGATTTTGTGTAATAAATGGTTGGTGGAGTTTGTAAACATACTTAAACTTAAACTTGTTTTTAACAGGTGTTGGTAATAGTATGCTTAAAAGTTTGTAAAACACAAAAGTCGTTTTATTTTGACTGGGACCTAACGTAAATTATTAAATAATGTTGTAAAATGTCATGCGGGGACATGAAAGTGACTGGGGTGTCACAAGTTCCAATGCTGGTTTGCATGGGAATAAAGTCTCAGAATGATTCCCGGACATCCCTGATGTCCCAAAATCAAGGATCTTTGAAGCTAATGGAATATAAGCTTCAACTTGCTTGTTCTTCTCAGCCTTTAAACTTTCCATTTCTCTTAGAAGCCTTTGATTCATCCGTTGTTGATCTATCATTTGTTGTTGTACCTGTTGAAACATACTCAAAATATAATTGTTAAAAACAAGTACATGGGCAGTGGTGGTCATTCTTATTTATGGAACACTTTCGGCTACGAATGTAGTCTTCTTTCCAGAATTCTCGGGCTTCTTGGAGAAAACGGGAATCTGCGAGGATACATTAGTAGTAGTAGCAGAAACAGTAGGTAATGCAGATGTTGATATTGGTTGTGAAGCCATTTTTCATTATAGTTGTTCGAAAAAACGCCTTTAAGCAAAGTTTTTATTATTAAAAACACAAGTTTGCCCAACGGTGGGCGCCAAATTATTTCGGGTAAAAATTAACAAGTATAATTTTTAGTAAAACCGAGTAAGAAAAGTGGGGTATTGTGTTTTACAATCAAATATATCAAGTATATCAAATTTGCTAGAGAAATATCCCTGAGGATCCTTGGGATATTTCAGAATATGAAACAGAAAAATAGCCAAACACATAAGATTTAGACGAGGAATAGCCTTTAATCTCTTAGGATTGCCGGCATAAAAACATCGGGAGGTGCCAAATGTCACTCTGCCTAGTTTATTAATACGTAAAAAATGAAATTACAAAGAAAGAGCGCAATATGATCGATGCTAGTGGTGTATGTATTCTCATATATCTACTGAGTGTGTCGTGTCCCTAATATCAATCAGTGCCTCGGTATTTATACAAAGAAATTACAAAGAACGGCCATATAGCCGTTGCGGATAATCCGGCATCTTTCCATACGTGGGTGACTTGTTCAAATTAATAACGTGGAATCCTCAATGTTACCGCGGTCCATGATCTTTTGGTTGGAATGTGTTTTGACTCCTTCCGTGATTATAGCTCATCAATCTGTTAACCTGTTTTATCTTGAAATCTCAGAAATCAAATTAGGAATAAACAGATATATTAGTCAGTTGTAAATATATCCCTAAATATCTCCAAATATCCCTGATCCTAAAATATTTCGGGTGATTTTCAGTGCACAACATATATGATATATATATATAAACATATGCAATACATAACATAACGATAACAAAGTAGATGCTAATACATTTCGATTAAATTATTATTACGTATAAATCCATGCATGATAACAAGATAGTAGTATTAGTAGCAGCAGCAACATATTAAGAAAATTGTAATGGATATACATAAATATATATGTATGTATATGTGTGTGTGTGTATTTATACATACATACAGATATAAGATTTAAAAATTTTATAAATTTTTTTTTCAAAGATATTAAATTATAGATATTTAATAAAATGATTTATAAACTTTTTGCATAAAATAATAAAGTAGACAAATTGGAGGGACTGGAATTGGAGATTTATAAACTTGTTTTTTGTGTTGAGGAAAGTTAAAGAAGAAATTTCGAAAAAAAAAGAATTAGGGGACTAGAACTATCAATCTTCAAATCTTCTTTCCCCTTCACTCGTTTCTTCACCCGACCGACCCACCGACCCGGTTTCAACCCGTTTTTTCTCCCGTGCGAACTAACGTGGTTACAACTGGATTGATTGCATTTTAGGCAATCTCTTGACCACGTTAATCACTGGGAACAATTAATTTAGATGTTTCATTTAACGAGTGATTGGGTTACCAAAGACATGAAATCAACTAGCAATTCGAAATCAACCACCTTGAGTATAAAAACCAAATTAGACAAACCTTTAAGATCCTTTTCTTATGCCAAAGCTGTCTGGACATAAAAACCACTCTCACAAATGCTCGTTAGTGTGAATCGAACAAGAGATCGACCGCTTTTTGTTACACACTCGAACCTCACCAATGTGATAAAATACCAAGTATTAACCTATATCAAACCAATCGTCATCATCCAAGGATCAAAATCCCTATGCAAATAAGTGCTCTCGATATGTTAATTGCCCCAATTGAATTGAACTTGAACTAAGGTTTACGTTGAGTTGGGAATTTTTTTAGAAACTCGAATAATAGATATTTGAAACGGGTTCAACGAACGAACCACTCCCATGGCTTAGCGGTAAGGCGCGAACGAAGGTGGTGGGCGCGTATTCGAAACCCGCCCGATAGTACCAAAGCCAGTTTTGTGCCTTTCACCCTCTTTCCATGCATTTCTTTATAATTTTTTTCCTTAAACTTAAAACAAAATTCTGAACTTCTTAAAAATAATGAGAACTATTTTAGTTAAAAATTTACTTAATTAAAAATGATAAAGCTTTATTATACAACTATATATATATATATATATATATATATATATATATATATATATATATATATATATATATATATATATAGGGTTTGAATCCTTTGAAAACCCGATCTTAAAGAGAAAACCCTTAAACCCTACGTGGACCGTTAGATCAAAGTTATTTTAGATTTTAATCAATTAATCAGAATAAACATGTGGTCCACAATTAAAGGTGAATATTTTAATGGGGTTTTTAAGAGTAAATTTACTCTTTTACCCTTTGAGGGGTATAATTGACTTTGTCTTTTTTTTCTTCTCTCTCCTCTCTCCTCTCTCCTCTCTCATCTCTCCTCTCTCTCCACTCTCCTCTATATATATAATTTGTATATTTAATTTTCCAGAATACTACACATGTGTAATGTTTTATTTTTTGGTTAAAAAATTATTTTTTTAAATATTACAACTATAAAAATGTATAATTTTCATACAAAAAAAGTCATATTTTATTAAAAACAAAAAATATGCGCATTATAGGTATTGCTTTACAAGGTGTACTTTATGCATTAAAAGTTGTACATTTTTTATACTACACATGTGTACTTTTTCAGATTTTATAGGTGTTGCTTGACAAGGTGTACTTTAAGCAGTAAAATTTGTACATTTTTAAAACTACACATGTGTAGTTTTCAGATATCATAGATGTTTGCTTGACGAAGTGTAATTTACGTAGTAAAACTTGTACATGTTTATTGCTACACATGTGTAGTTTTTCAGATCTTATAATAGTGTTTATATCAAGTGTATTGTTTGTTGTAAAATTTGTACATTTTTATTTTACACATGTGTAGTGTTATATTTTATATAATGACTTTTTTAAAAACATGTGGTCCACATTTTTATTTTCTGTTTTTTAAAAAAAATAATGACTTTTTTTGTATGAAAATATACATTTTTGTAGTTGTAATATTTTAAAAAATATTTTTTAACCAAAAAAATAAAACATTACACATGTCTAGTATTCTGGAAAATAAAATATATAAATTATATATAGGGAGAGAGGAGAGAGGAGAGAGAAGAAAAAAAAAGAGAGAAGAGAGGAGAGAGAATCTGGTTAATTAATGAAGAGAAAGGAGAGAAAATATGGTTAATTAATGAAAAGAGATGATAGTTAGTGAAAATACTATTATACCCTTTTTATTTTATTAATTGAAATATAAAATAAGTTTGATCTAAGGGTTGAGATTGAGTTTAAGGGTTTTCTCTTTAAGATCGGGTTTTCATTTGATTCAAATCCTATATATATATATATAGGAGGCGGATCCAATACATAGGGGGTTTAACGTGAGAAGGATAGGAAGTAAATCTAGCCCTTGATCAAATTAATTAACGGTTAAGATATGGTAGTCCCCACTTTTCATTTAAAACTTGCGTGAATTAAAGTTTGAAGGGCAAAAAAGTAATAGCCTACATTTGTTGATTTTTTTTGTGGGTAAATCAAGTTCCACCATTTTTTTATAAATCGAATAAGTTTTAAATGGTTATTCGTTTTTTTTTTAAAAAAATACACCATAAAATAGAGAATTTTATTATCTTTAATTTGAGTATAATATTGTTACGGTTTTCTTTCATTTTTTTTACGTGGTCCGTGATTTATTGGTCCGTGATTATCAGATGGTCCGTGATTTTTACATTAGTTACGTGATAATTGGTCCGTGATTATTCAGTTTGCCCTTAATTATTTTGATTTTTATACGTGGTCCGTGATTTGTTACATATGGTCCGTGATTAGTAGTCCGTGATTATTCAGTTGGTCCTTGATTATGCCTGTTAAACGATGGTCCGTGATTTTATATAACGCGGTCCGTGATTTTACACAGACCATTATACCTGTTGATACACGTTTTTGTCCCTAGTTCAGTTTTGTAACTCTTATCATGTAAATGTTCAAAGTATTAATGGAAGTTGTCTTTATATCTATTTCATAATGTTTATTTCTATTGATTATTGTCTACTAATGTTTATCTATTTAGTTGATCTGATTATAAACTGAATTGAGTATGAAGGTTACTCATTCGGCCGAATGACTCTAGAATGAAGTCATTCGGCGAATGAAGGTTATAGCGAATGTCTGAGTTCAGAATGAGTCATTCGCCGAATGACTCATTCGAATGACTGCTCATTCGAGCTTAGTCATTCGCCGAATGAGCTGCTTCGGCCACTCATTCGGCCGAATGACTACAGCCTATATATAGATGTTCAAATCATTTCAAACCTAACTTTTCAGAGCCCTCATTCTTCCCTAGCACTCCAATGTCAAAACCCTAGAAGATCTGATCGGTTCTTGATCATCCAAGTTCGATTCTCAACCCGTGGTGTTCGATCGTTGCTTCCAAGTTGTTTCTACAGCCTCGGATCACCACGGTTCCTGTTGGTTTCGATTGGAAAACCCTGGAATAGGATTCCGCACTATCCCAGAGGTTATCGAGTAGTTTTCTATTGGATTCGGATTGTTTCCGAGCTCCCGATCGGTCCAACAAAGTGGTATCAGAGCTTTGGCTCTTGATTCTACTCGATTTCCACTCAAAATCAATAGATCTGAGATTCTCAAAACCCTAAAACCCTAAATGTCAATCGGTTTGACATGATTTCACGGATGAAATTGGCTGAAACTTGATCTCCATATACCTGAGGATAAGTATAAGTTGATTATCAGAAGCAGGATCTATCAAAGTCACAAGAAATCGAATGAGAGGTCTAAGTGTGTGTTTCGCCGAAAGAGGGGTGTCTGAAATCACGAAAGAGAAATTTGGTCGAATGACTCTCATTCGGCCGAAACACAGTTATATACCATAGAGTCATTCGCCGAATGAGCTAGGCGAAAGGTCACATAACCTCTGTTTCATTCGCCGAATGAAAGTGGCGACTGAGTCATTCGGCAAAGTTCATTCGCCGAATGAGAATGTCGAATGAGACATTCGACACCCTTCATTCGTCGAATGAATTTCATTCTGTGTAACTGATTCGGTCGAATGACTCATTCTCATTCGGCCGAATGAGTCCATTCTGCCTCTCATTCGTACGAATGAGAGATGACCTTCTCCAAAACTCCAAAAGTTCACAAATTTGACAATTTTAGCACCAAACTTTTAGCCAATTATGAAGATATGTCTAGTTGGTTCAGGAGCCAGATATGACAGACATCCGAATCTACAAATGATCATCTAAAACAAAATTGAAAATAGAAAATCTTTTTGTATTTTTCTGAAACAACCAAACAACTGTACAAACACACATTAAAAGCTAGTAAACACATATTTTTGTGAAAATCCCATTAATAAGATAACACATATCTCTGATCACATCATATAACCTTCAATGAATGCTTTGCTTCAATCACAATTTCAATTTTGATACGATTACGGATATATTTGTCCAAATTTAAACTGAACAATACACAACTCTTAAACAAACTAAATGATTACTCATATTTTCTGATTGAGTTCCCCAATTCATTTCATCAATCAAGATCAAAATAAGTTCAAAACTCATTTCAGCATATCTTAATACCAGTCATCATGAATTCAATAAGATTCAATCATTTATTATCTTTTTGTGTTTTTCTTGTTCTATCCAAATGGATGGCTTCAGCTAGGTCCGTCCTAGCAATATGGCACATGTATGGAATCGAACTTTATTTGTTTAAGTTTTTCTCAAGCTTAATACCAGCTTGCATTAGGTTTTCTTCAAGCTTAATACCAGCTTGTTTTTAATTTTTCTTTACCAAGCTTAATACCAGCTTGTCTTTGATTTTCCTCAAGCTTAATACCAGCTTGCCTTTATTTTTCTTTGAATGAAACCTCATTTGATTCCTTGATGACAGGTGTATGCTTGATTTAAGTCAAAAACCATTTCTTACTCAAAAGCCTTAATGAGATGGATCCCACAAATCAAACTTTCTAAGTTCTCATAAGTTGTTTATTTATTTTGTATAGTCAGCCTATCAGTACATCCCATCATCATTTCCTTGTGATTTTAACTCATGCATTCATTTCTGCTTTTATGACATAATGAAATCAATGTGCTATATCATTAAACAGGACTGTTTCATTTTTAATTTTTTTTTTATTGTTTTTGGTTTTTCAAATTTTCTATTGTTTTTGGTTTTTCAATTTAGAATTTCTCCCCCTAAAAACCTAAAAATAGAAAATCTTTTTGTGTTTTTGATGAGAAAAAATAACTGTACAATAGAAACTAAAAATACTAAAAAATAAACAAAACTATCTAATTAAGGTGATGATCATTTGTTAGACTCAGATGAAGATTGAACTTCATCCTTTTGGAAAACACCATTAGCCGATAACAGATATAAAAATCTGGGTTTATCAAAAGCTTTTGTGAAAAGATCGGCTTTTTGGTGATCGGTGTGAATTTTAACAACATCGATTAATTTCTTCTCAAAACAATCACGTATGAAGTGATATTTTATGTCGATGTGTTTGGTTTTGGAGTGCTGCACTGGATTTTTAGTGACAGCAATGGCGGCAGTGTTATCAACATAAATCGGAGTGTTAGAAAAATGTAACCCATAGTCCCTGAGTTGCTGTTGAATCCAAATAATTTGAGAACAGCAACTTGCAGCAGCAATATATTCAGCTTCACAGGTTGAAGTAGACACCGACGTCTGCTTCTTGCACTGCCAGGTGACCAATCGGTTTCCAAAGAACTGACATCCCGCAGATGTTGACTTGAAATCTCTTTTGCATCCACCATAATCTGAATCACTATATGCAGTAAGCTCAAAGTTATCATCATTAGGGTACCATAAGCCAAGTTCCGGTGTACCCTTCAGATAACGCATAATCCTTTTGACAGCAATCAGGTGAGAGACTCTTGGTTTGGATTGATAACGAGCACACAAGCAAGTGGCAAACATGATATCTGGCCGAGAGGCAGTGAGATACATGAGAGATCCGATCATTCCCCGATACAGAGTGGCATCAATTAACTCCCCCTTTTCATCTGGAGTAATCCCGTGATTAATCGCCAGTGGGGTACCAGCAGGCTTCGCATCAGACATACTGAACCGGCTCAGAATGTCACCAACGTATTTGGTTTGATGAATAAAAATACCTGCCTCAGACTGATCCACCTGTAAACCCAAGAAAAACTTCATTTCTCCCATCGAACTCATTTCAAATTTTTCTTTCATTACACTCTCAAATTCCTTGCACAGATTATCATTGGTAGATCCAAAAATTATGTCATCCACATATACTTGTACCAAGAGTAAATCACTGTCCTTCTCACGGATGAATAAAGTGCAGTCAATGACACCTCTTCTGAACCCGTTGTTCAGAAGGTGAGTGGAAAGTGTCTCGTACCACGCTCTCGGAGCCTGATGCAATCCATACAACGCTTTGTCTAGCTTGTAGACTTTATCACGATGCAATGGATCTTCAAATCCGGGAGGTTGATTGACATACACTGTTTCACTGATAACTCCGTGAAGGAATGCGCTCTTTACATCCATTTGATAAACCTTGAACCTTTTGAAGGATGCATAAGCCAGAAAGATACGAATGGCTTCTAGTCGAGCGACCGGAGCAAACACCTCATTATAATCCAATCCCTCTATCTGTCTGAATCCTTGAACCACCAGACGAGCCTTGTTTCTCACAATTATCCCGTGATCATCCTTTTTGCAACGAAGAACCCATCTAGTGCCAATTACTTTTGCACCTTTGGGTTTATCAACTAGTTGCCAGACCCCTAACTTCTTGAACTGCAAAAGTTCCTCTTGCATGGCGTCTACCCATGACCTTTACCCAGATTACACGTGGCGTATTCTGGTGGCTTCCTACGCTTCTCACGTTAATTTTCTTTGTACAATAACCGGCCCCTATATATATATATATATATATATATATATATATATATATGTATGTATTACATTTTCAGAAGTATAATTTTATTTATAACAACCAATCTTTTAAGCAAATAAAAGTTTTATAATTTTTATTTTATATAATTGATTGTATTTATAGAAAATATAATTTTTATAAATATATATTTTTAAAATTTTTAATAAATAGATTTTGACAATATAAGTTATATATAATTATGTGCAGACTATAAATCATTTTGAATAACAAAAAGGTATTATACATAGGTTTGTTTAAATAAATCATATTATAAAAATCACTAATTTTGGTGTAAGTTAATAACAAAAGTGTCATTACAAAATTAAGTATAGCATAATCATATTTAATTATTCCAAATAATTAAATAATTATTCCATAAAAATAACTTATAAATTTTAAGATATGTTTATATTAATAACCGTTATTCCTGAGGCACAACCTTGTTTACAGGGTTTTTATAATAAGTAAATAGAACATTCAAATAAGAAAAAGCCGTCTGTTGCTTTTAATTTGTGTCTGCTATGTGCCATCTTGCTTCTAAATTTATTTCTCTTTTTTTCCTCAAGAAAACTCACAGAAAACACACTGCTTCCTTCTAGGTTTTGATTAGGTTTGTTTGGCTCTGGTACCAATTGTTGGCACATTTGAATCCCAAAACACTAAACATGTGTAGAACACTCAACAAATATAGTCTCTTTTACTAATATTCTTACACTCAAAATGCAAAATAACACTTCAAACTCTATTTATACAAAACAAAATTTGCAATTTAAGTTATCCTACTTAGTCAATAAAACTTAAATAAAACAAATTAAACAAACCAAACTAAATATTACTTCTTTTTTTTTTTTGGAAAATTGATCCAATGGAATTTACGTAGGACATCCATCAGAATTTCTATCTTCAAAACACCACTCAAACTACTAGGCAAACGTTATCATATTCCTCCGTTTGATTGAAAAATGAAACGAATTACTATGATAAAACCTTCCAAAGTCAAGATTAAAACTTAAGATGTCAAAAAAAATCGAAGCTTTCTCTCTAATTTTCTGTCATTGAATCATAATAATTGACACACGGTAAATTTATCTAATCATTGAATTCGATTAGAAAAAGATTTACTCCTATAAACAATTCAATCACATGTATAATTGACTATTTGACTATAATAATTTTGTGTGGTTGCCACTCGCAATCAGGAGTGCATTAAATCGAACAGTTGAGCAAACTTTTATAATCTTTATTGGGCCGAAATAGCTGATCAGCCTAAAGAAACACAGATACTGTGTTCAATAATGCTAGCCATGCATCACCAACTTGTAACATATGATTTGATGTAATAAACAGAAGTAACAATCTAATTTGAGCGTCGGTTATATATTAAATTGAAACTTTTGAAGCACATAGAAATAAGAATACGTATTGATATAAGTTAGAAGGTGTGAAGTACACGTCTCTTATAACTATACTTATTTCAGGCACCAAATAACCCGAGGATTTAATGAGGGAGGGCCACTTAGTTTAGGTTCGGTGGCAACGTTTCTAGACGGTAGAGCTCTTTGGTGGGGATCTCATTGACTAGAAGTTGATTTAGATATACATGATTCATGGATTTTGCATAATAAATTGATTAACCCTCGGGTCCCTCTTGATACCCGATTAACCGGAAGGAACATGTATAGCGCGGCTGCAAGCTACAAGTCGGTGGCCTTTAAGGAAAAGTGCTTTAAGTAGATATTGAACTTGAGACCTTTTGGTTGTCTCTTCCCCATTTTAACCACTATACCACTTCCCTGTATATTTGGGGTTATCATTAGTAGTAAGTTATGTTAACGTTGGTAGTAATATTAACTGTTTATAAAGTTGTTGATCATCAGCACTAATCTAACTGTTTATATAGTTCTTGTTGAAAGTCTTTCCAATGATGTAAATGTTCGATTAACACCGGTTATAACTGTGAACATTCAACAACCGTCCAAAACATCGTGTGTTTGTCTCATATACAAAAACAATCTTTAGAATGGTTTAACAAATCGAACTCACATATTGGTAGAGTTTATCTGAATAGAATATCTTACAATTACAAATGTAAAATGGTAATGTGATGTGCGTCATATATTTAGGCAATTTCACTTGCATAGACTGATGATATCAGCCCTGGTGTGATGATAATTTACCCAGAAAACTCAAACACACGAACTCAAGAACTTGCGATTATGAGCCAGAAAACCAGAATTCTTTATTAAATCAAAAAGTGGTACACCAAAACCAATAATCTATACCCCTATTTATAATAAACCAAAAGATAAACCACAAATAAATTCTATCCCTAAAAATCTGCTTAAAACAATCTTAATTTAAACAAAACTAAAAAACTCAAATAAAAAAACCAAACTTTCTAACTTTTAACCCCTTTGACTATTGGGTATTTACAAGATTAGTCCAACAATCACCCCTCTAATCTTGTAATACTCATTCCATTATCACAATAGTGCAAGCCCAAAACCATCATCTTGAGTTAAATTGACCTCTTCCTCCTTCGGTTTTGACTTTGGACATTCATAGGCATAATGACCAAGTTCTTCACATCTATAGCACTTGACCCGCGACTTGTCACGTTGCCCCCTTTGATCTCTTCCTTGTTGACCCTCACGGCCCACTTCAGCCCTAATACTTTTGCCTCGGTTTTGTTGGCAACAATCACAGCCACCACACCTTCCATTCTTCTCTTTAACTTGTTTATCATTATGAACAAGTAAGAGTTTTTCACGCACATCTCTAGCCAAGTCTTCTTGGGGTTTCACACGCTCTTCGTAAGCCTTCAAACGACCCACCACTTCTTCGAATGCCATATTCTCAATCTCGGAATATTGCTCAATTGAAGTCACAATAGGTAAGTATTTTGGAGGCATAGAGTTTAGAAACTTCCTTACCATTACTTCTTCTTCAAGGGAGGACCCAAGACTCCTATATTTAGATTGTATCCCACTCAATCTTCCCGCGAATTCATCCACGGTCTCGGTCTCTAGCATCCTCATTCCTTCCAACTCACTCCTAAGTGTTTGTAGGCGAGCCTTTTGAACCCTCTCAGCTCCTAAGAATCTCACCCGTATGGCATCCCACACATCCTTTGGCTCTTGGTACTTAGAAACTTGAAGGAGAACATCTTCGGGTATTGATTGAAAGATCAAAGCTTTGGCCATATTCTTCCTTCTTGCATCTACTCCTCCTCCTGTCACAGGATCTATGGCATCTTGCAACCCGTGTGCTGCCAAAACAGTCTCCATCATGATGGACCAAGCTGTGTAGTTGGTTGTGGTCAGCTTTGGGCAAAGCAAACTCACATTGCCGGGCTCACGAACTGGTCCAACAACCCCACCAGCAGGTATGGCCATCAGTTCAACAAAAAATTACCTTATCAAAAACAGAATAAAACCAGCAGCACCCACCAGATCAATCTGTCACAGATTGATTTTCACCCCTTAATTCCTGAATCACTCAAGATTGAAACCAACTGGAACTTTCACAGCCCCCCTCCTTCGTTCAAACCTATCACAGGTCAGATTAAAACCAGTTGAAGCCTTCACAGCTCCTTCCAGCTCCTGAATCGCACAGGATTGAGACCAATTGAAGCTTTCACAGCTCTCGGTCAGACTATCCAGCCCTCACAGCCTCCAACAGAACACCGATTGAAGCTCTCACAGCCTTCAACCCAAAATCGAACCCAAAATTGAGAGTACTAACCTGCGTCGCACAAGCTTACTACCCAAACCCTTGATTTTTCTATCGGCTTCTTGATCGACTCACACAATCAAGTCTTCTGCTTCACAGTCGCCTCACACGACCCAAGCTTTCACCGCGATGATCAATTCTTCACAGCTTCGGCCTTAGACTTGATTGCCTCACGCAATCGGTCTTCTCCTTCTCTGATCGCCCTTCTGAATCGAGCCTTCAACAGGCTCTGATACCAATTGATGATATCAGCCCTGGTGTGATGATAATTTACCCAGAAAACTCAAACACACGAACTCAAGAACTTGCGATTATGAGCCAGAAAACCAGAATTCTTTATTAAATCAAAAAGTGGTACACCAAAACCAATAATCTATACCCCTATTTATAATAAACCAAAAGATAAACCACAAATAAATTCTATCCCTAAAAATCTGCTTAAAACAATCTTAATTTAAACAAAACTAAAAAACTCAAATAAAAAAACCAAACTTTCTAACTTTTAACCCCTTTGACTATTGGGTATTTACAAGATTAGTCCAACATAGACATGAATACAAAAATCAACTACGTTGGCGAATGAAACCCCTTTTTATCAATTTGATGACAAACTCGTGTGATATATTAACACTATTCCGCACACGTAGAGGTGTAAATGAACCGAATGAACACGAGCGAGCCCTTGTTCGTATTCGTTTGTTTAACTTTTTGCTTGTTCACGAACGATTCATGAACGCTGATCGAACGAAAATTTTTGTTCGTGTTCGTTCATTAAGGAATTTAACTTGTTCATGAACGGTTTACAAATGCAAACGGACACATTTTATTTAAACAATAAAAATCCGCATTTTTAATCTCAAACATTAGAGATAATCATTTATAATATGAAGTTAATTATTATTGTCTTAAACTAATAATAGCTTAAATATTATGATATTAAACTAAAAATAAAATTTAGGAATATACAACACATTTAATGAAGAAAAATATAATAAATGAACATAAGCAAACATAAACGAAAACATTACCTAACATTTATGAATACAAATGAACGAACATGACATCTGTTCATGTTCGTTCGTTCATTTAAATAAATGAAAAAAAAATTTGTTCGTGTTCGTTCCTTTATGAAACGAACGAACATAAACGAATTTCCCGCCAAAAGTTTAATGAATTGTTCGCTGAACGTTCAGTTCGTTTACAGCCCTACGCACACGACACATATTAGTGCATCAAAGAGGAAACATTTCGGTGATAACTAACTACATTTTTTCATTCTATTTTTTCTCTACATTGACCTAAAAAACGATGGACAAGATCAATGTATTTAGAACCGGATCGGACTTTGAACCGCACGTCTTACAGGTCACTGCTCAGAGTGGTCGAACCAGATTCAAGAACCGGATGACATAATGAATATAAATAATTCTCCAAACAAATTTATACAATTATAAATACATTTAATCAAACATATAATGTTTAAACAAACATAATCATGTCAAAAAAAAATAGTATTTGGTTTTAATATTTCATTCTTTGGATTTTAGTTTAAAACAATAAAGAAACCAAAATTCGGTCCGACCGCTGAACTGGGCCTAATAATTTTTTAGGGATGTGCTGGTTGGTTAGCAAGCTCTATGTGGACTTCAAGAAAAATAGAAATATGGAACGAGAAAAGGGGGACTGGGGGATGGGACTCAGGAGTAGGCTTGTAGATAAACCGAACGAACACTAACCCATGCATGTTAGTATTTGTTCATTTAAATTTATCTGAACACGAAAATGAACACGAAACATTAATGAAAATGAATTTTGTGTTTGTGTTCATTCGTTAGAAAATTAAACGAAGTGTTCATAAACGTAAATGAACACAAACGAACCAAAATAAGCGAAACATAATTGAACATAAATGAACATAATAAAACAAGTGTATACAAACACAATTGAACAAGCATAAAAAAACACAAATGACAAGTCTCTGAAATGTCAATATAAATCATCCATAAATCAGATAGTTAACGGAACATGCATGAACATTAGATAGTTAACGAAAATAAACGAACTAAAATAAATGAACACAAATAATCGAACATAAATGAACGAACATAACCGAACAATTCATGAACATAAATAAACGAACACTAGGTGTGTTCATGTTCGTTCATTTATTAAATAAACAAACATAAACAAAATTTTCCTACAGTCCTACTCAGGAGCGTCAACCGGGAGAAGGGAAAGGCTAATTAGGGTTTCTAAGCTGGTTCGTCTTTTTGTCTTGAGAGTGCGCCAGTGCGGGAGATGCATGGTAGCTTACCGTTGCCTTCATTTGTTCGCCTTCATCGATGTGGAAACTGAAGCATCATGGAACCAATTAACCATGGTTTATGTTTAGAGCAATCCACCATCCGAACAATAAAGCGCCTTGGGTATACCCCATCATCATCGGCCATCTCCATTGAATGCATTGTCTAGCTCTATGTATCACTTGCGGAATCGACAATGTCGATCACTTATTCATAATCTGAAACAATTTATTGATCAGTATATGCTAACGAGTATCAAATCCACTGAATCAATTTTCCTCTGAGGTGCTGAACTGAACGCATCGTGTCTACTATCACGAAAAGCTACTCTTACAAGACTTCAAGTTACAATCTTAAGCTTACATAGTTACATGCTTACATTACATGTTCCTTTTGAGTTAATCAATTATTTAGTTTATTAATTCATTAGGGTTTAGTTGAATTAGCGATTTAGTATTTTTGGTAATTTAGTTGATTTCTTATTTATATATCTTTATGTCAAACGAAAGTAGAAAATGTGAACCTAGATACTCAGAAAAGAAGAAGAAATTAAAACTAGATGCTATAATTGAAATAGAAAAATGATCATTCCTAAAATATATTACAATTACAAAAAATAATATAAATAAGGAACAATAAAACATAGATAATGAACACCAAAATGTAGATAATGAACAACAAATTACAAATAATGAACACAAAATTATAAATAAGGAACAACCCATTCAAATGTCGAAAATGCAAATTTGAACGTAGAACAAAAAAATTCAAATGATGAACAATCAAGTGAAGAACTAAATTCAAATTATGACCACATAATACAACCGGTAAAGGCTAAAGAATACTTATAGAATTATTAAGAGCACATAATACAACAGGTAAAGGTTTTTTTAAAGCAATTGTTTCAGAACTTAATAAATTAGGAATTGATATAAATAATGTGTTGAAAAAATAATGACTGATGAGCCAAAACCATCATTCTCTTATTCTTTCCCTCCTTCCAAATAACTTTAGAAGACATTCTTCCTAACAATAACAGAAGACTTCCCTCAGAATAATATCAGAAGACCTTCGCTTGATCAACAACGAAAGTTCCTTCTAAGAATAACTCCGAAAGACCTTTTTCGGAAGCACATCTTCGGAATCTCTACATTACAAGAATAACCGCGGAAAAGCAAACACGGAAAAGACTCTGAAGCGAGTTGTTGATAACAACTACCGAAGACCAAGACTGAAGAACCACTGGTTTCTATTTATATATCGTTATTCTATATTCTATCTATTAGCCCATAAGGATTGGACACCCATATGCCAGTAAATCATCGCACCTACGGTCCAACCAATTGGGAGAAAAAGAACGATGAAATTAAACGATTTCGAACATTAAAATAATAAAAATTAAATAAAAATAATATTTACTAGGAATTACCACCTAAAAAGATTTAAATTAAATTATTTTTATAAAATTATTTGTAATTAACATTATGTTACGTAATGTCATGAATAAACGCAACCGATCAAGACCGAACACACGGATAACAATCGGGGTATAAAAACCCATTTCTTTCTTTCTTCCCCCATTTTTCAGCTTTTCCTCTGTCTCTCTAAGAGCTGAAAGCTCCTTTCTCTCTCTCTCTAAATTCCCTCTCTAGAACTCCATAGCCAAACCACCTCGAATCTTCATCAAATTTGGTGATTTTTGTGTCTTAACGACCCTCTAAACGAATAGAATGATGAAGTGTGATTTAAGCTTGGAACAACAAAACTCAAGGTAAATTCAAGATTTAGTTCAGGAATTTCAGGGTTTTATCAAACCCGAACCGCTGCACTAACAAGATTGGTTTTAGGACATGAAACCTAAATAAGAGTTCATGGAAATGGGTCTGGTTTACTTGGATCAAGCCGGAATAATGATTCAGGTTAGAGGATGTTAGTATCGACAGAAGCAGCTGGTAATATCGATGAGCCGCTGGAGAAGTGTGACAATCCGACATTTCAGGTTAACACCGTTATTCGAAAGCTAACAGAAATCAATCAAAATGGAACAAAATCAAACATGAAGGACTAGAACTAAACAAATCGGCTCCAAAACAATTAAAATACAAGGATTAAGTTTGTAATTAGTTTAAAATACATAATTTTGACTTTTATAGTCAAAATTCGGTTTAAGGATCCAATTGGAATTCTAATTTCACATAGATAATCAGTTACAAATCGAATTAAACACTCATGAACACCACATAGATGATTATAATCATTAATCAACCGTTATTAGACAATCAATGATCGAATTAAACTCAAAATGTTAATCAAAAGTCGTAACCGTTTCAAGGTGGTATCAAATTCAAACAACTCGATCATAATTCACGAAATTGGAACAGCAGAGCTTCTAGTCGGCATCATTAGGTTCTACTACATCTAACAATTCGATCACAGAAGTCTAAGAAGACGAGTTGGGTCGTGGGGTTAGCCGAACTTAAGGCTACAATAGAACTACATCAATTCTATCTTAAATCAGGTAATGATCAACTCTTACAGAACCTAAAAGGTCCGATTAAGGATAAACCAAACCCAATTTCGAGTTCTAATACCAAATGATTCGATTTTAAATTCTAGGGTTCTTGATATGAAACGATTTGGGGATTTTTAACAAATTGAATTTAAAAATCAAATTAACTTATACAGATAGTTTCGTGATATCACATTGAACGAAATTCCTATGTTAATTTCACTTAGAAATATCAAAATTCATAATTTCAAGTTCTAGGGGGTTTTGAAACAAACGGTTTTGGGGATTTCGATCTAAATAGGTTTAAAAATCAAATAAAAGGGTACTAGTAGTTTCAGAGGATCTCGATTAAGAATAACCCTATACTAATTTTGTGAAACAAAAACGAATTGTTAGATTTTGATTTCTAGGGTTTATTGAGAAAAACGAATTGGGGATTTTGAACTAGATGAACTTCATATTCAAATTAAATCTTTCAGAAATCTTTGAAATTCATCACTTAATGAAAACCCTATGGATTTAAAGTCTAACATAATCGAATTTGATGAATTCGAATCAATGGGAATGGGGTTAAGGTTCGAACCGACGATGGTCTCAAAAACCACATGATATTGACAAAGTAATTAAATTAAAACTATCCTTTGACTCGTCTGGATTCATAGAAAAGTAGCCCAATGATGATAGGATTGATTGATTTCGAATTGGGAGTCAATTGGAGACCAATAGGTTCGAATGAATAAACAAAGGGAATCAATCGAGTTATTGTTAAAATCATTTAAAACAAAAAACGAATTGCATATGCAGAAGCAGATCAACTGGTTGGTTGTGTCTGTCTGGTCCGGGAGGTCAAGGGTTCAACCCTTGCCCCAACATGTTTTTGATTTAAAAATCAGTTTTTGTACTTTTACCATAACTTCTTCGTTCTAACTTCGTTTTAACTCGTTCGAGTTGCGTTGGAACCATAATGGAATCACGAAAAAATAAAATGATAAAATTTATATTTTGACCACAAGACTAAGCGCGTATAATTACGTATCTTAAAATCAAATCGTATACGTTTATACGATTTAAACAAACAAATCCGAAATCATTCATACTCTTGTATGAACGTTTTAAAACAACTTAATATACGTGTGTTGACACGTATAAGACCGCAAACATGATTTGATGTTACGAATAACGTGACGTTATTGTAATAACACAGATTCTTCGTAGAAGGTTGTCTACGTGATTTCACGAGTATTTGATCATTCTACTTGCATACTAAGGTGCGTACACGGCCCCTGTTCTTATTTTCACTGTTTTGGGGGAGAAAACATGTGCAAAAAAACATTTTAGATACATATCACTTGCATGAGTTAGCTATTTACGATAAGTGCAAACATAGCATTACAAGTCCTTACATATCGAATCGTTTAGTTTGCCGTAGTGCAAAGCGTGGTAGTTGAAGATAGATCTATTGGGTTTGAAAAACCTCACTTGGTAGATTGTAGGTCTACGCAAGTGTTTAACTAGCCAACTCAAACATTACTATTGTTTGTGCTATACAATAGTGGAAAGGAAACCAACATTCAAACAGTCAGCTTACGTGTCGACCGCTTATGTAAATAGTACAAATGACTAGCTAACATGACTATGCATGTGTGATTATGTTATCTGCAAACAGTTCAGTTCAAACAGTTGTTTCAAACTTTTATGATCATTCAAACCTGTTGACTTGATTTACTTGTTTTCTCACGACACTAAAGCACAAGTAAGGACAAGCATGGACTAGGATGTGGAGTCTCATGCATACATTTTAATTCATGTGTTTTGAATTTGAATATTTAAGACTTTGAATTTGTAATTTACGATTTACAAACCGTTAGGTTTTGGAATTTGTTTTAAAACGCTTCCGCAAACTTTGAAACTTTGATATTACAGTTTAGACCAAAATTATGTTTGAAAATCATATAGAGGTCTTTCGCTATGTCTGATGACTGAGATCCTGGTTTGTCGCGCCCTAAACGGTATGATTACGTTAGTTGAAATTTGGGGGTGTGACAGATTGGTATCAGAGACATTGGTTATAGCGAACTAGGTTTGCATTGGTAGACTTAGACTATAACTGTTGGACATTAGACACACTTGCTTACATGATAGTTTGCATAACAATACATATGGTATTATGTAATAGACATGACATCACCATCCGCACCTATTAGTGAATATGAACAGCAAGTCGTATCATCAACAGATTCCAAGAAAAGGCGACTTGGGCTAGTGGATGACCCGATCCACTATGATGGGGAGACACACATACGACCGAGGGAGAATGACCGGTATCGGCAGTGGTTCCCTTATCTCATTCGCAGTTGGGTGCGTGAGGAGCGAGTACCTCCATCACTTCCTCCTGACACTACTACTAGAAGTTGGACATTACCTACTCTAAGATACCCACGAGAGCAGGCTTTTGCAGCTTTTGTTACACGTATGAATCGGGAGATTCACAACATGTGAGAGGCAGCTGGATAGATCACTGGATTACTAGAATGATGAAATAGGCTCTGTTATTCATTAAAACAAGTCAAGGGATGAAATAGGCTCTGTGACTCAATAAAATAAGTCAAGGGATGAAATAGGCTCTGTTAATCACGAAAACAAGTCAAGGGATGAAATAGGCTCTGTGACTCACTGAAACAAGTCGAGGGATTAAATAGACCCTATGATTCACTCAACGAGTCAGCGGATGAAATAAGCCCAATGACTCAAACAAAACCATTACTTAGTTCATGACTATATCTACTAGTTCCATTAAATTTATAGTTCTGAAAAATACAATACTGACAGCAGTTAATAAGGTTGTGGTTTAGCCTTGATTAGAAAATATCAGTTTTCTTTTTAACTCCTCGAAAACATTGTTGTAGCTCTTTGTACTTCCATATGTACAGTTTACAAGGACCACTTTATAAACTCATCAATTGTAAGATGAGAATTCAAACCCAACGTCTTGTCACGCTTGAAATACCACCAAGCGAACACTAGAGGATCGTGAGGGAAATATTTCCGTTACAGGTGCATACGTGAAGGCAAGTTACATTATATGAAAACCTTGGAGACCTCTATTGTGAGTCAACTATCAACTTGGGAACTTATGGGAGATACATTGACTACAAGGTGGTCAACTCCAAACAGCTACACTAACACTCACACAATGAGTGTCTCTACACTAGGTTAGATAAGAAAAACACACTCAAGCAAAATAACTATCCTTGTAGGATCTACACTAGATCCTATAGTGGCATTCAACTCAAGTAACTATCCCTAAGTATTTCTTTGGATAAATTATCCAATCATACATTATGTGACTATTGTCTGAA
Organism: Mikania micrantha; assembly: GCA_009363875.1. Lineage (NCBI taxonomy): Eukaryota > Viridiplantae > Streptophyta > Magnoliopsida > Asterales > Asteraceae > Mikania > Mikania micrantha. Next base: position 19,424,427 of record CM018681.1, read on the forward strand.
TCCTGATGTCCTGAATAAACTCTGAATCCCACAAAACCAAATAGCTCAAGGTAGGAGGAACTAGAATTCTTATGTAATGTAAATTGACGATCATGGTGCGCAACGTAATCGTGAATTTACAAGTACTCATGAATTCTGGCAAATTCTATGGTGAGCCTATTTTCGAAACACATACATAAAATATTCGCCTATCCTTCATTCTGGTGGTTGTAACGAATGCAGTTAATATATCAGGATTCTAAGATAACATTCATCAAATTTCCAGTCGTAGTTCTGGTTACCCTGTGTTCATAAAACCCTCACGGTGCGACTTTGCACTTCACCTGGATAACTTCAAATGTATGTCAAAACACCTACTAAAGATTCCCTATCAAGCGTAAAACGAAGTTTGATTTCATGTGTCTACCAAGCAAAGTTCTCAATGACCAAAACAACAACAAGAAACACCCAAGGATGCTTCGGTTGCAAAAAGCCAGGGCACTTCAATTGAAGCACGCTGGTAGTAACAACAAAAGGAACGAAAACAATGGTATGAGGGGGACAAGCCTTTATGATCATAAGAAGCATAGAGAAAATCTCAACCTCGCCACAAGTACATATATGCTAAATGAATTTTATGCTCTTTTGTTGTTTGATACTGGAACTGAAAAGAGCTTTAGATTTAACGAAATTAGTGAAATATTTGCCATAACCCCAACACCATTAGAGGTTGAATATACTGTAGAACTAGCTGATGGTAAGTTAGTTGCAGTAGAACATATTCTCAAATGATGTATTCTTGACTTGATGGGTCAGACACTTGATGTTGACCTTATGCCTATCGCCTTAGGCAGTTTTGATGTAGTCATTGGCATGGACTGGTTGTAGAAACACCAGGCCAAAATTAGGTCATGAGAAGATTGTCCGTATTCCTCTTCCACATGAAGAGACACTATGTGTACAAGGAGAGAAGATTATTATGCCACTGTGACTCATATCTTGTATAAAGGCACACAAATGTCTGCGTAAAGGTCATACAACAATTATAGCATTTATAAATGAGAAGACGGTATTTGAGAAGAAGATCGAAGATATTTCAGTGGTACGTGATTTACCTGAAGTATTTCCAGAATACCTACCAGGATTACCTCCTATCAGACAAGTGAATTTCCGAATCGACCTTACACCAGATGCAACACCGATAGCTAGAGCGCCTTATCGACTTGCACCATCTGAAATGCAAGAGTTATCTACACAACTGCAAGAGTTATTGGATATGGGCTTTATATGACCTGGTTTTTCACCTTGGGGAGCTCTAGTCTTATTTGTTAAGAAAGAGGACAAGACTTTCCGTATGTGTATTGATTACCAGGAACTTAACAAGGTTACCATCAAAAAAACCGGTATCCGTTACCTCGAATTGACGATCTGTTCAATCAGTTACAAGGTTCGAGTTACTACTCGAAGATTGATCTCAGATCGGGTTACCATCAACTCAGAGTCCAAGAGGAAGATATTCCAAAGACAGCATTTAGAACGCGTTATGGCCATTACGAATTCTTGGTCATGCCATTTGGGTTGACAAACGCTCCAGCAGTATTCATGGATCTCATGAATCAAGTCTGCAAACCTTATCTTGATAAGTTTGTCATTGTTTTCATTGATGACATTCTCATCTATTCTTAGACTGAGGAGGAGCATGCTGAAAATCTTCGATTGATGTTAGAATTATTGAAACAAGAACAATTGTACGCTAAGTTCTCGAAATGTGACTTCTGGATGCGAAAAGTTCAATTCTTGGGACATATAGTTAATGAAAAGGGCATACATGTTCATCCAGCAAAAATTGAGGCGATTAAGAATTGGGAAGCACCAAAGACCCCTACCGAGGTACGATAATTTATAGGTTTGGCGGGTTATTACTGACGATTTATTGAGGGTTTTCAAAAATCGGTCAACCAGTCACAACTCTTACTCACAAAGGGACGAAGTATGATTGGATGGATAAACAGGAAGCTGCATTCCAGCTATTGAAACAAAAACTCTGCAGTGCACCGATTCTGTCCTTACCGAAAGGGACGGAAGACTTTGTGGTGTATTGTGACGCATCTGCCCAGGGTTTGGGATGTGTGTTGATGCAACATGATAAAGTGATTGCTTATGCGTCAGGACAACTGCGACCACACGAAAAGAATTACACTACTCATGATTTGGAGCTAGGAGCCGTGGTATTTGCCTTGAAGATTTGGAGGCATTACTTATATGGAACCAGGTGTACCATTTACACTGATCACAAGAGTTTGCAACATATCTTTGATCAGAAGGAACTCAATATGAGATAGCGATGGTGGGTCGAGTTGTTGAATGACTACGAATGCGCGATCAAGTATCATCCGGGAAAAGCTAATGTGGTAGCTGATGCTCTAAGCAGAAAAGACACAGCATCAACAAGACAGGTTCGCGCACTTATGTTAACGATACACACTGACTTACCTGACAAGGTACACAGTGCTCAGCTTGAAGCCTTAGAAAAAGATAACTTGGAACAAGAATCCTTATGAGTAATGGAAAAACAATTGGATTTCATGACTGATGGAACTCGTTGTTTCATGAACCGACTTTGGATACCTTTGCATGGTGGTCTAAGGGAACTCGTGATGGGTGAAGCGCACAAGTCTAGATATTCAGTCCATCCGGGGTCAGACAAAATGTGTCATGACTTGAAGGAACGGTATTGGTGGCCTCACATGAAGGCCGACATTGCTAAGTACGTTAGCAAATGTTTGACTTGTTCTAAAGTCAAAGTGGAATACCAAAAACCATCTGGTTTACTGCAACCAGAAATACCTTTGTGGAAATGGGAACAGATTTCGATGGATTTCATTACTAAGTTACCCCGTACATCAAGTGGTTGTGATACGATATGGGTAATTGTCGATCGACTAACGAAATCTGCACATTTCTTGGCCATTAAGGAAACCGGAAAAATGGAGAAATTGACTCGTATTTACCTCAAGGAAGTGGTATCGCTGCATGGCGTGCCAATTTCTATCATATTAGATCGGGATGCTCGATTCACTTCAAACTTTTGGAATCTCTCCATAAGTCTTTGGGAACTCGTTTAGACATGAGTACCGCATATCATCCACAAACCGACGGTCAGAGTGAATGTACAATCCAAAAACTTGAGAACATGTTACAAGCTTGTGTCATTGATTTTGGTGACAGTTGGGAAACCCACTTACCTTTAGTGGAATTCTCTTATAACAACAGTTATCACACAAGTATTCAAGCGGCACCATTTGAAGCTTTATACGGTCGTAAATGTCTTTCACCGGTTTGTTGGGCTGAAATTGGTGACAGTCAGATTACAGGACCTGAACTAGTACATGAAACGACAGAGAAGATTGTACAAATCCAGAACTGTATGGCAGCGGCTCGGGATCGACAAAAGAGTTACACTGACAAACGTCGTAAGCCGTTAGAATTTCAAGTAGGAGACCGATTTCTTCTAAAAGTATCACATTGGAAAGGTGTGATACGATTTGGCAAGCGCGGAAAGCTTAGCCCACGCTACGTAGGACCTTTTGAGATCCTGAAAAGGATTGGTCCGGTAGGGTATCAACTTAAATTTCCGGATGGACTCAGCGGAGTTCATGATCTATTTCACGTATCAAACTTAAAGAAATGTCTTTCTGATAAGACATTGGTAGTGCCACTTGAAGAAATACAGATGGGCGAATAGTTACGGTTCATCGAGGAACCAGTTGAAACCAAGGACCGAGAGGTCAAACAACTCAAACAAAACAAGATTCCGATAGTCAAAGTTCGGTGGAATTCAAGACGTGGACATGAATTCACATGTGAAAGGGAAGATCAAATGATGATGAAGTATCCTCATCTGTTCAAAACAACAACTGTAAACATTGAGAAGGTATGTTAAATTTCGGGACGAAATTTCCTTCAATAAGGAGATGATGTGATACTTCACACTCCAACACTGATTTCAAACGGTAAGCACAAACATTTTATACGATTGGTTTTGTTACAAACAATTGTGCTCACAAACACTGTAGAATTCAAACACTTTCAAGCATGATTAGTTACAATCAATGTGCTACATTACATTTTATGTGCTGCATTTAATGTATTACATTACATGGTAGTACAAACACGATTAGTTATAAACAATTAGCTATGTGCAAGGTTACATAGTACGTTATGATTGAACATGAACATTCACAGTTAAGGTGCACTAACTGGTGTGCATGCAAACAGTTACATGGAACGATCACACGTAGGGGTGATGATTGCCAAACATTGAACATAGAACGACCACACTTAGGTGTGGTGTTGCTAACATTGAACTTTGTGTGTGAGTACACACAAGCACACATAATGATCAAGTATCGCACTAACACGCACACTCTGAACTCACAAGTAGTGTACTAACTACTTCTAACATTTAACAAATTTTCGGGATGAAAATTCCTTCAACAAGGGGATGATATGACAATCCGACATTTCAGGTTAACACTGTTAATCGGAAACTAACAAGAAATCAATCGAAATGGAACAAAATCAAACATGAAGGACTAGAACTAAACAAATCGGCTCCAAAACAATTAAAATACAAGGATTAAGTTTGTAATTAGTTTAAAATACATAATTTTGACTTTTATAGTTTAAGGATCCAATTGGAATTCGAATTTCACATAGATAATCAGTTACAAATCGAATTAAACACTCATGAACACCACATTGATGATTATAATCATTAATCAACCGTTATTAGACAATCAATGATCGAATTAAACTCAAAATGTTAATCAAAAGTCGTAACCGTTTCAAGGTGGTATCAAATTCACACAACTCGATCATAATTCACGAAATTGGAACATCAGAGCTTCTAGTCGGCATCATTAGGTTTTTATACATCCAACAATTCGATCACAGAAGTCTAAGAAGACGAGTTGGGTCGTGGGGTTAGCCGAACTCAAGGCTACAATAGAACTACATCAATTCTATCTTAAATCAGGTAATGTTCAACTCCTACAGGACCTAAAAGGTCCGATTAAGGATAAACCAAACTCAATTTCGAGTTCTAATACCAAATGATTCGATTTTAAATTATAGGGTTCTTGATATGAAATGATTTGGGGATTTTTAACAAATTGAATTTAAAAATCAAATTAACTTATACAGATAGTTTCGTGATATCACATTGAACGAAATTCCTATGTTAATTTCACTTAGAAATATCAAAATTCGTAATTTCAAGTTCTAGGGTGTTTTGAAACAAACGGTTTTGGGGATTTCGATCTAAATAGGTTTAAAAATCAAATTAAAGGGTACTAGTAGTTTCAGAGGATCTCGATTAAGAATAACCCTATACTAATTTTGTGAAACAAAAACGAATTGTTAGATTTTGATTTCTAGGGTTTATTGAGAAAAACGAATTGGGGATTTTGAACTAGATGAACTTCATATTCAAATTAAATCTTTCAGAAAGCTTTGAAATTCATCACTTAATGAAAACCCTATGGATTTAAAGTCTAACATAATCGAATTTGATGAATTCGAATCAATGGGAATGGGGTTAAGGTTCGAACCGACGATGGTCTCAAAAACCACATGAGATTGACAGAGTAATTAAATTAAAACCACACGATGATATGATTGATTGATTTCGAATTGGGAGTCAATTGGAGACCAATAGGTTCGAATGAATAAACAAAGGGAATCAATCGAGTTATTGTTAAAATCATTTAAAACAAAAATGAATTGCATATGCAGAAGCAGATCAACTGGTTGGTTGTGTCTGTCTGGTCCGGGAGGTCAGGGGTTCAACCCTTGCCCCAACATGTTTTTGATTTAAAAATCAGTTTTTATACTTTTACCATAAATTCTTCGTTCTAACTTCGTTTTAACTCGTTCGAGTTGCGTTGGAACCATAATGGAATCACGAAAAAATAAAATGATAAAATTTATATTTTGACCACAAGACTAAGCGCGTATAATTACGTATCTTAAAATGAAATCGTATACGTTTATACGATTTAAACAAACGAATCCGAAATCATTCATACTCTTGTATGAACGTTTTAAAACAACTTAATATACGTGTGTTGACACGTATAAGACCGCAAACATGATTTGACGTTACGAATAACGTGACGTTATTGTAATAACACAGATTCTTCATAGAAGGTTGTCTACGCGAGTTCACGAGTATTTGATCATTCTACTTGCATACTAAGGTGCGTACACGACCCCTTTTCTTATTTTCACTGTTTTAGGGGAGAAAACATGTGCAAAAAAACATTTTAGATACATATCACTTGCATGAGTTAGCTATTTACGATAAGTGCAAACATAGCATTACAAGTCTTTACATATCGAATCGTTTAGTTTGCCGTAGTGCAAAGCGTGGTAGTTGAAGATAGATCTATTGGGTTTGACAAACCTCACTTGGTAGATTGTAGGTCTACGCAAGTGTTTAACTAGCCAACTCAAACATTACTATTGTTTGTGCTATACAATAGTGGAAAGGCAACCAACATTCAAACAGTCAGCTTCGGTGTCATCCGCTTATGTAAATAGTACAAATGACTAGCTATCATGACTATGCATGTGTGATAATGTTATCTGCAAACAGTTCATTTCAAACAGTTGTTTCAAACATTTATGATCATTAAAACCTATGTATGCACCAACCATTGTGTTGACTTGATTTACATGTTTTCTCACGACACTAAAGCACAAGTAAGGACAAGCATGGACTAGGATGTGGAGTCTTATGCATACATTTTAATTCATGTGTTTTGAATTTGAATATTTAAGACTTTGAATTTGTAATTTACGATTTACAAACCGTTAGGTTTTGGTATTTGTTTTAAAACGCTTCCGCAAACTTTGAAACTTTGATATTACAGTTTAGACCAAAATTATGTTTGAAAATCATATAGAGGTCTTTCGCTATGTCTGATGACTGAGATCCTGGTTTGTCACGCCCTAAACGGTATGATTCTGTTAGTTGAAATTTGGGGGTGTGACAAGAATACACTTAGTATCGACGGAAAGACAAATGATGCAGGTTCATCGAGATTCCTAATCTCGATGGGTGCTAAGATCGACGGGAGTATGGTCGATATAGATAGTATTGACATGTCCAAGGGGCCAGGAAATAATCTTCATTGATACTAGCTGTTGTGTGGTAAAGACCATCGATATTGGACTCCTGTCGATGTTGATAGTATCGACAAGGAGTCTTCTTGAAAGTCCATCGATATTAGTCAGTTCTGAATTCATGAAATGTCAACCACCATGTCGATACTATATGTCAACATCATCCAAGTAACATAACCACAATTCAAGTAATATAGATCAGAATTTAATTCATAGTGTAACATCAGTGCCGGAACCAGAACCGGAACACTGATCTCAACAGTAACATGAACAGTAATAAGGTACAAACTATACATATTTCATTTATGTCATATTCATAGCAGGTATCATTGTCATTTCGTGTTATCAAAGAACAATTTCAGAATCATTTCAGAGAAACAAAGTTCGGAACTATGGTTCATCAGTCAGATAATATCTGGCGTTAAAGAACCAATCATGTGATTATGTGTTAGAATTTATTACGTATAAACGTATGTGAGGCTTTACAGAACAAAACAACATGGATGTCGTTACGTGAATGCAAAATCGACGGATTATTCGTATAGGTGACGATCTGTACGAACATATCTGAAAGTTTAACGTTCTGAATGATATCCGATAATTATAAAACTATACTGAAAAGTATAGTTATCGTCGTGTTCGTACGGGTGACGATTCGAACGAATACGCGCGACGACTGTACGATTCGATAGAGTTAAAAACTCTCAGGAATCCATTGCGAATCAAAGATCAAGGCCCAAGGTTATGGTGTCAATTTAACTATTAACACCTAATAACTAAACACTTCAAAGGAACGTATAACTATCTTAGAGAATTCAATTGAACTATCTAGAGTTGGTTATACACATAATCAATCAAAGAGCCACATGGCAATCAAGGTTAGTAATGGGCCCGAGGTTAGTCCGATGGGTGTAACCCAAGCCCATCATGAGTAAATTACATTTTCTTAAAGTAATTATGTTTTTAATAAAAGAAATTAAATTATAAATTTTATTAAATTTCATTGAGCGTATTGGTCCTGTAGCGTATAGACTGAGACTACCAGATGAACTCAGTGGTGTGCATGACGTGTTTCACGTCTCAAACTTAAAGAAATGCCTTGCTGACGAGTCGCTCGTCATACCGATCGAAGAAATTCAAATGGATGAACAGTTATACTTTATCGAGGAACCTTTGGAGATTATGGATCGCAAAGCTAAGCAACTAAGGCGAAGCCGTATTCCGATCGTCAAGGTTCGTTGGAACTCAAAGCGTGGACCTGAGTTTACTTGGGAACGTGAAGATCACATGAAGTCTAAGTATCCCAAACTGTTTACATAGGAAGACGTACCTGATAACGATTCTTAAATTTCGGGATGAAATTTCTCTAACAAGGGGAGACTGTAACATCAGTGCCGGAACCAGAACCGGAACAGTGATCTCAATAGTAACATGAACAGTAATCAGGTACAAACTATACATATTTCATTTATGTCATATTCATAGCAGGTATCATTGTCATTTCGTGTTATCAAAGAACAAATTCAGAATCATTTCAGAGAAACAAAGTTCGGAACTATGGTTCATCAGTCAGATAATTATTTGGCGTTACAGAACCAATCAAGTGATTATGTGTTAGGATTTTATTACGTATAAACGTATGTGAGGCTTTACAGAACAAAACAACACGGATGTCGTTACGTGAATGCTAAATCGACGGATTCTTCGTATAGGTGATGATCTGTACGAATATACCTGAAAGTTTAACATTCTGAATGATATCCGATAATTAGAAAACTATATTGAAAAGTACAGTTATCGTCGTGTTCGTACGGGTGACGATTCGAACGAATACGCGCGACGACTGTACGAATCGATTTTAAACAGTAAATTAAAATATTTTCGTAAATTTCAAATAAATGGAATATATTTAGTTAATTTACTAGGAATAATCACCTAAAATAATTTTATAAAATCTTATTTTAAAACCGAGAAATTTCGAAAACGAAAGAAAAACGACGTTTTTACGCGAAACCGAGCGAAACCGAGCGGGCCCGAACGAAACCGGGTAAGTTGAATCCATTTAATGTGGCATTCAATGCCACAACTACCACCACCAACCAGATTTTTCATCCCCATCCTCGAGCTCTCTCTCTACTTTCTCTCTTTAAACCTTCGAGCCTTATCTTCATCATTTCTTCACGAAATCCAGCATTTTTGGAGTCAAAACGACCACTATGACTTTTAGATCATAGAAGTACAACATATCTAAGCTTTCATCCACCATATTTGAGGTAAAATCCATGATTTAAGCTCGGTTTTAGGGTTTTCTAACCCCTAGGTTCGAAACACTTTAGAGCCGGTTTCACCCTCTCTTGAACCATAAGATCTACCCTAAAACACCCTAGAAGGTAGTAGGAACAAGTTTACCTCGTTCTCTAGTCAATTGGCTTGAAAAATTTGGGCTGCATACCCTATGTCGTGACTGCCGAATGACACACACCAACTGGCCGAATGGCCTTAGCCGAACCAGCCTTCTCCTTTGCCGAATGTCCTACGACCGAAGCAGCACTCAATCGGCCCAGTTCCTTCAGTCAGCCCTTGGCCATTCTGTCGGCCTAGCCCTTGATTCGGTCAGCCTTGACCCAACCCATTCGGCCCAACTCATTCGCAATTCCTCTTCGGCACAAGCTCCATTCGATCGGGCCATCTATTCGGGCCAGCAACCATTCGATCGATTCACCCTCCTTCGGATTATGTTCCTTTTGGTTAGACCAATTGGTTGGACTCATGGATTGGGGACTAAGTAATCATGGGCATGAACTAGAGAGAATGGATATGCATGCATGGGAGCCGAAAAGTGTGTGTGTGCATGGGTAGGGTGACAAGTTGCATGCATGGGATTAGAATTCTTTTGTATGTGCATGAGAAACCTATTATGTTTAATACTAATGTTATCCTAAGGATTGTGGGAGTTCAATCATGGGTTACGTCATGTGGAGTTAGGCTAATATACAAGGAATTATATAAGGGAACCCTAGATTAGGGTTTTCGCTAACAAGGGCATTCATAAATCACATCATAATCTAAAAGCGTGTGTTGATATCAATAGAGTTAAAAACTCTCGGGAATCCATTGCGAATCAAAGATCAAGCCCCAAGGTTATGGTGTCAATTTAACTATTAACACCTAATAACTAAACACTTCAAAGGAACGTATAACTATCTTAGAGAATTCAGTTGAACTATCTAGAGTTGGTTATACACAGAATCGATCAAAGAGACACAGGGCAATCAAGGTTAGTAATGGGCCCGAGGTTAGTCCGATGGGCTTAACCCAAGCCCATCATGAGTAAACTACATTTTCTTAAAGTAATTATGTTTTTAATAAAAGAAATTAAATTATAAATTTTATTAAATTTCATTAAATAATGTTTTCTAAATATTTAACTTAAATTGAAGTACGTTAAAAATGTTTTAATTAAAGACTTGAAATGATTAATCGTGGGATAAGGGTTACGAATGGGTAATTAGTTAGACTAGTAGATAGAATCTTGGAAACACATTAGTAGGTAGGACACTTAGTCGCACACCGAGACCAAACCCTAGATACGACGATTATTATAAATACTTATCGTATTCGAATTCTTTTAAAACAACTCAGGAACCGAAGAAACATAGTCCACAACAACGAGCGCGCATTTTGTGGTGATTCAATACAGAGCAACACAGGTGAGTTCATTGCCCCTTTTCTAAACACTTTTGTTTTAAAACGCGGGGCTTAGAAGCATGCGTAAACCTTTTTAATTAAATTGTTTTACGTAAATGCTTTTACTTATTATATATGCTTGTTTATACTCCTAGACTCCTGTCTAGGTAATTGCTATGCAGAATTAACTAACAAGTTAATTAATTACTCTTATGAGTAATACCTTAGTCCATCGAGTTCAAATGCAAGAATCTATATTCAAAGTGAAATCAAAGGAACTAAAGCTAAAGATCAAAATCAATGGAATCTAATCCAATGTGTGATCAGAAAACTAAGGATCCTACTCAAGAATCTATAATCATTGTGAAATCATGGAATTCAAGAGAATTAAGAGAATCAAGGGAATCATAATCGTGTGTGAATCATTGAAATAATGAAATCATTAAGATCTAATGAAATCATTAATGCTTAAGTTAAGGTGGATTGTTAGTTGTATGTAAATCAAGACCACGTGTAACACACGGAAAGTCCCGTCATAGTAATAGACTCTTGTAGTCAAGCTACATGGGCATAACTTAAACTATCAAACGAAATCAAGAGAATCAAAGACGATCAAGAATCAAAGGATATCCTTAAAGTCCCGGCATGTACAGTAGGCCAATGGGTCAAGCTGATATGGGCATCGATCATGAAAGTCCCGACGCATACAGGTAGACTCCTTGTGGGTCATGCCAGATATGGGCCACGTGTGAGAGGGTACAACCTGGACAACCACCAACAACTAAGTCTAAGTGATTGAGTCAAATAAGGCCCAATCATCATGTCTTAGTTTTATTTAAATGCTTAGTTATTAATTTAATTAAACATTTAATATTATATTTCTACAAGTGCTTTGGGGTAATCATGAAAACATGGTGAACTCAAGAGATCAGATATGATTCTATTTGTGGAAATCAAATAAAATGAAGGTGAATGGAATGAAACGCTTAATTATCATTAACAACAATATGCTAAGCAGTCCGGTATGTGGTGGGACGGTGGCTAGGGCTTGTCCCCTACATATGCCCTATATATAAGCATACTTGATTGAATAGCATAGGTGGTTGTTGGTGAGGTTAAAGATGTCATTTCGAGGGATCAAGGTAAACATTTTCAGGGTAATCAAATGATATGGAATCAATTGTGATAGAATCAAAAGTTATGGGATGAAACGCTTAATTATCGCCAGGAACAATATATCATGTAGTTCGGTATATGGTGGGACGGTGACTGGGCGGGCGGTAAGTTCGACCTTACATATGCCCTATATATAAGCATATTGAACTGGATGGTATAGGTGGTTAATGGTGAGGTTAAGGTTGTCATTCAATGGTTATTCAAATTCATTTTTATAAAACTACATGAACTCACCAACCATGTGTTGACTTGATCTTTTTGTATGACTTCTTAGGTTACGAACAGGTCAACTAAGGAGTTATTACTTTTGGACTAGGATACCAGATAGAGGACCTAGCTTTTGGACCTGCATATTTTTGAAACATCATTTTTACAGATGTATTTTGAATATCTTGTGCAGATACAAGATAGAAGAATATGATGTTGATTGTAGATTTACATTGTTAAATTATGAACTAAACTGATGTAATTTAACTTTGTAATTCTATTTTCATTTTGTAGTTCCTCATTTATATATCATGTGCAATGTAAACAATCTGATCATTCCCGATATCGTGCCCCGGGAACCTTCCGCCCGACGGGGAAGTCGATCCAACCCGCCGGCTCGGGGTGTGACGCATAGTATCGGTAAAGGACAAGTAGTATCGAGGAGTGTTAGCCGGATGTGTTAACCAAACCTATGCACCATCGATATTGACTAATGGAGTCCCATACCATCGAAACTACTTAAGATACACACAACACAAGTATTATACAATAATCAAAAACGAATTAAACACAATTTCAATGGATATGAAGCACCCTTGTGTTTATGAAACCGGTTAGAACAACATGAATGTCAATGAGATATCATTAGGGTTTTAACAAAAGTATGTTAACCGAATTGATTACAAAGTTGATGAAATAACTTGAACTAAGTTGTTATAATATTTTCTAAACACTTTTGCAACATATGAAATGATTAAGTTTTGTTTTATAACATATTACTTATAATTAATATACCTAAGTGATGATAATTATTTTTAAGTTAACATAAGGGTGATATTCTGAATTTTAACCTTAAAACCTAAGTTTTATACTTAAAACATATTATGATTTCAAAAATATACAATATGTTAAGTTATAAGTTAAGTTTAAAACAAATAAATCAAGGATGTATTAAGTACTAAGCTTAACCTAAAATGGCTAAGTATTAGTATGATGCATTATTGTCACACCCCGAGCCGACGGGCTGGATCGACCTTCCCGCCAGGCGGAAGGCTCTCGAGGCGCGATATCGTTTGATAATCGAATTGATCAGATTGTTTGCATAGCACATGATATATAATTGAGAAATGTAAACATGACAATGATATAGAATTACAAAGTTAAATTACAATGTATCGTTCATAATTTAACTAGGTAACTCTACCCAAAAGAATCAATGTGTTTACATCTTGTAACTGTACAAGATCTACAAAATATGATTCATTGTTTTGTCATTCCCAAAGCATGATCACAAAAAACGTAGCTAGGTCTTCTAAAAGTCCTCTAGCTATGATCTTGAAATCTGGTGACTAAACCTGTTCGTCACCTGAGAAAAACATGCAGTTAAACAAAGTCAACACTAGGTTAGTGAGTTCATAAGTTTGATAATTGAAAGCCCTGAATTGTTCATACACACATTCACAGTACATGTTAATTGTAGAGATTTGATTCACCCGTTCACACAATGATCTCTCCATAGTTATATTAGCAAGTAATATATTACCCTATTAGTTATGCTTATATATAGGGCATATGTAAGGAAACAAGCCCTAGCCAACATCCTACCACATAACTAATAGAACTCCACATTACTTATAATACAACTATAGATACCCATTTCATTTCACCCGTCCGTCTGTGTTCATCAACCGTTGTGTCAGATGTAGAATAATATAATAAGAAGATTTTAGTTATCAAACCGTAGTATTGATGAACCCTCAATGTGTTAAGGAATTTAGATAAATTTAATCTGATCCTTGTTATTATTCTATTTCTTGTGGGGTAAACTGTTAATCACTTTTATAATATAAGAGTGTAAGTTAACCAATTGATATTTGTTCTCAAATTGAAGTGCATAGAGCCTAAAAGGAATCCATTGTACTCCTCACAAAATCAGAGTACAATGCATCCGATTTACCTCTACCACTTTGTATGTCCTTAGGCCTCAACGAAATCTATTACTAGTAGTGTAACATGAAAGAAGATCACTTTCTCAATCTACTAGTCAATAGGATTTCCGCTGGATTAATTACAATTTCACTATAGATTAATGTATTTACACATAGTAAATAGTGAAAGTACACATACCGTACGGACTTGCCGGACGATCTGGTACTGGATGTCACAATTATCATATGAGTTCAAGAATAATCAAACAACAAAGAAATAGGCAAGTTAACCAAATTTAGGGTTAACCTACGAAATAACCTATACTCATAAGTTGTGAACAACATTGAATCAAACACAGGATCGTGAATACAACTTCATTACTACAACAGTGAGCGTGTGCATTTCTTGAGTTTTAGTCAACCACTACAATCACCAAGTGAGTTCATATGCCCCTTTTCTAATCTTTTAATTTTAAATGTGGGGCTGAGAAACATGCTAACTCTTTTATTTAAAAGTTTTAGTATATTACTTTATTATCATACTGTTATCATATTATTATGTGTGTTTGTGTGTGAAATGAAAATTGTGACCTATCAGGAATTATATCATGATAATATAACTTCATGATGTCACCAACTCAATTGAATGGCACAATTTATTAAAACTAGAGTTTACATCACTGGGGTTACAACACGGAGATGACAAAGAGATATCACTGAGACAATCACAAGAATGATGTTCATGATAACGTAATTTCATGACGATATCATTCGACACATTTACTAACACCGTGTAATAAGATAAGATCTTATAACACAGTGTTAACACCATTGAGAACATAGAACATTGAGAATTAATGACACTGAGATAACAAATGAGACTATTACTTGTGATATCAAGGATGACATCATGATAACATAACTTCATGATATAATTCCCCACCTATGCTAGCATTGTTTTATAAGACAATATCTTATAAAACAATGTTATGGACTAAAGATCATAACATTGTGTTCACCTCATTGAGATCACATCATTGGGTCAAGAAGAAAGTAATACATTAGCTAATAGTGTGAATCATTACTTGAGTTAATTATATAGTTTTCATATGCATGATAATTATAATAATCCTTATATCAGTATGGGTAGATTTCAATGTTAATTACTATGGTATTAGTGAACCTAATGGGATCACACCGGGCACTAAATGTGCTATCATTCTAATTAATGACAGAGAAAATGGTTTAGGAATATATGCATATCTTATAGATATTATGGAGAGAATATCTTACCCTCTAGACTGGTAAGAAATGACAGTCACAGAGACTCTTAAGTCTCTCCCTTATAGATATCATGAAGATGATATCTTACCTTCCGGACTGGTCAAAAATAACACAGAGACTCTTAAGTCTCACCCTTATAGATATCATGGAGAGGATATCTTACATTCCGGATAGATCAGTAGTAAAA
This sequence comes from Mikania micrantha, assembly GCA_009363875.1. Classification (NCBI taxonomy): domain Eukaryota; kingdom Viridiplantae; phylum Streptophyta; class Magnoliopsida; order Asterales; family Asteraceae; genus Mikania; species Mikania micrantha. Next base: position 19,440,063 of record CM018681.1, read on the forward strand.
AACACAGAGACAATTAAGTCTCGCTCTTATAGATATCATGGAGAGGATATCTAACCTTCCGGACTGGTCAGTAATGACAGTCACAGGGACTATTAAGTCTCGCTCTAGGTATCGATGAGGATATCTTACATAGTCGGACTGATCAGTAAAGACCAGCTAACAGAGACTATCAAGTCTCTATCTTATAGGTATCATTGGGGGATATCTACAGGCAGGGCTACTCCGTAAGGAATAGCTAACAGAGACAATTACGTCTCTATTCTAAAATATTGGGAAAAATCAAATTGGGGATTAGTGTGTGTGAGTTGAAATTCATATCCATAGTTACAATACAGGTGGTATGGAGTTCAGTTAAGCATGTGGTGGGCTGGCGGCTTCATTCTTGATACGTATGCTGTATGTATGAACGTGCTTAGCCGGACGATATACTATCTGTAGGTGTAACTATGGAGAGGAGATTGGTGTGATAACGCAAAGCGAACAAAACCAGACTTTGTGTGTGATATCATGAATTGGAAATATCAAATCTCAATCGTTTTCATTTACTAAAACTTATGAACTCACCAACCTAGTGTTGACTGTTTTGTTTTAAATGCATGTTTTATCAGGTGCCGAACAAGTTTAGTCACCAAGCATCAGGACACAAGCTAGTGGGACCATATAGAGGACCTAGCTTACTATGTTTGTTGACATTATGAATCTCTTTTGTATATCTTGAGCAGATACAAGATAGAAATTACATGATTCTTTTGAGTAGATTTACTTAGTTAAATTATGAACACGTACTGTATAATTTAACTTTGTAATTCTATATATTAAATGTCATGTTAGCATTTCTCATTATATATCATGTGCCATGTAAACAATCTGATCATCTCGATTATCACACGATATCGCGCCCCGAGAACCTTCCGCCCGACGGAAAAGCCAATCCATCCTGCCGGATCGGGGTGTGACATTGATCTTCTCTAGTTGTTTACTAAACATGGTAGAAAAGTTTAACATAGACCCACATAACACATGATCAACCACCAAGCCCCCAATACTGGTTCGTCATCAGTATAACATATGGCAAAGTAGGATGATACACTTCCTATCCAACAACCATACTGGTTGTTGAAGGTCAGTTATGATAGGACCACATAAACCAATGGTCCTTGACACTGAAACATGCAACCTAGTGCATAAAGATCCTCGAAACTACGTCGAGGAAGACTACCTAAAATTTGAGCTTTATGCTATCTGAACTTAATGACGATTTTCTATAGCTAATTGTCTCAATAAAAGTCTAAATCTTTAAAAGAAAGATAAAAGTGTCAAAAAAGAAGAATTATAGATAAACTAAGGTAAACTACCTTGAAGTAGGATTCTCATTGATAGTAAAGTTTTTCAAGCATATGAGAAGTCTTTCTAGGATAGTCTTACGAGCATATGTGAAATCTTTCAAGCATATAGTTAATGGATACTACATTTGTTGCTTTCACAAAAGTTAAAGAAGTACAAATTGCATCATTATCCCCAATATAAATAGTGTGTTGCCTTGTGTAATACACTATTATTTGGAGTTTATCTAGCTAAAGGGTCCATGAGGGAAAAAATAAAGTACTTGGGTTTGTAACAAACCACTATTAAAGGTGAAAGTAAATTTAAATTCAAGTTACATATAAAGTTTAAAAAAGTTAATGATAAAGTCAAAGCTGAAGTTAAAGTCAAATGACAGAAATAAACTTGAAAGCAAAGCTAAATAAATAAAGTATAAAGTCAAATGTGTTTTTTTTTTATAAAAAGTTTTAGTTGAATCTGATTGTTTCAAACCATCATTGCTTGTAACAATATTTAAGATTGGTCCTCACCAAAACCATTACATTAAACTTATCCTGCCAAGCCAAACCACTAAATCCAAAGAAGCATCGAACTAAAATCTTTATTCATATTCTTTGTTTTCCGTCACCTTGGCATGTATTAAAAAAGTATTATGAGGCTCTTTTCCTACAGAGCCTTTAAATTTTTTATTTCTCTTTCTTATGTATCGTAATGGACGATTCCATCGGTTATAATCGAAAAACTGTAAGAATAGGTTTTCCAAAAAAGTAATTTTCTTTATCTTTTTGTTTTTTCTCAAGTATTTTGAACCTCAAATTTTCTTGATTCCCACACATATAATCAAATATCAAAAGGAATAATTCAACCTTCGGAAGACTATAAGCTTGCGAAGAATAACTCTATCCTTACGTTGGCACTCCGAAGACATAAAAACTTCCAAAGACTGAAAGCTTTCGTAGACATGAATCTTCTGATGCCCAATAGCTTCCAACAACAATTGTTTCAGTTAAAGTTGCTTCCTACCACATTCTTCTGCCAATGTTGATTTCCATTTTAAGAATGTTGTAGTTCTGACTCCTTGAACTGTGATCAAGAAAAGGGACATTCAAGTGATAGTCAGAATGCAACTTTCGAGTGGCAACACTTGCCAAGATTACATTTGAAGATCCTCCGAGTCAATAAAACTTTACCAGAAGTCCTTTGCATCTTAGGCAATTAATGTAAAGTCAAAGTAATTTATTTGTTATAATTGAAATTAATGTAACTTACTTCTCAAAAGTAGAATAAGCTTTGCTTTATTTTCTAATATAATCAAGCCTTATATTATTACGAGCTTATAGTTGTAACTTTATGTTTATGATCTCTCAATTGTAATATGATAATTCATGCGAGTTGTATAAATCTTGTAATCCTTACAATAGTTGAGAGAAATATGATTTAAGTTTAAAATAATTATTTGTTTACCTTAAATTTTATTTCTCATACTTATTGTTTTGAGTGATTGTGAGATCCTATTAACAAAATTCCCGATCAGCTTCTTGTGAGGAGTTGATTAAGTGTAATCAACTTGATCCAACATTGTTTAACCAAAGAAAACTGGAACCCACTTATCAAGAGTGAGTTTTGTATTTATGTTACTTTAACAGGATAAGATAAAGACTAGTTGTATATCATCAATGAATACTACCTTATTTCAGCGTCATTATTCCTACTTGGGCTGACATTTTATTTTTGACTTGACATTCCTTTTATGAACAAATATTAAATACATTAACCTTCGGTATGCTTGTAACTACACTACTAAACATGTGTATTTTTTGCTACAACAAATTTTAAATGAATGTTTTGATTAAAAACTATGTATGTGATATATAAATTCAAGCGTAAGATATTTGAGGAGTTTAAGGCCTTGCAACTTTCAAGTTATTGTGTTTTTAATAAGATATACTATTGAAATGACTAGATAAAACTAAAAAGTAAAAAGTCAAGAAAATATAAAAACACATATGCTAAAGAATTGAACATAATAAACGTACATAAACGAAGTCATTTTCGAATGTTCACATACACAAATGAACGAAAAACATAATTTCTTCATGTTCATTCATTTAATAAATGAATAGACATAAATGAACTTTTCGTGAAATGGTTCACGCATATTCATTGAACATTCAGTTTATTTTATTTACAAAACTATGATATATAATTAGTTGAAATGAAAGCATTCTAACAATTGATATAGACCCAAGAACCACCGATGAAATACCAATAATCAAATTAATATGAGTAGTTTCACGTCTCTCATATTTAAAGGACAAAACGGGAATTATTCAAAATTATGTAATTAATGCATTGATTGTTTTTGCCGCGAGCAAATAATTTTCTTGCAACTTTTTAAAGAGAAAAAGATGGACAATCAGAATCACTCTAGTAAACGGATTATTTTTCTGTCCTAAAGAGCAATAATTAACATAGTGACACGATCTGACCATCCTGTTTCAATCTGAGACAAATTTGTTACAGGATACACTTTCACATATGACCTCTCATAAAAAAAATTATAAGGTTACCACTCAACTAATTGGGGATGTTTTGATTGTATCTAAATGAGTCTGAATCTAAATTGTTCAAATTCAAAGCGTTTGTTTCTAAAAAGAAAAAAAGACATTTGAATGGGAAGAAAGGTTTGAGCAAACCTCTGAATGGTTCAGACATCAAACCATGCATGTCTAAACGGATCAGAAAGGAAACGGGGACATCTATACCCCCAATCTCCTCGTCCAATCATCTGCTCTCGTCGCAGCGTCGCCTCTCTTCTGGCTGCCTACTTTTGTCACCCCTCTTCGGGTCGTTTACACCTTCTTTTACATAATGACTCGATCTAACCATCCTTTCTTAATCCGAGACAAATTTGTTATAGGTTAGACTTTAACACATGACCTATCATAAAAAATTTACAAGGTTAACACTCGACCAATAGCCTTAGTTGTTGTTTGATTGTATCTGAATACGTCTGAACTCCCACACCTGTCATTGCAGACCTCTCCCACTTCCGTCGCCGCATATCTCTCACACGTCTGTCGCTTGTCGCCGGTTCCTCCTCGCGACCACCAAAGACCTCTCCTCCACCCATTTCCGGCTCCTCCTCGCAATTGATGTTTAAATTTGAGGTTTTAGATTCAGGAAATAAGTTCCGGTGAAGGGAGAGTTGAGATATTGAGAAGAGGTAATCAGAGTTAGAGAAGCCGTCGGATGAGCTAGGAGAGGTGATTCTCAAAGTTCAGGCGAATTCCTTACGAATTCCTCGGCCCTTTCCCTTTTATTTTTGTTTTTCACATAAAAAATTGTATATAATTGTGTCTAAACATTAAAAATTATGTATTTTATTGAAATAGAAAATTTTAATCTATGATACATAAATGTTGATAAGTGGAGTGAGGAATAGAATAAAATAATAAAATCTAATGAAGCATGGGGATCATATTGGAGTTGATTAGCATGTTTGAGTTTTACCATGTCTTTATTAAATATGTTATTACTGAAAAGAAAATATTTCTGAAGGGTAAAATAGTCATTCTGTATATTTGTTAAGATGCTTAAACAAACAGTCTTAACTGGTTCAACACTTATTGGTTCAGATCCTCTTAGCTATTCGAAATTCTTAGGGGGTGTTTTTTTTGTCTGCAGTTTGCGTACCACATCTCCAGACATCTGTAAGAGAAGAGATAGACCAAATGTCTGTAGTCTCTAAGAAAAAAAGTCTTTCTTTTTTAATATCTGTTGACTCTTAAAATAAATTTGAGGTGGTGTACGGTGGGGGCTGATAGGGGTGGCTGACGGTGGTGGGGGTGGGTGGTGGTGGAGGGCGGCGGCGGGCGGTGGCCGGCGGTAGCGGTTGCAGGCGATGATGGGTAGTCTCCGCAAATATTAGAAGATTCTATAAGTGGTTGGTCCACATTTGCACCAAGAAGACATCGCGCAAACGTTTTTTAATGAAACGTCTTTAAGAAACAAACAGTCTGCAGATGTAAACGTCTGCGCGGTGGAGACAAAAGAGGCTATGCAGGCTTTTTATAAAAAAACAAAAGGCTTAGCCATTGAGCACTTAATGATTCAAATGTTACCGAACGGCTCCTTAATATCTGTTTTTTTTCCATATGCATTAATTAGTGACAAATCAAAACATTAATGATTGAAAATCCACATGCATTTGTCTTCATGACTCATTCAACAAAATGGACATATATATACACATCGATACATGACTTCTTTCTTACACAAAGTAAGCTACTTATTCTTCAAAAAAAAAACAAGAGGATAAAGCTTTTGTTTTCTTTGTTTTTTTCTTTTTTTTTCCTGTTTAAAAACATGGGTCGGTACCAGTATATGACCAGTTCTATTTTGGTTCCTATTGTTATAATACTTCTATCATTGAACTGCGTCATGCCATGCAACTTGACAACCACCTTTTATGATAAAACATGCCCCAATGCACTCAAAACCATTAAAACTTCTATTACTGCAGCCGTGTCTCGTAATCCTCGCAATGCAGCCCTTGTCATTCGCCTTCTTTTTCACGATTGTTTCGTTCAGGTTATAATCTTTAACGGTTACGTTATTCGTATACTCGTGTACCAATAACATTGTTTTTTATATGTTTTTATATTTACATGTATTTGAAAAAAAAAAATGTACGAGTAAAAGTATTCATGGGATAATGTATGAATAATAGCACGACCTATCTTTGATTATTTCATTGTGCTTCTATTTGTTAGATGTGAAAACATTCATGCAGTTTTAATCTGGTTTAATTGTTATGCAGGGCTGTGATGCATCTCTTTTGCTTGAAGGTTCTGGCAGTGAGAAGCGATCACCCGCGAATGATGGTGTGTTGGGCTATGAAGTTATAGATGATGCTAAAGCTGCAGTCGAGCGCATATGTCCTGGAGTCGTTTCATGTGCAGATATACTGGCTGTTGCAGCACGCGATGCTTCGGTTGCGGTAGTTACAAAACTAAATGATCGAGCTGATGAGAAAACATATATATTAGTAATTAAAGTTTATGATTTATGTGTAGGTAAGGGGTCCATCATGGTTGGTAAGACTTGGAAGAAGAGATTCTACAACTTCAAATGCGAGTCAGGCTCTTTCTGATCTTCCAAGAGGTAATTTTAATCTGAGTCAACTCATTGAGAGCTTTGCGCGTAAGGGACTCAACACAAGAGAAATGGTCGCTTTGTCAGGTTAGATCATATCGGCTTTGATTTTATTTATAGATTTTATTTATTTATTATTTTTTTTCTGCAACAAATTTATTTAATCCTGAAAGACAAACCCTATCCATTCTTGGATTTACATTAGATTTTTTGTTCTTTGTGACTCAATGAATTTAGAGGTTTTATTTATTTTGTTATTATTTACTTTTTGTTATTAGATGATATGGAAGCAGTATGTAAAACTAGATAATTTTACTCTAACTCATATGAGTAATTAATAAGTCGGCTCATGAAAAATTCGAGATCGGATTTGTAAAAGTTCGAACTAACCAAGCTTGAACAAGCTAAAGCTGAGCTCAACATGTCGAGCTTGAGACAACACGTGGGCCTAAATAATGTTTTTATTTATATAATTTTTATTTAAATAAGTATATATTTATTCAGTTAATTGTTTTATATATAAAATCCTGATAAAGTTAATAAAATTATATACAAAATTAATTAACGAATAATAAACAATGCGAGCCAAGCTGAGTCGATCAAGTTCGAGATTCAAAATTCTCATACAAGTAAAGCTCGATCTTTAAAACTAAAGCTTTATAAGATGTGAACTTGAGCTCGAGTTTTCAAAAGTCAAAATGAGTCCCGCTCGTTTACACCACTACTGAGATCACTAGTGAAGTCAACATGTTTGCTCAAACAAAAGAAAACATTAAATTTAATTGCTTTTATAATATTTCATTTACCATATTATTTGTTTTTATTTCGTCATTTAATATTTAACCTTATTTGAAAAAAAAATCAATTTAAATGTAAAAAAAGGTTAATTACAAGCTAATATAGAAAAACTAAATTATATTTTAAATGAAAAGTTAGAAAAGAAAATAAAAAATAAAATTTAGTATATGATCTTCTTAAGATCTCCTTGTACTTTTAACTGAAATTGGCTTGTTCGATTCTCTCGCAAACAAACTACATACACGTGTAGTTTCACGTACAACTTTAAAATGACCTGCTGTTCTTAAATTACAATCTTTATATATATATATATTTTTTCTAATAAGAAATTATAATTTACTCTAATTAATTAACCAATGAGCCGGATGTCACATCCAAAACAACCTCTTTACCTTAGTTTGAGACGGCGGTAAGATTTGTGTTTATCATTTCACCAGACTCTACTAAAAGCATAAATTCAATGGGTATCTATTTTAATTAATTAACCAAGTATATATAGCTCAACTTAGCTCCTTAATTACCTAGTAACTGTCAAGTAAAACCAGTGTACTTAGTAGAGATATTGTCTTTTAGTGGAGGATGTATCTGGCTCAAATTCACGCAAAAGACAATTAATTTTAGTACTTTGTGAATATAATAGATTTGTCGTTAAAATAAATTACTAGAAATTAACTTAAAAACCTTGGATTTATAGCTGATAGAATAAAACATCTATATATTATAATCTCATTGATGAAATTAAGATTATAATTACAGGGTCACACACAATCGGTCTGGCCAGATGTACTAGATTTAGGGATAGGATATACAATGCTTCAAACATAGATCCTGCTTTTGCTGCCTCCAGAAGAGAAAACTGCCCAAGAACCACCGGCAATGGCGATGGCAACTTGGCACCACTTGATTTAATGACACCAAATACATTCGACAACAACTACTTCAAGAATCTGGTTGGTTTTAGAGGTCTCCTTATATCAGACCAAGCTCTCTTTAACAGAGACTCGACCGATAGCATCGTGACGGCGTATGTTCGCAATCCTTCTAAGTTTGCATATGATTTTGGTGCAGCCATGGTTAAGATGAGTGAAATTGATCCTCTTACTGGTGCTGCTGGAGTCATAAGGACTGTTTGCACTGCTGCTAGTTAAAATAATTAAAAAATAAAATAAAAAGAGATGTAAGTTTGTTAATATATTGCTCTGTTGCTTGTTATGCAGTCACAAACAAGTATTCTGCATTCTCGGTTCATCACAATAAATAAAAGTCTCTTTTGAATTTTTTCTTTTTGAAAGTTAGAAAAAAAAAAAAAAGAGAAGATATTTTGAGTACTGACTTTATCAAAATAGACACCCATTTTTAGCCCGTTAAACACGAGACATCACCGCTCGTTTTGAGTAAAGTATACTTAACCCGTCTAAGCCGGTGTGGATTAGCCGGCACAATATCTACGACTTTTTGTGTACAACGTCATAGGCTAATCTAACCCACAATTGCTTAACGTAAACCATTTTGTTGTTCTCTAGCCGGTAAGTTATAGCGGGTGTTACGAATGGCATTGACAACTCATTCTACCAGTTAGCCGCTTCCCTGTTTCCTCCGCTCAGCCAGTTTATGATATCTGATATTCTGTGAGTTATAGCGAGCGTTATGAATGGCATTGACAACTCATTCTACCGGTTTGCCGCTTCCATGTTTCCTCCCCTTAGCCAGTTTATGATATCTGATGTGAGTTATTTGTTACATTAGCTGACATTAATTGGCAATAATAACAATATAAAGAGCAAATTATACTTTTCGTCTTTTATGTTTATACCACTTTTCCGTAGACGTGTTTTAACTATAAAAATATCAGAAAGTATACTTTATGTTTAATAACCATTACCTGTCAACTCCATTGCCCAATTAAATCCTTTCACGTGAACATCATGTGAGGGTAAAACAGTCTTTTACCCTCCCCTCATCTTCTTCTGTGCAACATGTGTAATTCCCACCCATTTTCTCCACATAACCCACCACGGGAACTATTTCGATTTCCACCGACATGAAACGGGCCTTGGTTGGTTCAACCTGTTGAATTTATATGTATGGACCCGATAAGTTAACGTAATTAACCGAGTTGTTGCCCGTAAGAGTTACACCTAGGTCAACGAACATTAAATCCACTTAACTTGATTAACTGGTATTCACGAACGGATTTATAATTTATAATTGTTATAAATTATATAGGCTTAATTATTTATTTAATTAAACTAATGGTGTTGGACTTGATGTTATGTATTGGACCTAAACTAACTAAATTAGGCTTTGGGGCCTGAAAGTGAATATTGTAAGATTAAAAATCGATTAATATTAAAAATAATATATAACCTAATTTCCTTTATGCCGTAAAAAAAGACTAAAAATAGGGTTTTTGTTTCTCTCTTCTTGGACCTGCCGTCGAACAAAAAGGAAGGTGAATTCTTCCTTTGAATCCTCTATTGATCCCATCGAAGAAAAAGGAAGAATATCGAATTGGTGCTTTCTGGTCAACCACCGCAAACCACCTCATGCTTTCACGTTGTAGTAGGAATGGATTGGTTGCCTGAGAATCAAGTCGAGAAAATTTTCCACGACAAGGTTGTACGGATACCCCTCCATAGCGGGGAAATCTTAACCATCAAAGGCGAAAGGAGCGAAACTCCTTTGAACATCATCTCGTGCATGAAAGCTCACAAATGCATACGAAAGGGATACACAACCATATTGGCACTCATCATCGAGAAAACGAAAGAGGAGAAGAAACTCAAAGAGATACTAGTATGCGACTATCCCGACATTTTTCCAGGGGAGCTACTAGGACTTCCACCCTCGCGACATGTGGAATTCCGCATAGACCTCATATCGGGAGCAACACCTATCACACGAGCACCCTATCCACTTGCACCTACGAAAATGTAGGAACTGTCCAACCAACTGTAGGAGCTGTTGGACAAAGGTTTCATTAGACCAAGCTTCTCGCCGTGGGGAGCTCCTGTACTGTTCGTTAAGAAGAAGGATGGCACACTTCGCATGTGCATCGACTACCGTGAACTGAACAAAGTGACGATCAAGAACCGTTACCCCTTATCTCGCATTGATGATATGTTCGATCAACTACAACGATCAAGTTACTATTCTAAGTTCGATATGCGATCTGGGTACCACCAGTTGAGAATCGAAGAAGAAGACATTCCTAAGACCGCATTTTGTATTCGGTATGGTCATTATGAATTCTTGGTCATGTCGTTTGGTCTCACCAATGCACCTGTGATATTCATGGATCTCATGAACCGAGTGTGCAAACCTTATCTTGACAAGTTTATCATTGTGTCGATGATATACTCATCTACTCCAAAACTCAGGAAGAACACAAAGAACATATTCAATTAGCCCTTGAATTTTTGCGATAGGAGAAGCTATACGCTAAACTCTCCAAATGTGACTTCTGGATCTGAGATGTCCAATTCTTGGGGCATGTTGTTAATGAGAAAAGAATACATGTGGATAAATCCAAGATAGAATCCATCAAGAACTGTGAAGCACCAAAGACCCCAACTGAGGTGCGATAATTCCTAGGCCTTGGCAGGCTATTATGGACGTTTCACTGAAGGATTTTCCACGATAGCCCAACCACTCACAGCCTTAACTCGGAAAGACAAGAAATATCACTAGAGTGATGAACAAGAAGCTGCATTCCATGTTCTCAAGCAGAAACTATATAATGCACCTACTTTATCCCTTCCAAAGGGAACAGACAAGTTTGTGGTATACTGTGATGCCTCGATATAGGGACTTGGTTGCGTAATGATGTAGGGAAAGAAGGTGATCGCATACACCTCTCGATAGCCACGACTTGGAACTAGGAGCTGTGATATTTGCACTCAAAATCTGGAGACACTGCGTGTACAGTATAAAGTGTACCATATACACTGATCATAAAAGCCTTCATCACATATTCGAGCAAAAGGAAATGAACATGTGACAACATCACTGGCTCGAACTCCTGAATGACTATGAGTGTGCTATCAAGTATCACCCGGGAAAGGCCAATGTAGTGTTCGACGCCTTAAGACGAAAGAATACCTCAAAAACCAAGATGGTATGAGCTTTACAACTCACAATCCACCCAAACATCCCTGAGCAAATGCGAAATGCTCAAATTGAAGCGCTAAAGGAGGAAAACCTAGTGACCGAATCATTGAGGGGAATGGAGAAGCAATTTGAGGTAAAACCCGATGGTTTATACTATTTAATGGAATGCATCTGGGTTCTATATCATGGGAGCTTACGAGACCTTTTGATGGACGAGGTTCATAAGTCAAGATACTCTATTCACCCTGGATCAGAATAGATGTATCATGATCTCAAGGTACTTTATTGGTGGCCAAACATGAAGGCCGACATTGCCACCTATGTAAGCAAATGCTTGACTTGTGCCAAAGTCAAGATTGAGTACTAGAAATCGTGTGGGTTATTGCAACAACAAGAGATTCCTATGTTGAAATGGGAGAAAATCTTCATGGATTTTATTTCCAAAGGACATGGAATCGAATAATAAACCCGAATTGGATACCTACTAAACCGAGAAAATTATTAATTTTAGAAAAGGAAGTGGTTTTATGAAAAGAAGTTTAAATAGCTACTGAACTTAAGGAAACCAAAGAAATAACTAAACACAACAAGAACAACTAGAAAATCAGATATGAAGGAAATTCTATGCAGACTAGGAATCTTAAAGGAGTCTAAGAAGCTATCAGGAATGTCTGACTGAATTATATCGGATCTAGTGATACAACCTATTTGGGAACTTAAGGACTATTGGATCTCATGTTCATACACTCCAACACTCTGAAAGATGCTAATGGTTGTGTTAAGTTCATCGGGGTTAAGAATGGATCACCGAGTCAGTCTCTCCAACCGGGCAATGCTTAACAACTTTATGGTTGAATAACTAGGCCAGTATCAACAACCACAATGCACCAAGACACAAAGAAATCAATCTTATTAAGATTAACTATGAATTTGAAATACATGGCATAAACAATCAACAAGTAACCCAATGATCATACGAATTTCCCAAAAAACCCGTTTAGACCACGATATCCCAACACCTTATTACTTGGGTTAGCCTCTTAGATGGTTATCCCAAAGATTATAATATGATTATATAAAATTATTATGATTTACTAGGATTAGTCAAATCATAATTAGTTAAAAACTAGTTTTTAATACAAAAACATGCAAAAATCAAGCTTTTACCAAAAAGGATTAAATCCTTATTCACAAGATAGTTTTCACATATAATCAAATTATTCACAACAGTTTAAAAATATTTATAATCATTATCAATGAGATTCAAATCAAAAGAAAAGTCTCATTCAATCAAAATTGTGACAATTCGCAATTCCAGGTTAGAATTTCATGTCTTAGTCTTAGTTAAGTCTTATTAAAACAAATTAATCAAAACAAACCATAAGAATCTAATGAAAACTCTTGAAGCAAAGAAGGAACAATGACACACAATTGAAACCTAAATCGCGATAAATTTGCGAAAAGGCAATTCGGCATGCGTAATCGTCAAATTCATGACAACCCGAACTTCCTAACCACATTATATTCCTAATGGTATGTAATTGGAAGTATAACAATGGTGGTTGATTAAATGTAGCAATTCCCAAAGATACGCACGAAAAAGCTGAAAAATTAATTGCAAAAACCATAAAACTCATGTGTTGGATGATTCCTTTCACATTAATGCCTTCTAATCTGGTTCAATAGATATTTTGATGAAAAATATATGAGCAAACTTAATCAAGAAGCAAGAAGTCCATAATTATCAAGTTGTTGACTTTATTGGTCAACATTTTCACACCTTAATTCTCCAAAATTCGACCAGAGTGTTCCATAAACTTTCTGGAGCTTCCACAAACTTTCGGGGCCGCATGGCCATGCCATAGGGGCCGCAGACCCCATTTCAACCTCCAAAAGGTGATTTTCAAGTGGGTTTTCAAGCCAAAACTCAACCAAGTAAGTTTTGATCTTAATTTTTGGTTCTAATAACTTCAAACAGGTTAAACAAACATGTTTGAAGGATGGTTAAAGTTTGGAAACCATCAGATGCTCAAAACCCATGAAAAGGGCATTTTTGTCCAAAAACCCAATTTTTCAAAGTTGTCGAAATCAAGATTTTTCTTCCAAACTCTAGATATATGTTAAATATTAGGATCGGGAGATTTTGGCCAGGTAAAAATGTCAAAATATCGATTTTGGTACGCAAAAACCATGTTTGGCACGCTGAAATGGGGTCTGCGGCCCCTGTGGCACGGTCATGCGGCCCCGCGGCCTGTGCGTCTCGGCCATGCGGCCCCAGGCAGCCCCATGCGGCCCCAGGCAGCCCCATGCGGCCCCTATGCGGCCCGTGTCACGGCCCCATGCGTCCTGGTCATCGCTCACCTAACCGGACCAGTTTGCTTCTAGCTCGAGCCATTAAGCCCCAACCACTGAACCACCATTGAGCCACCACTAGCAGCCACCACCGGCCACCGGACCGCCGCCTCCGGTGTAACACCCCGACCGATGGCGGAAACGTTGGGATGCCAAGAGGGATGTGTAGATTGTTCACAAGCTCATGGGCATCTAAAGTATCATCACATATCAATTAATCACAACAAAGTAATTACACAAACATCATGTTTGTCATGTTTTGATATACAATGATTACTCAAAAGATATAGCTAAATTAACTAAATCCTAATCTTCAATGATCCAGTTAATTGAGCTAAGTCCAAGACCCTATGTGATGAGTCCAAAAGGTGTAGAGCTACCCTTCTCTACTTACTTCTCTTCATTTCCTGAAACATGTAGAAAATCAAGTGTCAACTACGAAGTAGTTGGTGAGTAATCATAAGTTTTTCATTCTTCAAAACATTTATAAACATTCATAAAAAATATAGTTTAAGAAAATTCACATGGTAACCTGTGAGATAATCCAACTCTGTAAAACAACAAACACCACAATCACATAATCCAAGTAATCACAAATAATCATCCAAGTATAATCAACCAATCTCAACCAAACACATATCAAATAAATAATCATCATTCATCATATTTATCTCAATATAAGTTACCGCGGAGGATTACATATAGGAACTATATTTTTCTCCTATCTGTCATTAACTCATAATAAAGAAATAATTTTCCTAGTATTATGCTAAAGTATCCTAATTGGTCATATCTAGTATTAAATAAGTATTCCTAAATTTCAAACATTTCCCCACCCTATACTAATACTGACAACCTCCCGATACAGTGCAACAAGTTTATATATAGGGCATACGTAGACTCGACCGCAGTCGCATCATCCGCCGTCCCACCACTGTTGCAATGCACCACGATTATGCCCTTGTTAGAATTTAGGGTGTTAATATATTTTTCCAAAGCGTTTCCATTTCACAGCCTTATCCCATGGGGGATAATTATGAGTGAAATGTGTTCAAGTACTTCTGACATATAGGTTTGCCTAATGTCTAAGTTCACCTGACTCTAGGTGCACCTATTTTCTAAGTTCACCTAATGTCTAATTTCACTTGACATTTAAGCTCCCATACTGTCTATGTTTACCATGTGTTCACCTCATTATCAAGTGTTCATACCATCACTAAGTGTTAGTATCATCACTACGCGCTCATATTGTCACCAAGTGTCCATATCAGCACTAAAGGTTCAGTTCTTCACTAAGTGTTCATATAATTCATTGAGTCTATCCAATAAGTGTGTTCATAAGTAAGTGTATATGTGTCCATTAAATGAGATCATCCAACATGTCCAATAATTGAGTATTTCTAAGTGTTTTCCAAAGTGATCATCCAACTCAATTTCAATCAACATATTTTCAACCAATCAACCTTCCAACATTTCCTAATAATATCCTAAGTTCCTAACACTAACAGACCCCCAATATACTACAAATGGTATATGTATAGGGCATACGTAGGAGTCGGTCGCAACCGCTCCAGCCGTCGTCCCACCACCTTTGTAGTATACTACGAGTGTGTCCTTGTCTGGTGATCAAGGATCGAACAAGCAATTCCAAAGCAATTAATTTCCTAGACAAGTATTTTCCAAAATGGGTAGTTCCCTTATTCCCCAATACTGACATCCACCCGATGTACTGTAAACGGTATATGTATAGGGCATATGTAGAAGTCAGTCGCAACTGCTTCAGCTACCAGCCCACCACCTTTACAATACACCACGAGCATGTCCTTATCGAGTCATCAGGGCACATTCAATCACATATATAATCAGCAAGTAACATATGTAAATCAGATATATATCAGGAGTTCAGTTAACATGTAGTAAACACATAAGCATGAAATCCTGAATATAGTAACTAATGTATGAAAATCAATGATCCAGTTAATTGAGCTAAGTCCAAGACCCTATGTGATGAGTCCAAAAGGTGTAGAGCTACCCTTCTCTACTTACTTCTCTTCATTTCCTGAAACATGTAGAAAATCAAGTGTCAACTACGAAGTAGTTGGTGAGTAATCATAAGTTTTTCATTCTTCAAAACATTTATAAACATTCATAAAAAATATAGTTTAAGAAAATTCACATGGTAACCTGTGAGATAATCCAACTCTGTAAAACCACAAACACCACAATCACATAATACAAGTAATCACAAATAATCATCCAAGTATAATCAACCAATCTCAACGAAACACATATCAAATCAATAATCATCATTCATCATATTTATCCTAATATAAGTTACCGCGGAGGACCTCAGTTAACTCAATCAATGGCGAAATTATCGCGGAGGACCGCAGTCAACTCAACCAACGATATTCCTAATAAGCATAAGTGTCAATAATGTGCGCTGCGGAGGACCGTAGTCAACTCAACCAACAGTGAAATCACCGCGGGGGACCGAAGTCAACTCAACAATAGTAATTCAGTCATTGCGGAGAACCTAAGTCAACTCAACCAACAATGTCTCACGAAATTATAATAATCCACATCAATCAATCATTATCTCAATAATAAAAATATCATAATGATAATCCAGGTATCACCCATGTGTTATCAAAATATATTCATTTCTGGTATACATGTTCCACCCTGAGTTTAAAATCAAAAATGGTTTAAAAAGGGGGTTATGAGAACTCACCTGAATTCCTTAGATTCAATGTTTTGTGGAATGCGCGATCACGTATGTGTAAATCAATACAATTCAACAACCTGTATTTATCGTGTGATTCATATTCATAAGTATCTATGTTTGATCATCATTAAGTTCTTTATATTCGTTTGCCCTTTAATTATTAGGTGCATGAGTTACTTAGGTTTATTACCTAAGTTATATAGTTACGCATCAAGGTTTCCTAGTTTCATCATAAAAGGATAGATTTAGAACTTGTTAGTTTTAATCATCTAGTATATGATGACTTTCAATAACACATCAAGGGTATACAAGTGGTAAAGGTAATAACCTTATACACCTATGTATACTTACAAAGGTATGCATGCATGTCCATTTGAATTAACCAATATTTAAAGTTATTGAATTATATTTAGGTTTAAGAAAAATCATACTTAGGTTATCCTCATAAAATGCTCAATGTATATAAACTCATGATTTAAAACTTGTGTTTATGATGAAAAAGGTGGTAATTCTCAAAACATTCATGCATGCAAGATCCTTTGTTTATCCAAGATTTTATGTACTTGTGTAACCATTCCCTTAGTTCATAAACTAGGTTCGACAACAACATCAAGATTCAGCCATGGTCATAGGTTCGTTCGCATGTGGGTTAGACCAAGTAAAGGTTCTAGGTTTGGCGAACCTTAGGGTTTGGCTACCCATTGGTTCCCTGATTACTCAAAGTTCGTAGAGGTTCGTAGTCCTTAGGGTTCGCAGCCATGAGGTTCGGTGTCCATGGGGTTCGACCATCATATTGTTCGGCCAGATACACAAAGGTTCGTTGTTAGGAGCTTCGGCCATGCACAAGGTTCGGCCCATCTCAGGTTCGTGGCCTCCCTGGTTCGTGGCAATATGTGGTTCGGCTGAGAGTAGCTTCGGCCTTGGTAGGGTTCAGCCCACTCAAGGTTCGGCCTCTCCTTTGGGGTTCGGCTGATCTCCTTTTCACGAACCAGCAGCCCCATAGCTGTTCATCATCATCATCCTCGATCCTAGTTTGTTGCAGGTTCATCCATGGCTTCCTCTCACTCATACTAGCTCATTTTAGGGTTTTCAAAGTGTAGAATTCGTTTAAAGTGTAAGGATGCAAACCGGTTATTGTTAGAGTGAGAAACAAAAGTAAAACTCAAGATTTACCTTCTAAACTCGATCAAAAGCTAGATTTCTTCGTGGGTTCTTGTTCTCCTCGATAACACAAATGATTTGGCACCAAGATCTCTTGAAATGGTTGAGTTTTGAGGGAGAAAATGTAGAGAGAAGTTAGAGAGAGGAGGGTGACGAAAATGGTGTTTTAGAGAGAGAAAGGGTTTATGCAAATGAAGAAGAAGAAGTGGTTCTTCTTTCTTATACTTCGTATCGTCCCCGCGTGCTCGGTCTCGTTTATTATGCGTTAACAATTATTAAATGTTCAGTTGTTCTCGTAAAATATATTTAAAACTTGCAACGTTTAAATAATTAGATTTCGTTTTACAAAATAGTTTAATTTGATTTCGTTTTGATAAAATGATTTTATTCGAATCCGTCTAAGGTTGTAAATCCTAATAAACGTTTTCGAATTTCTTTTCTTAATTTAATATTGTTCAATATTATTTTAGTTGTCTCATCGAAACGCGTTACTCACGTACGAATTCGTAAAGATCGTCACCTTTCCGAATCCATAGTTCGTATCGTATTTAGATTCGATTTACGGTTTATGGAATATTGTTTCAGTATATTATTCCTAATAATTATATTCGTGTGAATCGTCACCCACGCGAATACATTATTAAGTTAATATTTTCTGAAATAACATTCGCGTTTAATTTATATTCGTAACCTCACCATCGCTTAATTATTTTCAATAACGCTTTCATTATTTTATTACCTTGAATATTATACTTTCCCAATTCTAATCCCACTAAATCGTATCACTGACACATCCATGATAGACTGAAATAAGCTTATGTATAGGGCATATGTAGGAGTAGGTCGCAACCTATCCAGCGACCGTCCCACCACCATTTCGATAAACCATTACCATGCGTCCTTGACTATATTTAGTAACCAACCAATAACCAACTCATAACCCTTTTCCATTCCAAACCAAAACCTCGAATTCTCCTCACCAAATCCTCAACACTGATATAATCATGATAAACCGAAGATGGTTTATGTATAGGGCATACGTTTCTCAGTCGCAACTTCTTCAGCCGCCATCCCACCACCTCTTCGATAGACCATGATTATATCGTTGCCTATCTTTGGTTATAGAATCTCATACCACTACCATTCCCAATCAATAACCTATATCATATTAATTCAATTGCAATAAACTCTCTGGTTCTGTCTAGTTATTTTCCAAACTAGATTTCCCATGGTTTATGCTTATAATCATATGTTATCAGAATGTATAACAGTGATAATGCCATCCAATAGTTCTTAGAAATTATCAAATTAACATATCAGGTCTTAACAATACAAGTATTTATGTAATGAAATGCCTGAAGTACAATGATGTTACAGTCTCCCCTAGTTGAGGGAATTTCGTCCCGAAATTCAACTTGGAGTGACCTCAATGAATAAGTGTGGGTACTTAAGCTTCATCTGATCTTCCCGTTCCTAGGTGAATTCTGGACCACGCTTCGACTCCCATCGTACTTTGACAATTGGAATTCTACTGCGGTTGAGCTTTTTAACTTCACGGTCCATTATTTAGACTGGTTTTTCAACGAAGTGCATGGTATCATCGATGCTAATGTCATCGAGTGGTACCTTAAGATCTTGATCAGCTAAACATTTCCTTAAATTAGACACGTGAAAAGTTGGGTGTACATTACTAAGCTCAGGAGAAAGTTCCAGCTTGTAGGCAACCTTCCCGATCCGTTCAAGAATCGTAAAAGGGCCAACATAACGTGGAGCAAGCTTACCCTTCTTCCCGAATCGTACAACTCCTTTCCTGGGCGATACTTTGAGTAATACTAAATCATCGAATTCAAACTCTAAAGGTTTACTTCGTTTATTCGCGTAACTTTTCTGTCGACTGCGAGCAGCTAACAAGTTGTCGCGAATCTGGTGAATCTTGCCGGTCGTCTCTTGAGTAATCTCAGGACCAGTGATCTGCGATTCTCCGACCTTGGTCCAACAAATAGGTGACCGACGTTTTCTACCGTAAAGAGCTTCAAACGGTTCCATACTGTTGTTATACGAGAATTCCACTAATTGTAGATGGCTATCCCAGTTGCCACCGAAGTCGATGACACAAGCTCTTAACATATCTTCAAGTGTCTGGATCATCCGCTCCGTCTGTCCATCCGTTTGAGGATGATAAGCGGTGCTAAGATCCAATCTTGTTCCAAAAGCTTCATGAAGCGATTCCCAAAATCGTGCCATGAAACGAGCATCACGATCCGATATTATGCTTAAGGGAATTCCATGTCGACTAACAATTTCATCAACGTAGATACGAGCTAACTTCCGCACAGGGTACGTTTCACGTATCGGTAGGAAATGAGCCGACTTGGTTAATCGATCTATTATCACCCAAATACTATCATGACCGCTTGCGGTTCGTGGGAGTTTGGTAATAAAATCCATAGAGATATTCTCCCATTTCCACATGGGTATTTCCGGTTGTACTAACAATCCCGAAGGTCCCTGATGTTCAGCTTTGACTTTTGCACAGTTAAGGTATTTAGCCACATACTCAGCAATATCCTTCTTCATTCCAGGCCACCAGTATAAGACTCTAAGGTCTTGATACATCTTGTCAACACCTGGATGGATTGAGTAATGTGACTTATGTGCTTCATCCAAAATCATCATCCTAAGATCATCCCTGTTCGGTATCCACAACCGATTCAAATAATACATCAATCCATCATTCTTAGTTTCCAATAGTAATTCAGCCCCACAAGACATCTCATCATGAAGACTACCTTGAGCCAATGAGGTTTGTTGGGCTACCGGAATATCATTATGGAGATTAGTGTGTACTCATACACTATGGATTTGAACATGACTCTTGCGACTAAGCGCATCTGCTACTATATTCGCTTTACCAGGATGGTAGCAAATTTCACAGTCATAATCATTCAACAGTTCAACTCATCTCCATTGTCTCATATTAAGTTCTTTCTGATTAAGTATATGCTGTAAACACTTGTGATTAGTAAAAACTACACACTTTGTGCCATAAAGATAATGTCTCCATATCTTTAAAGCAAACACGACTGCACCAAGTTCCAAGTCGTGTGTAGTGTAGTTCTTCTCGTGAGTCTTTAATTGTCTTGACGCATATGCCACAATCTTTCCCCGTAGCATGAGAACACAACCGAGACCTAGGTTGGATGCATCACAGTAAACCACAAAATCATCGTTTCCATTGGGCAGTGTCAAGACAGGAGCATCACAAAGTTTCTGCTTCAGTGTCTGAAACGCCTCTTCTTGCTTTGGTCCCCACTCATAAGGCCTATTCTTTTGAGTTAAAGAAGTGAGAGGGACAACAATCCTGGAGAAGTTCGAAATAAACCGCCGATAGTAACCGATGAGTCCAAGAAATGAACAAATCTCCGTTGGTGTCTTCGGTGTATTCCAATTCTTCACAGCTTCAATCTTTGCAGGATCCACGTGAACACCCTTTTCATTGACTATGTGTCCCAATAATTGAACTTCCTTAAGCCAAAATTCGCACTTGGAGAATTTGGCATATAGTTGTTCTTTCCTTAAGATCTCCAATACCAACTTAAGGTGTTGCTCGTGTTCTTCTTTGCTCTTAGAGTATATCAAGATATCATCTATGAATACAATGACAAATTGATCCAAGTATGGCCTGCAAACATGGTTCATGAGGTCCATGAAAACCGCAGGTGCATTGGTAAGGCCGAAGGGCATTACTAGAAACTCATAATGGCCATATCTTGTTCTAAAAGCTGTCTTGGGAATATCATCTTCATGTACACGAAGCTGATGTTACCCCGACCTAAGATCGATCTTTGAAATCCATGCCGAGCCTTGAAGTTGATCGAAAAGATCATCGATGCGCGACAGAGGATATCGATTCTTAATGGTCAACTTGTTCAATTCGCGGTAGTCTATGCACATTCTGAATGACCCGTCCTTCTTTTTGACAAACAGAATAGATGCACCCCATGGCGAATGGCTCGGGCGAATGAATCCCTTCTCAGACAGTTCTTGTAGTTGGGTCGCCAATTCTTGTAACTCCGATTGGCGACTGGGTTCGCACCAGGTACTAAGTATATTCGGAATTCTACTTGACGTTCTGGTGGAAGACCCGGTAAGTCCTCTGGAAATACTTCAGGAAAATCTCTTATCACAGGAACGTCTTCAATGCTCTTTCCTTTCCCCTTTTCTAAGAATGCTATGTATTTCTTCCTAAGGTACTTATGGGCTTTGGGACATGACATCAGCCTAAGACCTTTACTAGTAGTTTCCCCAAAAACTCTTAGAGATTCACCCGAAGGTAAGGGAATACGAATATATTTCTCATGACAAATAATTTCCGCTTTGTGGGTGGCTAACAATCCATGCCTATGAAAACATCAAAGCTACCAAGATGCATATGTATAAGATCAATTGGGAAAATGTGATCATTTAAGTTCACAGTACATCCAACAATAATAGTGTCAATATCAATAGTATTTCCGTCAGCCACCTTTACAGTAAACGGTTTGTCTAATGTTGTACGTGTTCTACCAAGCATACATTCAAAATCATATGAAACAGAACTCCTATCAGCACCAAAATCAAATAAGACGAATGCATTAGAGTTATTAATCAGAAATGTACCATTGCAACATCTTGGTTGGCTTGAGCTGCTGGAGCGTTCAGTTGGAAAGCTCTGCCTCTCGCCATCCTCTGATTGTTTCCAGTCAATCTCGAGCACTGGTTTCTGAAATGACCCACATCACCGCACTCATAGCAGGCTCTCGCCTGTGCAGGTACTTGGCAAATGGGTACAGCTTGAATTGGTGGCGCATACGGAGCAGGCAGTGCAAGCGGTGCAGGTTGCATCCTTTGAGCTTGCGGTGCACTCCGACAAACATTGGCGAAATGACCATACTTGCCACAGTTGTTGCAGATGCGACATGGAAGTTAGGCGCGTGATGATATCTGCAAGCATTGCATTGCGGATTGGCTCCAAAATTCCCGGCGTTGGAATTATTGAAGGACTGTTGAGTTGCAGGAGTAGTAACATCATAACTCCTGGTCTTCTTCTTGTTGTTGCTGCTTTTGGATGAACTAGATGCCTCAGTCTTAACTTCAGTTTTAGTTTCCTTTGCAGCAGTCTTCGTTTCAGTCTTCTTTGTTCCCTTTCTTGTGAGTGTTCCTGCCTTCACGTGATTATCGGTTAAGGTTGCAGATAGGTGGATTGTAGCCTCCAGTGTGGTAGGGTTGCTACCAAAGATGGTGTCTTGTATCTGCATGGGTAGACCGCCTATGTACTTCTCAATTGCTCTCTCAAGTGGTGTCACCAGATGAGGCACCAATAGACTCAGCTCATGAAAGCGAGAATTATAGATCACATTCTCACCGCTGTCTTGCTTGAGTTCCCAGAACTCAGCTTCCAGTTTCCTCATCTCACTGCGAGGACAGAACTCTGTGGTCATCATATTTTTGACTTCAGTCCAAGTCAGTGCTAGGGCTGCATCAACTCCCCTAGTTTGCTTTTCGCCATTCCACAAAGTTAGTGCTCTCTTTTGGAAAACACTGACTGCATAGCGCACCTTCAAATTTTCAGGACAGTCACAGTTGATGAAGGTGTTCTCAAATCTCAAACCACTGCAACAGACCAGTGGCTCCCTCAGAACCCGTGAATTTTGCTGGGTTACAGGAGTTAAAGTGCTTAAATGTGCAAACTGGTGGGTTTGCACCACCCCTGTTTTGGTTGAGAGTTTGGTTGGCTTGATTCAGTTGAGTCACCAACCCGGAGATAAGGTTTTCTAACTCTTGCAAGCCATTGTTGGCATTACTGTTGTTAGCCTCTCCATCATGTGGGTTTGTATTATCTTCGTTGTGACGGCGCGGCGGCACGTTTCTGAGGATGTTAGAAACATGTTATTACCGTTTACAACGTAAATCATACGAACTATGGTCAAACGAGTTCATTACAACAGTTAGGATTACATATAGGAACTATATTTTTCTCATATATGTCATTAACTTGAAATAAACCGCCGATAGTAACCGACGAGTCCAAGAAATGAACAAATCTCCGTTGGTGTCTTCAGTGTATTCCAATTCTTCACAGCTTCAATCTTTGCAGGATCCACGTGAACACCCTTTTCATTGACTATGTGTCCCAAGAATTGAACTTCCTTAAGCCAAAATACGCACTTGGAGAATTTGGCATATAGTTGTTCTTTCCTTAAGATCTCCAATACCATCTTAAGGTGTTGCTCGTGTTCTTCTTTGCTCTTAGAGTATATCAAGATATCATCTATGAATACAATGACAAATTTATCCAAGTATGGCCTGCAAACGTGGTTCATGAGGTCCATGAAAACCGCAGGTGCATTGTTAAGGCCGAAGGGCATTACCAGAAACTCATAATGGCCATATCTTGTTCTAAAAGCTGTCTTGGGAATATCATCTTCATGTACACGAAGCTGATGTTACCCCGACCTAAGATCGATCTTTGAAAACCATGCCGAGCCTTGAAGTTGATCGAAAAGATCATCGATGCACGACAGAGGATATCGATTCTTAATGGTCAACTTGTTCAATTCGCGGTAGTCTATGCACATTCGGAATGACTCGTCCTTCTTTTTGAAAAACAGAACAGATGCACCCCATGGCTAATGGCTCGGGCGAATGAATCCCTTCTCAGACAGTTCTTATAGTTGGCTCGCAAATTCTTGTAACTCCGAGGGCACAAGTCTGTAAGGAGCTTTGGCGACTGGGTTCGCACCAGGTACTAAGTAAATTCGGAATTCTACTTGACGTTCTAGTGGAAGACCCGGTAAGTCGTCTAGAAATACTTCAGGAAAATCTCTTATCACAGGAACGTCTTCAATGCTCTTTCCTTTCTCCTTTTTCTCCACAACGTGTGCTAA
Source organism: Mikania micrantha (assembly GCA_009363875.1). Taxonomy (NCBI): domain Eukaryota; kingdom Viridiplantae; phylum Streptophyta; class Magnoliopsida; order Asterales; family Asteraceae; genus Mikania; species Mikania micrantha. The sequence goes on from CM018681.1 coordinate 19,464,618, forward strand.
GAATGCTATGCATTTCTTCCTAAGGTACTTATGGGCTTTGGTACATGACATCAGCCTAAGACCTTTACTAGGAGTTTCCCCAAAAACTCTTAGAGATTCACCCGAAGGTAAGGGAATACGAATATATTTCTCATGACGAATAATTTCCGCTTTGTGGGTGGCTAACCAATCCATGCCTATGATAACATCAAAGCTACCAAGATGCATAGGTATAAGATCAATTGTGAAAATGTGATCATTTAAGTTCACAGTACATCCAACAATAATAGTGTAAATATCAATAGTATTTCCGTCAGCCACCTTTACAGTAAACGGTTTGTCTAATTTTGTACGTGTTCTACCAAGCATACATTCAAAATCATATGAAACAGAACTCCTATCAGCACCAAAATCAAATAAGACAGATGCATTAGAGTTATTAATCAGAAATGTACCATTGACAACATCTTGGTTGGCTTGATCTGCTGGACCCTTCAGTTGGAAAGCTATGCCTCTCGCCATCCTCTGATGGTTTCTAGTCAATATCGAGCACTGGTTTCTGAAATGACCCACATCACCGCACTCATAGCAGGCTCTCGCTTGTGCAGGTACTTGGCAAATGGGTACAACTTGAATTGGTTGCGCATACGGAGCAGGCAGTGCAAGCGATGCAGGTTGCAACCTTTGTGCTTGCGGTGCACTCCGACACACATCGGCGAAATGACCATACTTGCCACAGTTGTTGCAGACGCGACATGGCAAGTTAGGCGCGTGATGATATCTGCAAGCATTGCATTGCGGACTGGCTCCAAAATTCCTGGCGTTGGAATTATTGAAGGACTGCTGAGTAGCAGGAGTAGTAACAGCATAACTGCTGGTCTTTTACTTCCTGTTGCTGCTTTTGGATGAACTAGCTGCCTCAGTCTTGACTTCAGTTTTAGTTTCCTTTGCAGCAGTCTTCGTTTCAGTCTTCTTTATTCCCTTTCTTGTGAGTGTTCCAGCCTTCACGTGATTATCGGTTAAGGTTGCAGATAGGCGGATTGTTGCCTCTAGTGTGGTTGGGATGCTACCAAAGACGGTGTCTTGTATCTGCATGGGTAGACCGCCTATGTACTTCTCAATTGCTCTCTCAAGTGGTGTCACCAGATGAGGCACCAATAGACTCAACTCATGAAAGCGAGAATTATAGATCACATTCTCACCGCTGTCTTGCTTGAATTCCCAGAACTCAGCTTCCAGTTTCCTCATCTCACTGCGAGGACAGAACTCTGTGGTCATCAGAGTTTTGACTTCAGTCCAAGTTAGTGCTAGGGCTGCATCAACTCCCCTAGTTCGCTTTTCGCCATTCCACAAAGTTAGTGCTCTCTTTTGGAAAACACTGGTGGCATAGCGCACCTTCAAATTTTCAGGACAGTCACTGTTGATGAAGGTGTTCTCAATGCTCTCAAACCACTGCAACAGACCAGTGGCTTCCTCAGAACCCGTGAATTTTGCTGGGTTACAGGAGTTAAAGTGCTTAAATGTGCAAACTGGAGGGTTTGCACCACCCCTGTTTTGGTTGAGAGTTTGGTTGGCTTGATTCAGTTGAGTCACCAACCCGAAGATAAGGTTTGCTAACTCTTGCAAGCCATTGTTGGCATTACTGTTGTTAGCCTCTCCATCGTGTGGGTTTGTATTATCTTCGTTGTGACGGCACGGCGGCATGTTTCTGAGGATGTTAGAAACATGATATTACCGTTTACAACATAAGTCATACGAACTATGGTCAAACGAGTTCATTACAACAGTTAGGATTACATATAGGAATTATATTTTTCTCCTATCTGTCATTAACTCATAATAAAGCAATAATTTTCCTAGTATTATGCTAAAGTATCCTAATTGTTTATATCTAGTATTAAATAAGTATTCCTAAATTTCAAACATTTCCCCACCCTATACTAACACTGACAACCTCCCGATACAATGCAACAAGTTTATATATAGGGCATAATCCGCCGTCCCACCACTGTTGCAATGCACCACGATTATGCCTTCTCTACTTACTTCTCTTCATTTCTTGAAGCATGTAGAAAATCAAGTGTCAACTACGAAGTAGTTGGTGAGTAATCATAAGTTTTTCATTCTTCAAAACATTTATAAACATTCATAAAAAATATAGTTTAAGAAAATTCACATGGTAACCTGTGAGATAATCCAACTCTGTAAAACCACAAAGACCACTATCACATAATCCAAGTAATCACAAATAATCATCCAAGTATAATCAACCAATCTTAACAAAACACATATCAAATCAATAATCATCATTCATCATATTTATCCCAATATAGGTTACCGCGGAGGACCTCATTCAACTCAATCAACGGCAAAATCATCGCGGAGGACCACAGTCAACTCAACCAACGATATTCCTAATAAGCATAAGTGTCAATAATGTGCGCTGCGGAGGACCGTAGTCAACTCAACCAACAGTGGAATCACCGCGGAGGACCGAAATTAACTCAACAACAGTAATTCAGTCATTGCGGAGAACCTAAGTCAACTCAACCAACAATGTCTCACGAAATTATAATCATTAAGTTCTTTATATTCGTTTGCCCTTTAATTATTAGGTGCGTGAGTTACTTAGGTTTATTACCTAAGTTGTATAGTTACGCATCAAGGTTTCCTAGTTTCATCATAAAAGGATAGATTTAGAACTTGTTAGTTTTAATCATCTAGTATATGATGACTTTCAATAACACATCAAAGGTATACAAGTTTTAAAGGTAATAACCTTATACACCTATGTATACTTACAAAGGTATACATGCATGTCCATTTGAATTAACCAATATTTAAAGTTATTGAATTATATTTTAGGTTTAACAAAAATCATACTTAGGTTATCCTCATAAAATGCTCAATGTATATAAACTCATGATTTAAAACTTGTGTTTATGATGAAAAAGGTGGTAATTCTCAAAATATTCATGCATGCAAGATCCTTTGTTTATCCATGATTTTATGTACTTGTGTAACCATTCCCTTAGTTCATAAACTAGGTTCGACAGCAACATCAAGATTCGACCATGGTCCTAGGTTCGTTCGCATGTGGGTTAGACCAAGTAAAGGTTCTAGGTTTGGCTACCCATTGGTTCGCTGATTACTCAAAGTTCGTAGAGGTTCGTAGTACTTAGGGTTCGCAGCCATGAGGTTCGGTGTCCATGGGGTTCGGCCATCATATTGTTTGGCCAGATACACACAGGTTCGTTGTTAGGAGCTTCGGCCATGCACAAGGTTCGGCCCATCTCAGGTTTGTGGCCTCCCTGGTTCGTGGCAATATGTGGTTCGGCTGAGAGTAGCTTCGGCCTTGGTAGGGTTCGGCCAACTCAAAAGTTCGGCCCCCCCTTTGGGGTTCGGCTGATCTCCTTTTCACGAACCAGCAGCCCCATAGCTGTTCATCATCATCATCCTCGATCCTAGTTTGTTGCAGGTTCATCCATGGCTTCCTCTCACTCATACTAGCTCGTTTTAGAGTTTTCAAGGTGTAGAATTCATTTAAAGTGTAAGGATGCAAACCGGTTATTGTTAGAGTGAGAAACAAAAGTAAAACTCAAGATTTACCTTCTAAACTCGATCAAAAGCTAGATTTCTTCGTGGGTTCTTGTTCTCCTCGATCACACAAACGATTTGGCACCAAGATCTCTTCAAATGGTTGAGTTTTGAGGGAGAAAATGTAGAGAGAAGTTAGAGAGAGAGAGGAGGGTGACGAAAATGGTGTTTTAGAGAGAGAAAAGGTTTATGAAAATGAAGAAGAAGTGGTTCTTCTTTCTTATACTTCGTATCATCCCCGTGTGCTCGGTCTCGTTTATTATGCGTTAACAATTATTAAATGTTTGGTTTTCTCGTAAAATATATTTAAAACATGCAACGTTTAAATAATTAGATTTCGTTTTACAAAATAGTTTTAATTTGATTTCGTTTTGATAAAATGATTTTATTTGAATCCGTCTAAGGTTGTAAATCCTAATAAACGTTTTCGAATTTCTTTTCTTAATTTAATATTGTTCAATATTATTTTAGTTGTCTCATCGAAACGCGTTACTCACGTACGAATTCGTAAAGATCGTCACCTTTCCGAATCCATAGTTCGTATCGTATTTAGATTCGATTTACGGTTTATGGAATATTGTTTCAGTATATTATTCCTAATAATTATATTCGTGTGAATCGTCACCCACGCGAATACATTATTAAGTTAATATTTTCTGAAATAACATTCGCGTTTAATTTATATTCGTAACCTCACCATCGCTTAATTATTTTCAATAACGCTATCATTATTTTATTACCTTGAATAATATAATTTCCCAATCCAAATCCCACAAAATCATATCACTGACATACCCATGATAGACCGAAATAAGCTTATGTATAGGGCATATGTAGGAGTAAGTCGCAACCTATCCAGCCACCGTCCCACCACCATTTCGATAAACCATGACTATGTGTCCTTGACTATATTTAGTAACCAATCAATAACCAACTCATAACCCTTTGCCATTCCAAACCAAAACCTCAGATTCTCCTCACCAAATCCTCAACACTGATATAATCATGATAAACCGAAGATGGTTATGTATAGAGCATACGTTTCTCAGTCGCAACTGCTTCAGCCGCCATCCCACCACCTCTTCGATAGACCACGATTATATCTTTGCCTATCTTTGGTTATAGAATCCCATACCACTACCATTCCCAATCAATGACCTATATCATATTAATTCAATTGCAATAAACTCTCTGGTTCTGTCTAGTTGTTTTCCAAACTAGATTTCCCATGGTTTATGCTCATAATCATATGTTCTCAGAACGTATAACAGTGATAATACCATCCAATAGTTCTTAGAAATTATCAAATTAACATATCAGGTCTCAATTTTTCAGTCCGTTTCGCAATTCGAAAATCCGATTTCAGTTCTGAAACTGATTAAGACTCTGATTATGACACCAAATCCAGTTTCGCAACGATTTTCAATAAGAATACCCATTTTTGATCAATTTCGCGTTTCGGGCTAAGTTTTGCAATCTGTTTCGCAATTTGGAAACCCGATAATCAATTTAGTAGCATATTGGAATTCCGATTGTGATCGGAATTCAGTTTTATCATTGGTTTTCAATATAAAAACCTATTCTATGTCGATTTCGCGTTCCGGACTCAGTTTTATTATATGTTTTGTAATATGATAATCAGATTTCAACCCAGAAGTCGATTGAGAATCCGGATTTGATACCAAAGTTAATTTCTCACCAAATTAAGTATAAATAACTCACATAACTTTACTTAATCATAGATTTGGAGTCCAAGAACTAGCAATACGAACGTTGTACTCTGTTTATTAATTTATATCAACTGAGGTGAGTTCACGAACCCTTTTTTCCTATATTTTAGCTTTTGAAACTCGGGGAATGAGAAAACATAAATACTCGTTTGAAACATTCTGATTGTTGTGGAACTCTAAATGACGTTAATATGTTTTGAGAAACATGAAACCTTATTGGATCAGGTGGAATTGTGAAATGCTTTCGATACCTTTTGTGAAACATAAAACCTGATTGGATCAGGTGAGCCTGGAAACACTTTTGATATAATTATGAAACATGAGTAATTGGATCAGGTGGAACTCTGAAACGCTTTCGATACATTTTGTGAAACATGAAACCTAATTTGCATCATGTGAAACGCTGAAACACTTTTGAAACATTTTTTGAAACATGAAAACGAAAGCGTTGTAAAACATTTGGTTGAAACACGTGACAGTGGGGAGAAACACATGACCGAACTTGTCATTATTTCACGGGTTACACATTTGTCGCTAAGTCCCCTATTCTGTAACCGTTAACCATGGGGGGCGTGATTATTAATAATAGATTCTATTTGTGATTGACAATCCTCACTCGTGGTTCGTAGCTATAACCTCGACCAGATGTCGAGCGGGCGCTCAATAAGGCTAAAACACACAATGTCTTGCGACAAGGACATTGGGAAGGGGCAAACACTGAACTCGTCAGCTCGGTTACGGGAGCCCAAGAGTTATAATTGGACAGTTGGTCGGGAACTAATGCACGACCTTGTTGGAAGGAACAATGTTCGCACTGGATACCAATGTTTTACACCCCGTTTAGGGACATGAATGTTATTTAACTATTTTTATTCAAATATTTGATGTGTTTGAATACATTGATAACTTACATTTTGAAATTCTAAAACTTATGAACTCACCAGCGATATGCTGATAGTTTAAAAATCATGTTTTCTCAGATGTATAATGACACAAGGGGTGGAGCTGTCAGATCAACTTTTGGAAATATATAGTAGAGTCTATGAGAGACAGACTTAACAGTGTGATACATAGCATAGTATATATGTGTAATAACATTATATATATGTGTGAAACTCGAATAAAACTGTTATTACATTAGGCTTGTGGCCAATGTAGTTGTAATATTGCTCTGTAATATAGATACATATGTGTCGTTTGTTGTAAATCATGACTGTGACACTTTTAAAGTCACACCGTACGCTTCCGCAACGACAAGGGTGTGACAAAAACAAACATGAAAAAACAATTTTTCATCCAATAATCATCCAAAGTCTAGGTAGAAATAAAAATCTGGCCAGGAATCATCTTCGAAACATGAATAAACATCAAATCAGATCTTAGAATGCCAGAAAATTTTAAGTATAAACGGAATTCTACAATGAAAACGCATAAACAAACCCGAAAAGTCCTTTTGAGCACTCGTATATGTGATCTGAAGCATCCCTGAATGTTCAATTACATCCCAAGCCTTCAAAATCTTCAAAAACATGTTCTTCCTGCGTTTCTAGCCGTCAGGGGATGAATAATTCACGAATTTCGGTTTCCAAATGCTTAATAGATGAAAATAAGTAAAGGGTCACGATCTACGGGTCATGGGCCGATTCAGTGTCCGAAAAAGGGGTCCAAAGAGACCAAAATTGGTCTAGAGCGGCCAAAGGGTCAAAAGGCCGATCAAAGACTGGATTCAAGAAGAAGGGCGCGCGGATCAAATACCCAGATCTGGAGCGGCCAAACGGGTCGTATGCAGTTTGATGCAGATTTGTGGGTTTATTGGGCGTAGGTGTGACAACCGTTATACGTGCTGAAATTAGTTCTGAAATCCAATGGTGTGCATGACAACAACAGAGAATATTATAGTGCGAGAGTCCGAGGATGATAAAAAAATACGTAGTTCAATACGATGGATATCCTAAAGCAAAATAGATATCTTAGGAATCACACGAACATGAAGCAACAGAAAATACAAACGTCGTGTGAGGGAAACAGAAAATCAAACTTGAATAGATAACATTTTTAGATATCAATTTAACGGGATATTCAGATGGGTGACGAACTGTATGAGTATGTTGTTGGAATTAATACTCCAAATGACATCTTTACAGTATAAAAACAAAGTCATAAGATCAAATGAATGTTGTATTTGTGTGGTGACGATTCATACAAATGCATACATAAGTTTTATACTTCTGACATACTTTAATAACTATTTAAAACATCCGTCACAAAATATCTTAATAAATGAACTTAAATGAAAATAAGAAGAACTTTTAAATAATAAAGTAAAATTTGCTACACATTCAGCCACTCGTATGAATGAGCATTCTTTCGTGCGAATGAGCCACCGACAGTGAAGCTTTTCAACCATAAAGACATTCGTGCAAATGGGAGCCATTTGTACGAACGACTCATTCGTGGGAAAACATAGGTATAAAAGCAACACTTACGTTTTACCAACCCATTTTTCACCCAACTCACCAAAACGAAACCCTATTCGCCCCACATGAAATTTTGGTCATTTCTACACAAATCGGACCATTTGAGCTTCCAATACGTGTGTATTTCATCCCCAACATCTTCATTTTAAGATTTCAACCTTTCTCAACCCTTTTGGTCAAATACGTGTTGCACCGTGAGTATCAACACTGATCCTTTACACTAAAACATTTTGGCATCATTTTTGGCCTTGAAAACTCCACAAACAACTCAAGATTTCAAAAATGGCATTATAGCTAGATCTGCAGGTGTCACATCCCAAGCCGGTGGGCTGGATCGGCTTTCCCGTAGGGCGGAAAGTTCTCGGGGCGCGATATCCTATGATAATCACAATGATCAGATTGTTTCATAGCACATGATATAATATTGAGAAATGCTAACATGACAATGAAATGAAATTACAAAGTTAAATTACATTGTTTCCTCATAATTTAACTAAGTAAATCCAATCAAAAGAATCAATAAGTTTATATCTTGTAACTGTACAAGATCCCCAAAAGATGATTCATTGTTTTGTCATTCCAGAATATGCATGACACAAAATGTAGCTAGGTCTTCTAAAAGTCCACTAGCTATGTCCCTGAATACTGGTGACTAAACATGTTCGTCACCTGAGAAAACATGCATTTAAACAAAGTCAACACTAGGTTGGTGAGTTCATAAGTTTGATAATTGAAAACCTTGAATTGATCACATACACAATCACCATGTCATACATGCTACTTGTAAGTTGTTTGATTCACCTGTTCACAAAATGGGCTCTCCATAGTTATATTCACAAGTAGTATTTCATCCTATTAGTTATGCTTATATATAGAGCATATGTAGGGGAACAAGCCCCAGCCAACATCCCACTACATAACTAATAGAACTCCACACTACTTGCAATACAACTATAGATACCCGTTATCATTTCACCTGTTCGAGAGGGGTTTAGTTATCAAACCGAAGTATTGATACACCCTCAATGTATTAAGGAAGTTAGATTAATTTAATCTGATCCTTGTCATGATTCTATTTCTTGTGGGGTTAACTGTTGATCACTTTTAGATAATAAGAGTGTTAGGTAACCAATTGATATTTGTTCTCAACTTGAAGTGCATAGAGCCTAAAAGGAATCCATTGTAATCCTCACGTAATCAGATTAGAATGCATCCGATTTACCTTTACCACTATGTATTACCGTAGGCCTCATCGAAACTGTTACTAGTAATATGACATGAGAGAAAATAAATTCCTCAGTCTACTAGTCAACAAGAAACGATGGATTAATTTCAATTATAACTGCAGATTAATATCACCATGTGTCGCTTACCAGACCCTGACTGTTCTTCGCCCTGTCACCGGTCATACGTTACCAGCCAATGATGATTACGATCAACATACTAGCCCTACAAGCTAGAGGTTTGTCAAACCTATGGTACCACTATGCTATCGTCGGTTTAGTCACGTCAAATTAACTGCTCAGCGATTTGTGAAGGGACTTACAATGATCAACTTGAATACATGTCACATGATTGAAATGATATAATGCAGATAGTTCAATAGTAATCAATTGTACTGTGTGTTCACCAATGTTGTTTGTTCTCAATGTTGTATGTTCTCATTGTTGTTAACAAAGTTAAATAAGATCTTGTCTTATTATGCTATGTTAATTGTTGTGTGAATGATGTTGTTATCATGAAATTACATTATCATGATTATCATTCCTTGTTGTTCCATATAGTCACCATGTTATCACTACAGTGTGGTAAGAGCTAGTCTTACTACACTTAGTCGACTCAGGTGGTGGATGATACTTGTTTCTTGTTATCTTGTAGTATGCACCGAGTTATAAGCTGAGTGTGATAAGAACTTGTCTTATTACACTTAGCTAACTCCGGTGTTGAATGATATTATGAAGATATATTATCTTCATATCATTCATGTATGTTGTTGTTGTTGTCATCATGTTCACCTATGATAATCCTAATGTCTGGTCTTGTAAGAATAATTAAGTGTTGTAAGATGTAATCTTACAACTATGTTATTCAATTGTGTTGATGAGTTATGAAGTTATATTATCATATTCATCTTAGTTGTTCCTGTCATATCATGATCATACAAGCATGCATACAATGACAAACGATAATAAGTCAAGCAATATTATCTAAATCAAAGTATAAGAAATATGTTAAACTAAAAATTTTAAGTAAATAAAAGATTTTAGCATGTTTCTCAGCCCTAAGAGTTTAAAATCAATTAAGATTAGAAAAGGGGCATATGAACTCACCTTGTAGTAGTTGTGGTTGACTTAGCCTAAACAAGAATGCACGCGCTCTTGATTGTACTTGTTGTTGTATTCACGATCCTGTATTGTTTTCACGTTGTTGTAACTTGTGAGTATAAGTCATAGTGATTTGTGTGTGTGTAGGTGTTAGCCCTAAAGTTGGCTAACACTTGTGAGTCTCGGTCATCATTCGGCCCTGGTTCATTATTCGTAGATTTACTAACACCTAATCACATTAGATTGAGTTTAACATGTGATTGTGGTTTACGAGTTATGACTTGAAATAATTTGTTACATCACCACGAAGAACCATGTCACATTGTGGAGACTTAGTTTCAACAATTTCCTAAGTACAACCCTTTAACACTTTTCATATGGTTATTTAAATCACTTGTGTCCTTGTTGTTTTATGAATCCTTCGTCAATTTTGTAGTATTTTCAAGATAATCCCATAAATGTTATTAATTGAATTGGTTTCAAGTGTTTGTTTCAACTTAACCCAAGTGGGCCGAACCGTTGAATGTGGGCTGAATAATGATCCTAGACCAAGTAACAGATGGGCCGAAGTAAGGGTTTTGGGCCTAAACAGTCGCTTGGGCCGAACCAAATGGAATTGGGCCGAGTCATATGATATTGGGCCAAACACATGATGTGGGTCGGTTAATGGTTGCTGGCTAGCTATTTGGACCGTATAAGATGCGTGGGCCAACTGTTGGGCTGAACCAGATTATCCTTGGGCCGATTGTATAAACTTGGGCCGAAGTGAGGAATTTGGGTCATGTGAGCTGAGTGGCCAAATGTTGGGCCGAATGGTCATGTGGCCTGAAGTAAACCCATGGTCAAACCACATGGGCCGTATGAAATGGCTAGCAGAATGTCAATGAGCGAATGATGGCCGACTAGATGGAATCCGGGCGAATGAGTGAACCTAGCCGTATGAAGGTGGTTTGGCCGAAGGTGCATCCCCCACGAATGACGTGGCCGAATGAGGGATAGGCTAGGCGAATGGGGTGACCGAAAGGAGGGGCTAGCGAATGTGGTTTTGGGCACCGAATGAGTCTCACGGGCGAATGAGCAGCAGCCGGCAACTGAAGGTGGTCGACCAGGCCATTCGGCCGTCTGATTGATAAGGCTCCTTCTGCCCTAGGTCAGGGGCCATTCGGCAATCTGAGTTTTCTCATTCGGCCACCCAATCTAGGCCCATAACCCCCCATCGCAAGGTGCAAGGATGGTTTTGATGGTGGTGCATGTTGAGCTAGGTTTTCATGGTCGGGGTTTTTAAGGTTTGAAGGTTTCCAAACCGGTTAGGGTTGAGATCGAATGAGAGGGTCAAAAACCCTAGTTTTCGAGACATTCAAGCTGTCATACCTCTATTTTCAGTGGGTTATACTCCAGATCGTTTGTACTTTCGTGTTGAGGTGATCAAGATCTTCATTTAGGCTCCAAAATTACTCAATTTCATCAAGAAAAGAACAAGTTACAAGGATTTGAAGTTTGAATCTTGTAGTGAGAGAGAGAATCTGGAAAATGGGTTTTTAGAGATAGAGAATGAAGAGGGAAATGAGGAAAAAGCCCTCATTTAGGCTTTATATACTCTGAGTGTCACACCCCCTGCGCCGCGTGCGGAAACCGCTGCGCGGTGACGTATGAATAGTTGAATCATGCACAAGTATTGAATAAGAACAACCACAATGGATTACTAAGTTTCATAATGTTGAGACAATTGTTTAGTTACATACAATCTATCTACCAAAAGAAATGACAACTACAGACCCAAAATATAGTTTACAAAATAAGACTTCAAACAAGACAATTAAACATTTAGGATTTTAGTGTGTTTCTAAATCCATCCTAGCATGTTTCTTCATCTTGTTCTATCTTAAACGGTCTCCTTAGTTGTCCTTTAGAATGTCTTAAACCTGATTACCTGAAACACATGAAAAGTAACTGTCAACTACAGAAGTAGTTGGTGAGAACAATAGGTTTAACATTTGAAACATGAACTTGTAATGTAAGGCATATGTTTAAAGCAATAAATGAATTACATGGATGAGCTGCAACCCAAACTAACATCAAGTATGTAAAACAAGTGTAAACAGTCCAAAGACTGTTTGCACGAAAACCAACATATAATCAAGTCTCAAACTACGTTTGGAGTCAGAAAATTAGTCAGCAACCTTGATAAAACCATACGTAACCAAAACCTGCAGTTAGCTTTTAAAACAAATTTAAAAGCTAACTCCAGAAATTGGTCTGCCCAAATGTGTCCGCTTTCCCTTGTTGTGATCACCCAGTACTAACGCTAATGAATATGAAACTTGATGTGTTTATAAGCTTGTTCACAACAGTGGACACCATGCTTTTGAACCTTGCTTTAAAACCAAAGATTTAATGCCTCATTTGATAACATGATTTGAAAACCTTGCTTGAAATACCATGAGTTGAATCCTTTGTTTGAACACCATGAAATGAATCCTTTGTTTGAACACCAGGAAATGAATCCTTTGTTTGAAACCATTGATTGAATACATAGGATAGTGACCTTGTATAGTAACTATAAAAGATTATTTTCGAAAACACGAGTTTATAGTAAAAGAGTTTATAAATCCCATTATTTAATAGTGTTTGACCTTTATAAAACCATTCGAGTAAAACTGATATAAAATAGTTCAAAGAAGCTTTATAAAACCTTTTAGTAGAAAAGTTTAACATTTGATAAAAACCCTTCAAAACAGTTAATGAATCCTTTGAAATTTGTACAGTGAACCTGTAATGTTTGTAACATAGCATACACCTTGTATAGTGAAATACAATTGTAAATAGAGTGTTTGATCACGTGATCCACCCCAAAACAGTTGTAAAACAGTAAAAGAGGGGCTAATGTTCTCACCTGTCTGCAGTAGACTCTGAACTATAACAAATAGCAAGTAGCAAACAGGACTTCTAACTGGTTCCTATATCATTGTAATTATACATAAGATATAAGATTTATAATTGTACAGACTTTGATTCATTGTTTGACTTGTGTTAACTTGAACTTGATTAACTCTTGATTACATGATCTCATGATTAAGAATGTTGTGTGAACTTGAAAGCCATGATTTAGTCACTTGATTGAGAGTTGTTTCATGAAAAGTTTGTATCATGTTACTTTTATGCACAAGCTCATTATACATAAAATAACAGGTGTTTGATAAACTTGATAACTATTGTTAAACATGCATTGTGAAAAGATGCTCCAATTGCTTTTATTTCTTTGGAATTATGAATTGATCCACTAATTATGTTAAGTTATAACTTAATCCAAATAAGATCAATTCACCACTTCTTTAAGTTGTGGGCCAAACCATGGGCCTTAAGCCCATGAAATCATGATGGGCTTAAACAAAGACCATGAGCCTCTTGGTCTAGACATGGGCCAATTAGTTATGATGTTGGTCCAAGTTATCTAATCGATTGGGTTAACGGATTTGTTATTGGGCCAACTCAACATAAAATTGGATTTAAAGAATGTAGTTGGGTCGGAAGTCCTATTGGGCCTTATCAAATCATGTGGGCCGCACCTAATAGCATTGGGCCTATACAATTGGATGATTGTATATTGCTGTTCGGACTACACCTATGGCAGCCACCTAACACAACTCTGGCTACTCAGGGCAGCGAACCTTTTAAGTTCTATGGGCTAGGTTCGGCCCATGATGATGCTGATCGAAAGGTTCGTTGATGCCTCAGGGTTCGGCAGAATGTAAGCAGCAAGGTTCGCCCATATATAAAGGTTCGTGACCCTATGGTTCGTGGCTCATGCATGAGGTTCGTCTAAACCATCCTGCGTCCACCTGAAGCCAATGGTTCGTCTGCATGGGCTCGTGAAGTGATCAGACCTGCAAGGTTTGGCTATATCCCAAGGGTTCGGCTCTAATGGAGTGACGTGCATGGTTCGGGAACACTAGGGTTCGGCTTCATAAGGCTCGCCGGTGGAAGAAAAGGTTTGGCCGAGAAAACCTAAATGGTTCGGCACTTTGAGGTTCGTGAAACCCATTAGGGTTCGGCTGGTGTGGTGCAGGTTCGCCGAAGAGGATGGTTCGTGGCTTCTGTAAAAAGGTTCGGCGGTAGGTGGGACGAACCATATGGTTCTGGAGGTTACAGGTTCGGCTCCACCCCCCACGACCTGCATCACCAATCATCATCGATCTCATCATGCTCACCTATTCTAAACTCGAGATTCATGAAACAAGTGATTATCTAATATATTAAAGGTCACGGTGGTGATCTAGAGCCGGCTAAGAATCAAGTTCGAACAACACCCAACAAAACCCTCTTTTTCAGAATTTTAAACCGATTGTACCTCGTTTCTAGTCGAGTAAATCCACAGATCCTTTGTACTTTCGTGTAGGGAATGTCGAGAGCTTCGCGTGGGCGCCAAGAACACCGAAATCCGTTGAGCAACGAGCGAGTTACGAGCGTGTAAAGCTTGTATTCTTAGAGAGAGAAGGGATGGACGAATTTCTAGAGAGAGAAAGGGTTGTTGGTGAATTAAATGAAGGAAATGGACATCTCCATGGCTTTTATAGTCCGGGTGGTATTCGGGTTCGTTTCGGTCACTCGGTTCGCGTTTTCGTTGCGTAACGCGTATTTTACGCGATTTAAAATAAAGGATTATTATTCTCATCATTTTGATGAGTTTCAAAATTGTAAAAATGTAAAATAATATATATTTAATTATTTTTACTCTTCGTGTTTTGACAGATCGTTAAACAGATACAATTACGTGTATACCCGCAATCGCGTACGTTTTTCGATCGTAATAAATGTTCAAAGCAGTTTAATCATAATTATAAGTTCAACATTCATATAATTATGGATCGTCACCCATAACTATACTCAGTCTCGCTTACGTATTACGACTTTTGTTTAATTGATTGTCATAATATTCGTTTCAACACTACGCACTAACACTATCCCATTACACCGAACGCAGTATATGTATAGGGCATACCCCAGATTCCAGCTACCTGCCGTACCTGACGCCATCCCACCACTGTTTCGATATAATACGATACTGTTCTTGCCTAGCGAACTTGACTGTAAATAAATAATACGTACTTGTTCCTAAATAATAAAGATCCTAACACACAAGCACATTATGAACACATGAATCACATTGATTGATTTGATATGAAAACACATTTGTTCTAACACTATTTACATCTATCATGACTAAATGTACAAATGTTACAGTCTCCCCTAGTTAAGGGAATTTCGTCCCGAAATTAACTAGTCGAAGGTACTGTAAAAAGATGAGGGTACTTAAGCTTCATCTGGTCTTCACGTTCCCAGGTGAACTCAGCACCGCGTTTGCCCTCCCATCGTACCTTTACGATCGGGATACGGCTGCGTTTAAGTTTCTTGACCCCATGATCCATGATTTCAACCGGACGTTCTATGAATTGCATGCTGTTTTGAATCTGAATGTCTTCCAGTGGAATCTGAACATCATGATCTGCCAAGCATTTCTTAAGACTTGATACATGGAAAGTATCGTGAACATTGCTTAGCTCCACTGGAAGTTTAAGTTTGTACGCTACGGGACCAATCCGTTCCAGGATCTCAAAAGGTCCAACGTACCTTGGTGCAAGTTTCCCTTTCTTCCCGAATCGGACAACGCCTTTCCAGGGAGAAACTTTGAGTAAAACTCGGTCACCGACTTGAAACTCAAGCGGTTTCCGACGCCGATCAGCATAACTCTTCTGCCGATCTCGTGCGGCCTTAAGCCTTGATTGAATGATTGTGATTTTGTCTGATGTTTCATGAATAAGTTCTGGTCCTACGACCTGTGAGTCACCAACCTCGGTCCAGCAGACCGGTGATCGGCACTTTCTACCATACAACGCTTCGAATGGTGCACATTGAATGCTTGTATGGTAGCTGTTGTTATACGAAAACTCAATGAGTGGAAGATGAGTGTCCCAACTCCCACCAAAGTCAATCACACAAGAACGTAGCATGTCCTCGAGTGTTTGGATAGTCCTTTCGCTTTGACCGTCGGTTTGGGGATGATACGCCGTGCGAAGATTAACACGAGTTCCCAAAGCCTTTTGCAATGTTTGCCAGAAGCGAGAAGTGAAGCAACTATCACGATCAGAAATGATTGATGTTGGAGTACCATGATGTGTAATGATTTTGTTGATGTACAATGTAGCTAACTTCTCCATTTTGTAATCCTCTCGGATCGGGAGAAAATGAGCAGATTTGGTGAGTCGATCAACGATCACCCAAATCGAATCGTAACTCCGTGGAGTTCTCGGCAACTTGGTTATTAAATCCATGTAAATTTGTTCCCATTTCCATTGAGGAATTTCAGGTTGCTACAGAAGTCCCGAAGGCTTTTGATGTTCTGCTTTGACTTTAGAACATGTAAGACATTTTCCCACATACAGTGCTATGTCTTTCTTCATTCCTGGCCACCAGTAAGAAGCCCGTAAGTCTTGGTACATCTTATCTGCTCCAGGATGAACTGAGTATCGCGACTTATGAGCCTCATCACAGATGAGTGTGCGCAATTCTTCTGACTTTGGAATCCAGATGCGGCTGTTGAGATATAACACCCCATCAGATCGAGGTTCCAGTTTCTTCTCAATTCCGCAGTCTAGGTCTGCCTTAAGCTGATTGTCTGTTACTACTTGTTGTTGTGCAATACAAATCAAATCCTTCAAGTTTGGCTGTGTGTTGATTTCCATGGCTCTGACACGAATTGGTTTGACTGGTTCCTTACGACTAAGAGCATCCGCTACCACATTGGCTTTACCCGGATGGTAACGAATCTCACAGTCATAATCAGTTAGAAGCTCAGCCCAACATCGTTGTCCCATGTTGAGTTCTTTCTGATTAAGGATGTGTTGTAGGCTCTTGTGGTCTGTATAGATGACACATTTAGTACCATACAGGTAGTGTCTCCAAATCTTCAATTGAAAGACCACAGCCCCTAACTCAAGGTCATGAGTAGTGTAATTCTTCTCATGAACCTTAAGTTGTCTTGAAGCATATGCAATGACCTTGTCCCGTTGCATAAGTACACAACCAAGACCAAGGTTTGAAGCATCACAGTAGATAATGAAATCATCACTGCCCTCTGGAAGACTAAGGATAGGGGAGTTGCATAACTTCTGTTTAAGAAGTTGAAATGCATCTTCTTGTTTCTGTCCCCATATAAACGCTTGACTTCTCTGGGTTAGTGTGGTAAGTGGCAAGGCGATCTTTGAAAAGTTAGCAATGAACCTTCTGTAATAGCCTGCCAATCCCAAAAATGAACGAATCTCTGTTGGAGTATATGGGGTAGTCCAGTTCTTAATCGCCTCAATCTTTGCTGGATCTACATGTATCCCATCCTTGTTAATGACATGTCCTAAGAAGTGAACTTCTTTTAGCCAAAATTCACATTTTGATAATTTAGCATAAAGTTGTTCAGCTCTTAGTAATTCTAAGACTTTCTTCAAATGATCTTTATGCTCTTGCTCTGTCTTGGAATAGATCAGTATGTCATCAATAAAGACAATAACAAACTGATCTAAATATGGTCTACAGACTCGATTCATCAAGTCCATGAACACTGCCGGTGCATTGGTCAGCCCAAATGGCATAACCACAAACTCATAGTGTCCATATCGATGATACCCGGATCGTAAATCAATCTTAAAGAAGCAAGTTGCTCCCTATAATTGATCAAACAGATCATCGATCCTGGGCAGAGGATATCTATTCTTGATCGTCAACTTGTTTAGCTCACGATAGTCGATGCACATACGAAATGAACCGTCTTTCTTCTTGACAAAGAGAACCGGAGCTCCCCAAGGAGAGAAACTCGGTCTTATGAGACCTTTGTCTAAGAGTTCTTGAAGCTGACTAGACTGTTCTTCCATCTCAGACGGTGCTAATCGATACGGTGACTTCGCCACTGGATTTGCTCCAGGGACGAGATCGATTCTAAACTCCACTTGCCGGATCGGTGGTAATCCAGGCAAGTCGTCAGGATAATCTCTGATAACTGGAACGTCTCCAACTGTTTTCTTTCCGGGTTTCTTCTCTACCACGTGAGCCAAGAAAGCATAATATTTCTTCCTCAGGTACTTCCTAGCCTTGATGCACGACACAATCTTCAATCCGCGGCAGGGTTTCTCGCCATAGATTCTCATCGTTTCGCCGGACGGTAAAGGAATCCGAATAAGTTTCTCCGAACATACAATTTCGGCATTGTTTTTGGATAACCAATCCATTCCTATCACAACTTTGAAGCTTCCGAGTGTCATAGGAATAAGATCGATGAGGAAAAGATGGTCGTTTAATCTTAATTCACAACCATGTATTATAGAATCTACAAGTAGGGTTTTACCATCAGCTGCTTCTACGGTATAAGGAGCAGTAAGCATAGATGGTTGTATGTTAAACAAAGAAGTAATATGAGCAGAGATAAAGCTTTTATCAGCACCAGTATCAAAAATGATGGAAACGTAATGACCATTAAGGAGAAACGTACACGTGACAACTGCTGGCTCCTCGCGTGCTTCGGCAGCTCCGATAACAAAAGCACGAGCAGTAGCAGTGTTGTTGTTGAGTTTTGGACACTGGTTTCTGAAGTGTCCCTCTGCTCCACAATTATAACAGGCCCTTCCACCTGTAGCAGTAGGAGTTGTGGCAGCAGTTGTTACAGCAGCAAGATGTGCAGATCGGCATGTAGCTGCCAAGTGTCCCATCCGCCCACACTTGAGACACTTTTTGCATGGGGTAGTTGGTAGATGATGATATTGACACTTGGTGCAAAGTGGAAACTGGCCAGTATAAGACTTTCCGACTGTTGCAGATTGTGGCATAGCAGTAATGGGTGTGGCATGAGTGGGTGTAGCTGCAATCAGGGCTGCAAAGTTCTTGATGGTCTTTTGCTTCTTCTTCTTGTGATGTTGTTGTTCAGGCTTCTTGCCTTCATCAATCTGTGCTCTCTTGTACCCCTTTCGGGTGAGCACCCCAGACTTAACGTATTCTTCGGTAAGGCTATTTCCAAGATGAATCGCTGCCTCTAGAGTAGCGGGGTTATTCCCCATCACAGTTCCTCTAACGACTAGAGGTAAGCCTTCGATGTATTTCTCTATCCTGCGGGATAGAGGAGTAACCAGGTGTGGCACCAGAATACACAACTCATGAAAACGAGTTGTATACTTCGCGTTCTCACCACTGTCTTGCACCAGATTCCACATCTCCAACTCAAGTTTCTTCAGCTCATGTCGTGGACAAAACTTATCCACCAGTAACTTCTTGAAATCCTCTCATGGTAAAGCTAATGCGACTTCCCGTCCTCTGGTGTTCTTCTCAGAATGCCACCAGGTGAGTGCGCCTTTGTGAAAAGCGCTCGAGGCCATTTTGACCTTCAGATTTTCAGGACATCCCGTGAAATCAAGAATATCCTCGATGCTCTCCAACCACTGCAGTAGGCCAGTAGCTCCTTCGGTACCAGCGTACTTAGGAGGTTTAGCATCATTGAACTGCTTGAAAGTGAAGTTAGCAGTTCCAGTGTTGGTAGCATTTGAGTTATGTGCTGAATCACTAGTACTTCCCCGAAGATTCTGGGTAATATCAGTGACCATGCCCGGAATGACATCTCTCATGTGTATAGCGATGGCTCGGGCAATCTTGTTGATCTCATCGTCGTTGCCACTTGTCGAACCCCCTCCGTTAGGATCACGTCGGGGAGGCATTCTACGAATAGAAGCCACAAGTGGGTCAGTAATGAGAAAAGATACAATTGAATTTGCATGATAAAATTAGTAATATATCCATACTACTAGTATTATCATTCAATTGTAATATGAGCATGTACACGTATAAGCAATCAGCATATTAGCATACTTCTCATGTGAATGTGTATGATGTTCCATGATCTCAATCCACCAAACCTACACACTGACACTTTCCCGATATACCGAAGATAGCTTATATATAGGGCATACGAAAGGGTCAAGCAAACTGCCAGCCCAGACGCCATCCCACCACCGCTTCGACATACCACGATCATGTCCTTGCTAGCATTTGGCAACATGTTTGTACCGATTTCCATGTATGTTCCATTGATTAAGAATCCCATGATCTTTGATCAATTCGAACTATGATTGAATCCATGATTGAATCATGATTATGTTATGTGTGCACCTACTAACAGTCGTTAACATGTAGAACTAAATCACCTGTGTGCTCTACATTTTTCTTGTTAAACTATGTTAGTAAATACCAATGATGTAATCACTTAAGAATTTCACTTAAGGTTTACATTGAAAGAATGTTCACAACTTGATTGATTCACCCGCAATGTTTGACTCATCCAAGTCTAAATAGCACAATGATTTGATTCACCAATGATTGTATCTCGAATGATTGTATCTCATGTGTTTGACTAATGTTCAATGATTCCAGTTGCTCCCGAATCTTTACTTCAAATACGAACGCCGGATTCCACCTGACATACCGAAATAAGCTTATATATAGGGCTAGCTCTCACCGCCCACCACTTACCTCAGCACGTCAGCGTTAATCCGCCGTTTGTATTTGGAGCTAAGATTCCAACTTTTGATTGATTATGATTGATTCATGTGTAAACCCTTGTTCTTAATTTACTTGAAATTAAAACCTTAGGTTTTAGTATGTGTGTCCTAGGTTAGTTAACCTAGGTTCTCAATACTTACAGTATTGAGTATAATGATCTCCTATGAGAACTTCAACTAAAGAATACTGTTACACAGATTCTAATTTATAAAGTTCCTATGATAATGAATACCTGATAATGAGAACATGACAAGGATTTCAAATCAAAGATTCTAAAATTATAGATCTTGACCTCTGAATTCCTATGATCAACATGATAAGGATTTTAGATCAAAGATGCTAAGAATACAGATCTTTGCCTCTAAATTCCTATGATAAACATGACAAGGATTTTAGATCAAAGATACTAAGAATACAGATCTTTGCCTCTAAATTCCTATGATGAACTCTGATTGAGAATTCCAGATCAAGGATACTAAGAATACAGATCCTTGCCTCTGGAATCCTTTAATGAACTCTGTGTGAGAATTTCAGATCAAGGATACTAAGAATACAGATCCTTGCCTCTGAAATCCTTAAATGAATATATGTGAGAAATTTAATTCGGTTTCTAAAATTATAGAATTCCGATTCAAATTCCTTGACTCGATATCTAATCTTAGAAGAGTATCTCTAAGATCTTTCAAGCTTAATGTAGACTTAATGCTTCCTTAAGTTACTTAGATCCTAAGTATCCTTAAGCCTTTAGCACTTAGTCCTATTGGGTAGCTTAGGTTATAGTCTAGGTCATTAAACATTGGGTTTTTCCTAGTTCTCTACAACCTTGGCTCTGATACCAACCTGTCACACCCCCTGCGCCGCGTGCGGAAACCACAGCGCGGTGACATATGAATAGTTGAATCATGCACAAGTATTGAATAAGAAAAACCACAATGGATTACTAAGTTTCATAATGTTGAGACAATTGTTTAGTTACAGACAATCTATCTACCAAAAGAAATGACAACTACAGACCCAAAATATAGTTTACAAAATAAGACTTCAAACAAGACAATTAAACATTTAGGATTTTAGTGTGTTTCTAAATCCATCCTAGCATGTTTCTTCATCTTGTTCTATCTTAAACGGTCTCCTTAGTTGTCCTTTAGAATGTCTTAAACCTGATTACCTGAAACACGTGAAAAGTAACTGTCAACTACAGAAGTAGTTGGTGAGAACAATAGGTTTAACATTTGAAACATGAACTTGTAATGTAAGGCATATGTTTAAAGCAATAAATGAATTACATGGATGAGCTGCAACCCAAACTAACATCAAGTATGTAAAACGAGTGTAAACAGTCCAAAGACAGTTTGCACGAAAACCAACATATAATCAAGTCCCAAACTACGTTTGGAGTCAGAAAATTAGTCAGCAACCTTGATAAAACCATATGTAACCAAACCTGCAGTTAGCTTTTAAAACAAATTTAAAAGCTAACTCCAGAAATTGGTCTGCCCAAATGTGTCCGCTTTCCCTTGTTGTGATCACCCAGTACTAACGCTAATGAATATGAAACTTGATGTGTTTATAAGATTGTTCACAACAGTGGACACCATGCTTTTGAACCTTGCTTTAAAACCAAAGATTTAATGCCTCATTTGATAACATGATTTGAAAACCTTGTTTGAAATACCATGAGTTGAATCCTTTGTTTGAACACCATGAAATGAATCCTTTGTTTGAACACCAGGAAATGAATCCTTTGTTTGAAACCATTGATTGAATACATAGGATAGTGACCTTGTATAGTAACAAGGTTTATATAAAAGATTATTTTCGAAAACACGAGTTTATAGTAAAAGAGTTTATAAATCCCATTATTTAATAGTGTTTGACCTTTATAAAACCATTCGAGTAAAACTGATATAAAATAGTTCAAAGAAGCTTTATAAAACCTTTTAGTAGAAAATGTTTAACATTTGATAAAAACCCTTCAAAACAGTTAATGAATCCTTTGAAATTTGTACAGTGAACCTGTAATGTTTGTAACATAGCATACACCTTGTATAGTGAAATACGATTGTAAATAGAGTGTTTGGTCACGTGATCCACCCCAAAACAGTTGTAAAACAGTAAAAGAGGGGCTAATGTTCTCACCTGTCTGCAGCAGACTCTGAACTATAACAAATAGCAAGTAGCAAACAGGACTTCTAACTGGTTCCTATATCATTGTAATCATACATAAGATATAAGATTTATAATTGTATAGACTTTGATTCATTGTTTGACTTGTGTTAACTTGAACTTGATTAACTCTTGATTACATGATCTCATGATTAAGAATGTTGTATGAACTTGAAAGCCATGATTTAGTCACTTGACTGAGAGTTGTTTCATGAAAAGTTTGTATCATGTTACTTTTATGCACAAGCTCATTATACATAAAATAACGGGTGTTTGATAAACTTGATAACTAATTATGTTAAGTTATAACTTAATCCAAATAAGATCAATTCACCACTTCTTTAAGTTGTGGGCCAAACCATGGGCCTTAAGCCCATGAAACCATGATGGGCTTAAACAAAGACCATGAGCCTTTTGGTCTAGACATGGGCCAATTAGTTATGATGTTGGTCCAAGTTATCTAATCGATTGGGTTAACGGATTTGTTATTGGGCCAACTCAACATAAAATTGGATTTAAAGAATGTAGTTGGGCCGGAAGTCCTATTGGGCCTTATCAAATCATGTGGGCCGCACCTAATAGCATTGGGCCTATACAATTGGATGATTGTATATTGCTGTTCGGACTACACCTATGTCAGCCACCTAACACAACTCCGGCTACTCAGGGCAGCGAACCTTTTAAGTTCTATGGGCTAGGTTCGGCCCTTGATGATGCTGATCGAAAGGTTCGTTGATGCCTCAGGGTTCGGCAGAATGTAAGCAGAAAGGTTCGCCCATATATAAAGGTTCGTGACCCTATGGTTCGTGGCTCATGCATGAGGTTCGTCTAAACCATCCTGCGTCCGCCTGAAGCCAATGGTTCGTCTGCATGGGCTCGTGAAGTGATCAGAGCTGCAAGGTTCGGCTATATCCCGAGGGTTCGGCTCTAGTGGAGTGATGTGCATGGTTCGGGAACACTAGGGTTCGGCTTCATAAGGCTCGCCGGTGGAAGAAAAGGTTCGGCCGAGAAAACCTAAAGGGTTCGGCACTTTGAGGTTCGTGAAACCCATTAAGGTTCGGCTAGTGTGGTGCAGGTTTGCCGAAGAGGATGGTTCGTGGCTTCTGAAAAAGGTTCGGCGGTAGGTGGGACGAACCATATGGTTCTGGAGGTTACAGGTTCGGCTCCACCCCCCCACGACCTGCATCACCAATCATCATCGATCTCATCATGCTCACCTGTTCTAAACTCGAGATTCATGAAACAAGTGATTATCTAATATATTAAAGGTCACGGTGGTGATCTAGAGCCGGCTAAGAATCAAGTTCGAACAACACCCAACAAAACCCTCTTTTTCAGAATTTTAAACCGATTGTACCTTATTTCTAGTCGGGTAAATCCACAGATCCTTTGTACTTTCGTGTAGGGAATGTCGAGAGCTTCGCGTGGGCGCCAAGAACACCGAAATCCGTTGAGAAACGAGCGAGTTACGAGCGTTTAAAGCTTGTATTCTTAGAGAGAGAAGGGATGGACGAATTTCTAGAGAGAGAAAGGGTTGGTGGTGAATTAAATGAAGGAAATGGCCATCTTCATGGCTTTTATAGTCCGGGTGGTATTCGGGTTCGTTTCGGTCACTCGGTTCGCGTTTTCGTTGCGTAACGCGTATTTTACGCGATTTAAAATAATGGATTATTATTCTCATCATTTTGATGAGTTTCAAAATTGTAAAATGTAAAATAATATATATTTAATTATTTTTACTCTTCGTGTTTTGACAGATCGTTAAACAGATACAATTACGTGTATACCCGCAATCGCGTACGTTTTTCGATCGTAATAAATGTTCAAAGCAGTTTAATCATAATTATAAGTTCAACATTCATATCATTATGGATCATCACCCATAACTATGCTCAGTCTCGCTTACGTATTACGACTTTTGTTTAATTAATTGTCATAATATTCGTCTCAACACTACGCACTAACACTATCCCATTACACCGAACGCAGTATATGTATAGGGCATACACCAGATTCCAGCTACCTGCCGTGCCTGACGCCGTCCCACCACTGTTTCGATATAATACGATACTGTTCTTGCCTAGCGAACTCGACTGTAAATAAATAATACATGCTTGTTCCTAAATAATAAAGATCCTAACACACAAGCACATTATGAACACATGAATCACATTGATTGATTTGATATGAAAACACATTTGTTCTAACACTATTTACATCTATCATGACTAAATGTACAAATGTTACACTGAGTGTGTTCGGGTTCGTTTCGGTTGATCGGTTCGCGTCTTCGTTGCGTTTCCGGATCGTTACGCGTGTGTTTACGGTTTTAAATAAAAAGGATCTATTTTTAATATTTTAAAGGTGGTTATTCCTAGTAAATGTTTTATATTTATTTTCCCAAAATTATTTTATCGAAAACTATTATTTTAGAGGTTTCGTCAGATCGCATCACCTTCGCGCATATTCGTTCGAATCGTCACCCGAACGAACACGACGATGGTTTTGCTTTCTGACTCTTGTTTTCTACTTTTCAGTCATCATTTCAGAACGTTAAACTCACAGATATGTTTGTGTGAATCGTCACTCACGCAAACACACTGTCAGCTCGTTATTCTGAAACAACACTGCAATTGTGTTTTGAATTGTGTTTCCTCACTAACGGACTCAACTAAACTTCCTGTTTTCACCTAGTTTTCATACTGATTCATCGGCCATCTGATTCTTGTCATCTATGGATATCAGATCGCAACCGACATGTTCTTGTTGTTTACTTGTACACTGTTGTTTCTCTTGATTCATTGTATTAATCGTACTTAGGCTTTCACCTAAATGCATACAACTATTGTTTATCGTGAGTTGTACTTACGGTATTTAAGTTTTCACATAAATACGTACAAATGTTTCTTGTTTTCTGAGCTCTGTTACCATGCACATAGTTTACATAATGTATTTACACACAGTAAATAGTGAAAGTACACATACCGTACGGACTTGTCGGACGATCAGGTACTGGATGTCACGGTAGGCGAATGAACCATACGAAGGGCTCATTCATGGAATGAGATGCACAATTCACCTGAGGAACTCACCAGAATGAACCAATGGACGAATGAACACCTGTACGAATTTACCAGGCTCATTCGTTTGAGGACAACATGAATGAAGGAACTATTCACATGAATGGATAGCTAGAATGGGAGAGTACATTCGTATGAATGAAGGTCATTCGTATAAACGGACCATTCGTACAAAGAGGAGACCAAAAATGGCTAAGTGTTGAACGTCCTCTCGATACTATCGGTATCAGCATAACTGATCGTTAGACCAAATTTCAAATCTAATCATGAAAAATAACAAATTAAAACACATTTTCCAAAATCACATTAGGAAGAATACACTTGAAATCTAATTAGAAAACAAATGAAAACACAACGTTCAAACCGAGTGAATACATCGAGCACATGTTTGACAATCTACAACCCATAACTACTAGTGAGTTCAAAGACCCCTTTTTCTTTAACTTTTTGCTTTCCAAATCATTTGGGGCTGAGAACATGAAACCCCCTATTCGAATGTTATTCGAATAGGATTTATTTTGAAAATATTTCAACGAAGCAAACATCTTTCAAAACGTCTTATTCGAATGTTATTTGATGTATCTTGTAACATGTTTTTACTAAGCGTTCATCGCATCATGACTATTTTTCAAACTCAAACGAAAATGGTTTTCAACAAATCTAGTACATTTCAACAAGGAACTATCCGTCGACCTTAACATTTCGAGGCATTAAGCCCAGCCAAGAGGTGAATGGACACGAGTCGATAATTTGTGTTAAAATACAAATCCAAAGCATGCATTTTCATGTGAATCATCATTAAACAAGCAACAAGATTAGAAGGATGCATGTCTAAAATAATTCACCAGAACATGTGCCCACAACATACACATCAAGAATTCGCGTAGGAATTATCACGTAAATCCCTTTTTCTATAGTCATTTACATTAGTTGACAGGGGTCAACCGACGGTAACGTAGATGGTACCATAAGTCTAAAAAAATGTGATAACCGGTATACGTTCAATAATTAGTTCTGAAATCCAAGGGTGTACACGACAACAGCGGAGAATACTGTAGTGCAAGAGGGACGATGATGATAGCAAACACCTAAACGAATACACGGATAGTTACCAAGACAGAAATGGGAATCCTAAGAATCACATAAACATGAAGCAAAAGAAAATTCAAACATCTTGTGAGGAAAAAACAATAAATTAAACCTGAACGGATAACATTTTGGGCACTAATCTAACGAGATATTCCGATGGGTGACAAACCATATGGGTATGTTGTCGGAATTGATACATGAAATGATATATTTATAGTACAAAATAATGTCAGAAGAGTAGGCAAATGTTGTCTTTGTGTAAGTGACGATTCATACAAATGCAAACGTAAGTAATGCAAATCTGACATAAATTAATAACTACTTTAATAAAATTTTCACCAAATATTTTAATAAACGAATTTTAAAAGAAGATAAGAATAAGTTTTCAAGAATAAATAATAAAAATTTTAACATACACAGTCATTCGTACGAATGGTCATCCATTCGTACGAATAGGTCACAATCAGTAGAGCTTTTCAACCGAGACTCATCCGTACGAATGACTCATTCGTGCGACAACACAGGTATAAAAGCAACACTTACATTTTTCAACTCATTTTTTACCCAACTCACTCAACCAAAACCCCATTTGCTCCACACGAGATTTCGGTCATTTCTACACGAAATCGGACCATTAGGAGCTCCAAATCATGGGGTTTTCATCCCCAACATCTTCATTTCAATATTTCAACCATTTTCAAGCTTCTTCGGTCAAATACGAGCTGCATAGTGAGTATTAGCACCGATCCTTTGCACCAAAACACTTCAAAATGTTACGCCCATCATTTTTAGCTGTAAAAACACCACAAACGACCCACAATTTTGAAAATGGTATTCTTGGTGAATTTGCAGGCGAATGAGCCTTACAAAGGGCTCATTCATACGAATGGTACACTCCATTCTCCTGAGAAACACATCAGAATGAACCTCTGGACGAATAAACGTATACACAAATGAAATGTACTCATTCTCATGGGATAACCATATGAATGAATACTTATTCCCACCAATGAATCACCAGAATGAACATGGACATTCGCATAAATCCATTCTTGTGAACGAAGGTCATTCGTACAAACGTGCCACTCGCATGAAGAGGAGACTCAAATTGGCTAAGTGTCGAATGTTCTCTCGAACACTGTTCGTATCGTTAGAACTGAAACTTAGACCAAATTTTAAAATTAATCAAAATAAAAACAATATAGAAACACATTTTCCAAAATCACATCAAGAACAGAAGACCCAATTTTACTGCGTTTAATTAACTATTAATTACATGAAAACACAGGATTCAAACCGAGTGAATACAACGAGCGAGTGTTTCGACAACCTACGACCCATAACGACAGGTGAGTTCATAGACCCTTTTTTCTTCAACTTTTTGTCTTCCAAATCATTTGGAACTGAGAACATGAAACATCTTATTTGAATGATATTCGAATAAGAGTTATTTTCAAATAACTTGAATGGAGAAAACCATTTTGAAACCTCTTATTCGAATGTTATTCGAATAAGTATAATTAAACATATTTTACTGAGCGTTCATCGCAACACTACGACTTTTCAAAGTCAAAAAATAATGATTTTCAAGGATTCAAACACAACTCAGTAAGGAAGTGTCCGTTGATAATAACATTTCTAGGCTTTGAGCCCAACCAAGAGGTGAATGGACAAAGAGCGAGAACTTGTGTTACATTTCAAATAAAAAACATACATTTTCATATGAATCATCACCCAACAGACAAGCAGTTTGGTAGGGTGTCTTTCTGTCACACCCCCATATTTTCAACTAACGGAATTATACCGTTTGGGAACGTGACAAACCAGGATCTCAGATCATTAGACATAACGAAGACCTCTATATGAATTTCAAAACATATGTTGGTCTAAAACTGTAACATCAAAGTTTCAATGTTTGCGGAAGCGTTTTAAAACCAATAACAAAACGTAACGGTTTGAAAATGTAAAATACAATTCCAATAATATTCAATGTCTTAATTGATCAAACTAAAACACTTGAACTGAAATGCATGCATGAGACTCAACATCCTAGTCCCTGCTTGTCCTTGCTTGTGTCTTAGTGTCCTGAGAAAACATGTAAATCAAGTCAACACAAAGGTTGGTGCATACACAGGTTTAAGCATTCACAAATGTTGAAACCACAGTTTGAATATAAAGTTTACAGATAACATAATCACACGTGCATAGTCATGATAGCTAGTCATTTGTACTATTTACATAAGTGGTCGACACCGAAGCTGACGATGCCATGCTATAGCATGTTTTTGCCTTAACACTATTGTCTAGCACGAACAACAGTAATGTGTGTGTTTGGTCAGTCAAACACCTGCGTAGATCCCATCTACCAAGTGAGGTTTGTCAAACCCAATAGATCTATCTTCAACTACCACGCTTTGCACTCCGGCAAATTAAACGGTTCGAAAGAGAAGGCTTTGTAATGCTATGTTTGCACTTAATGTAAACAGCTAACTCATGCAAGTGATATGTATCTAAAAGCATTTGTTGCACATGTTTTCTCCCCCAAAACAGTTAAAATAAGAAAGGGGCCGTGTACGCACCTTTGATAGTGAACAGAATGATCAACACACGTGAATTCGCGTAGTAAATCCTCTACAAAGAATCTGTGTTTAACAATAACGTTATGTTATTCGGGATGTTTAACGGGTGAAATCACATACGTGTTAACGCACGTATGTCAGAACGTTTGAAATGTACATACAAAAGTATGCAAGACTTTGTATTCGATTGCTTAAACCGTATAAGCACATACGATTCCTTTTAAGCACAAATAATTATACGCGATCGTGATTTTTTTATTAAAATATAAATTTTATCGTTTCATTTTGTTCGGGATTCAATTCTGGTTCCAACGAAATTGGAATGGGTTAAAACGGAGTTAAAATGAAGAAGTTATGGATTAAAAACCAAAATTGGTTTTAAATTAAAAAAAACAGTTGGGCCTCGGGTTCGAACCCGTGACCTCCCCCTCTCAACACACCCTCATTACCAGTCCAACTCGCTAGAGTTTCGCATTAGAAACTCCAATTTAATTGTTTTAAACAGAACCCAACCGGTCCCCTTTCGTTTAACTCTAACCGAACCATATGATTCCTAATTGAACCCCAATTCGAATTCAATCGACCCTAAAACCTTAGGGCTTTGTTTCCATAGGTCCAAACGAATTCAGGGATGGATTTAATTTGATTTTCAATAAACAAAAAGTTCCAATTCGTGATTAACATAGTTTCGAA
Source organism: Mikania micrantha (assembly GCA_009363875.1). Lineage (NCBI taxonomy): Eukaryota > Viridiplantae > Streptophyta > Magnoliopsida > Asterales > Asteraceae > Mikania > Mikania micrantha. Next base: position 19,494,919 of record CM018681.1, read on the forward strand.
CGTGATTATGTTAATCCCATTCAAAATTGTTTCAATTCGTGAAAGTTAATCAGAAACAACATAGGGTTTTCATTAAAATATGGATTTCGAACCTATCTGTGGTATTTAATTCGATTATAAAACACGTTTGAATCAAAACCCCAAAACATTTTTATTCAAGAACCCTAGAAATCAAAATCACAAAATCCGTGGTTCTTTGATGCAATTGACATAGGTTTATCATTAAACATTGCATTCCGAAACTTTCTGTATATATTAATTTGATTATCAAATCCGTTTAAATTAAAACCCCCAACTCGTTTTCTAAGATGAACCCTAGAATTAGATCTTTATCAAAACGATGTTGTTACTAGAAATTGGTTTATGGTTTTGCTATATCGGGACTCTATGAGCTTTATATGTAGTTTAATTAAATTTTAAAACACGTTTGAGTAAAAACCCCCAATTCATTCTATATCAAGAACACTAGAATTGGAACTTCATCAATTTGATGTTGTTATACGAAATTAGTATAGGGATTTGCTTAATCGACATCTTTAGGTAGTTTAGGAACGAATTTTTACCTTGAATGATGTCGATTTGATATATTTCGACTAAAGGCTTGAGTTCGGCCGACCCTTAGATGAGATCCGTCTCCCAATGCTTTTTGGTTCGAATTTCGTTGTGCAACAGGTCCTAAAGGAGCCGACTAAAGGTTTTAAAGTGACAATTCGGACGATTAAAGTCGAATTATGTGATCTTAATGATGACTAGTAACGGTTTCGACTATAGGAGTAATTTTGAGTTAAATTCGATCATTAAATCACCAAATAACGTATGATTGCTGTTAAGGATCATTAGTATATGTTAATGGGAGGTTTAATTCGATCAATTAGTGTGGCTTCATTTGAATTTCGGATTCAATTGCCATTTTGACCGAAATTTGACTTATAAAAGTCAAAAATTGGTAATTTAACCCTTTTTAAGTTAAAACTTTATAATTTTAGTGTTTTAGGGTTTATTTTGTTCAAGTTTAACCCTTCTAGTTTGATTTCAAATAATTTCGGGTCGTTTATGCTAGTTTTTGAATAACGGATTTAATCCGGAATACCGAATTGTCATTAATTGGGCCAATTGGAATGTTATTGGACTAAGTTAACCCAATTGGGCCTCATAAATGCAATTGGCCTACCTTGGGCCTCATTGGGCCTACTTTGGCCTCAGTGGGCCTTCCTTGGCCTTACTGGGCCTTCTTTGGCCTTACTGGGCCTTACATGTCTTGTTGGGCCTGTGATCTAACCACATTCAGTTAGCGAAGTTAATTCAAAAAAAATCGGATTGTCACACTTTCTAGGGTAATTCACAAGAACATGTGTCCACACGTCATACACATCAAGAATTCAAGTAGTAATTCTCAAGTCCCTTTTTCAAGATTCATTTACCATTAGGTTACATGGGTCAACCGACAGTAACGTAGATGGTACTATAAGTTTAACAAACTTCCAGTACTGAGGCTGGTATGTTACGCTAACAAGTACAAAGGTCAAATCTCGGATCAGATCCATGGGATATGATCAATAAGGGCAACTCAGTTAGGTTTGGTAAATGATCACATGTGTGATATTATGGACATACTTCACTGATAAACGAAATTCAATGTTTTCAATTGGGGAGTGACAACCGATTTTCAATATAACATCTGACCAGATTTGAGCTAGTTCAAGACAAACAATGCAAAACCAAAGAAGGAGAGAGATGAAATAAGCCTCCTTTTCTCCTATCAAAGGCAAAGGCAAGCCCTGTCAAGTGTGTGGTGGGCTGGCGGCTCCACTTTTTGGTACGTATGCCCTATATATAAGCATTACTTGACTTGGCGGGATGATGTCGGTGAGGAGGAAAAGGGAGAAAACTTGTGTGATTTTACAAATAAACAAAATGTGAAAATCTCCGATTTCAGAAGTAAAGTTGAAACGACACGTTTGGGAAATTTTCTAAACAAATGTGGAAATCCATTTTTCATTTCCATTTCCCACGTAAATGGACTCTCCATGTTTCATTACTTAACTATCGTAGGATGTCGACATAGTGCTACGTTGACTTCTTATGACATCTTAGCATAGTGCTGATAATGAGGTTCTGAGAGTGAGCTTGCCCAAATGTGTTAAGCCATTTACAAAACCTAATATTTTAAAACTATCATGAATTCACCAACCTAGTGTTGACATATTTTACATGTTCTCAGGTTACGAACAGGTGTGAGCAGGATGCTTGTTAGAGAGAGAAAGATAGGATCCGTTAGAGGACCCTACAACTCCTACATAAAAATCTTACAAGGTCTCAATGACTACATGATTCAAGACTTGCTCTTTTGCAAGAAATTTTGTGAAACATCTTGGCCACGTCCCAGATGTCCATATTATGTTGTAATATAGTTAAATTATTAAATAGTTGTAATTTAACTTATCAATGTAAATTAGTATTATCATATTATCATGTGCTATGTAAACAACCTGATCATTCTGATTCAATCATGCCTCGAGCCTATTCCGCCCGACGGGATTTCGATCCAACCCACCGGCCCAGAGTGTGACACAAACTTCCAGAACTGAGATCTGATCAACAAGTGTCACACCCCGAGCCGGCGGGCTGGATCGACTTTCCCGTCGGCAGAAAGTTCTCGAGGCGCGATATCATTGTGATAATCGAAATGATCAGATTGTTTACACAGCACATGATAATTAAATGAGAAATGCTAACACAACAAAGATATAGACTTGCAAGATTAAATTACAATGTATCGTTCATAATTTAATCAACTAACTCTATCCCAAAAGAATCAATGAGTTTATATCTTGCATATGTACAAGATATACAAAAGATGATTCATTGTTTTGCCATCCAAAAGTATGATCACAAAAAATGTAGCTAGGTCCTCTAAAGTCCACTAACTAAGTTCTTGAATGTGGGCGACTAAACCTGTTCATCACCTGAGAAAACATGCATTTAAACAAAGTCAACACTAGGTTGGTGAGTCCATAAGTTTGATAATTGAAAACCTTGATTTGTTCACATGCACAATCACAAAGTAATTACTGTTACTTGTATGATATTGGTTTCACCCGTCCACCCAATGGCCTCTCAATAGTTATATTTACAAGTAATATCTCGTCCTAGTAGTTATGCTTATATATAGGGCATATGTAGGGGAACCAAGCCCCAGCCAACATCCCACCACATAACTACTAGAACTCCACACTACTTGCAATACAACTATCGATATCCATTTCATTTCACATGTTCATCTCGTTTGTTAATCACCTGTCAAATCATATGTAGAATAATATAATAATAAGGGTTTAGTTATCAAACCGAAGTATTGATAACCCTTTTATGTATTAGGGATATTAGAATTATCAAATCTGATCCTGGTATTATTCTGTTACTTGTGGGGTAGACTGTTTGTCACTTTTAAATGTTAAGAGTGTAAGTTAACTAGTTGTTCTTTTTTCTCAACTTGGAATGCATAGAGCCTAAAAGGAATCCATTGCAACCTTCACGTAATCAGGTTACAATGCATCTGATTTACCTCTATCGCATTGTATTCTCACAGACCTCAACGAAAGCTATTACCAGTAGTGGAACATGAGAGAAGATCAATTTCTCAACCTACTAGTCAATAGGATTCCCGCTGGATTAATTACAGTTTCCCTACAGATTAATATCACCATGTGACGCTTTCCAGACCCTGACTTGGATTTTGCCCTGTTACCGGTCATACGTTACCGGCCAATTGAAATTACGAGTAACATACCGACCTACTCTCCGGAGGTTTGTCAAACCTATGGTACCACTATGCTATCGTTGGTTTAGTCACGTCAAACTAACTGGTCAGCGAATTTTAAGGGGCTTACATGATCAACAAATGGCACATGATTGAAATGATATAATACAACAATTCAATAGTAATTAATTGTAAATGTGTTCATCGATGTTGTGATTCTCAATGTTATATGTTCTCATTGTTATTAACAAAGTTGAATAAGAACTTGTCTTATTACATTATGTTAATTATTGTGTGAATGATGTTGTTATCATGAAGTTATATTATCATGATTATCATTCCTTGTTCCATGTTCTCCTGTAATATGTGTTGAGTTGAAAATTAAGTGTTATAAGGACTTGTCTTATTACACTTACTTAAATCTTGTGTTGAATGTTATTACAAAGATATATATTATCTTTATAACATTCTTGTATTTGCCTTGATTATCCCAATGTTTGTTCATGTAAGAATAACTAAGTGTTGTAAGATATAATTTTACAACTATGTTATTCTATTATGTTGATGAGTTATGAAATTATGTTATCATATTCATCTTAATTGTTTCTGTCATCTCATGATCATACAAGCATGCATACAATGATAAGCGATAATAAGCAGTTTAATATTAGCTAAATCAGTGTAATAGCAATATGTTAAGCACAACTTTTAAGTAAATAAAAGTAAAGCATGTTTCTCAGCCCCGTGAGTTTAAAATCAGTTAAGATTAAAGAAAAGGGGCATATGAACTCACCTTAGGTTTGAAGTGGTTGACTTAGCTTAAAAGAAGAATGCACGCGTTCTTGATTAAACTTGAGTTTGTTTTCACAATCATGTATTCATTTCCCGTTGTATTTAACTTATAAGTATAATTTGTGGTGATTTGTGTGCGTGTATGTGTTAGCCTTAAAATTGGCTAACACTTGTGAGTCGTGGTCTTCATTCGGCCCTTGTTTAATAGTCTTAGATTTCCTCACACCTAACCGTTTACTTGTTATTTAATAACTTGCATTACATAGCTCTTTGTAAGCCTACCCCAGTGTTTAACTTTATCTTTGAAAAGTTACGGTTTTATGTTTTGTAATTGCATCATCACTACTTCTATCACCTTTGTAGTAAAAGAGTTTTGCATATATAATCCCATTCACGTTATTCATATTCTTTGATCTAGTGTGTTAGGTTATATAATAACCCATATGGGCCGAATGATAGATGGGCCTTGGGCCGGTGATGTTGTGTGGCTTTCGTTTGTGGTTGGGCCGAGATCAAAGCTTGGGCTAGCTTAACCCATGTGAATTGGGCCACGTGGGGCCATGGTGGCCCGAATTGAGTCTCATGTCCCATTAAATCATACGGGCCTATTGTAGGATGATGTTGGGCCTAAAGTAGTTCCATGGGCCGGTGACTGAGATTGGGCCGAAGGGAATTTGGGCTAAACATTTCAAATGGAACGGTGGCTTCTCATCCCGCAAACCTATGGTTTTTAGTTGATTAGGGTTCGGCCAGAGTGACATAGGAAGGTTCAGTTGGGTGTGATGCACAGGAGGTTCGGTTGGCCATGGATTTGTGGCCCTAGGGTTCGGCTGAAGACCTGGTTCGCCGAGGTTCGTTTCATGGGAGCCGCAGGTTCGCCTGGAACAAGATAGGTTTGCCTAAGGCCGCAGGTTCGCCGAATGGGTGGTCTAGCTAGGAGGTTCGCCACTGCTAGAGGGTTCGGCTGGAAGCATGTTCGGCGATGGTGCTGGGTTCGGCTTTGTCCAAGTGGTTCGTGAACAGCACCCACACACAGGTTCGCTACAACTGGTTCGTACGTGGTACGATTCATGGTCAAGGTTCGGCAACAACGGCTCGAAGGTTCGCAGCTCTCCCGAAAGGGTTCGGCAAGGTAGCAGGTTCGACCAGGGTGATAACCATGGTTCGGTGGTGGTGATAGGTTCGTCTGACGAGATGGTTCGTGACCTCACCACGGTTCGTTTGCAATGCTCGCTGCTTAGGAGCGTCAGCCATGGAAGGCTCGCAGCCCAAAGGTTCGGCTGACCATCACTGCCACAACAAGTTCGCCGGCGTGGTGTTGCCTCCCACGAACCTGTGTGTTTGTCAACCCTTCAAGCTAGAACCGTGGGTTTGGTTCTCCCCATGGTGTTTCTATGTGTGCGTGAGTCCTCGTGAAGGTTGGGTTCGACTCAGAAAGCTTAGAACCGGCAAATGCCTTGTGGGTCGCAATTAGATGCAACAAAACCCTATTTTCGAACTATTCAAGCTCAATTACCTCGTTTTTGGTCGGACCAAAGCTCAGATCAGTTGTACTTCCTTGTAGAGCTCGTTGAGGGCTACGCGTGGACACCAAGAACGCCCAAATCCGTCAAGAAACGAGCAAGTTATCGCGATTTGAAGGGTGATTCTCTTAGAGAGAGAAAGGGTTCGGGAATGGGTAGTAGAGAGAGTGGCTGATTGGAAATGAGGGAAATACACCTCATTTGGTGTTTTTATACCCCAGGGGTATTCGGGTTCGTTTCGGTTGTTCGGTTCGCACTTTCGTTGCGTTTCCGGAATTTTGCGCGTATTTTATTTGTTTTAAATTAAAAAGAGTTGTTTAATTATTTTGATGAGTTTCAAAATTGTAAAAATATTATTTATTTTATTTTATTAATTTAATGCCGTTCGTGTCGTATTTCGTTATCGTTTCGTCGGATCGTGACGCCTTCGTGTGTATTTTTGCTTTTCGGCTCTTGTTTCTACTTCCCAGTCATCATTTCAGAACGTCAAACTCACAGATATGTTTGTGTGAATCGTCACTCACGCAAACACACTGTCAGTTCGCTATTTTGAAACGACACTGCAATATTGTTTTAAATTGTATTTCCTCACTGTCGGACTCAACTAAACATCCTGTTATCACATTGTTTTTACACTGATTTGTCGGCCATCTGATTCCTGTCATCTATGGATATCAGATCGCAACCGTCTTGTTCTTGTTATTTGTTTGAACACTGTTGTTTCTAGTTTTTCGTTGTGTTAACTGTATTTAGGTTTTCACCTAAATACGAACAACTATTGTTTCAAATGAGTGTTGTACTTACGATGTTTAAGTTTACACAATAAATACGTACAACTGTTTCTTGTATTTTGAATTTTGTTAATACAAGTGTTGTTCACAAACATGTATTTACACATAGTTACTGTTGAAAATACACATACCATACGGACTTGCCGGCCGGTCAGGTACTAATTGTCACAACAAGGGCAACTCAAGTTAGGTTTGGTAAATGATCACATGGGTGAAATTACAGACATATTTCACTAATAAACAAAATACAATGTTTTCAATTGGAATGTGACCAAACGATTTTTAAAATAGTTTCTGAACCAGGTGAAAACTGGTTCAAGACAAACAATGCGAGGCACAAGAAGGAGAGAGATGAGAAAAGCTCATTTTTTCAATCAAAGGCAAAGTCCTGCTCTTTCAAGGGTGTGGTGGGATGGTGGCTCCACTTGTTGGTACGTATTCCCTATACATAAGCAATACTTGACTTGGCAAGACAATCTCCGATTTCAGGATTAAACTTGATGAAACATACTTTATAGTCAATTTACTAAACAAATGTGAAGATCCAATTTTGTTTCCAATATAAGTGAACACCCCACTTACCATTATATTACTATCGTGAGATGTCGAAGGTGTGTTGGGCTAAGCGTCTAAGTTTTGGCTCTGCGTAAGTCCTACGCATAATTTCTTTCGACATTTTGGGATGGTTTTAATAACAAAGTTCAGGGAGTGAGCTTCTTCAAATGTGTCAATCCTTTTACAAAACCTAATTAATCTAAAACTCGCATGAACTCACCAATCTAGTGTTGACAGATTTTTACATGTTTCTCAGATGACGAAAAGTTGTAAGTGTTATGCTTATTAGAGAGAGAAAGATATGATCCAGATTAGAGGACCCTACAACCCCTGAATGAAATCTTACAAGGCCTTAACGGCTACAAGATTCAAGACTTGCTCTTCTGCAAGCAATTGTGTGAACATCTTGGTCATGTCCATGATGTCTAAATCAATTCATGTCGTAACAAAGTTAAATTATTGAATGAGTTGTAATTTAAATTTGCTATCTCAATGTAATTAGTGTTCTAATATTATCATGTGCTATGTAAACAATCAGATCATTCTGATGCAATCACGCCTCGGGACTATTCTGCCAGACAGGAATTTGATCCAATCCGCCGGCACGGGGAGTGACAGATTGGTATTAGAGCCACAGTTATATAGAATTAGGTCATTTACTTAAAAGGTTTAGCCTATACTTTAACCTAGGGACCCTCATGTAGAGAATCCATGATAGGAAAAATGCATATGTCTTCTGCGTACGGTTACGAATACTAACCGATGCATTTTTGGAGGTAATCATAATGCCTCCCAAAGAACAACCACGCATCAATCTGGAGACTGCTTCTTAACTACTCTCTTCGCAGAACAAATCATCACAGCTATCCCAACATCGAGAATCGAATCAACAACGGCCCCCGTCATCTAGGAGGCACCTCAGAGATTCCAAAGACAGAGGCTGAAGCAACCAAAAGAGAATCAACTCATGAATCTAGCCACAAACCCATCATGAAACAAAGGACTACCGAGAACCATAAGAAATCCAACCCTGTTAACCAAGCGGGCCCCAGTCATAAGAACAAACATCACAGACCGTATACTTGAACGGCCCCTCTTTGCGCCAACTACCACTACCACCATCACGCAAGTAGTCGGTACAAACAATGCTCCAACAATGGGAAGCAGGGCCATTGGTGTCACACCCCGAGCCGGCGGGCTGGATCGACTTTCCTGTCGGGCGGAAGGTTCTTAGGGCGCGATATCACGTGATAATTGAAATGATCAGATTGTTTACATGGCACATGATGTATAATGAGAAATGCTAACATGACGTTGACATAGAACTACAAAGTGAAATTACACCATCGTGTTCATAATTTAACTAAGTAAATTTACCCAAAAAGAATCATGGAGTTTCTATCTTATATTTGCACAAGATTTACAAAAGATGATTCACAAATATGTTATCCAAAATATGCACCATACAAAAGTAAGCTATTGGCCCTCTATAAAGTCCAACTAGCTTATGTCCTGATGTCTGGTGACTACACCTTTTCATCACTGAGAAAACATGCATTTAAAACAAATCAACACAAGGTTGGTAAGTTCATAAGTTTACTAATTGAAAATACTGGTAATTTTTTATTCCCAAGTCATTGTGTCACACACAAGTCTTATTGTTATTGTCTTATCTTGTCTCACCAAATGTCCTTTCCATAGTTACACCTACAGATAGTATGTCATCCAAACCAATGATGCTTGTATATAGGGCATACGTATCACGAATGAAGCCGCCAGCCCACCACACACTTGACTGAACTCAATACCACTTGTATTGCAACGATGGATACCCATTTTATTCTCACATGTTTTTGTCTCATTTGATATCCAACTTGTTAATCCCATATGATGTATTCTCATCCCATAGTGTTATATGTATAGAATAAGATTATTTGATGGAAATATGTTACCATAACCTAAGTTATGGTAATCCCTTATTGTTTTAAGGAAAATAGATTAATTAAATCTTATCCTTATTAGTGTTCCCTCAACTGTAGGGTTAACTGTTATTCACTCCTAATAATAGGAGCGACAGTTAACTTGTTGATATTGTTCACAACCTTGAATGTATAGAGCCTAAATGGGACCCATTATGGTCCTCACGTAATCAGACCACAATGCCTCCAATTTACCTCTACCCATTTGTAGTCTCAAAGAATCGGTGCCTTCACAACGAATCTATTACTAGTAATAAGACATGAGACAAAATCAATTATTCATTCTACCAGTTAATAGAAACGAAGGGTACAATTACAATCAGTATCTGAAGATTTATATGTCCATGTGTCGTTTACCAAACCTGACTAATGCAGCCCTGTTACCGGTCATACGATACCGGCCAATGATAATGTTATGATTAACGTACCGACCGTACTCACCGGCGGTTTGTCAAACCTATCGTACCACTACACTATTGTCAGTTTAGTCTCACTAAATGAATGGTAAACGATTTAGTAAGGGACTTATGACTGGACATGTACACATGAACACATGATTTTTGTGATATAATTCAAACTGTCTTAATAGTAATCAGTTGTTGTTATGTGTTCTTCCATTGTCATTGTCTCATTGTCATCTGTTCTTAGTGTTATGTATTCTCCAAGTCTTTAACAAAGTGTATAAGAACTTGTCTTATTGCACGATGTTAGTATATAAAGTGAATGATATCATCATCATGAAGTTATGTTATCATGAATATCATTCTTGTTATCACTTGTAACTGTCTCAATGTTATCTCATTGTTATCTCAGTGTTTAATAACAAAGTGTTATAATATCAAATCTTATTTCACTTTTTTTTTATTTAAATGTGTGGATGATTTCATGAAGTTATGTTATCATGAAACATCCTTGATTTGTCATTATTGTTATTGCATACAAAAGCATACACATTGATCTGATAAAAGTGTGATAATAAAGATAAAATCTTTATTATCTAAATCCCATGATATTTGAAATAATGTACTAAAACTTTTAAATAATTAAAAGAGTTAGCATGTTTCTCAGCCCCGCATTTAAAATCAAAAGATTAGAAAACGGGGCATATGAACTCACCTTGTAGTTGAAGTGGTTGACTAAATAATTCAAGAATGCACGCGCTCGTTGTTGTATGGATGTTGTATTCAAATCCCGTGTTGGATTAAATGTTGTTTGCAACTTATAAGTATTAGTTATTGTTTAGGAGTTAACTCTAAAGTTGGTTAACTTTTATGAGTCTTTGTTATTTGATTCACCCTAGTTAAATTGTGATATAATACACTAACACTTAGCCAATATATGTTAAGCATTAGTATAGTGTACATTATTATTTTATGTGGTTGAACTTGATTTAAACCTTTAACATGTTGTAAAAGTTTTAAAATCATAATATGTTCCTAAGTATAAACTTAGGTTTATTAGTTAAAACATGATTACTACCCTTTTAATGACTTAAAATGGTTATTACCCCTAAAATGTGTTAACATAACTAAGTTGTTATAAAACTTAATCGTTTAATATGTTACAAAAGAGTTTAGATGATTTTATGTTAACTTAGTTAAGACTATTTCATCAACTTTGTAGTAACTTGGCTAATTCACTTTATAAGTATACCCTTTTGTCACCTTGATCAAGCTATGACTTAGTTATAAACCTTTGACATGTTTTAAACCATGGTTTATGATTAAAAACTTGTTTTAAGGTTTAACTATCTTTTTAAATATCGTTCAAGTAATATTAATGAGAGTATCATAATCCGGTTGCACCTTACCCAAAGGGGTTCTCGATTAATCACCGAGTAAGGTGTTCTCGACTCATACACCCGAGAAAGGTGGTGTTCTCGGCTACCTTTGGGGGTCTCGAATGTATGTGTTGCCCATCAAATGGGTTCTCAACTTTGGGGTCTCCAACCAAATATGTTCTCGATTTGGAGAATAGTTAGTTATCGACTTTTGTGGCCTCAACATGATTCTCAACTTTAATGGTCTCAAATGAAGTGGTTCTCGATCGGGTATAAATGGTTCTCGGTCACAATGTTTTCACGACTTGGAATTAAGCGTTCTCGGCGAGGTGGAGCGTTCTCGAATTACCTCATCTTCAACCTCTCAATTCCTAGAATTCCGTAAGTTGTAGGATGCTTAGAATTCTCATAATTTCAAGTTATTTTAAGCTTCAATGATTTAGAAAACTCATTTGAAGGCGGAAAAATACTATGATTTAAGTTTGAGCTAAAGAAAATCCTAAATAAAACTTGTAGATTTACCTCAACTAGTGATATTTAGCTCGTTTTCATCGTGATTTCAGCTTCTAATCATCTGGAGAATCATTTTGGTTGCAAGATCTTCAAGTTTGGTTGAGATTTGATGAAGATTGAAAGAGATAGGGACATGGTTTTTATAGAGAGAGTGTAGAGGGAGAGAGTAGAACGTCAATGTGAGAGAGAGAAAAGGTAGGTGGTGAGTTTAACGAGGGAAATAAATGTTTTTAGGGGTTTTATCCCCATTCTTGTTTCAGGTGCATTTCGGTTTCTTGATTTTATGTTTACGTCACGTTTCGTAACTTAACGCGGAATTTACGAAAGTTAAATAAACAATTTTCTTTTAACCTTTTTAAAGTGGTTATTCCTATTAAATGTTTTATAATTCTTTTTCTTATTTTATTGTTTCAAAAACGTTAATTTATCTGTTTCGTCAGATCGTTTCACTTTCGCGCGTATTCGTTCAAATCGTCACCCGAACGAACACGACGATGGTTTTACTTACTGATTTTTGTTTTCTACTTTTTGGTTATCGTTCAGAACGTTAAACCCACAGATATGTTTGTGTGAATCATCACCCACTCAAACACACTTTTCAGTTTTTTATTCGTAAACGATACTGAATTATTGTTTTGATTTGGACATTCTCACTAACGGACTCAACTAAACTTAACTTATTTCACATTGTTATGAATATTATTCCACTGTTTTCTAACTGAATTGTCGGCCATCTGATTCCTATTATTTGTGGATATCCGATCACAACCGATATGTTTTTGCCATTTGTTCTCACAATTGTTTTTTCGCACATGTGCTGTTGTATATTTATATCTCAATTTACATTGAAATACATACAACTGTTATATGTTTTTCATAGAATTGTTTTCACATAACTGTTTCACGCATAATATTTACACGTAGTAATTGTGTAAGTACACATACCATACGGATTGTAAGACGATCTAGTACTAGTTGTCACAACTGGGTTCAACATTGTAAATCACTGGTGGACCTAATCCGCAAGCGGTATGCTGGAACATTTCCCTCATGTGCCAAGTGTCCATACCATCATGCGATGGGTATACCATGCAAAGAAGGCATAAATTGTGGTATAATGGGTCATGGGAGCTGGGATTGCAGAACTCCATTGGCTCAGAGCCAGAATGGTGTGGTGGAAGCACATCCTCTACCGAGCAACAACAAGTGCCTACACATGTGGTGAGCCTGGCCACGTATCTAAGAACCACCTCAAGAGAATGTAATCAATGGACATGACATCTCTTAGTAGAGCCCTTGTCTCGTAAATTTCCACTGCTCATCAAGACCCAAGCAATGGAACATGCAAGCTTCCTCTGAACTGTTAATAGGTTGATATATGTTATTGAATGTACAAATTGAAAGGTTCCTGTCTCTTCCTAATTTCATAATCACACTCAAACACAGAGAATTGTGAAAATGCATCCAATCCGAAAGGTATGGTAGTACCTGAGGGAAAGATGTGTTGCTGACTTCAGCCATCACAATGTAACGAGGGCAAAAAGAGGACGAGGATTAGAAATGTCTCCGTCGATCAGAAGGTACGATGACATATAATCCGATGAAACTACCTGAAATTCCCATAAGTACGAACATAAAGACTTTGACCAACTAGGCATCTGTGAGTGACCTCGATAGCCTCACCTCTACATAGACTAGTGCTTTTGGAAAGGTAGGAGTTATTCAAACAGTTGCAGAAATCATTAGAGCACGAAATTCATTCTATCGAGCTTTCAATCGTTTTATGGGGGCGGATTCTGTTCTTGTGTAGAAAAAGGAAAGAAACTATATGGGCATGTATTGACTACAGGGAACACAACAAATCGACTATCAAGAAACGGTATCAAATACCGAAGATTTTCAAACTGGTTAAACCGTTCACTTTTAACCATTGCAATCTAATCTTGATTCCCAATGCATTTGAAGAACTTTCCTGAGAAGGTGTCTCAACTGGAACTAAAAGTCTTTCAGGATTTGAAGAAGATGATCTTTGATTCTGGAATGGACTCTTGTTCCCCGTCTTCTTTGGTTTGTTGCACTCTCTTGCAAAATTCCCTTTGTCACCACAATTGTAACAGGAAACCGAGCACATATCAAATCCAAACTTTGAATCCTTGCTGAGGTTTTTGTCCTTCCCTATTCTTCTGACAAAATCTTTAGAGCTTCTAACTACACTAGCTAAAGCCCACATAATGTCAATTCTTTCCATGTCATCTGGATCAATCTGTGAGTAATCTTCATTGGTCAAGTGAGGATTCCCAATATGTATTGCAAGCAATCCATCATATGAACTCACAAGATTTGATAAGATACCCATGTGCCTTTAAGCTACATCCACTGTCACTTTTCCAAAATTGTATGTCTTCAAGTTGATAACAGAATGGCTATCCTCTGAATGAGATGTGGAAGTGGCAGCAGACTAATAGAAATGAGAGTGACTTGAACTAGGAACCTCTTTAGTCTGAGATACAAAGGCAGTCTTCAAAAGAGCATGTGAGGAGGTTCTGTCTACAGTAGGAGTAGAGTAGTTGATAGAAGGATCTTGAACTTGAGCTACTCTTTTGGCTTTCCACTTGTTCTCTATCTCCTGCTCCTTCAGCTTTTGAATGAACTCATTGTTGTCCATGGAGGCAAGCATCTCACTCTGCTTCAGCACCATAAGAAAGGATTCCCACTTAGAAGGCAATGCATCAGCCAGCCATTGAATCTTCACCTGAGTTGTTGTCTTGACTTGATGATTGAAGAGCTCACTGAGAAGATGATAAAATCTGGCAATAATTTCATCCAGAGACTCGTTTCCCACATACATAAAGCTATTGAACTTATTTCTCAAAGCTTTAGACTTGTTGTTCTTTAGTGCATCATTGCCTTCATATATCTGCTACAATGCATCCCATAGCAATTTTGATGAAGTAAACTGTCTGAACTGATGGAATATGTCAGTGGCAATAGATTGAGAAAATATAGCATAAGCCTTCTTCTCAAAATCATATGATTTTCGTTGAGGTTCAGTCATATGAGTGACAAGCACAAGAGTTCCATCATCATTGAGTGGTCTCAAATACCTACTTTTAATCATCATCCACAGATTAGTATCCATCCTGTTGATGTGTATCTCAAACCTATACTTCCAATGTGGATAATCATCCAAAGAAAGCAACTTTAGAGTTTGTTGGAGTTTCCTGTCTCCGTCACTGTAAGTAAAAGGTTCTGGATCCTATGGTTTTGATTTGCCATTAAGGTAAGCTCATCCACCTTGGTAGAAATACCCTAATTTGAAACTTTGACAAATTTCTGCTACTTGGAATTAATAAGACTGATTAGTACAAATGATGGGCATGACTGGCTAAGGATTATGCGAATGAGAAGAGGAATGGTGTGTTCAAACGAATAGGTAAACTAACACGAGTGACTCTAGGACGAATGAGAAATTTAATACGAATGAAATATTATTCATAAAACACTTTATAGAATGCATGGATTGATAAGATGAATAAGTAGTCTGAAAAACGAATGATGAACTTGGAGGCGAATGAGCAATCTTGTCGTATGAGAATCTAACGAATGAAGGTCTATTCGTGTGAGAATCAAACGAATGAAGATCTATTCGTGTGAGTATCAAACGAATGAGAAGCTATTCGCCTAGGAAGTCTATTCTTCTGGTTATCTATTCACCCAGAGTGCCTATTCGTACGATCTGGGTTTTTGACAGAACGAAAATCCTTCAAACTTGATTTTTACGCCGAATTCTATGAAAAAAATTGGTATACAACTTCAGGATAACATTCCTAAGATTCGTGAATCAATGGATCAGCAAAAGAAACTCAAAAACACAAGTTTCACCATAGAAAAGTAAACTTTTTAAGAGGAGAAAACAAGGTTTTGCTGAAACTCAATGAAAATAGGCTTAAAATCAAAGAATTCGATTGAAACCAGGCAGAATCAAGAGCCAATGCTCTGATACCACTTTGTAGGACCTCGTAAACGCGACGGTTCCTTGCTGATTCTGCTCGAGGGCCCCCGAATAGTGCGGAATCCTATTCGGGGATTTTCTCATCGAAATCTAGCCATCACGTGGTAAGCTGATGGTCAAGAATCAACGTTTAGAGCAAAATCGATCACCACGGGTCAGGAATCAAAGTTGGAGAGCAAGGGGCGCTGAAACCTAGGAGATATGACAGGAGAATGAGCAGAGATACCTAACATTCTGTTTTTCTAGGTATTTATAGTCATCAGCACTTCGTGCGAATGAGTCATGATCATGACTCACTTGCACGAATGACGATGCATGAATCATCTGATCACACGAATAAATCAGATTCATCATTCATTCGTTTGACTAGACATTCGTTATGCGTTCATTCGTGCGAATGAACTCAATTTTAGGATCATTCGTACGAATGGTCCTATTTGTTATATAAAGTCAAAGTCAAACATTATAAACCATATGTAAACACAACTAAGCAATAGAAAATACTTGATTTCATTAATAATATCAACTTTGTACAATCAAAATAGATCATTACATTGAACTAGGGACACAAGGTGCACCAACACAAAACAGTGTGGTTGTGATACGAATCCTTCAATAACGAGGATCAGACAACCGACAACACAATGTAAAATCAATGACAAAAAGCACAAAGGTAAGTGAAACATTGATCATCTGTGAGAATATTAAATCCAAAACAAAATCTTATAACATTTGTGAGTATTAAACTAACAGTATATTTGTGTGGGTGACGATTCGCAAGAATATACATGTGGGTTTAGCATTCTGAATGATATCTATTAATTAGAAAACCAAAATCAGAAAGTAAAGTTGTCTTCGTTTTCGGCCGGGTGACGATCCGTACGAATACGCGCAAAGGCGATACGATTTGACGAAACCATATAAATAAAAGTTTTCAAAATCATAAAAATGAGAAAAAGGAATCTAAAATATTTATTTGGAATTACCATCTAAAAAGATTTAAATAAAACCATTTTACAAAAACATGCATTTTAAAAGTTAGTTTCGAAAACGACGCATTAAAACAAAACCGAACGAACCCGAACTCACACGAAACAACCCGGACTATAAAAGCCGTTATTCTTTCTCCTTCTCCTCATTTATAGCAGAAAACAACCCTCTCTCTCTCTCTCATATTTATGCCTCTCTCTACTTTCTCTCTCTAAAACCTACGCACTCAACATCACTAAACCTTAACCAAATTTCACGTTTTTGGTGTCAAAACGATCCTTGGAACATCAAGAACACAAAAGTACAATAGATCAGGGCTTGGAAGCATAAAAAACGAGGTAAAGATCATGTGAAAGTGCGTCTTCTAGGGTTTTCCATAACCCAAAACTCTCGAACTTAAAACCGGTTTCAAGACTCCTAAAGCTTCTAAAGACAACTTTTTAAGAGTTCTAAAACACTTGGATTATATTACAATAAGTTTTGGGAGGCTGAGAAGGGGGCAGGTGGTCAGAATTCTTAGTATCGATGGAAATTCATATGGACTAGCAACTTTTTCATCGAGAATGATAAGTTCGACGGTTTCAAAGACTTCAAACCTTGTCGATAATGTTAAGTTCGACAAACCCAAGGAGATTGAACATGGATAGCATCGTTATTATCAAGTCTGTATAACAAACCATCGATTCTATCTTCAGGGCCAGTAATATTAATATCGACAGAGGGCTTCAACTTTTGCGTCGACACTACTAGTATCAACGCCCCACCCCAGCCCTAGTATTCTCGATATTAACTTGTATATGTGTGTATCGATACTATTAGTATCGACACCACCCTTAAACCATTTTAATCATCGGAACTAATTCTTAAACTACAATCCAAGTGTTTTGAACTAGGATTCCATTAATAACCAAATTTGGTGATTAGAAGGCTGTGTTGAAGAGAGTAGTATCGGCAAGGCGAGTATCATGCATTAGCCGATACTAGCATCATCGATATTAGTCTTCTTTGGTTTTGAATTGATCAATACTAATACGGCTTAGAATCCAGGTATATTTTATCATAATAAGACTAACTATAAACACATTTAGGGACCAAACTGTGACACCTCGTAAATTCCAGGTCATCATTTGTTTTATTTTAATAATAATGTGTATTATTATTTCATACGTGGCACTAGAATATTTGTATTTAGTATGACACGTGGCACAACAGACCAAACACACCGATGATTCGAGGACTTATCGCACGAAACTCGCACGTGTCTTGAATGACGAACGTTGGTGAACGGATCGAACCACAGTACACTTACACTGCACAATTAGGTTCCGGAGAACCTAAGTTAGTAGAACAACGCTTAAGTGTCGAGAAACAATGATCGTATTCGAGAAATACGAGAAATTCGGTTCAAAACCATGAAGTTGGGCTTATTGGGCTCAACCGAGACCCATCGCGGTACGCGATGGGCACCCAATTGGGCTCTCGCGGTACGCGAAGCTCGAGCGGGATAATTTGAATTCTCCGAAAACCATCGTGATACGCGACGACCGATCAACTTCCACCATCGCGGTACGCGGCGTGTTTCAGGAACAGAATGATTATTTTAATCATCGCGGTACGCGATGATACTTCTTGGACAGTTGTCGCGGTACGCGACGACCCCAACACGCAAAAATCTTTATAAAACCAATGTCAATCATTCCTGTTGCCTCTTCACCAATTTCCCTCGACTGAAACCTCTTCTCTCGACCTCTTGCACTCTGTTACAGCCACATTACACCAGAAGGAGCCATTATCATCACAAAAGAAGCATCATTGAGGCTTGAGGAGACTTGTGGTGAACTAGAAGCCATCAACTGCCACTTTGAACGACTTGGAGCTGCTGTGAAGGCAATCCCAGGAGTTCTCGAAGCCTTCCATCTCTGTTTCATCAACATTCAAGCTTCAAAGGACCTTTAGAGGTAGTTTTCTTGCACTATTTGCGTTTCTAGCACTTAGAATCACACATGCAAGGGGAAATACCCACATGCATCACTATCACCACTTTGAGCACGAAATTTTGATGTTGTTAATCTATTATTTGATGATGTTATTACTGATTTTGTGAGTTGATGATTATCTATGACGATTTTTATTGAAAGTGGTGTTGATTTGTTGATTTGGGTATGAAAAGGCCATTTTAATCAACATGCATGTATGATCTACAATGTTTTAGATGATTTTCAATATTGAGACATTATTGATAATGTTATTGATGATGTTCCATGTGATTAGAATGGTTGTTTATGGTCAAGGAATGTCAAATATGTGATTGTTACCATAAATAGTAACTTTATCGTTACAACATGTGTGTTCTTGATGAGATGACTACATTTGCATGTTTAGGTCTACATGTTATGTTTAAGAATGATGTTTAGAAGTTAAAGGATGGTTATTTGATATATAGGAATGGTTAGAATCGTCAAAGTATGCTTTTTATAAATGTTACTAAAAATTGTAACATTTTAGCGCAAGTTGCGAATGATTTATGAATATGATAATGTTATGAGTCTAACATGTTTATTTAGTGATTATATGGTGATATTAGATGATGTTGGTTGTTAAACTTGATGAAATATGCTTATTGTGCAAACTTTCTAATTTTAGAAACTTTTACGCGCAAACTATGCTAAACCGGCTATGTGTAACTATGTGTTATGTGATAACATGCTCATTTAGGACAGATACGCATGTTAGAATAAACGGAATGTGATTTAATGCATGACTTGCCTAATGTGGAAACTTTCCTAAAATAGGAACTTACTATAAATAGTAATTTTCCTCATGGGAATGATTTTTGGTATCCGTACACTTCACACGACACTAAATCGCACATTACACGAGCACTTGATCCAAAACCGTCACCAACGGGTCGTTAGGTTAAGCACGATCGACACGGTCAAACACGATCAACTCGACCCACATAACCACTTAGTGTTGTTGAGCACTAACACGGTCCGGTGAGACCCACATATGTGAACACAAACTCATAGTACCTATGTGATATAGGTGACTACTAGCCGACGAGCTACACGAACTCTTTTGAGCAAACGCATTACACAAACTCAGGTGAGTTTACGGCCCCACTTTTACTCTTTAACTGATTTGCTAAACTATTGGGGTGAGAATACTATGCAACTGTTTTAGATGTATGACTGGTATGTTGTGAAAACCATTTTCGAGTGTAACTTATATCGCTTAAAGTCCTCACTTATCCTTACCGTTAGTTGTGTATCAAACGAGTCGTAATTACGTAGTACTACTGGGTTTGACTAGCCCCACTCGGCACCAATGTTGACCGGAGGTCATAACGAGTGTAATTTTGATGGGAATACAGGTTCAGCGATGACCCGTGGAGGCAAACGGAAACAATCTAGTTTCGGTAAGATGAACTGACACACTCCACGGATCGTAGTATCCAACAACAAAACTTAACATACCCAGTATATGTCTGTTTACTATTTGTGTCTGTCTAAACCTATGAACTCACCAACTTTTTAGTTGACACTTTTCGCATGTATTCTCAGGTAACTAATGGAGCACACGCAAGGATACGCACAAGGACACACTAAGGAGTATGGCTTACATATAGACTCATGTCTTAGGCGTTGTGTGCATTTAATGTGTTTTTAAAACAATTTGATCAATGTAGTGTCTGTTAAACAATTTATTTTCCGCTGCAACTTTATTTACTTATGATATCAAATCATTTTCGCTGCTTTAGTTATAAACATTCCGCTGCTTACTTTGAAAACATGTTGTTTTGCAAAAACTGTGTGATTGTATACCTCATATAGAGTCGTTCTATATGACCATGAGCTGTGATCCTGGCCACGTCAAACCCACGTGGACTGACACCACGAGTGGGAATTTGGGGGTGTGACACAAACTAAGGGGTTATATGGCTAAAGGGCAGGTGAGGACCAAGAGTTAGGCTAACCCGATCCTAAGTGTTTTAAACATACAAGGTTTCATGACTAAGTGCTACTAATTGTTTGAAACACTTTAGTCATACTAAAGGGTAGTACATGAAAATTTCTAAATGTGTTTAAGAATTGAAATCAATAACCAAGGGTTTGAAAGTAAACATTTTATTACACATATTAATAAATTATTGTAGTTCAAGAATATTTTGAAACTTTACAACATGTGAATTCCTTTAAGTATAAATCCTAACTTTAAATTACATAACTAATGAGACAGATGATAAATGAGATTCAAATGTAAGACATGGCTAAAACTAAGTAAATAATAAACAAGTAGGTTAAATTATCAAACTCAATGGGTAAATTCCTAAAGCCTCACCAAAGCATTTAAATCCAATTCAATAAAGTACTTATAATTGTAAACACCATGTAAATCAAACCCAGGAATCATGAATACAACTTCCTTCACAACAACAACGAGCGTGGGCATCCTTTGTTAACAGTCAATCAACACAACATCAAGGTGAGTTCATTTGCCCCTTTGCTAATGTTTTTTTATTTACAAATGCGGGGATGAGAACCATGCTAAATCTTTTTAAAGGTTTTGCTCAACTATCTATAGTGATGTGATAATAAAGGTTGTACCTATGTTATTACATCCACTTCTGAGTGTGTTTATAACTATTTATATACATGTGAGACTATTCCAAAGTTTTATGGCTATGACTGTGAAATATCAAAATGTGTATGACTATGCTTTATGCTAACACTAAATAATCTCTAAATAACAAAGAGATTAAGATGGCTATGAGGTGAAATAACCGTGGAATTGAAATGACAATGTTTGGTGACAATATGACTATATGACTATATTTGATTACTAGTAAGACTGTCTAGATTATATCACTGTCAAGATGTGCCCACACGAGAATTCAAATGCATTAAGGGTTTTTAGTGCATTTACCATTAAGTGGAAGAGGCCAGGACCGTCGGTAACGTAACGGTACGATAAGTTTGACAAACTTTGGCGAGGAGGTCGGTACGTTAAGTGTATTTTATGAGACTATATTGGTCGGTATCGTATGACAGGTAACGGGGCTGCTACATTCAGGCTTGCTAAACGACCACATGGTGATAATAGTAAGAATGAAACCACTATTAAATCAGCCACAACTGATATATAGACTAGTAAATCTATAAGCACAATATGAAAGGATGCATATTGGTAGCGCAGTGGTTTGACTTGGTGTTAACCATATTGCTATTCAATTTAATGCTTTCATAAAAATGGGTCAACTGTCACTTTCTGTTGGAAGCGAGAAACAGTGAGCCCATTCAATGAGAATTCAACAGATGGAGGAGAATGAATTACTAAATATATCTTTTAAACACTAAGTGTTTATCAGGACATACGTTCTGGTATTAAACACTATTCAAATGGGATATTTCTATATAACTATTACAACTTTGGATAATGACTAATTATGAGAAAACAATGGTGTGAATGGGTGTTGTGTATAAATCTAAGTTTCCAATAAGGATAAGGTCGTATCTAGTCAAGTGTGTGGTGGGCTGGCGGCTTCACTCGTGGGACGTATGTTATCACGTAGTGGTTGTTTGTGTTATTTGATGTGTAATTGCATGATTTTATTGGTTCTTGGCCCGAAACATGTTTAATTTAAGTATATTTATGATTTTCAGGTGTTAAGAGGCCAAGGACATGTTCAGGAGCTAATTAAGTGAATAGGAGAGAAGTCGAGGGGTCGAGAGTACAAATATGTGAAGTTCAGATAGTCAAAACTTGGCGGAGGCATAACTGAAGCTAGGAGATGAGTTACGGGGCCCATAATATATGAAAATTTAGTTTCTCGACGAGACGAAGCTGCTGGTGAGATCAGCTTGGGCGTGTGATACGGCCAACCTGGCATATCATACGACCAGCGTACCGTACGCCCAGTCTTGGGCTTTGGCAGAAAGTTCTGGGTGTAAGCTAAGCAGTTGGGCGTATCATACACCCGTGCTCAGCGTATGATACGCCAGAGGCCGGGAAACTCGAAATTTTGGCCAATCTTTCCCAAATTTAAGACATTATCTTAGGGTTTCGAAGGGATCCATTCTCTGGACGAATTCTGGAAGAAAAAAGAGGTTTTTGGGCGCTCAAACTCTTTGATTCCATCCATGATTCTAGAATCATCATCCGAATCAAGAATCGAAGCGTGCTAATGACGATGCGAGGCTAATTTCCTTTGTAATTGCTTCTAGGCAATTAGGTTAGTGGATGAACATTGAATGAATGTACAAACTTAGGTTTTGGGTTGTTTTAGTTTTAATAACTCGAATTCAATTGTGGTTTGATTGATGTAATCGATTTATTTGTGTTTAAGCATTTACGTTTTGCCAACAGTGATTCGGTTTTCTTGCATCGTTTACTCATTGGTATTTGCGTGTTGCTTTGCATATCTAAATTGGCAATTGTGTGAATGAGCAATTCTTAAACGTTTGTTCCATTGTTGTCACTTTGATCAAACCGATTAACAAAATCATGTCTATGTGATTTCCAACTAAGTTTGGCCTAAAATCATTGTGATTCTATTAACCTAAACCCCGAAGTGATTACCTTTTTCTTATAATTGTTTAAAATCATTAAAAATCATCATTGCTTGAACATTTTCTCAATTCAAATCAATCTTAAGTTTACATTTTCTTATTTTAATTCAGTGATCAATTAAATCTTAGCACTTTTCAGTGATCCCTGAGGAGATGACTTTACTTACCCGTGCAATAGTCATATAATCTGCATTTTCTTTTTAAAAACGTAAAAATGTGAAAAGATTTGATTTTTCTTTCAATTTTTTTTAATTTGTTTTGTTTATTGTTCAGAATTGCACAAGGTATTCTTTGTTTGTGGTATGCAGTTAATTTTTGCAAGCATTGGAGAATTTCCATAATTTTAATATCATGATGAATTGGGATGATGATGATGATCCATGTATGTGTTGTGAGAGTAAATCCCATTGGATAGAAGACTGTCCCGTGTTTTTAAAAAGATATGAAGCATATCAGGAATCTGAAAGTGATAGAATTATAAGGCAAAGATATATGATGGCAAATTATAAAGATGATGTTGATTCAGGTTCATTTAATATGAACTATGAACCATATTCCCCTTGCCCTCAAGAATAATACTAGTGAAATGATGGTTACCAAGGATACTCTTATCAACATAAGTATCAATCCGAGGAGGAAACCAGGGTTTGCAACTTCAGGAAAGATTGGGATTACAACAATTATGAACTGGAGGTGGAACCGAGCTTAAGTTATCAAGAGGAATATGATTACCACTACCCTCAGTCAGTATACAAGGGACCTAAAGAGTATAATCATGATAATTATCAAAGAGGTTCTTACAATCATGATGGTTACCAACAAATACAACAACAAGTATGTTTAATAAGCTACCAGCAACAAAGTCAAAATCAACATCCTAGTAACCAAGAAAGTAGGTCCTCAGGTGTTAAATTGGAAAATCTCCAACATAATTCTATCATGGATGCATTAAAAGACATGAAAACGGAGAATGAGGTTAGAGACAAAACCATAGGTGCGTTGTTCAAAAATGTTAGTCATCTAATTGAGGAATTGCACCGAATAAAAACATCAGAAGTGATTCTTGATAATAATAATAATACCACCAATATTCCCCTAGTTGTTGAAGAAGTGCCACTAAAAATGCTCATTGTTGATGATGAAGTAGAAAATATTAATGAACTTTCAGTGCATGATAGGGGATGCATACATCAAACAAAAAACATAACACCTCGTGAGAAACCATTGAATAAGACACTTCCAGTTTATTCAAACCACTCTCCTATAGCTACTATTTCAATCAATATAGTTAGGGAGGGTGGTTTAGGTTCAATGAAGCAAGAGGTTAGAAGGGAGGACATTGGTCATGATATTCAGAAGCAGACCCGTATTCATTCGACAGTCATGTCGACTAAGAGGAAAGAAATATGGACATGGCATGTCAATTATCGAGCATATAATGGAAACATAGAAGGAAAATTTGCATTTATGCCATCTTGTGGTTATTTAACATACACATTAATCATTATAGCAGAAGTATGGACACGAGGTATTGATCATCGAGCCTATGTTGGTAACTCAGGAGGAAGGTGCTCAATTCGACCACCATAAGTACTACATGAGGTACGGCCTGGCTGAAGACCTAAAACTTAGTGTTATCTGGGAGGCAACCTGATGAAATTTGTGGGTGTGTTTACTAGAAACCCTCACGAGACTTAACTCGTCCACTTGGGCCTGTCGAGGGGTTTAAAAGGCTTGTTGCATATGCTAAATGCAACCGTGATTCCTACGAAAGTGAGTTAGTTTTGTTTGTGTTGTATCATTTTTCTTGTTTTTATTTATTTTGTGTTGCATAGGTTTAATAACCCTGTTTAAACATCCAAGTGTGGGGAAGAGAAATGGGCTTTTTGGTTGACATATTCATCATGTGTCTCGAGGCGAAGCACTAAAATTCAAGGGTTGCCAACCATGTTTGCATAACTTATCAGGTCCATGTATTTTTCCTTCATCGCTTTTATTATGATTTGGTTGATGAGTTAATGTTGGTTTGCAATATGGATTCGGGTGGATCGTCGTGACAACCAGTACCAAAATGTCCGGCAATCCGTACGGTATGTGTACTTTCACAATAACTATATGAATAATTATGTGTGGATAACTATGTGTTAAACAGTTGTGTAACAACAGGGCTATAAAACATATGACAGTTGTACGTATTTCGATGAAAATTGAAATACAGAAATACAACAAAATCTTGTGAAATAAGATTGTGAAAACAAATGACAAAATTATATCGATTGCGATCTGATTTCCATAAATAACATAAATCAAATGGCCGATAATTTTAGTGCGAAAACAGTGAGAATTTATCTATAACAATGTGAAAATAGGGCAGTTTAGTTGAGTTCGTCTGTGAGAATGTCTAATTCAAAATAAAATTTAGTATCGTTTCAGAATAACAAACTGACAGTGTGTTTACGTGAGTGACGATTCACACAAACATATCTGTGGGTTTAACGTTCTGAATGATCACTGAAAAGTAGAAAACAAAATCAGAAAGTGAAGCCATCGAAGAGTTCATTCGGGTGACGATTCGAACAAATACGAACGAATGTGAAACGATTTGACGAAACGGAAATAATAAACGTTTTCGAAATAATAAAATAAGAAACATAAATAGAAAACATTTACTAGGAATAACCACTTTAAAAAGGTTTTAATAAAACTATATAATTACATTTCGTAATTACACGCGTTACGTTTCGTAAACGTATCAAAAATGAGAACCGAGCAACCGAAACGAACCCGAACACACAAGGGGTATAAAAACCCTCCGAAGCATTAAATTTCTCATTTAATACCCACCCACCTCCTTTCTCTATCTAAATCCCGGATCTTTCCTGTCTCTCCAGAAAACACACACAAAAACCTCCATATCTCCCCCAATTCTTGGTCAAATCCTTCAAACTTGGTATCAAATCGAAGCCCTGGAAGCAGAACACGAAAGTACGAAGAATCGGACCTGAAATCAGCTGATTTGGACGAGAAGTGAGCTTGAAACTTCGGTTTTCTAGGGTTTTTGCAAAACCCAACACTTATGAATTTGGAACTCGATTTAAACCATCAAAATATTGTTATAATCATACCAAAACGAGTTTCCCAGATTTGGATCTCATTAAAATGAAGATCTGGACAACCTGGATTAATATCGATGTATAAAACCATCAATATCGATGGATGAGCATGGTTTGGATAGTATCGACGAACAAGCTAGAAGAAGGACAAGTTTCCATCGAAGATATTAGTATCGACAGCTTCAAAATTGACCAACCTCTGGTCGACATTGATAATATCGATCAGTCCAAGTGGCCTAAAACCCAAATCCGTCGATAGTGTTGTCGAACTTGGGAAGATCTTCGAACTTAAACCCCATGTGGATAATATAAAATAAAAAGTAAGCAAATTGATTCACAAATCCAGTCACAATCTCGGTGGGAAGAACATAGTATCGATGGGAAGGTTGGCTAGGGTTTTCCGGTTAACACGATCCATCGAGACTAACTTTGTGGTCATCAATATTAACTAAAATGAGTTCCAAAACAATTATAAACTATAACACAAGTGTTTCATGGAAATAACATGATTTAACACAATAGGAAGAAAGGAGAACAAACTATATTTTGGTATAAACATTACTAGGGTTACATTAGAAAGTGTAAACCCATTTTTAAACTTAGTTTATGAAAACACTTGTTAATTATGTAATTAACATACAAGATAGCTCGTTTTATAAAAATTCACTTATGTTAACATAAT
Organism: Mikania micrantha; assembly: GCA_009363875.1. NCBI lineage: Eukaryota > Viridiplantae > Streptophyta > Magnoliopsida > Asterales > Asteraceae > Mikania > Mikania micrantha. Next base: position 19,521,978 of record CM018681.1, read on the forward strand.
AAGATGATGAATATCATGTTAAGTTAACATAAGGGTAAACCACTAAGCTTTAACCTATAAGCCTAAGTTTTATACTTAGAAAATAATTGTGAATTCAAAACACTTATAATAGGTTGAGGTTATAAGTTGAGTTTAAAACATGCAAACTATGAATGTGTTATGTACTAAGCTTAATCTAAAATGATTAAGTATTAGTATATTACATTATCTTGAGAATTCAAGACTAATCAAACAACAAAGATCTATAAGTGTTAATTTACCTAAGGGTTAACTCACAAATCAATGACTTACTTATAAGTTACAAACAACTGGGACTCAAACACAGGGTCGTGAATACAACATCAAGAAAAACAAGTGAGAGTGTGCATTCTAGATCTAATTAGTAAACCACTACAACATCCAGGTGAGTTCATATACCCCTTTTTCTAATCTCTTAATTTTAAACGCAGGGCTGAGAACATGCTAAAACCATTTCTAAAATGTTTTAGTATGATTTATGCTAATAAGGTTTACTTTGTTATTACATTTGTATGCTTTGTTATGTCAATGTTTATAACAATGAGATTATATCTATGAGATCTATGAGACTATATCTATGAATTCTATGAGATTATAATTGTTATTCCTTAGAGACTATATATGTGATTTCTAAGAGACTATAACTATTATTCCTTTCATATTATAACTGTTATCTCTTTGAGGTTATATCTGTTATTCCTAAGGGACTATTCCTATGAATTCTAAGAGATTATATCTGCTATTCCTATAAGACTATGTGTGTTATTCCAATGAGTTGATGACTTTGATATTATGACTATGAGATGATGACTGTAAAGGACTCTTTTGATTTTTAGTCAGCCTATTTCAACTATGTCACTGTTGACACGAGTGATAATAGTATGATAGTGTCTGCTAATTATCTCACCACTTCTATTCTGTGGACTGGTAGACTGAGAGACTAACCTCACTCATGTCATAAGCTGGTGACAGGTAGGTATGAGGACTTGTGAGCACTAATGATTAGGAATGAATTAAGGACATTGTGGTTTTCCTTTGTGGCGGCTGCAATGTGGTCAATTCAATTCTAATCATCAAATAGGATATAACTACGTGTCAGACTTACTCTAACTTCTTAATCATATGTGAGTAACAGTAAGTTTCAATGAATGATAAATCAGTTGAAAAGGGATAAGATTAATAAATCTATACCTTTGAAACTTAAAGAGTATAGACCATTTATAACTGTGGTAATCCTTGCTCCTTAAAACCTATTATGCCATGCTAATATCATTGTAGGGAAATGACATATCATATGGAGATTACCAATTGTGATTAAGCCTATGTGAGATGAAATGAGTATCTATACCTACAATACAGGTGGTATAGAGTTCGGTTAAGTGTGTGGTGGGCTGGCGGCTTCATTCGTGATACGTATGCCCTATACATAAGCGTGCTTAACTGGATGATATCTTATCTGTAGGTGTATCTATAGAGAGAACATTAGGATGAGTTAATGTCAAATGAGACTAAATATGACTTGTGTATGACATGATGTTGAGAAAATAAATCCAATAGTTTTAATAACATAACTTATGAACTCACCTACCTAGTGTTGACTTTGTTTTATATGCATGTTTTCTCAGGTGACGAACAGGTCTAGTCACCAAGCATCAGGGTTAAGCTAATGGACTTTAGAGAAGACCTAGCTTACTTTTGTGTTGTGCATATTTTTGAATGACATTACTTTGAATCATCTTTTGTAAATCTTGTGCAGATACAAGATAGAAACTAAATGATTCTTTTGGGTAGATTTATTTAGTTAAATTATGAACATGAATTGTGTAATTTAATTTTGTAATTCTATATCAATGTCATGTTAGCAGTTCTCATTATATATCATAGGCCATGTAAACAATCTGATCATTTCGATTATCACACGATATCGCGCCCCGATAACCTTCCGCCCAACGGGAAAGTCGGTCCAGTCCGCCGGCTCGGGGTGTGACAATCGTCCCAATACCCTCATTCGACACTCGTACTTGGTAGAAAATTTACATTGGGGACAATGTAAGGTTTAAGTGTGGGTTGAAGAGTGATAGAATTGAAAATTTTGAAAAATTTTGTAAAACCTCCAAGCGGGGTCAAATGGCTTAAAAATCGGAATTTTCAATGTAAATCATCAACTTTTGGCCCGTTAACGTATTTGGTCAGGTTATTTGTCATAACTTGTTCTTTAAGTTGCATGATAGTGGTTGTGGCCAGTTTTCTTAGAAATCATCAAAGGAACAATGACTAATTAGGGGTGACATGCTAGATTGTAAGTAACATGAATGTTGTGTGTCGTTAACCTTTTATCCACCGTTTTTGTGAGAGTTGAGCCTTAATTGTAATATTTTCATATAGTTGGTTGGTTCTGAGTGATACCAAAGTGTATGCCAAGTTAGAACTTGTGTTGCAATGCATGTTGAGATCGTATGTGAATACTTGCACAAAAATGATAGAGCCATTAGGATAAGCCATTGTTTTAGCCTTGTTTGTTAGTGCCACCAAACCTTGATAAAATCCCCAAGTCGCCCTGTTGAGCCAATTGCCCATTCGTTTGTTAAACCCGTTACACTAACCAAAAATGCGTCTTGCAAGCCATTTTTGCTTGAACCCATATGGTGAATCCAAGGTGATTTGTGGTGATTGAATTGTGTTTAAAAAAAAGATACAAAAACAAAAAAAAAAAGCATAATATTAGGTAAAAATGACCTTAGTATGAAGAATGAAAAAGATTCATTGTAGTATAATAGTAAATTGTGTTTGTTAGTTTGGTTTAATAAACTTGGAATCGCATTATCCTTTCGTCACTATCAGATTCCCTATACCTACCCGTAACCTTAGCTTGTCACTACAACTAGTCAAGCCCTCTTGATATGTGTATTGTTTTCAACAAGTTGGTAGAAATGTGATTGCAACACAAGCTTATGATGTTGGTCAGTCACTTTCGGTTGGAGAGTTTACATGTATATACTAGTGCATCATGATTACTTCAGAAATAAACCAAGTAGAGAGAACCTTGTGAGTGGTGCATGGCATTCATGTGAAATACTTGAAGCATGTTAGGTCTAGTTAGAAGTTGTTCTATGTTTTACTTGAAAAATCATTTTTTCTTGTCACGATGTAAAACTATTTATTGTTGTAAGTATTGTGAATTGGTTATGGCTTTGGACCTGATTTGAGAATTGACGGGAAAATTGGGAAATGTATTTGATTATGATGATTGGATAGTTTTGATGAGCTTTGCTTGAGGGCAAGCAAAGAACAAGTGTGGGGATGTGATCATGTAGTGGTTGTTTGTGTTATTTGATGTGTAATTGCATGATTTTATTGGTTCTTGGCCCAAAACACGTTTACTTTGAGTATAATTATGATTTTCAGGTGTTAAGAGGCTAAGGATGTGTTCGGGAGCTAATTGGATGATTAGGAGAGAGGTCGAGGGGTCGAGAGTACAAATATGTGAAGTTCAGATGGTCAAAACTTGGTGGAGGCATAAGTGAAGATAGGATATGAGTTACGTGGACCATAATATATGAAAATTTAGTTCCTCGATGAGCTGAAGCTGCTGGTGAGGTCATCTTGGGTGTATGATACGGCCAACTCAGCGTATCATACGGCCAGCGTACCCTACGCCCAGTTTTGGGCGTTGACAGAATGTTCTGGGCATAAGCTAAGCAGTTGGGCTTATCATACGCCGTGCCCGGCATATGATACGCTGGAGGCCGGGAAACTCGAAGTTTTAGCCAATCTTTCCCATATTTAAGCCATTATATTAGGGTTTCGAAGGGATCCGTTTTCTGGACGAATTCTGCACGAAAAAAGAGATTTTTGGGAGCTCTAACTCTTTCAAATCCATCAGTGATTGTAGAACCATCATCTGAATCAAGAATCGAAGTGTGCTAATGACGATGCAGGGCTAGTTTTCCTTTGTAATTGCTTCCAAGCAATTAGGTTAGTGGATGAACTTTGATTGAATGTTTAAACTTAGGTTTTGGGTTGTTTTCGTTTTAATAACTCGAATTCAATTGTGGTTTGATTGATGTAAACGATTTATTTGTGGTTAAGCATTTACGTTTTGCCATAAGTGATTCGGTTTTCTTGCATCGTTTACTCATTGGTATTTGTGTGTTGCTTTGCATATCTAAATTGGCAATTGTGTGAATTAGCAATTCTTGAACGTTTGTTCCATTGTTGTCAGTTTGATCAAACCAATTAAAAAAATCATGTCTATGTGATTTCCAACTAAGTTTGACCTAAAATCATTGTGATTCTATTAACCTAAACCCGAAAGGGATTACATTTTTCTTATAATTGTTTAAAATCATTAATCATCATCATTACTTGAACATTTTCTCAATTCAAATCAATCTTAAGTTTACATTTTCTTAGTTTAATCAAGTGATTAATTAAATCTTAGCACTTTCCTATAATTCCCTGAGGAGACGACGTTACTTACCCGTGCTATAATCATAGGAAGCTAAGTCATTGATTTTATATTGTTTTTTATTAACCTTCGACACCTCAATCAGTATGCGCTATACATATACATAAAAATCAATTTCTAAGCCCTTTACGGAGGATGAAATCAAAAGGGAGGCATAGGATATTGGTAAGGGAAAGGCACCTAGACCAGATGGGTTTAACTTTTCCTTCTTTAAACATTTTGGGGAGATTCTTAAAGAAAACTTCGTATAGGCACTTGCTTATTCTATGAACACGGTTGTATCCCCAAGAGTTGTTGTTCCTCCTTTCTTCACATAATTCCTAAAATAAGAGAACCTTAATCATTTAAGGATTTCAAACCAATTAGTTTATTGGGGTGTTACCCCAAAGTAAATTCTAAAGTCTTGTCCAACAAAATGCGCAAGGTTATAGGCTTGGTAATTTCTGAATCCCATATGTCCTTTATACTAGGGAGATATATTTTAGATGGGCCATTCATTATGAATGAAATATATTCATGGCTAAGAAAGACAAAGCATGAGTCCATCTTCTTTAAAATTGATTTCAATAAAGCCTTTGACTATATTTCTTGGGAATTCATTGACTCTATTTTGGGTCAGATGAACTTTCCCCTTATTTGTAGAAAATAGGTGGTGGGTGTTTTAAAATGTTCCAAGCCTCAGTCTTGGTTAATAGCACCCCGACATGGGAATTTTAATGCTTCGGGGGGGGGGGGGGTTTAGACAAGGTGATGTGTTATCTCCTTATTATTTATCATAGCCATGGAAGCCCTGAATTGTATTTTCATCAAAGTAGTTAATGTTGGAATATATCATGGGATGCAACTTCCCAATAGGGGGCCACTATTATCACATCTCATGTTTGCTGATGATGTGATATTACTTGGGAAGGGATCAAGGGCTAATGTGATGAACTTAGCTAGAATTCTTAGACGTTTCTACCTGGCCTCCGGTTTGTAGATTAACTTGGGAAAGTGTTGTCTATTTGGTTTCAATATGGAAATAGAAGCAATCACAGAAAAGGCGGCTGCATTGCATTGTGGTGTGGGACAAATGCCTTTCACTTATTTGAATGTGTCTGTGGGTGCAAATATGAACCGATCCAGGATGTGGAAGCCAGTCGTGCATGCTTTTCAGAAAAAACTATCATTGTGGAAAGCTTCTACATTATCAATGGGAAGCCTGATGACGATGGTTACTTCGATACTTAATAGCCTACTTATACTTTTTCTCCCTATATAGCAATGTTGTAAAAATCGGCCTAAGCGGCCGCCTAGGGGCCCGGCGCCCATCTACTGTCAAATTTTTGGCCTAGGCGGCCCAATCAGATTTTTATTTTTTTTCACTTTTTTGACTTTTTTATGGTAAAAGGGGACCAATTTCATGATATTATTTAGACATTTCTCAACCAAAAATCTTTAATATGTCTCTGAAACATCGAATCCAGGCAGTTAACATCGAAATTTATCTCTAAACTTTGAAATCAGTATTTAAGTTTGCACTTTAAAGTACTTACTTTAGTATATTTAAGTATATTTTTAAAATTATTTGAAGTATTATATTAAATTATTGATATTGATGTGTGTATATAATATATATTTGTAAAATTACATATAAAAATTCCAATCCGCCTAGCGCCGATTAATCCCTAGGCTGTACCTCGCCGCCCGACTAGCGCCTAGCGACTTCTACAACCATGCTATATAGAACTCCAGTAGCTGTAATAGAAAGTCTTGATAATTTATGAAGGAATTTTCTTTGAAAAGAAAAAAAACGCATTGGGTTAATTGGGAAAGGGTAATGGCACAAAAAATGGTGGGTTGGGAGTAGGTAATCTTCGTGATGCTAACATGGAACAATTGGCAAAATGGTGCTCGAGATATAAGATAGAACTAGGTAAACTGTTTAGAAAGGTCATAGAGGCGCTTCACTCTTCCAATTGTATCCTAGATTACTTACCATGCAGAAATATTATTACAGTGACATGATGTCACACCCCGACCGACGACGGAATGCGTCGGGCGTGATTATAAATGCTCAAAAGCTCATGGTGCTATTATGTGTTTTAGTATTCAATGCATCATCATTTAAGTAATACAACATGTCATTCATTGAATTCAAATAACATTACACGATTTAAAAACAAAACCATTATAATTGAATGCTAAAGCATTGTTTACAATTTAACTAGGTCTACTACTACTTATCTTATGTCTTCATCATATCTTTCTTAGCCTGTTACACATGTAAAATAGAGTTTATCAACTATTTACATAATTGACGAGTTCGCACACTAAGTTTAAAATAATTGGTATAAAAAGGATGCAAGTTATAGCCTAACTAGAATACATATCATAAATTACATACGAAAGTTTTTGAGTTACACATGTCTTCCTTAGCCTGATTACATGTATATAACTTTATAAGTTACATACAAAACTTTTTGAGTTACATATACGTAACTTCGTAATCCACATATTTTGTTTCAAAAATTTCTTTTTTATTATAACATTTCTAACCTTATAATAACAAATTACGAAAAAAAAAATTAAAATTTATTGGTTAGTATTAGTTTTTTTTTTTTGTTTTCTCTAAAATGAATAGTTTTCTCATGAATCTTTCTCTAGTTTCATTTTCCCATTAATTGTTGGTTTACAAATTTGTGGGTGTAACATGTTTTGGTAATTGGGTATATGCCTTATTGGGTGCGTGTACAAAGAAAATTTTGCAATACCATTATTTGGTTTTGATTAACTGATAAAATGTAATGTTTGTTGGGCTTAAAAAATCATTTGTTTCTTTTGTTTAATCAACCTTTAATATAATTGATTAAATATGTTTAAATGCTGAAATTTGACGAAGGTGATAATGTCGACTTTATGTAGTTGCCATTTGAAGGTGTTGAGCTGTTGTTGGCTTTCTTGGATGTCAAGTGCAGTGGATGCCGTAGGAAAACCGACTTCGGCATCAACATTGCTAATGTTGACATCAAAACAAATCGCTAGAAAATCTTGTATTCCTGTGGCTATGCATTTTTATTTTATTATTTTAACGATGCGTCATTCATTAATTCCAAATCTTTGCACAAATACACAAAATAAACAAACAACTTACCCACTATATTCCTACTTTTCAGTAGGTTCTGGGAGGAAAAATGAACACAAACCTTACGGTCCTTACCTCTATCCTAGTTGGTATAGAGAGGCTGCTCCGAAAGAGTCCCCGGCTCAAAGTTATCGTTTGAAGTTGAACATCCCAACAATTTTAACGTTATTTTTACAAAATAAGTAAAATAACGTTAAAATTAGTGCAATTTTACTTTGGCCCTATAGGGCTCACACATATATACAATATATGTGTGCACCGCAAATGGGCGCACGAATACACAGTAACGTATTCACAGCAACGTACTATTTTTGAGGGCTCATATATATATTATATGTTTGCACGAATACACGGTAACGTACTATTTTTGCGGCAAACGCCCCACAACCCACGTGGCCCAACTTCTAAGAAATTTAAGGCTTGTAATATGGTTGTGGTATTAGTCAAGAAGAGTTGCACATCTGCATAATTGTCGTTGTCTCTCTGGTATTTAATTTCTGCTTATTATCACATTACAAAATATAAACATCTTAAAATATAGCTTACGTGTTGCAAACTTGCATTATGAATTATATTTACATATTCAAAACTAGTTGTTGGGTAATTCTGCATTACATAAGAGTGGAACTTTTTTTTAGAAAAAAAAAAAAAAATCTTATCCATTGGTATCTTGCGAGCATGTTTTGAAGAACTGAGTAATACATATAAGATTTGATAAATTGAGAACCAAAAAAACATTTATAGCTAAAGATTCTTTTGTTTAAAAATTAAAGTAGAACGAAGTTACTATTTACCCATTAAATCAGTTGGATATACATATCTATAGAAACATTTATACTCAAATGATTCTCTTCTTTCATTCAAGAACGAAAGGTAAACATGTTTTATACATATATACAGACATATGTGTATCTGTTTATTAACGCAAGGTACACTCGATGATTTCTAATTTGGAATTTTAATTTCGATTTTGGTAGGGGCGGCCCTGAGAATTAAGATGTGCAGGACGAGATGTAAAAAAAGGCCCTCTAAAGAATTCAAATATTAAAGTTGGGGTATTCAAAAAAACGAAAATTGTTTAGTACCGAAATCCGAACCGTATTCGTAACTGAAAAAACCAAATCAAACCAAATTCTGAATTTGGATTTCTGTTTGGTTCCTAAGGTATCCAAACTCCGAATTCGGTTTTCGGTTCAGTTCCTAACCATATCTGAATTTCGGCCTTTGGTTCCAATTTTTTTCTTTCGGTTTATTTGGTTAACCGATAAAACTGAATTCAACTTTAATTTTATTATCTTATTATTAATATATAAGGTTGAATGCGGTTAATTCGGTTGAATTAGGACCGCTTTATTCGGTTTCTAATTAATTTATTTGGTTTTTAATCGGTTTATTCGATTGAATTCGGCTTATTCATAACGTTTTGTTCAATTTTCAACCAATTTATTTGGTTTTTAATCGGTTTGTTCGGTTTTAACTGAAACCGAACCGAAGAACTTCTCAAATTCGGTTCGGTTTTCAGATAGGAAAAAATTTTAAAAACCAATTCAACCAAACCGAGTAAACCATTAACCAAACAGATGAACATTTGTAGTTTAAATAGTAAGAAAGTAACTTTCTATAACTTAAAGGAAATTACTTTTTATAACACTTAAATCATGTGTTTATAAATGGCCTTTTATTTCTCTCTAACTCGCTGTTTCTCATCTGAATGGATATATACATAAGTATCAAAAATTTTGTGCCCCCTAAAATAATGGGCCCGGGACGGAGGTCGGGTTTGCCCCTCCCTGGGCCAGCCATGGCTTTTGGCGATGAAACATGGTTGACCTTTCATCGAACCAAGTGGGATTCGACCCGCGCTTCGCAGCGGGACGTGAGTCGATTTTTTGGTAAACGGTAATATATAAAAGAAACATTTAAAGACCGTGTTAAAAAAATTACCTAAACATTAGATTGCAAACATAATTCTCATACTAAATAAATTCTTAATGAAAAACCTACTATTTGAAGCGATGTCTTCATTTCAAGATGTACATACCCTTAGTGTTTTGGCAAGTCATTTTGCAATTAGTAAACTGACTCACTAATAGTATGAGGAGAAACCTGTAAACAAATTCTATCACAATGAATATTTAAAGAATTTGTTTATCAATAATTAAAATGTGTTTCTTGATAGAAGAAAAATCCTTGTTTATTAGACAAATATGGAGACAAAACTCATGTATTGTGTCTCCCTTCTCATCACTTCATATATTCGAAAAAATAAATATTTAAAAATCCTTAATAAATTTATGAGGTTTTATTAATCAATGTGTTTTTTAATTTCTAGAAATAAGATTAAGAATGATAACCATCAGGCTGCACAACACGCACATGGTATCTCCATGTTCAAATTATCATGTCCATAATGGCATATCCTGCATTGTATCAATTTCTTTAGAAAAGACTCAAAAATGAGATTCATCCTATGACTACAAACAATAGTGAACATAACCTCATTTGCTAATTGCTTGATGTTTAACCGCGATTAAAGACTGGTATATTAGATTGATTGATGCATAATGCCTAAAAAAACATACCCAACATTTAAAAATCTAACATATTGTACTTTTACTTAAATAATTAAAGAAAAAACCTAAAAACACACATTGATAAACAATAAAAGAAAAATACTATCACAAAATCACAAATACAAAACAAAGCTTCACTAAAACAATACTTATTAAGAGAACCTACTACTCTCAATTCACAAATATACCAACCCTTGTATGTTTAATTAAAAGTGTTTTATGTTGTTTAACTATCAAAACTTAACCTTTTTAGAGTGTAAATAAAACTATCATCATGCAAATACATGTAGTTGATTAATCATGCGAAGGTTGACTCTGCGCTTCCAAACACAAACATATATAGATTAAATTTTTTAGTGACAATCTGGATTCAATCATCCCAGTATAACTGCAAGAAGAATAACATGATAGAACAATTAAAATCTAGCCTAAATTCAAAATTATTTATCCAACAAATTCAAAATCTACTCATTTTAGAGCATAGGATTGTTGGGATTGAGTTTTGAGAAGTTATTATGCTGATTAGTAGAACTTGCCATAAAAGAAAACTTGTATGTTTCATGTTGTAGATTTGTGATGATCTAGAAATGTTGGACATGTCTAGATGTTGTCAAATATATATAGAATTGTGTCGAAACACATTTGGGTATTTGGTTTTGTGAAAATACGGTTTTGTGACAAACTTACTATTTATGGAAACTTTTGTAAATCGAAAGAGGGGTTTTGATAATTTAACATGTTTTGGTGATTTGTGATTATGGAAATATGTTTAAAAATGATTTCTAAACATATTGGAAATGTTGATTTTTGAAAACGGATCTTTAAACGATTACTTACTATTTTAGGAAACTTTGTTTGCGGAAAACGTCATAAAAGTCGATCTATTCACAAACGAAGTATTTTACATATTAAATATGTTTTTACAAACATACTATAGTCATTAGTTTTATGAAATAGGATTTTATAACTACACTTTCTTAAAATGGAAACTTTCCAAAAATGGAAACTTTCCAAAAATGGAAACTTTATGATTTTCATAACATGACATATGCTAAAGAATTAGGATTTTAGTCGTAGAATACAAGTTGGAGTCTTACATGCATTTAAGGCACATAAACGAACTAAACAAAACAAACATGTCACCAACGATTCGTCGAGTCAACACAAGTCAACACACAAACACTCAGTTGAGCAGGATACAACACACCACAGAACACACACTCACGACCTATATGATTTTAGGTGCTCACTAGCAGGATGCTAGCACTCGCTGTAGTGAACACTTATACCAGAACTGCTTTATTAGGTGAGTTCACGGTCCCTTTTATCTTTTCTACCCTTGGGGGAGAAAACATTATAATCATAAATTGTTTTATAAACAACTACTTACTTTGATTACGTATGGACATGCTTTATCACTATATGTATATGTGTGGCATACATCACAACTCAAAGTCTTCACAAACACACCTCGGACCGTTAGTAGCGCGAAGCGCCTAGCGTGGTAATCTTGTATAGTACTATTTGGGCCTGACAAGCCCCACCCATCGCGCCTGGGAGGCCAACCCGACTGGAGGTCGGAATGAGTGCAATATTAACCAACACACTTTACCATTGTCTTGTGTGATGAACATGGCGGGAGGCACACAGTTGGCTTCAATACGAACCAACATATAATATAACCGTATTGACTAGATATCAATCGATACTGCATTGTAATGATATGTAATCCAGCAAATTTACTTTAAACATTTGATGCTTACTGCTTATGAAAAACATGTGCTCTCACCAATTATTGTGTTGACCCTTTTACTCGCATGTTTTCTCAGGTAACTAAGACACGCACACAAGGATATGATGCTAGGCTGGAGTCTCATGCATCTACTTATTGCTTTAGGCTTTGAGAACATTTATCATTTTATTTAGTCATGTATTGCTAACTACTTAAACCGTTTCCGCAAACTATTACTCTGTATTGTTTTGAAAAACTGTTTTAACTTAAGCTTCCGCAACTTATGAGATCAAACAGATTTAAAAACTTTTACATTTACTTCCGCAACTCTGATTTTACAAATTGTTTTATCCAATTTATTGGATGTATGTATGCAACCAGACATGTAGGTCTCGCAACTGTATGACCGGAGACTGCGATCCTGCAGAGCGCCGACGACCGTTGCTCCACGCGTCGCGTCCCTCAAGAAAGGCCGGGAAGGCCGGGGTGCGTTCCAAGGAGTTGCTTCGAAATCGAGTACTTCCTGAGTATTACCTGAGTACTCTCCGCTTACGGTTGACTACTGCCCAATTGCTCGCTCCAATGAGCTATTTCGACCTAGGAGCGTCTAACGACTTTTACAACCTTGGCTTTAACAATTATTTGTTCGAATAATTTTGTGAATCCTATAATATGATCTTGAAACCCAAAACATGTGTTTACATTCTTGATCGAAACAATGCATACTTGGTGTGACTTTTTAACCTCGTGAGTTTGTGTTACTCTCTAATTGCAACTAACATGTGAACAATTTATCATGTTAACTACCACTAAGAGTTCATTAACGAGTATTTGCGGGTTCATTCACGGAGTAGAGGCTTACTAGACTGCTTTGCCAACTGTTGATATGTTATTTTCCTCTTTTGTTGTTTCCAATCGATTTCTATACCAACTCTGTTAATTTGGAATCAACTCGTGAATTAGAATATAGAAATCGCGGAGTATGAGCCCAAAAGTATGTGTCTCAAAGTACTCGGTCAAGTACTTGGTCATCTACTTACGGTATGCACCCAGGCGCATACTTATTTCTTTACGAATAATTAAATCTAAATTTCATTCTTTTCTCATTGTATACATAAAAAAAAAGTTTGGATAAATTTTGAGGTGTTACATGACATTAGGCTAACACCTTTGCATTTGTTAGTATGAAATAAGACGTGGTCTTTTCATCATATAGGCTACTGCTTTTAATAGGATAGGTCATGTTAACTTGGTAAGACATGATTCCAAATGTTTGAATTATGAATAAAATATATTTTGAATGAAATTGTAAAAAGATCTAAACTGGTAACTAGAGAGATAAATAAGATAAAAAATTAACAATGATAAATTAGTTTTAGTTACAGAAAAATAATGTACTTTATCTTTTCTAATATGACATGCATTTGTTAAAATTTAAAGTGATGGTTTTAAGTAAAACTTGATATTTGGTTTATGTATAATTTCGAAGACTTTTCTATATATATGGGCTATCTTATAAATATAGGTGTAAAATATGTGTTAGCGGATTATTGTTGTGGTTTTATCTTGCAAAACTTTACGTTTATGCATGTAAACCTATTAAGTTCAAAGTTGAGATTGGTAAATCCATTATTTTGGAGAAATATACTGAGATATCAATCTTAGGGATTGAAGTTTCCAAAGAAACGTAACTTGATTAAAAATCACAATCATTTTACTTAGAATATGAATGACTTAATTGAAACAAAATTAAAAGTAAAGTGACCTAATCGGAAGAAAAAAAAGTATGAGTGACTTAATCGGAACAAAAAAAGTATGAGTGACTTAATCGGAACAAAAAAAGTATGAGTGACCAAATTGGAATAAAACTGAAAGTTGGTTATATTTCTATAAAATTACCCCTAAAATGTTCGTTAAATTTAGCGGTTTATTGTGTATTTTCGGATACATAACTAAGCATTGTTATGGTGTTTTAAACTTAATAATAAAAAAAAACCAAAAAACAAAAAACCAAAAAAGAAGATACTAATGTTTTGTGGTGTTTTCCATAAAACAATGTTTATGGTATTTTTTATCTTGGAAATACACATGTTAGTTTTTACAACAAATGCACATATTGTTTAGGCCATATTTGGGATTTCATTGAAAATGACTTATTAACTTATTGGATTTTTAAAAAATCTAATAAGAAATTAAGTTGTTTTTCAAACCTAAAAGGACTTTAAAAATTGACTTTTTGTAAAGGGTAATAAGTTGCTTTTCAAAAGCTAAAAATTCTAACATTTTGAAATGACTTATGACTTATTGATATAAAATTACAAATCTACCTCACTTTTTACCTTTTACCCAATAACATTAATATAGTCATTAAAATACATTTTTTGGTTATTTTGAAAATTAATTTTGAAAAAGTTAATCCAAACACATTTTTAAAAACTTTATTTCAAAAAGTCATAAGTTAATAAGCACTTTTAACAAAAAGTTCTTTTGAAGTTAAATAAACAATCCCAAACAGAGCCTTAATACATACAATGTTTTTTGGCATATAAACATGATGTTTTATAACTTTATGTAAATACGATAATTTATTCGTTTATAAAGCTAAGGATTTTTACTCTTATATACATAATTACAGTTTATGTTTTACGTAAATACATGGTATTACATTAAATACACATGGTTTTTTATGTAGATATGTATAGTGTTTTCTATTTCATGAAAATGTCATATATGGTGTACCTTTTTGAAAAAAAATATTAACATATAAAACAGTTCCAAACATTTAAAAAAATAGAGAAAGTTTCATGTCATTTGCATACGTAGTATTTTTTTAACATATATACCATTTCATTTCTTATATATGCGTCTTTTTTTTTTTTTTTTTTTTTTTTTGTAAATTAGAGTAGTTTTAAAGTTTTGAACATTGTTAGAATCTCTTTCATATAAACACACAAAAATGATTTTGTATTTAAAATACTTTATATATATATATATATATATATATAGATGGTTCGAATATTAATTCATTCTTATTGCGATAACCGAATAAGTACATCTTATTACTTTACAGCCCACATTAAAGTAAATCTAAATGTGTAGTTTTTTTCTTATTTTTTTATTAATGTAAGTGAGTTCTACATTAATTAAAAAATGGAAAAAACCTACAATTCTATATTTACTTTAGTGTGAGCCCCAAAGTAATAAGATGTAGTTATTCGGTTAACGTAATAAACATGGGTTAACATTTAATCATCTATATATATATATATATATATATATATATATATATATATATATATATAGGAGGTGGATCCAATACTAAGGTTATTAACGTGAGAAGGTAGGAAGGAATCTGAGCCCTTATTCAAATAAATGAATGGTTAAGATCTAGTGGTCCGCACATCTTATTTAAAACTTACGTGAATTAATGCTGAAAGGGCAAAAAATGAGTTGCCTACATTTGTTGACTTTTTTTTTTGGGAATCAAGTTCCACCATTCTTTTAAAAATCGAATAATTTTTAAACGCTAAATTATTTTTTAAAAAAATTACACCATAAAATAGAGAATTTTATTATCTTTAATTTGAGTATAGTATTGTTATAGTTTTTTTCGATTTTTTTACGTGGTACGTGATTTTAATGCCTGGTACTTGATTATTGATACGTAATTATGCAGTTGTTCATTTGATATGCAAGGCAAATGACGGTCTGTAATTTTCGTATAACGTGGTACGTAATTATATGGTCTGTAATTATGGAGTTTGTCATTGAATATTTGTGTTAAATTACAGTCCGGAATTTTATGAATCACGGTCTGTAATTTTATATGGACCATAATACCCCTTACCCTGATGACACATGTCAAATTCTTATGGCTTCTTACGCTTCTCACGTTAAAATCGTTTGTATTATAACCGGCCTCTCTCTCTCTATATATATATATATATATATATATATATATATATATATATATATGATTGTGCTCAAATTATAACCCATGGATAGAGTAATAACCCGTTAATTCAAATCTAATGGCTAATCAAAAAGTTGAGCGTATAGGATTGTGTCACGTGTCATCTTTCATATTTAAATACAGAAGGATATTTTAGTCATTTGCACCATTTTTAAAAGCTAGAATTAATTTGGTGGTGTCATGTGTCACCTTCTAATATATTATAATATATCTATTTTTTATTTAAAGTTACCCCCTCTTTTTTTTATATATCCATAACTTTTTTATTCTATAATATTTTTTTATAAAAATTGCACCATTTTACTTGTCTTATTTTTCTCTTTAATTCCGTTATAGTCTTGACTAGGTTTTGTTTAATTTTTTTCGAAAGTTCGTATTTACAGCAATGTAACAAAATATTAACATTACCCATTATTTCTAATGAATTTTAGTTTACATTTTTGTAAATTAAATATGAGTTACGTTTAGGGTGTAAATGAGCCGATCCAATCTCGAGCTCATTAAGGCTTGAGCTCGGCTCGTTTAGGCAAAATAGCTCGTTAATACCTCTGGTTATGTTGTATCATTTATTTATTTACATTAATGTAACAAATATGGTTACATTGTTGTAAATAAATAAATAAATAAATATGGTTACATTGTGTCAATTATTTAATTATAGTGATGAAACAAATATGTTAGGCTAACTTTAATTTACACCGTAAACGTAGCTCATTTTTAATTTATAACAACGTAAACCAAAATTCGTTACAACTCGTTACAAACAATGTGTTATGTTTATACTTGTTACATTGATGTAAATACGAACATCCGGAAAAAAATAAAAAAAACCTAGTCAAGAATATAACAGAATTAACGAACTCGGGATCGGCTTGGCTCGTTTACATTCCTAAACGTAATCCCTAATTAATCTACAACAATGTAAATCCAAATTCGTTACAACTCGTTACATTGGTGTAAATACGAACTTTCGAAAATAAAATAAAAAAACCTAGTCAAAACTATAACGGAATTAAAGAGAAAAATAAGATGAGTAAAATGGTACAATTTTTATAAAAAAATATTATAGGATAAAAAAAGTCATGGATGCATAAAAAAAGGGGTAAACTTTAAATAAAAAAATTCGATATATTATAATATATTAGAAGGTGACACATGTCACCACCAAATTAATTCCAGCTTTTTAATATGGTGCAAATGACTAAAATACCGTTCTTTATTTAAATAAGAAATATGACACATGTCACAATCCTATACACTCAACTTTTTGATTAGCAATTAGATTTGAGTTAATAAGTTATTGCTCTATCCATAGGTTATCATTTGAACACTTCCTTATATATAGTTATTCGGTTAACATAATAACGGTCCATACTTTCGAACTATTTACCTTTGGCAGACCGCCGTAAAAAAACTTAACGTCGTTAACCTTTTTTTGTGTTTCAAACTGATTTTTTAGGACTTTTGTTCAAATAGAGAATACAAGTCAAATGACGTATAACTTACCTCGAAACATATACTCCTAATTTCCCGATTTGATGATTTCTTTAATCAATTAAAAGTTTAAACACCTAATTGAAGAACATTTTCATCAATTGGAACAACGTTTCGAGATAAGTTATACGTCATTCGACTCGTATTTTCTTTCTTAACAAAAGCTATAAAAAATCCGTTTGAAACTCGAAAAAAGCTAACGCCGTTATGTTTTTTTTTACGACGGTCCGCCAGAGGTAGATACGCCGAAAGTAGAGACCGTTATTGGGAATTTTCATAGTTAGGACTGCCAGCGTCCAATTGATAAAAGTTTGAGTTATTTAAATCTATTTTTGCTCTTCTCTCTCTATATATACATTATCTTCGGCTCTCATTTCTATTAAATATTTGTACTACATTGTTTTTGCAATTTAAGTTTTTCTTCTTTCTCTTTTATTAATCAATAATGATTTTATTGAATATGGTAAATAATATGATTACAACATAATTCATATTTTTTAATTTTTTAAAACTATCTTTGAGAAACATATGATATGTTATTTAAAGGCAAATTGGCTTTTAATAATTGAAACTTTGATTAATTGACACCGCTGCCGGTCCCAACTATGAAAATCCCCAATAATGGTCCTAACTTTCGATATATTTATACTAATACTAGTAATGTGAACACAAACAAATCAAACACAGGTTGAATCCAACATCATTGCAACAACAGTGAGCGTGTGCATTCTTCGAGTCTTAGTCAACCACTACAACATCCTGATGATTTCATACGTCCCTTTTCAAATCTTTTGATTTTAAATTGCGGGGTTGATAAACATGCTATTTCTTTTATTTACTTAAAAGTTTTTGTACAATATTTCAATTATCATATGATTTAGATAATATAGATTTTATCTTTATTATCACATATCATTATATGTATGCTTGTGTGAATATGACATGTTTGAGATATCAAGGATGATAATCATGATAACATAGTTTCTTGATTTCATCAACACAATATAATAACATAAGTATATAAGATAAAATCTTATAACACTTTGTTATTATTACAAAGATGAACAGGAGATAACACTGAGACAAATACAAGTGACATGACAAACGATAATTATGATAACATAATTTCATAAAAATAATATCATTCACCACATATATTGACACTGTGTAATAAGACAGGCACTTATAACACTTGTTAAAAACACTCGATACACATTGAGAAAATAACATTGGGGAACAAAATCAATAATTACTGTTAAGACTGTTTGTATTATATCACAACAATCATGTGTTCATGTTCAGTCGTAAGTCCCATACAAGTAAATCGTTTAACATTGATTTAGTGCAACTAAACCAACGATAGCGTAGTGGTACCATAGGTTTGACAACCCGCCGGCGAGTGAGGATCGTATTTCATTATCATTGGCCGGTATCGTATGACCGGTAACTGGGCTGCATCAGTCAGGTTTGGTAAACGACTCATGGTGATATTAATCCACAGAAACTCATTGTAATTAAATCTTTCGATTCTATTAACTGGTAGACTAAGGAATTGTTTTTCTCTCTAGTCGTATTACTAGAAATAGTCTCATTGAAGGCAATGACTCTATGAGAACATAAATGGGATAGAGGTAAATTGGAGGCATGGTGGTCTGATTACGTGAGGACCTCAGTGGGTCCCATTTATGCTCTATACATTTAGGCCAAGAACAATGCTGAAGAGTTATCTATTACTCTTTTATTAGAAGTAAATTATAGTTAACCCTTCACTCGAGAGAATAATAATAAGGATAACATTTGATAAATCTGGTTTCCTTAAAACATTGAGGGATTATCATCACTTAGGTCATGATAATTTATTTCTCTCATACATTTTTATTCTATACATATAACACTGTGAGGGATGAACACAAGTTATGGGTGAATATCAAACGGGCAGAACACATGTGAGATGGAAATGGGTATCCATAGTTGTTTTTATAAGTGGTGTTGAATTCAGACAAGTATGTGGTGGGCTGGTGGTTTCATTTGTGATACGTATGCCCTATATATAAGCATACTTGATTTGTATGACATACTATTTATAAATATAACTATGGAGAGGACATTGTGTGAGACAAATTGAAACAATAAAAATAAGATCTGTGTATGACATTGTGACTGTGAATGACAAGATTTCAACAGTTTTCAACTACTAAACTTATGAACTCACCAACCTAGTGTTGACTTTGTTTAAATGCATGTTTTTCTCAGGTGATGAATAGGTCTAGATTACAAGCAACAAGATTAAGCTAGTGGACTTGATAAGAGACCTAGCTTACTTTTGTGACGTGCATATTTTGAAATGACATAACTTTGAATCGTCTTTTGTAAATCTTGTGCAGATACAAGATAGAAACTCAGTGATTCTTTTTGGATAGATTTACTTGGTTAAATTATGAACATGTATTGTGTAATTTAACTTTGTAATTTTATATTGATGTCATGTTAGCATTTCTCATTATATCTCATGTGCTATGTAAACAATCTGACCACCATGATTATCACACGATATCGCGCCCCGAAAACCTTCCGCCCGACGGGAATGTCGATCCAGCCCGCCGGCTCGGGGTGTGACATTTACAGTCCCTTACTCATCAGTGACATTATCCCATTATATCGAGTTGTGTTTAGATATGGGGCATACATAAAAACGAGTTCAACCGCTAGCCCACCACACTCTCAACATAACATGATTTTGCCTTTGACGGTAAACAAATTCTTCACACTATGCATTTCTTTTTGTTTCTGCCATTGTATCGCTTAAACATATAATTAAAATCATCTCAGTTCATGATTTGACATGTTTCATTGAGTAGGTTTATTAGTTTACTATGTCCATAACTTTCACACATGCGATCATTTACCAATCCTAACTTGAGTTTTGTTTTTAGCCTGATCACATTGATCCAACCGTGTTACTTGATTCATTAATATATGTGAGTGTTACATACAGACCTTAGTGCTAGAATTTTGTCAAACTATTAGTAGTATCTGCGTTACCGGTACCGTCGTTGGCCCTGCCAACGAATTGTAAATTCCTACGAAAAGGGACTAACATGATTGGTTCTTGTTTGGTGGTACACATGTCACATGAATTCTTTAAGACAAATACCCTACTAAAGTTGATAGTTGTTTCGTATTTCAGCCATTGAAATTTTCAACGATTCAACTCAAATAGAACCTTGGTAAGGTTCGGCGAACCTATAGGTTTATCACCTTAGGGTTCGGCTGGCGAACCTTAGGGTTCGGCTGGGTTCGGCTATAGATAGGTTCGGCTGTCAGTGTGTTGTATAAATAGAAGGTTTGTCTGAATTCTTCAGAACTTGGCAGAACTTCAGAAAACCTGAGTGTGATTCTCTGTGTGAGAAACTTTCTGTGTGAAAGAGTTGTAATCATTTGTTGATTAATACAAGAAGGTGTTTATGAAATTGCTTGTTCTTCATTGATATTTTAGAGATTAAACATGGATTCTGCACGTGTTTGATTGTTCGTAGAACTTCTTGATTAGATCCTGATCAGATTCACCAAATCTACAGTGGTATCAGAGAATTTGGTGAGGTTCTACACAAGTTTATCAAAGAAATCAAGTGATTTGAAGGTCTTAAAGACTAGAAGATAAATTATGGCTCAAATTTATTCTTTTCTTGTTGATTGATTGCTGTTTGAGTTTGATTTTATCATCAATTGTTGTTGAATTACAACAATTCACGATTTGGTGGTGTTATTTTGAAGATTCAGAAGGATTTCTTCAAAGTTTTGGAAGGTTTCCCTCCAAAATTTTTGAATTTTGCTGTACAGGTTCGTGAGACGAACCTGTGGATAGCTGAACAAGAGGTTCGCTGTTCAAGAGGTTTTTCTGAGGTTCATTTGTATTTTCTAAAGAGGTTCGTCCAAGGTTCGTTCAAGGTTCGTCCTAGGTTCGTTCAAGGTTCGTCTGGATTGCAAGGTTCGTGTGATAGTTCGTCTGAAGGTTCGTTGCTATTTCAGCAGAGGTTCATCTGGTTCAAGGTTCACTTGTCTCAGGGTTCGTTTATCTCAAGGTTCGCTTGTTCAAAGGTTCGTTTGTGATCAAGGTTCGTGAGGTTAAGGTTCGATACTCTAGGTTCGTTTGGTTGATTAAAGGATCGCCTATCTGAAAAGGTTCGGCAAGTGATTTTTTCTGAAAAGGTTCGCTGATTAAAAACTTGAAATCATGTTAGAGATGTATGCAGCAATGGCTACTCAGAATTCTAAGATCCAGAGCATTTTAATTAGTGAAACAGAAGTGGGAAGTACCAACAAGGTGCAAAAGTTGTTAGATTTGGCTGATTATGACAATTGGAAGGGTCGCTTTGAAACTCATCTTAATGGCACGGACACTAATCTCTGGGAGAGGATTCTATCTCCATATGAGAGACCTAAATTTGTGGGAACTGATTTATGTCAACTTTTAGAGAGACTAGATGTCGATGAGCGTAAGAAGTATGATTAAGAGAAAAAGGCTTACTGGATGCTTAGTCAGGCTATTCCAAATCAAATATTACATCAATTTGATAAGCACAAGACTTCTTATGGTCTTTGGAATGCTTTGAAAGCTAGAGTTGAAGGAAATACAAATCTGAAGAAGATGAAAGCTACAGACATTCGTAAAGAATTTGAGAACTTCAACTTCATAGGAAATGAAAGTCTAGAAGCTTTAGTCACAAGATACAGACATCTGCTGACAGAATTGAGAAAGTGTGGCATCGAATATTCTGAAGATGAGAAGATTGATTGTCTTGCTGATGCTTTACCAGATAAGTGGAACTCTTTAGTGTTGATCTTAAAAGAGAATTTCCCAGGACTAACCTTGGTGGTTCTGTAGTTACACCGCCTGCTTCATCTACCAAAATTCAGACTGCATTTGTGTCTAGTACTTCTGATAGTACTCATGTTCCTTCTACATCTACAAGTTCTAGTTCATCCTATTCTAACAACGAGAAGAAGTCTGATCCGATACCACCTCATGTTCAGCTCAATACTACCAATCTGGGAAAAGTTACTGTTGAAGCTGTTAAGGATCATATGTCTATTCTATCTTGTGTTGTCAGTGCATACGATGAACAAGTTGCAGGAAGGATTGGAAATGCAAATCTGACATTTGAAGACTATGCAAAAATCGATGATGATGAAATGGAACTAATCGATACACAATGGGCACTAGCGAGTGTTATCCGAAGAATCAATCGGTATGAGAGGAAGATGGACAAGAAATTCACTTTCGACTGCAACACCAAATTTCGATTCAATCCAAAGTCTACTCAGTGTTATAACTGTGGTGAGCAAGGTCACTTTGCCAGAGAATGCAAGAACCCAAAGAAACAAGGGAATCTAAATCCGTTCAAGCCACAAGATACTTTCCAGAAAAAGAAAGAAAAATCGGATGATTCATCTAAAGCTCTTGTGAGTCAAGCTGATGAGGGCTATGACTAGGGGAAGCAGTACAATGAACTGATGGGTGCGTTTATGGCTTCGATGGAAGAAGACTCTGGAAAAGGCAAGGAGAAAGTGGATGAGGTAAATGAGGATTTGCTTGAGATGATTGATCAACTGAAGGAGATAAATGCCCAGCTAACAGCTAAACTGATGGAGAGCACAGAAGCTAATAAGAAGCTGATTTTAAGAGAAAAATCTTTTGATAAGAAGATAATCGATCTTGGTAAAGAAAACGAAGATTTGAAAATCAAAGTTTTACAAAATAACCATGTTGTGTCTGTGCATCTTGAATCAGCTCAGAAGTTAAAGGTAGAATTATCAGCAGCTAAAGCTGAAGCTGAGTTACCCAAGGTCAAGCTTGAAAATTACCAAAATTCAGCTTATGTCATCGATTACTTTACGGCCATGCAAATATCTTCGCATGATACTTCTGGAATTGGTTTTCATGCTGCGCCACATCCTCCTAGTTATGTATCAAGACCACAACTTGATCTGGATTTGGAAGTTAATTCGGCTTCATTAAAGGAGATTGTGTCTGATCATGTAACTGAGGATGAAGGAAGTTCATCATCTCATGATAGTGAGTTTGTTGATTATGATGCTCCTATTATCGAGGACATCACAGATTCAGAATTTCCAGCTGATATTCTGAGAATGATTGGTCATCAAGTTAATAATGTAGAGAAGAAGAGTCCAAAGTTTCAGAAATCAAAGTCTGAAATAAAATCAGTCGAGAAAGAAGTGGTCAAACAAAATGTTGTTTCCAAACCAGGATTAAAAGTCAAAACTTCCTCCACTCTTAAACCAAGTGTGTTTGTCAAGTCTTCCACTACACAGAAAGGAGAGTCGAGTAGTGTTTTTCAAAAACAAAAGGGGTTTTCTGAAAAGGTTGATAAGAAGTTTGTCAAGGTGGTTGACAAGGTTAATCAAATTGGGGCTGGAAACAAAGGAAAATCAAAGTTTTCTCAAACTCAAAATAATTTCAAGAAAAAAGCCACTGGTTTGAGGCAAAATGTTTCATCTCCATCTGTTGTATCTAAATCTTTGTGTTCATCTAAGAGTTGTGATGAATCAAAACCAAAGAGTATTTCGCAAAGGAAATGCTACATATGTGGGAGATTGGGTCATGTCATTGTTGATTGTGATTTGGATACTTGTCACAGATTTCATTCTTTTACTCCATGAGAAACACGACAGTGTTTTACTTGTGGTGGAAAACGACATATTTCAGCAAATTGTCCAAATCATAAGATCAGGAAAAGTTCTGTAAATGACAGACGGATGATCCAATCTGGTGGGAGTCCTAAGAAAGTGAAGCCTAGTGAGGAGGAAATGAGAGTTCTCAGGAAATTTGATCCTGAATGTGTATGGGTTAAAGAAGAAAAGAATCAGAAAAGGAAAGTTTTTGATAACAAACAACATGTCAAAAAGTTGGTAAAAAATGCATCATTATCTGATGATGAATTTTATGACAATTTTTCTTCTAACCAATTTTCAAAACAAAATGTTAATTCAAACTCTTTTTGGAAATTCAGACACAGGTCAGATGATAATTTTTTTGTGAAAAAGGATGAATGCTTGGAAGATGGGTCTTCAAGAAGTTCATCAAAACCGAATGGCATGAGGCTATTCAGGGAGACTCAACGCCGGAATGGCGGGAGTTCATCAATTACATAATGTCATATGTAATTTCTAAGCAGTATGTGTAAACATGTGTGTCTAATGTCTAACAGTCATAGTCTAGGCCTATAAATGCAAACCTAGTTCGCTATAACCAATGGCTCTGATACCAATCTGTCACACCCCCAATTTCAACTAACGGAATCATACCGTTTGGGAGCATGACAAACCAGGATCTCAGATCATTAGACATAGCGAAGACCTCTATATGAATTTCAAAACATACGTTGGTCTTTAAGACATAACATTCAGAGTTTACAAAAAGTTGCGGAAGCGTTTCAAAACCATAAACAATTGTAAATCAAACATTACAAACCAAAGTACTTAATATTCAAATGTCAAATTCAAATTCAAAGTGTTTATAATGCATGAGACTCTATCTTCCTAGTCCATGCCAGCTGTAACGCGCGCCTTAGCGTCCTGAGAAAACATGCAAATCAAGTCAACACAAAGGTTGGTGCATAACACAGGTTTTAAGTAATCATAGTGTTCAAAACATCAGTTCGAATAACAAGTTTGTAGATAACATAATAACAAATGCACAGTCATGATAGCTAGTCATATAAACTATTTACATACGTGTTCGACACCGAAGCTGACTGATTGCCATGCTATAGCATGTTTTCGCCTTGCCACTATTGTCTATCACAACAATAGTAAAATGTGTTTGGTCAGTTAAACACCTGCGTAGATCCCATCTACCAGGTGAGGTTTGTTAAACCTAATAGATCTATTTCCAACTACCACGCTTTGCATTACAGCAAACTAAACGGTTCGAGGTGTGTAAGGACTTTCAAGTTGATATGTTGTCACATAATGTAAACAGATAACTCATGCAAGTGATATGTATCTAAAAATAGTTTGTTGCACATGTTTTCTCCCCCAAAACAGTTTAAAATAAGAAAGGGGCCGTGTACGCACCTTTGATAATAGTAGAATGATCAAATACGTGTGAACTTGCGTAGAAATCCTCTACGAAGAATCTGTGATTTAAACAATAACCTAAAGTTATTCGAAATGTCGTGTTGTGCTTGAAATCACATACGTGTCAACACACGTATGTTAAAGTGTCAGAAATGTGCATACAATCGTACGTGTGCTTTTGAAATCGTTTAAATAAAATCCTACACGATTTTATTTAATTTAACGTAATTATACGCGATTTCGTGTTCGGATTAAAATATGGATTTTATCATTTCAACACGTTCGTATTCTCGTTACGGTTCCAACGCAACTTGAACGGATTAAAACGGAGTTAAAACGAATAACTTATGATTAAAACACTAAAAATGTTAAAAACTCAAAAATGGTTAGGGCCGGGTTTCGAACCCGCGACCTCTAACCCAACTTACACATACTCTACCATCTAAACCAGCCCAGCATTTGTAGTAGACTCCACCCCGAATTAATTTTAATCCACAATCAACCGGTTCACCCTTGTTCTTCCCTTGACCGAACCCAAAACCATTCCAATTTACCTCAAATCCGAATCTGATCAACACTAATCCCATATAGGTTTGTTCCCATGATCTAATCGAGTCTAAAGACTGATCCAATTCGATTATTAAACCAATTTAGATAAAAATCTCATAACCGTTCAACTCACGAACCCTAGATGCTAAATCTCTTAAAATTCGATGTTATCAGACACAATTAACTTAGGTTTAACCTTAATCGATACCCTCTGAAGCTATCTATAACCTTTAATTTGATTCTTCAGTTCATTTGATCACAAATCCCCAAAACAGTTTTCCATTAAGAACCCTAGATTCGAAATCTACCAATTCGTTGTTTTTAAATGAAATTGTCATATGAATTAGCTTGTTCGGAACCTTATGAAACTCTCTATGAGTTTTAATTAGATTATAGATCACGTTCTAATCCAAACCCCCAAATCGGTTCACACTATGAACCCTAGAATTGTAGTTCATACAATTCGATGTCCTTAGATAGAATTAGGTTAGGGATATTGTTAATCGGAGGTTTCTGAATGTATAGGAATGAAAACTTACGTGGTTTGATGACTAATTGCTAAATCCCCCTTTTTGCTTGAACTTCGGCCTTCCCCAATTCGCCTCCTTCAATCCAAACTTCAAAGAATGCAATTGTGATATGAAAATGGTCCTAATTATGCCGACTAGTGCTTCTGTAATTCCAATTGCGAATATTATAGTCGAATTGTATGATTTGCACTTATGGGAGTGACGGTTTCAACGTTTTCATTACCTTTGAGTTTAATTCGACCAATTAATCGACTAATAACGTATAATAACTATTAATCATCATTAATGTGATGATTAAAGTCGATTGATTTCAGTTATAACATAGTTCTAATGAGAAATTCGAACTTTAGTTGATAAATCCCACGAATTTTGACTTTAAAAGTCAAACTAGTGTGTCTTTACCACTTACAAATACAATCTTTGTAATTGTAGTATATTTGGATTTATTTTGCCTAATTTCAACTCTTAAAATTTGTTTTTGTTCGAATTCACATCATTTCGGTTAATAAAGTTGAACCTAAAATCCCAATTGTTACTAATTGAACTTCTTAGAACATCGTTGAGCTTAATTTACCCAGTTGGGCTTCTCAAATACAATTGGGCCTCACTGGGCCTACCTTGGCCTTCCCTGGGCCTACTTTGTTTACATTGGGCCTTACTTGAACTTATTGGGCCTTACTGGGCCTCTCTTGGCTTATTGGGCCTACATTGGCTCTGTTGGGCCTATATAGACTTTGTTGGGCCTACATAGACTTCGTTGAGCCTAATTGATCTTGTTGGGCCTTCATTGGCCTTATTGGGCCTTCATTGGCCTTGTTGGGCCTTCATTGGCCTTATTGGGCCTTGATTTTGTAATTGGGCCTCTCTAGATCTCAATGGGCCTACATTGTCACTATTGGGCCTGTGATATCACCAACTCCCGTTAACAAGGTTAGTGTAAAAAGTCGGATTGTCACATCATCCCCTTGTTGAAGGAATTTTCGTCCCGAAAATTAGCAAGTGTTAAGAGTAGTTAGGAAACTACTTACGAGTTTAAATCGTACGTGTTAGTGTGATTTGATCATTCTGTGTGCTTGTGTGTACTCACACACAAAGTCTAATGCTTGCAACATCACAACTCAATTGTGATCGTTCAATGTAACTGTTTTGCGTGTTCACTAGTTAGTTCACCTAACTGTGACTGTTTGTGTTTGATCATACTGTGTTGTGTAGCCTCACACATAGTGAGTGTCTATAACTGTTTGTACTATGCAACCCCGCACATAGTAAAATGTGTGTAACTAATCGTGTATGTACTACCATAACATGTAACATATGAAATGTAGCACATAAAACATATAGAATGTAAGATAGCACAAATGTTTGTAACAAAATCAATTGAATAAATAAAACGTTTGTGCTTACAGTTTGAAATTTGCAGTGTTGATGTGTGAAAGCATCACGTCATCCCCTTGTTGAAGGAAATTTCGTCCCGAAATTTAACGTGCGCTCTCAGTGTTAGTAGTAGCTGTCTTGAATAGATGAGGATATTTCTTCATCATTTGATCTTCCCTTTCCCATGTGAATTCAGGACCCCGTCTTGAATTCCATCGAACTTTGACTATCGGAATCTTGCTTTGCTTCAGTTGTTTGACCTCTCGGTCCATGATTTCTGCTGGTTCTTCAATGAATCGTAACTGTTCATCTACCTGTATTTCTTCCAACGGTACAATCAATGTCTCATCAGAAAGACATTTCTTTAAGTTCGACACATGAAACACATCATGAACTCCACTAAGTTCATCCGGCAGTTTGAGTTGATACGCAACCGGACCAATCCTTTTCAGAATTTCAAAAGGTCCTACATAACGTGGACTAAGCTTTCCGCGCTTGCCAAATCGTATCACACCTTTCCAAGGTGATACTTTTAGAAGAACTCGGTCTCCTACTTGAAATTCCAACGGCTTGCGACGTTTGTCTGCATAACTCTTCTGTCGATCTCGAGCCGCTGCCATACGATTCCGGATTTGAACTATCTTCTCTGTCGTTTCGTGCACCAGTTCAGGACCTGTTATTTGACTGTCACCAATTTCAGCCCAACAAACTGGTGAACGACATTTGCGACCATACAAAGCTTCAAACGATGCTGCTTGAATACTTGTATGATAACTATTATTGTAAGAGAATTCCACCAACGGTAAATGATTCTCCCAGCTATCGCCAAAATCAATGACACAAGCTCGTAACATATCCTCGAGCGTTTGAATCGTTCGTTCACTTTGACCGTCGGTCTGTGGATGATAAGCGGTACTCATATCCAAGCGAGTCCCCAATGACTTATGAAGAGATTTCCAAAAGTTAGAAGTAAACCGAGCATCTCGATCTGATATGATAGAAATTGGCACACCATGCCGTGCTACTACTTCCTTGATGTAAATGCGAGTCAATTTCTCCATCTTATCAGTTTCCTTAATTGCTAAGAAGTGTGCAGATTTCGTTAATCGATCGACAATTACCCATATCGTATCACAACCACTCGGTGTACGGGGTAATTTAGTAATGAAATCCATCAAAATCTGTTCCCATTTCCACATCGGTATCTCTGGTTGTTGCAGTAAACCAGATGGCTTCTGATATTCAACTTTGACTTTCGAACATGTCAAACATTTGCTAACGTACTTAGCAATATCAGCTTTCATGTGAGGCCACCAATACAGTGCCTTCAAATCGTGATACATCTTGTCTGACCCTGGATGGACTGAATACCTGGACTTGTGCGCTTCGTCCATCACGAGTTCCCTTAAACCTCCATACAAAGGTATCCACATTCGGTTAATGAAATAACGAATTCCATCAGCATTCGTATCCAACTGTTCTTCCATTCCCCGTAAAGATTCCTGTACCAAGTTTTCCTTTTTCAAAGCCTCGATCTGAGCACTGCGTACCTTGTCAGGTAAGTCAGTATGTATTGTCATCATAAGTGCACGAACCCGTCTTGTTGAAGTATCCTTTCTGCTTAAAGCATCAGCTACTACATTAGCCTTTCCCGGGTGATACTTAATCGCACACTCATAATCATTCAACAACTCAACCCATCGTCGTTGTCTCATATTAAGCTCCTTCTGATCAAAGATATGTTGCAAACTCTTATGATCAATATAAATAGTACACTTAGTTCCATACAGATAATGCCTCCAAATTTTTAAAGCAAAAGCCACTGCTCCCAACTCCAAGTCATGAGTAGTGTAATTCTTTTCGTGCGTTCTTAGTTGTCTGGAAGCATAAGCGATCACTTTATCCCGTTGCATCAATACACATCCCAAACCCTGTCCAGATGCGTCACAATACACCGCAAAGTCTTCCGTTCCTTCCGGTAAGGACAGAATCGGTGCGCTGCAAAGCTTCTGTTTCAATAACTGGAATGCAGCTTCCTGTTTATCCGTCCAGTTATACTTTGTTCCCTTGTGCGTCAGAGCTGTAAGTGGTTGAGCGATCTTTGAGAAACCCTCAATGAATCGTCGATAATAACCCGCCAAACCAAGGAATTGTCGTACCTCGGTAGGGGTCTTTGGTGCTTCCCAATTCTTAATTGCTTCAATCTTCGCTGGATCAACATGTATGCCCTTTTCATTAACTATGTGACCCAAGAACTGTACTTCTCGCATCCAAAAATCACATTTCGAGAACCTAGCATACAGTTGTTCTTGTTTCAATAGCTCTAGTAGTAATCGAAGATGTTCAGCATGTTCCTCCTCAGACTTTGAATAGATGAGAATGTCATCGATGAAAACAATGACAAACTTATCAAGATATGGTTTACAAACACGATTCATGAGATCCATGAATACAGCTGGAGCGTTCGTCAACCCAAATGGCATGACCAAGAACTCATAATGGCCATATCTCGTCCTAAATGCTGTCTTCGGAATATCCTCCTCCTGAACTCTTAGTTGATGATAACCCGACCTGAGATCAATCTTCGAGTATTAACTCGAACCTTGCAATTGATCGAACAGATCGTCAATCCTGGGTAACGGATACCGGTTCTTGATAGTGACCTTGTTCAATTCCCGGTAGTCGATACACATACGGAAAGTCCCGTCCTTCTTCTTAACAAACAAAACTGGAGCTCCCCATGGTGAAAAACTAGGTCGTATGAAACCCTTATCCAACAACTCTTGCAATTGTGTGGATAACTCTTGCCTCTCCGACGGAGCAAGTCGATAAGGCGCCCTAGCTATCGGTGCTGCGTCTGGTGTAAGGTCAATTCGGAATTCCACCTGCCTGATAGGCGGTAATCCCGGCAAGTCTTCTGGAAATACCTCTGGAAATTCACAAACTATTGGTATATCTTCAAGCTTCTTCTCAGCTACCGGCTTTTCAGTTATAAGTGCTATAACTGCCGTATGACCTTTCCGCAAACATTTGTGTGCTTTCATACAAGATATGAGACGCAGTGGCGTACTACTCTTCTCACCTTGTACATATAATGTCTCTCCCTGCGGAAGAGGTATGCGAACAATCTTTTCATGGCATACAATTTCAGCCTGGTTCTTGGACAACCAGTCCATGCCAATGACTACATCAAAACTGCCTAAGGCAATAGGCATCAGATCAATCTCTAATGTCTGACCCATCAAATCAAGAATACATCCCTTAAAAATGTTTTCTACTACAATCAACTTACCATCAGCTAATTCCACAGTGTAGGGACTATCTAAGGCAGTGGGACTAACATTTAGCAACTTAGCAAGTGAACTAGATACAAAGCTCCGATCGGCACCAGTGTCAAATAACATAGAGGCATAGTGATTATTTAAGAGGAACGTACCCGTAACAATGTTGGGATCCTCCCGCGCTTGACGTCCTCCTATCACAAACGCCCTGCCTCTAGCACCATTGTTGTTATTGTTGTTGTTGTTGGTGCCATTTCCATTACCGTTGCCATTTCCATTTCCATTACCATTGTTATTGACATTATTGTCCCCGCCCTTCTTAAGCTGTGGGCAATCTTTCTTGAAATGGCCCATCTTGCCGCACTCAAAACAACCCTTCTGCACGTTGTTTTGATTGTTATTTTGGTTATTATGGTTGTTCTGCAGCTCTCCGCGACAATCCTTAGCCGCATGCCCAATCTTGCCACACCTCTGGCACTTAGCTCTGTCACACTGGTTACCCGCATGATGATAACCACACCTGTTGCACTTGGGGTGCTTACCAATATAGCCCCCCGATGATGATGATTGCTGACCACTGTTGGAATTATGATAGGACTTGTTTGAGTCCTGCTTCCTGTTCTGCTGTTGGTTGTTACCCTTGAAGTTATTACTTTCCCACTTTCTCTTATGATCTCCTACCTTGGTAGCAGATGTTCGTTTGGGCAGAGTCCCCTGTAACACTGCCTGGTCAGTAAGCTGATGTGCTAGACGAACAGCTTGTTGGATAGTGGTAGGATTTGCTGAAGTCACCAACCCTTGAATCTGAGGCACTAGTCCTCCAATGTACCTTTCAATCCACTTACTGGCTGGAGTAGCCATGTGTGGTAGCAGTCTGGCCAGTTCATGCGACCTGGTCGTGTACTCTTCAATGTTTGACCCCTCCATCTTGAGGTGCCAGTATTCCTCCTCCAACTTCTGCATTTCACTGCGAGGACAGTACTCCTCTTGCAATAAAGTTTTGAAGTTGTCCCATGTCAAGGCATTTGCCTCTCCCAACCCCAGAGTCTGGACATTTGAGTTCCACCAAGTTAGTGCTGGACCCTCCAATGTTCCCGTAGCAAATTTCACCTTGCTTTCGTTAGGGCAGTTGCACATTTCGAATACAGACTCAGCCTTTT
Organism: Mikania micrantha; assembly: GCA_009363875.1. NCBI lineage: Eukaryota > Viridiplantae > Streptophyta > Magnoliopsida > Asterales > Asteraceae > Mikania > Mikania micrantha. The sequence goes on from CM018681.1 coordinate 19,554,354, forward strand.
CAATCCACCGAAGGAGTCCAATGGCCCCCTCCGACCCTTTGAAATTGTGTGGTTTGCAGTCCAAAAACATCTTGAACGTGCAAACTTGTGGGTTAATCACTCCCCCAGCTGGACCCTGTGGCCCTGTGTTGTGAGTCTGAGCATACTGTGCGATTGCCTCTGCAACTCTGTTGTTGATTAGTTCATTAAGCTCAGCAACAGTCATATGTACGTTTCCCTCAGCCATTAGTTTCCTATTTATAAGAAGTGTTAGCGCATAATCAAAATCCAATTTTGACATGTGTAAATAGAAACAACAAACACAACATGTAATATAAATCAACACAGTTGTTGAAAATAAATGATAATTCTTTCATAGATAGAAACTTTCTTTGAGTACAATACTTTTGAAATGAACTACAAAATTTCAAACTACTAATGTAGGAACACAACCCGTTCCTAATAAGTTTAAGTAAAACAAGAAAGAAATGAAAACAATCAATCGTCCTCAACGGTGGATTCAGGATCGGACTCAGCAACTGGTGCTGGTTCCTCCTCCTCATCCTCATCCTGTTCCTCATTCTCAACTACCACTAAGTCCTCCAAAGCTTCAATCCTGCCTGCCAAAATCTCCTCTCGGTTCTCTGACTCTTCTAGACGACCAATCAAATTGATCATCTCATCCCGCATATCGTGAACAAGATGGGCAAGTTCATCTTGCCTCTCAATAGCATCCCATAACTCCTGAGATCTCTGTGCTATCCTATCTTCTGCTACCTCCAGATCCTCGCGCAATTTGGCGATCTCCTCGGCGTCTGTCCTTTGCCTCTTAGGCTCAGGAGCATCTAGTACGGGTGGTGGATGTGTAGATGGTCCTGCAGCATAGAGTCCCTGAGTATTCACCCATGGTGCCTCCTCCGGATCCTCATCCGGGTCCTCAACTGGATCCTCGTCTGGATCCTCCTCTGGATCCTCGTCTGAATCCTCCTCTGGATCCTCCTCTGGATCCTCGTCTGGGTCTGAGTCATCTCCCTCATATGGTGGAGGTGATGGAATAGGTGGTGGTGGTGATAATGGTGGTGCCGGAACTATCGGCTCCTCGTCCTCGGAATCATCAATGATAACATAAGGAACTGATGATGAAGCCATGCCTGTTACATAATATCATATGTAAGTGCAGTGCCATGGAATACGTAAGCAAGTCAATTACATAATGTCATATGTAATTTCTAAGCAGTATGTGTAAACATGTGTGTCTAATGTCTAACAGTCATAGTCTAGGCCTATAAATGCAAACCTAGTTCGCTATAACCAATGGCTCTGATACCAATCTGTCACACCCCCAATTTCAACTAACGGAATCATACCGTTTGGGAGCATGACAAACCAGGATCTCAGATCATTAGACATAGCGAAGACCTCTATATGAATTTCAAAACATACGTTGGTCTTTAAGACATAACATTCAGAGTTTACAAAAAGTTGCGGAAGCGTTTCAAAACCATAAACAATTGTAAATCAAACATTACAAACCAAAGTACTTAATATTCAAATGTCAAATTCAAATTCAAAGTGTTTATAATGCATGAGACTCTATCTTCCTAGTCCATGCCAGCTGTAACGCGCGCCTTAGCGTCCTGAGAAAACATGCAAATCAAGTCAACACAAAGGTTGGTGCATAACACAGGTTTTAAGTAATCATAGTGTTCAAAACATCAGTTCGAATAACAAGTTTGTAGATAACATAATCACAAATGCACAGTCATGATAGCTAGTCATATAAACTATTTACATACGTGTTCGACACCGAAGCTGACTGATTGCCATGCTATAGCATGTTTTCGCCTTGCCACTATTGTCTATCACAACAATAGTAAAATGTGTTTGGTCAGTTAAACACCTGCGTAGATCCCATCTACCAGGTGAGGTTTGTCAAACCTAATAGATCTATTTCCAACTACCACGCTTTGCATTACAGCAAACTAAACGGTTCGAGGTGTGTAAGGACTTTCAAGTTGATATGTTGTCACATAATGTAAACAGATAACTCATGCAAGTGATATGTATCTAAAAATAGTTTGTTGCACATGTTTTCTCCCCCAAAACAGTTTAAAATAAGAAAGGGGCCGTGTACGCACCTTTGATAATAGTAGAATGATCAAATACGTGTGAACTTGCGTAGAAATCCTCTACGAAGAATCTGTGATTTAAACAATAACCTAAAGTTATTCGAAATGTCGTGTTGTGCTTGAAATCACATACGTGTCAACACACGTATGTTAAAGTGTCAGAAATGTGCATACAATCGTACGTGTGCTTTTGAAATCGTTTAAATAAAATCCTACACGATTTTATTTAATTTAACGTAATTATACGCGATTTCGTGTTCGGATTAAAATATGGATTTTATCATTTCAACACGTTCGTATTCTCGTTACGGTTCCAACGCAACTTGAACGGATTAAAACGGAGTTAAAACGAATAACTTATGATTAAAACACTAAAAATGTTAAAAACTCAAAAATGGTTAGGGCCGGGTTTCGAACCCGCGACCTCTAACCCAACTTACACATACTCTACCATCTAAACCAGCCCAGCATTTGTAGTAGACTCCACCCCGAATTAATTTTAATCCACAATCAACCGGTTCACCCTTGTTCTTCCCTTGACCGAACCCAAAACCATTCCAATTTACCTCAAATCCGAATCTGATCAACACTAATCCCATATAGGTTTGTTCCCATGATCTAATCGAGTCTAAAGACTGATCCAATTCGATTATTAAACCAATTTAGATAAAAATCTCATAACCGTTCAACTCACGAACCCTAGATGCTAAATCTCTTAAAATTCGATGTTATCAGACACAATTAACTTAGGTTTAACCTTAATCGATACCCTCTGAAGCTATCTATAACCTTTAATTTGATTCTTCAGTTCATTTGATCACAAATCCCCAAAACAGTTTTCCATTAAGAACCCTAGATTCGAAATCTACCAATTCGTTGTTTTTAAATGAAATTGTCATATGAATTAGCTTGTTCGGAACCTTATGAAACTCTCTATGAGTTTTAATTAGATTATAGATCACGTTCTAATCCAAACCCCCAAATCGGTTCACACTATGAACCCTAGAATTGTAGTTCATACAATTCGATGTCCTTAGATAGAATTAGGTTAGGGATATTGTTAATCGGAGGTTTCTGAATGTATAGGAATGAAAACTTACGTGGTTTGATGACTAATTGCTAAATCCCCCTTTTTGCTTGAACTTCGGCCTTCCCCAATTCGCCTCCTTCAATCCAAACTTCAAAGAATGCAATTGTGATATGAAAATGGTCCTAATTATGCCGACTAGTGCTTCTGTAATTCCAATTGCGAATATTATAGTCGAATTGTATGATTTGCACTTATGGGAGTGACGGTTTCAACGTTTTCATTACCTTTGAGTTTAATTCGACCAATTAATCGACTAATAACGTATAATAACTATTAATCATCATTAATGTGATGATTAAAGTCGATTGATTTCAGTTATAACATAGTTCTAATGAGAAATTCGAACTTTAGTTGATAAATCCCACGAATTTTGACTTTAAAAGTCAAACTAGTGTGTCTTTACCACTTACAAATACAATCTTTGTAATTGTAGTATATTTGGATTTATTTTGCCTAATTCCAACTCTTAAAATTTGTTTTTGTTCGAATTCACATCATTTCGGTTAATAAAGTTGAACCTAAAATCCCAATTGTTACTAATTGAACTTCTTAGAACATCGTTGAGCTTAATTTACCCAGTTGGGCTTCTCAAATACAATTGGGCCTCACTGGGCCTACCTTGGCCTTCCCTGGGCCTACTTTGTTTACATTGGGCCTTACTTGAACTTATTGGGCCTTACTGGGCCTCTCTTGGCTTATTGGGCCTACATTGGCTCTGTTGGGCCTACATAGACTTTGTTGGGCCTACATAGACTTCGTTGAGCCTAATTGATCTTGTTGGGCCTTCATTGGCCTTATTGGGCCTTCATTGGCCTTGTTGGGCCTTCATTGGCCTTATTGGGCCTTGATTTTGTAATTGGGCCTCTCTAGATCTCAATGGGCCTACATTGTCACTATTGGGCCTGTGATATCACCAACTCCCGTTAACAAGGTTAGTGTAAAAAGTCGGATTGTCACAAGAATAGATGTGGGTATTTTGCTTTCATCCGATCTTCACGTTCCCACGTATACTCATGTCCACGTTGTGTGTTCCATCAAACTTTAACAATTGGTATGCGACTGCATTTTAATACTTTAGTCTCTCGATCCATCACTTCTACTGGTTCTTCATTGAACTGAAGTTTTTCATCAATTTGGATCTCTTCAAGACATAGAATTAATGATTCATCAGTTAAGCATTTCTTCATATTTGATACATGAAATACGTCATGAATATTACTGAGTTCAGGAGGTAATTCAAGTCTGTAGGCTACTGATCCAATTCGTTCTAGAATTTTGAATGGTCCTACAAATCTTGGTGAAAATTTACCTCTCTTCCCAAATCTGAAAATGGCCTTCCAAGGTGAAACTTTCAACATTACTCGATCACCTATTTGAAATTCTAGAGGTCTACGACGATTATCTGCATAACTCTTCTGACGATCGGGAACAGTTTTAATTCGTTCTTGAATAAGTGTGATCTTATCAGTAGTTTCTTGAATGAATTCTAGGCCTATGATTTGATTTTCACCTACTTCTGACCAACAGATAGGTGATCTACACTTGCGTCCATAAAGTGCTTCGAATGGAGCGCATTGAATACTGGTATGGTAGCTGTTATTGTATGAGAATTTAAAAAGTGGAAGATGAATATCCCAGCTACCTTCAAAATCAATCACACAGCTTCTGAGCATGTCTTCAAGAGTTTGATTCATTCGTTCAGTCTGTCAGTCCGTTTATGGATGATAAGCTGTGCTCATATTGATTTGGGTGCCTAGAGCATTCTGACGAGTTTGTCAAAATCGTGACATAAATCGACTATCTATGTCAGAAATCATAGAGATTGGTACTCCATGTCAAGATACAATCTCATTAACATAGAGTTTAGCAAGTTGATCAATGGAATAATCTTCTCGGATGGGTAAGAAATGCGCAGATTTAGTAAGGCGATCAACGATAACCCATATAGAGTCATGATTTTGTGATGTTCTCGTTAGTTTACTGATGAAATCCATAGAGATCTGATCCCATTTCCACATGGAAATCTTAGGTTGTTTCAATAACCAAGAAGGTCATTGATGCTCAGCCTTAACTTTGAAACATGTTAAACAACGATCCACGTATTCAGCTATGTGTTTCTTCATTCCAGGCCACCAGTAAAAATCTCTAAGATCTTTATACATTTTATTAGCACCTGGATGAATAGAATACCTGCATTTGTGCGCCTCATCCAAGATGATTGTTCTAGAGTTACCGAATAAACGAACCCAAATCCGGCTTTTGAAATACAACACTCCATCATTCTTGGTTTCGAGTTGCTTGTCTAATCCTTTTAACTCCTCAGCAGGGTAGTTCGTTGCTTGTAAAGCTTGTTGCTGAGCTTCTCCAATCTGAGGAATTAGACTGGTTTGAATAGTCATCCCTAACGCTTTCACACGTAAAGGTTTGGCTCATTCTTTGCGACTCAAGGCATCGGCTACGACATTCGCTTTACCTGGGTGATAACGAATTTCACAGTCATAGTCATTCAAAAGTTCTACCCACCGCCTTTGTCGCATGTTCAACATTTTCTGATCTAGAATGTGTTGAAGACTTTTGTGATCAGTGTATATGATACACTTGGTTCCGTATAGATAGTGTCTCCAAATCTTGAGTGCAAACACCAGTGCACCAAGTTCTAAATCATGAGTGGTATTGTTCTTCTCATGTACTTTCAGTTGTCGAGAAGCATAAGCGATTACCTTGTCGTTCTGCATTAAAACACACCCAAGACCTTGACAAGAAGCATCACAGTACACTGTGAAATTATCTGTACCTTCTGGTAATGCCAAGATAGGTGCATTGCAGAGCCTCCTCCTGTTGGGAACCCCATATAAACGGTTGATTTTTCTATGTCAATGTGGTCAGTGGCAAGGCTATTTTTGAAAAGTTCTTGATGAATCGGTGATAATGACCTGCCAGCCCTAAGAATTGATGTATTTCAGTTGGGGTTCGTGGTGTTTCCGATTGCTTCACAGCTTCAATTTTACTATGATCCACTTGAATACCATTTACATTCACTATGTGCCCAAGAAATTGAACTTCTCGTAACCAAAACTCACACTTTGAGAATTTGGCATATAATTTCTCATGTGCCAAAAGTTCCAAGATCAATTTCAAGTGTTGAGCATGTTCTTGTTGGTTCCAAGAATAAATGAGAATATCATCAACAAACACAATCAAAAATTTATCCAGATAAGGTCTACATACTCGATTCATCAGATCCATTTAACTGCAGGTGCATTGGTTAATACAAACGGCATTACCAAAAATTCGTAATGTCTGTATCGAGTTCTGAAAGCAGTTTTAGGAACATCATCATCATGAATTCTTAACTGATGATATCCAGATCTTAAATCGATTTTTGAAAAGTAAGTAGCACCTTGTAGTTGATCAAATATATCATCTATACGTGGCAATGGATAACGATTTTTGATTGTCAGTTTATTGAGTTCCCTGTAGTCAATACACATCCTAAATGAACCATCCTTCTTTTTCACAAAATGAATTGATGCTCCCCAGGGTGAGAAACTAGGTCTAATAAAACCTTTGTCAAATAGTTCATGTAGTTGACCTGATAGCTCTTGCATCTCAGAGGGTGCTAAACGATAAGGAGCTTTAGCTACAGGTGCTGCACCTGGAATCAGGTCAATTCGAAATTCAACTTGTCTCACTGGGGGTAATCCTGATATATCCTCAGGAAAAACATCAGGAAAATCCTTGACTACCGGAATATCTTCGAAACGTCTTTGTAAAGAAATGTTCTCAATTACATGTGCCAGAAAGGCCTGACAACCTTTCCGTAAGCATTTCTGAGTTTGCATTCAAGAAATGATGCCAAATTTTCTACTGGCTCGTTCTCCTTGAACTATCAGTGTATTTCCGTCAGGTAATGGAATACGAATCACCTTGTTTTGACATACAACTTCCGCTTGATTATCAGAAATCCAGTCCATACCGACGACGACATCAAAGCTTCGAAGTTCAATGGGAAGTAGATTGATATTGAAAAGGTGATCATTCAAGTTCAAGAAACATCCTTGAATAACACTGCTTGTTTTGATTAACTTGCCATTAGCAAGTTCAATAACATAAGGAGTTTCTAGATCTACTGTAGGCAACGAGAGTAATGATGCAAATTCAGGAGAGATAAAACTCTTATCTGCCCCTGTATCAAACAAAACTGATGCGTATAGATTATTAAGAAGAAACGTACCAGTGACAATATTCACATCATGCCTTGCCTCGGTTGCACCAATCTGAAAAGCTCTCCCCTAGCTTCATTTACCGGATTGGTGTTGTTATTGTTCGAACAGTTCTTCCTGAAATGGTCAGGACTTCCACACTTGAAGCATGACCTGTTGGTTTGAATGGTTTGTCATGGTGCTTGTCTTGGTTGACGAGCATGAAAGTTACAGTATCTGGTATAGTGTCCGACTCGATTATAGTTTGTACATTCAGGACATGGTCATGTGTGATGATAAGGACACTTATTGCATTTGGGCGCCTGCCCAATATAAGCCTTCATCTCAGGAACAACCGCACCATAGTTTTTCACAACTGGTTTGCTCTGGCTAGTGTCAGCCGAGCTTTGGTTTTGGTTTTACCAAACCACTTTGTTTTGTTACCTCTCACAGCACTAGAGGTACTACATCACTACGGCTTGCAGCCGTCTGTGTTTTTGTGGTCAAAGTACCACTCCTTACCGCCTCATCGGTAAGTTTGGTGGTCAAAAAGATTGTATGTTTAAGAGTTGTGGGTTCAGCTGCCGTCACCATTCACCAAATCTGGTGAACTAGACTTTTAATGTACTTCTCAATCAAAGCTGCTTCCGTAGGGAACATATTGGGAAGTAAGCAAGTAAGTTCATGAAAACGATCTGTATAAGCTAAACAATCAGCACCGATCATCGAGTGATTCCAGAATTCCTCCTAGGGCTTTTGGATTTCAGTGATTGGGCAGTACTCTGAGATAATCAGAGTTCTAAATTCGTTCCAGCCCATATAATCAATTGTAGCTGAGCCCAAAGTTTTATCCTGGGTATTCCACCAGGTTAGAGCTGATTCTTTCAAAGAACAAGCAGCATAAGACACCTTATGCTCCGCCAAACATTGGCTGATCTTAAGTTTTGTTTCCATCTCCTCAATCCACCTTATGAGCCTAGCCACTCCTTCTTTGCCCGTAAAAGTAGGAGGGTTGCAGGAAGCAAAGTACTTATAAGTACATCCTTGCTGTGGCGGATCAGGAGCAGTTGTTTTTGTGGTTGTTGCACCGGTGGTATTATGAGTTTCTACGTGGCCACCAATAGCATTATGTTCCATATGATCGTGATCTCCACCAGAACCCGTAGTGATATGAGGTTGGTGTTGTGTCAAAACACCTCAAGCTGATAGCTGTTCCCTTACTATTCGTGCTATCATCGCTTCGTTCGGTTCAGATCCACTTGCTCCTGCAGGTGGAACCGGGTTCAGGTCAGGGTTTACAGGTGGAACAATATTTGTTTCTAGATTTTTAGGTGGAACCACATTAGCTTCCGGATTGATCTGTGGATCCGGATTAAGTTCTACATTCACAGGTAGGACTTGATTCTGCTCAAGGTTAGTTACGTTCTTGGTAGCTTTCTTAGCTGGTTGACCTCTTTTAGGAGCCATTGTTCTTCTCACATGCAGACAAACTCAGGTCAGTTCAAGAACATTAAAGATATACCCCGTTTGATCACATAAATTCAACCATATTTAGTCATATTGACAACTTTATGTTAAGATGTGATTATAAGAAACATAGTATAACTACATTGAAAAGATCTGATACGTTCTTAGTACATAATAATCATATAGATGTTGTAGTTATACTCAGTTCTGTTATTTCAAAAACATGTTAGGGTATTACACAGCTCACAGCATGGTAATAGAGATATGTTGTTACACATGTTTCTGATATATTATCATACAGGACAATAGATATGTTCTCATACAAGAATGTTCTCATAGCTCTGCGATACATTGCCATACAGACAATAGATATGTTCTCACACAAGAATGTTCTCATAGTTCTGTGATACATTGCCATATAGACAATAGATATGTTCGCACACAAGAATGTTCTCATAGTTCTGTGATACATTGCCATACAGACAATAGATATGTTCTCACACAAAAATGTTCTCATAGTTCTGTGATACATTGCCATACAGACAATAGCTATGTTCTCACACAAAAATGTTTTCATAGTTCTGTGATACATTGCCATACAGACAATAGATATGTTCTCACACAAAAGTGTTCTCATAGTTCTGTGATATATTGTCATACAGACAATAGATATGTTCGCACACAAATAAATATACAAAAACCACCATTTTATTATATGATATAAGTTTTATACAACCATAACGTTTTGATACATAGACTGCCAGAATATCATAACACTACAACTAGCTACCGGGGATATATTTTACATCCAAAACATCCCCCAAACTTCACAAAACCTCAACGTATCCGTTTGTTGCTGATGATATATACAATGATGATCCCAAAATATGCACACCATATGATACCTTACCGTAGAAAGTACGGTAAGCATGCCATCACGATGGCTATAGTTGCCAGTACTATAGGCAGCCCTAACATCCTCGCCTCCAAGCGCAGCATCCTAACACCCTCTATCACCTCTCTTACCCTCACAGCTCTCGCCCTTACAACCTCAACATACTGCCAAAATACAACCATCAACACATGCATCATGGTCTGTCTCATCATGTCCTCTATAATTGTCCTCCACGCTCTAGTGCCGGCCTCAAGCATCTCAAACTGCTCTACCAAAGTCTGGTGAGCCACACGTGTCTCAGTCAAGGTGGTACAGGTCTCCTGTAGGGAACCATAAGATTGTCTCAGCTCTAGACGAGTACTCTGCAAGTCTAAAGTGATCTGATGTACCTGAGCTCTCATCTCAGCCTGTCTGGAAGACTCACCCACCTCGTGAGTAGACTCTGGAACATCCTTAGGGGCAAGCTGATGCCTAGGTGGTAAACATGTGGTTTTGCGGGCCTGTCCTCGCATCCTCCTATTCCCAGTGTAAACCGGGACTCTCTGGGGTGACGGGCTTCTAGCCCGTCGACCAATAGAGGTATCATCGTCAGATACCTGTGGACGTGGTGGTGGTGTACGTAATACAGGCGTCTAGGGTATCAATGGTTGTATGTGTGAAACCTGGGGTGCTACTAGAGATGTTGCAGAAGATGCTTCTGACAGATCTGAGCCAGAACCTGAGCTGGGATTGGGCATGTCATCTAGAATCTCATATGGAATCTGCCTATAGATATGTCGATCACATGTGTTAACCATCGCAGTACAAAAAAATTCCCAGATCAGTATCATGAAATAAATATTGAATAACAATATTCAACATGAACAGGATATGACATATCTTCCTGTCTCAAAGCAACTATTCATTCTGCTTGTATTGAAATTCACTAGACTGCACACGTGTTACGAATTTCAGTTATGTTGGCCACTCATAACTGGAATTTGTATCACCTAATTATCCTGGCTTAATTCAAAACAAGTTTTGTTCGTTAGTTATGTTTGGTGCTCTCTGTGTCACTATGCGAGTCTATGGTTATAGTCTAGGTCTCTAAGTCCACCTATATTCTATAACCTATGGCTCTGATACCACCCTGTCACACCCCACCTCTCGCCACCTGAGATGATGTCATTCACTGTTCTAAGAAGGTTGCAGAAGCATAGTGGTGATGACTTAGAGATGAGGTGTGACTTACTTGATCTGGTATCACCACACACAAATTAACTTAAAGTAAATATATTACAAGGATTTTGTAATCACAACCAAATTACAATATATAACTAACTTTATTACATAATCTGATTTATTTGTTTACAAGTGTATGAGGTGCATCCTCACCCGGTGGTCACGGTTTTCCTTCAAAAGTTTTAGTTTGAAAAGTCAGCACAAAGCTGGTGAGATCATAAAGTTCAAGTTCAACAATATGATATGATATGTAAGTTCTCAAAATGTTCAGTTCAAGATAACCATGCGACCCGTATCTAGTTCCTTTCGGACGTGATTCTACGATCTTCGAAGACACTACCCACTAGTAATATCTTAATTCCTAATTATCTTAATGTCTATCACAACATTAAGAAGATCTAAAAACAGGTAACAAACATTCACAACAAGGCGAGTTGCAGCTCCTAGCAAATGGGTTGTCAGCCGATAGTACTATCATTGTTTCCTGTTCGGCCCCACATGGGTTCGCTAGATACAGTTCAGAAAAGAGGACTTTTAAGTTCTGTGATAGGGTTCTGTTCTCCAGGAAAAATCACACGAAATCCACAAGTTCTCAACAAGTCACATGAAATCACGCAGATAACAGTGATACATATCATATGTTTAAGAAATAGTTCCACAATGATTCCCTGATGTTTGTAAAACATTAAAAATAAAAGGGGTTGTACGAAACTCACCTGAAGTCTCAAGATAGGAAGATCACTCGCAGACTGGTGATAATAGTGTAATTCTGCATTAGTTTACGTTTAATAAATTATTTATGTTTTAACTTACTGATTAGATCTTTCTGAACGTCCAATGTCAAAGACATTGTCTTAACAGTCATCAAACTGATGTTAAGTATTTAATTAGTTAATTTAATGTTATATCACACAATAATTAGGTTCCTAATACAAGGTTGATGACACACTTGATTAATCAGAATAATCTCGGATTAACCAAATAGTTAATGTTGTTGATTATAATGCTAAAACAGTTTCTAGACAGATTAATGGCTTAGGAATGATCAATCCTTGTTATTGATTACCCAAATATCATGAAATATCACAATGTAGCATTATAATAGGTTTAATAACCATGTTTAACATACTAATCTGACTGTTATCATAAACATCAGATAATCGATCCAATGAGTATGTTAATGATTGTGATTAGTTTGAAACACATGGATTTAACCTTGCATTTCAAAGATTAATCAAACTAATCACCTACATTGTCACAATCAAATGGTTTAAACCGTTATAATCATAGTTATGATTTCATGAAAACCGGGCATTACAACGGACCAAAACAAGGATTTACCCGTTGAAACATCGTGTTCTTCGTTTCTAACCAATCCTAGCCATCATCTAGGCAATAATCAACAACCCTAACAATATCATTACGTTCAAAAACCAGATCTAATCAATGATTATCAACTAGAAGGTTAAAACGAACCGTTACCTAATCAAACGGATTTCTGGTTGTAAAATAACGATCAGGACTTGTAGAAACGTTCTTTGATGTGATACTTTCTTTTGGTGGCTTAAAATATGAGTTTTGATGGTAAAAGTTGAGTTGAGATCGTCTGGAAGTCGAGCAGAAGCGAGTAGAAGAAGAAGTTTGAAGTTTCCCATGCAACCTGATCCTTTATTCAAATCTGCTGACTTAATACCTGTCAGGCACACCGCCCCGCGTGGCTACTTGGCCCTGGGCGTAGTGCGCGGATTCACCAAAATCTCAGATATTTTGTGGGCTCTAGGCGTACCGCCTAGTGAGAAGCTTTGGTGCTAGGCGTACCGACTACCACCCTTTTTCTCAAAATTTTGGATTTTCTTCATTTCTCGATTCCAGACGATCCGTAAATCCGTTTCGCTCACGGTGTTCGCCTACGTTCATCATTTCTCACATACTATCAGCATGTAATAATTACAATAGCTAAATCAATGTGGATCTCAAGCACGACCAAATGTGCTCACGTCATTGATGACGAAGGTTTTTAACTACCGTTCTCACAATGAGGACTTAATCAAGGAAGTCACCAAACTTAAGTATTTTAACTCTGAATTCCTTAAAAATGAAGAACTTTTCGAAATAAAACTTGACGCTGAAAGGCGCGGTATTTCTCAATTAAAAGAACTGTTAAGTGATAAAGAGTTCAACTATCTTGACGCAAGGCGTCAGATAGATGAACTCTCTTCAGAGTTAGAACATGTTAAAACTCAATTGTCCAAAACTAAAATTCAAGCTAATAGGTATGAGTATGCAAGTACCAGTGCCTTTCACAGCAGATCCTGTTGCAACCGACCTTAATGATTCTATCAGTTATGAGGTGTGTGCAGATAGTTTAAGTGATAATGGTCTAACGGAGAAGAATAAAGATAGAAGTGATGGGAGGAGCGCAGAGCGTTCAACATCATCTAACAAACCACACTTTATTCCAAAGAATGATTTTGTAGGAAGATTTGAAACAATTAAAATCAAACCAAATGAAATGTTTAAGAATTTTAATTCTACTTTTGTTTAAATTAATGATGATGTTTTATAATAAGTTTCTTCTCCTTTAAAGCAGGCGAACAGGGCTCATTCCACGATCACCAAAGAGTCTGGTTCAAAGTTAAACCCTGATTGTGAACCTTATGTTCCAACTAGGTCATTGGAACAGGCCTCCACAAGTACTTATCCTAGTCAAGGTGATTGTGATGTAAAGCCGTTTGTCCCAGAAGACTTACATGACAAGGTATGTTGCTATGCATATGGGAGACCAGGCCACATCGCTAGACACTGTTTGCACTGATCTACTGAATTCTTCTATGGGAAGAATCAAAAGGTCACACCCAAGGCTAAACCAACCAATAGATCAATGAGGACTGACCAATCCTCTAAGCCTAGGGTAAAACCTCAATAGGTAACTCAGAATCATCCCACTGCCAAGAAGGCCAAACCAGTAAAACAGAATCAATCTGGTTTCCAGAAACAAAAATCAAAGGTTTCAAAAAATAAAAGCAAACCACAGTGGAAAAATAAGCCACAAACGAAACCTCCTTTAAAACCAACTGATCATGGCGGTGGTGTAAGGCTCAAAATTATCATGGCTAAATCAGACAAGCCCAAAGGGTTTATCAAAAAAGGGCCCAATATTCCACTAGTACCTAAATATGTTATGATTTGGGTACCCATTTCTCATTAAGTGTGTGTATGTTATGAAGGGACGGCCAAATAAGCTTAAAAATGTTTGGCACGTGGATAGCGGCTGCTCCTGGCATATGACTGGGATTTCTCTCAGTTGCATGAAGTCACACCATTTAATGGAGGATATGTCTCGTTTGCTGGAGACAAGGGTGGGAAAATCAGCATGAAGGGCATAGTCACAAATGGAAATCTAAGTTTTGAATATGTGTACTACGTTGATGAAATCAATCACATCTTAATGAGTGTTTCTCAGATCTGTGACAAGAGCATCTCAACACACTTCAGAAACAAAGAGTGTCTCATCCTAAAGCCCGGATTTGTCGTGCCGGAGAAGTGGATCTTGGTGAGGACTCCGAGAATCAACAATGCCTACGTCATCAATATGAATTCTGATTCATTCATTGAAAAAACCTGTTTGTTTTCAAAGGCATCGGAGAATGACTGTTTGTTGTGGCATTGCCGACTAGGTCATGTCAACTTGAAGAATCCCAACCGACTAGCTAAGGGAGATCATCTTATTGGCTTACCTTTTAAAGACTTCTCTAAAATTGAGAAGTGCATCGCGTGTGCCAAGGGGAAGCAACAGAAGAGACCCCATAAGGCCAAACTGTTCAACTCAATTTCAATAATTCTTCAGCTTCTTCATATGGATCTCTTTGGATCGGTTGACATCATGAGCATCGGGAAGAAGTCATATAGTCTTGTTGTGACAGATGATTATTCCAGATTTACTTGGGTGTTCTTTCTTGCCAAGAAAGATGAGACACCTAAGATCCTGAAGAAGTTTATCACCCTGATCGAGAATCCGAAGAATCTAAAGGTTAAGGTGATCAGAACTGACAACGGCACTGAATTTAGAAATCATATACTTATTGATTTCTGCGATAAAAAGGGAATTACTCGACAGTACACCTCAGCAAAATGGAGTTGCTGAAAGAAGGAACAGAATGCTTATCGAGGCTACACGGACCATGCTGTCAGAGTCCAAACTGCAGTATTCTTCTGGGCTGAAGCTGTTAATACAGCATGCTATGCTAAAAACCATGCACTACTGAACAAACTCCATCAAAAGACTCACTATAATATTTTCTTTAATCAGAAGCCAAAGGTTGGACATTTCAAGTCATTTGGTTGTCCTTGCACTCTCCTCCACACTAAGCCAAATCACAAATTTGATGACAAGGCTGATAAGTGTTACTTAGTGGGCTATTCGTCTGAGAAAACTGTCTACCGGGTATACAACAAGAAAACCCGGATAATTGTGGTGTCATACTATATCGATTGGCAAGAGATGAACAACACTGATGCCGGTTCTGGTCCAAACTGGTTATTTCAGTTTGATTCTAGTTTTGAGCCCTTCAACACTTCATCTGAGAGTGCAGGACCATCTGAGGCAACTGACAAATTCTACAAGGGTGATGACGTAGACTACAGGGTTGACTACGTTCCATGTAATCCCAAGCTTCTGACGGTTGACCCACTGGGCATGTATGATCGGCATCCTCCAGTTCAGCCAACCCCGATCAATGAAGTCATCCCATCATATCCAGATACCTCTTAGTCAGCTCAACCAACTCTGGAGACAGATCAAGCCTCTCTTCTTCCCACCAAACCTTTGACAATCCACTGTTCTCAGACTACATCCTTGAGGAACATTGTGTGGATAAGGGAGCTGAAGCAAGTGAATCCGCTCCTGTTGACAACTTCTCTTCTTCCAATGAAGATCAGGTGACTCACATCTGTAGCCTGCTAGACAATTTAGCTGTGGAGGAAGTGCCAATTCTAAGCATCAACAAGAATCATCCAGTGGAAAACATTATTGGACCTCTTTCGGAAGGAGTTCTCACCCGGAGCCAACCCATTCCAGCTCAGAACACCTTGCCTGAAGGAACTATCACACGAAGTCAATCAGGTCCAATTAATTCTTGTTTATATTCATGTTTTATTTAGCAGGTCGAACGCAATAATGTCAAGATGGCTCTTAAGGAGTCAAGTTGGGTTGAAGCAATGCAGGAAGAACTGATGCAGTTTCAGAAGCTCAAGGTGTGGGATCTGGTTCCGTTGCCCAAGGAGAAACTGCCAATTGGAACCATATGGGTCTTCAGAAACAAAAGAGACGGTTTGGGTGTGATCATCAGAAATAAAGAAAGGTTGGTAGTTCAGGGCTTCTACCAACAGGAGGGGATCGACTATGAAGAGGTCTTTGCACCGGTCGCAAGACTTGAGGCTATGCACATCTTCTTGGCCTATGCTTCCTACATGAATGTCACTGTTTATCAAATGGATGTGAAGAATGCCTTCTTGTATGGAAAGTTCAAGGAAGAGATCTATATGTGTCAGCACCCGGGGTTCGAGGATTCGCAGTATCCCGACCATGTCTACAAGCTGGACAAAGATCTTTATGGTCTTCATTAGGCACGGCGAGCATGGTATGCAACACTTACAAATCATATGCTTGCTAATGGATACACCCTTGGAGCCATTGGTCAGACACTGTTCATTCGCAAGGATAAGGATGATATGATTCTCTTCCAAATCTATGTCGACGACATTATTTTTGGTTCCACGAGCTCGGTGCTATGCAGAGAATTCGAGGCTGTGAGGAAGAAGAAGTCTGAGATGAGTGCAATTGGGGAGATGACCTTCTTCATGGGTCTTCACGTAAAGCAGGATCCTAAGGGTGTGCTGATTCATTAGGGTAAATATGTTACCGATATTTTCACAAAGTTCAATATGTTGGAATCAAAACCTGCATCCACTACTATGGCTGCTCGTCCCGCCTTAACTTCGGATTCTGGTGGTGAAGATGTTGATCAACACCTTTACCGTTCGATGATTGGCTCATTGATGTACCTGACCGCTAGTCGACCAAACATCATGCTTTCTGTATGTCAGTGTGCCAGATATCAAGCAAATCTGAAGGCTTCTCGCCTGATTGCTGTCAAGAGGATCTTTCGCTACCTCGTCAGGAAGCCTCGTTTCGGTTTGTGATATCCTAAGAACTCTGAGTTTCGTTTATATGCTTACTCTGACAATGATTTTGGTGGTTGCAACTTAGACGGTAAATCAACCACAGGAGAATGTAAATACTTAGGAGATCACCTCGTCTCGTGGCAATGCAAGAAACAGACAATTGTGTCTACCTCCACTTCGAAAGCTGAGTATGTCGCTGCTTCCAGTTGCTGCTCTCAGGTTATCTGGATGCAATAGCAACTCCTCGATTATAGTTTGAGCTTTCTTGACTCTCCTATTTATTGTGATTATGAAGCCATTCTACAGATCGTCAAGAATCCGGTACAACACTCCAAAGCAAAACTCATTGACATCCAGATTCACTTTATCCGTGGCTGTTTTGAACGGATACTAATTAATCTTGAAAAGGTCCACACAGATGATAATCTGGCTGTTCTTTTCAGAAAACCGTTCGACACAGCTCGATGCCACCATTTGCTTGCCTCTCTTAAACTAATATGTTTTGATTAAAACATTTTTGTAAATAAAGTAAAATTTGTGTTTTGTTTTAAGTTTATTTTTTAGATCACAAATTTTGGGGGAGACTATTTACAAGAACAACAAAAAGATTTTCGGTCTTTGAGTCTATTTACCAAAACAACAAAAAGATTATTGGTTTTGAGTCAGTTTAAGATGATGTACTAGTTAAGGGGGAGTGAATTTTTAAGAAAACAATAAAAAGATTTTACACTTTCAAAATTTAAGAAAAATACATAAAGATTTTATTTGGATGGTCAAGTGAAGTGGTTCAATTGGGAAGTGAAATGACTTTTGACACTCAGAAATCCACTGCCTAAAAGTAATTTCTAAACAATAACAACTTTAGATAACTATAATTCACTAAGAAGTTAAAACAAGTTTTTCCAAATAAAAGGATTGGACATGATCATTCAAAAATATTAAATATATAAATAAGTGAGAAGTAAGGAAGATTAGATAACCGGAAAGATGTAACAATTGTTTGACATTTTGTGTAAGTCTTTAAGTCAAAACAAGATTGTATTTCGATAAACTTGAAATTGTTTTGAAAAACTCGGGTATTTTCCATGTTTGTGCAAACAAAGAGCATGATATATTTACCGAAGCATCCTTTGTTTTGCGTAAACAAAGACCTGGATGTGTGACGTTAAGGCCAATGTGTATGTAAATCAGTAAAATAAAAGATGCCAATGAGCAAAAAGATGATAGAACCCCTTCTTGGTCTTGATTTTAATCTAATAGATCTGTTATTTTCTCTTCTCACGTTAAACTTTGTCGAAACGTTTTAAGTTAATTGAAACACAATCAAAGTTGAAAAAAAAAAGATTTCACAAAATTGATTGGTTGCACCTGTGGTGGATCGCCGTATAAAAAACCTAACGGCGTTAACTTTTTTTCAAGTTTCGAACGGATTTTTGAGAGCTTTTGTTCAGTTGGAGAATACGAATCGAATGACGTATAACTTACCTCGAAACGTTGCATCAAATTTCTCAATTTTGGTGTTTAAACTTACAATTCATCAAAGAAATCATCAAATTGGGAAATTTGGAGCAACGTTTCGAGTTAGTTATACGTTATTCGACTCGTATTCTACGTCTGAACAAAAGCCCTCAAAAATCCGTTCGAAACTCCAAAAAAAGTTAACGCCGTTAGGGTTTTTTTGACGGCGGTCCACCACAGGTAAATATGTCGAAAGTTCGGACCAGTATTGGTGATTTTCATAGTTGGGATTGGCAGCGGCCAATAGATCAAAGTTTGGATTATTTAAATCCAATTTGCCTTATTTAAATATATAATTTTTAAATTTATTTAATTAATTTATGTAATACACAAGTTTTTTTTATCTATTATTACATGTGTAGTTCATATTTGTGTGCTTGACCATAAGTTTTTTATGTCGTGTACAATGACATTGATGTGTTGTATCGATATCACATTGCACCAATTTTATTTTATTTTTTTGCGAGTAATTAATCGATTTGAGTAGATAATAGTTTCTATCAATGCATTAACTTTAATTAATGTTAAAGACTGAACATGCATAGTGGCCTATATCTCTGGTCGAGAGATGTAGCATTCAAATCGTATTTGAAACGTGAAGTAATTAAATTTAGGATAAAGTAGAACTAGATTAGATCTCTATAAAATATTCATACCCTCCTTAAAGTAAGATCATGCCTAGATTACTTTGCATAAACATGAATGAATTTTTTTTTTGTTCTTAGGGTTTGTAATAATATTTTTGGTAGTAATTACAGCAAGGACTTGCTATAAACGAGTGTTGGTTAGGCTTATTTGTCTCCATAAAATTTCATTTTACATCATACTACCAATTATAAAGTGCGTGAAAATCTGTATTCTAGTAGGGTAATTGCATGGGTTTTAAGAGTGTAGGGTATGCAGATTGTGAAGATTGTAACGAGATCTACTTTGCTGGAAACACTCCCCTATCTAAGGCTCTTTGTCGTATTCAGTACGCCAAGAAAAAAAGGGATAAAATGATTTTTCAAGAGGTTATGCTAAATATACCCCCTTTTTTAATTTTTTTTACTTGTCATACTGTTGGGAATCATGGTGGTATTCGGTTTGACTTTTAGGTAAAAACAAGTTTAACCAATTAGTATATTAAATCCATATTTAATATAACGCAGCGGAATTAGGGTTTCAAACTTTAACACTTATAAAATTCCCAATCAGGATCATGGTTACAAACATACAAGCACGGATATAATATTAATTGATTTAATCTACCGATGAGAAAAGATTATACCCTTTCGGTTAATGATTAACCGTTTGACACACCGAGGTTCAATGAACGATTGCTAGAACACGAACGAGTTCCTGGTTCACAATAGAAGCATGAGGGTGGTTGACCAGAAGGCACAAACTCCTTTTTCTTTTGATGCCTTTGACAAAAAAAAAATTTCCTTTGTTTTTATGATTGACAGCAATCCCAACAAAAACCCAAAAACCAAGTGAAAACCAAAACTCCTTTTGGTGGTGTTCATGTGAATTTGACGGCAGGCACCCAGAAGAAAAAAAATTTGATTTTGGTGTGATGCGGCTAAGAAAATCAAATTAGGGATTCTTAAGATTAATCCTTTTAATCTTATATTAATCACTTTTAGATCCTAAAGCCCATCGAGTTAGTTTAGGTCCAATACACAACATCAAGCCCAACACCATTAGTTTAATTAAATAAGTAATTAAACTTATATAATTTATAACAATTATAAATTATAAATCCGCTCGTGATTACCAGTTAATCAAGTTAAGTGGATTTAATGTTCGTTGACCAAGGTGTAACTCTTACGGGTCACAGCTCGGTTAATTACGTTAATTTATCGGGTCCGTACATATAAATCCAACAGTCTCCCACTTGGATGAACTTCGATAAAAGGTTAACGCAGACAGTCAGCGGTGCTCTAGCTGTACATGACTGCCACTAACAAGGTATGACACTTTAAAGTCATTAACCAAATTATCATGCTACTATAGCAGGATACCAGACTTATGATAATCATTGTCATCTATCCTTTCTGTAAAAGACATCAATTGAAACAATGAGACATGGATCTAATTCATTCTCATATGACGTTCAATTATTATTGTTCTCGATTTAGATTCAGAGTGGTCCAATCAAACACACAGTCAGTTTGGGTAAGGCCTTACACTTCACCAGTTTAAATCAACGAGGGCGCCATAATGTCTAACCGTTACATGAAATATGTAAGAGTACAGAATCCCAATCTTGATTATATACAACTCCCATTGAACCTCAGAACCATTCCCAATCAAAGCCTTTATGACAGGCAGTTACGCGACAACGGTTGACAATGATCAAAGAATGCCCCTTAGTAAACGAAAGTTCTAGTATATATCTCAGGTCAGAGGATACAAGATGAGTTTACCAATTTCAAAAACATCTCATGACTAAGATCCATGGAGATGATTTGAAGCGAGTTACATCCAACATCATTCATAATAATGTCTGTGAAATTGGTAGTCAACTACTTGAGACCAAATCAAGAATAGTCTTAATTCAGATTCGTTCCCACGAGTCTGACTGACTACAGATAATTAAGAATACAATATTCATGGATTAAACGTATTAAAAACGAACACAGTTATAGAAATTCAGAATTGCATTTAAACCAGTAAATTAAAAGTGAATTCAAAAGTATAACTGTTTATATGTTCGTACATCCAAATACTAAATCAAAACATATCGCTAGCAAATCTAAGCCCAATCGCATTCCTGTGCTGATCATACTTGTCCTGAGTCATGGGCTTAGTGAACGGGTCTGCTAGGTTTTGATCTGTGTCCACTTTGCTTATTATGATGTCTCCAAGTTCCACTATTTCCCGTATGTAGTGAAACTTTCTCAAAATGTGCCTGGATTGTGATGAGACCTGGGCTCTTTGGCTTGAGCTATAGCACTCTTGTTATCACAAAAGATTTCGATAGGTTTCCGAATACTTGGAACCACATCGAGGTCAGCTATGAACTTCTTTATCCAAGCAGCTTCCTTTGCAGCATCCGATGCACAATATATTTAGATTCGGTGGTTGAATCCGCCACTACACTCTGTTTGGAACTTTTCCAAGAGACAGCTCCTCCATTGAGAGTGAATACGAAACCTGATTGTGAGCAATAGTCATCTCAGTCAGTCTGGAAGCTAGCATCAGTGTAACACCTTACAGTGAACTCTTCTTCCACTCCTCCAAATATCAAAAACATTTCTTTAGTTCTTCTCAAGTATTTTAGAATGTTCTTGACTGCAGTCCAATGAGGAATGCCAGGATTTTGCTGAAAACGACTGGTCGTGCTCAAAGCATACGAGACGTCAGGTCTGCATAACATAGCATACATGATAGAACCAATCGCAGAGGCATATGGAATTGCTTACATTCGCCGAATTTCAATGTCCGTTGTAGGAGATTGTGATTTGTTCAACATGGTTCCTTTAGTCATGGGAATAGTCCCTTTCTTGGAGTTCTCCATGTTGAAGCGTGCCATCATTTTGTCTATGTATGTACTTTGACTTAGCCCTAAAAGCCTCTTAGATCTATCTCTGTGGATTTTTATTCCAAGAATGTAAGCTGCTTCTCCAAGATCTTTCATTGCAAAACAAGTTCCCAACCAGTGCTTGACTTCGTTAAGCATAGGAATGTTGTTTCCAATAATCAGTATATCATCCACATACAAGATGAGGAATGATATAGTGCTCCCACTTGCCTTTCTGTAAACACAAGGTTCATCTTCATTTTTGATGAAGCCAAACTCTTTGATCTTTTGATCAAAACGAAGATTCCAGCAGCGAGATGCCTGTTTGAGTCCATAAATAGACTTATTTAGTTTACAAACCTTACTTGGATATTTTGGATCAATAAAACCATCAGGCTGAACCATATAGACATCTTAAGAAAGGTGTCCATTAAGAAAAGCGGTTTTAACTTCCATTTGCCATATCTCATAGTCATAATATGCAACTATGGCAAGTAATATCCTGATCGATTTGATCATAGCAACGGGTGAAAAAGTTTCATCATAGTCAACACCTTGAGTTTGAGTGAAACCCTTCGCAACAAGCCGTGCTTTGTAGGTATAAACATTTCCATGCATGTCGGTTTTTCTCTTGAAAATCCATTTGCTCCCTACTGCCCGTGAACCGGGGGGTAGCTCAACTAAGTCCCAGATTTGATTGTCACGCATAGATTGCATCTCGGAATTCATGGCATCGAGCCATTTCGCAGATTCTGGATCTGATATAGCATATTTGTAGTTAGTAGGTTCTTCATCAGGCTCAGCTACTAACAGGACTTCAGAACCATCAAGATGACAAAGGTATCTATCAGGAGCATTGCGAGTTCTGCTACTTCTACGAATGCTTGTGTTTATGTCTGATTCATTAGCAACAACTTCTTGTTAATCAGACGTTCTGACTTCGTCAGCGGTCGTTTGCAGTTCTCGAATTTCTTCGAGATCCACAATATTGCTTCCAATTCCCCGATCAAGAAATTCTTTCTCGAGAAAGTGGCCCTTCCTTTTGATGGAAATCAAGTTTGCATCAGGATGGTAGAAATAATATCCGCTTCTGTTATGGTATCCGACGAAAACAACCTTTTCGCCTCGAGGATCAAGGTTTTCATCAGAATCTCTAGTGACATATGCATCGCATCCCCATACCCTAAGGTAAGACCAACTGGGTTTAGTGTCAAACCATATCTCATATGGTGTTTTGTTTACCTTCTTAGTCGATGCCAGATTTACAATGCGGGCGGGCGGTCATAAGAGCAAAACTCCAAAAGGAGTGAGGCAAGTTAGTTCTACACATCATCGATCGGACCATATCAAGTAGGGTGCGATTTCTCCTCTCGTTTATGCCATTAAGTTAGGTGTGCCAGGAGTGGGCTGTGAAACAATTCCACGCTCTTTAAGATGATTGATGAACTCTAAGCTGAGATATTCGCCACCTCGATCTGATCGAAGTGCCTTAATCGTTTTACAAAGTTAGTTCTCTACTTCGTTTTGAAATTCTTTGAACTTTTCAAAGGTTTCATGCTTATGTTTCATTAGATAAACATATGCATATCTACTATAATCATCAATGAATGAAACGAAGTATCTTTCATGATTTCTAGACATAGTTCTGAAAGAACCACACACATCAGTATGTATGAGTGCTAACAGATCTTTTGCTCGTTCACCAACATGGGTGAAGGGATCTTTAGTGAGTTTGCCAGCTAAGCAAGATTCACAGTCATCAAAGGAGTCATGTCCAGTGGATTCAAGAATCCCCTCATACTGGAGCCCTTTTATGCGAGATTTGCTTATGTGGCCAAGTCTACACTGCCATGAAAATGTATCATTAATGCTAGATTTGATACGTTTAGAAAGATTGTATATGTTATTGTTTGGTTGAACATCTATTTCATAAATTCCATTTCGAGGTTTAGCCTCAAAATAAAAGACATCATTTAAGTAGGTAGATATAGAAATACCATTAAAAACGTACTTAAATCCTTGTTCAAACAATAAAGAAACTGAAATAATGTTTCTGGTCAAACCAGGTGCAAACAAACAATTATTCAAAATAAGTACAAGGCCAGATGGACATGTAAGATGATATGTCCCAGTTGCAAGAACTGGTACTCTTTTCCCATCACCAACGATGAGCTCCATGTCGCCTTGTTTCAGCTTCTTCCACTTTTCAGGTTCCTGCAAGACATTAATAATGTGGTAACCACATCCAGTGTCAAACACCCATGTGTTGCTGGAAACAGTAAAAAGTTTAATAACATAAATAGAGATACCTGAAGGGCCTGCACCATTGGCCTTGTTCATCTTCAGCTTAGCCAGATATTCAGAGCAATTACACCTCCAATGCCCCATCTTGTTGCATTCAAAGCATTGACGCTCCTCAGGGGGTGGTGCTTTAGTAATTGGCTTGGCTTTGTTGGTGGCATGCTTGGCAGCAACAACAGCTTTATTCTTGCCCTTGCTGTTATAACCCCTTTTCTTGGGATTGGGCTTTCTAACACCAGCAGATCGAACTGTCAATACCTGATTGACTTTGCTTGGTACATTCATCTCAGCCGTCTTCAGCATCCCATGCAGTTCAGGCACAGTCTTCTCCCAAGCATTCATATTGAAATTCATTACAAACTGGTCGTAAGACTTTGGGAGAGAGTTCAACATGAACACTAACTGACGAGCCTTCTTGCATTTTGCAGCCGATAAGCTGCTTCATGGTGTCATAGCGTTCTTGACGGGCTTGTTTCTGAAACATGCCTGTAAGTTGTTGGATCATGTCAAAGGTACTCATGTCTTCCATATTCTTCTGAAGATCAGAAGACATCGTGGCTTGCATAAGGCAGGCTACCTCAATAGTATCCTCGTTATGCTTTTCCCAGGCTTTACGGGCAGCAGGCGTATTAGCCTCAGGCTCGTTAGAAACTGGACCTTCCAGTACATAGTGCTTTTTCACAAACTTGAGAACAATTTTCAAGTTGCGGTGCCATTCGAGAAAGTTGGTGTTATTCAGCTTATCTTTCTCAAGTATGGACTTGAGAGCGAAGGAGGAGTTGTTTTCATGAGACATCTGTTAATGTAAGCAAAAAATAAATAATTAGTATTTTTGATGTTTAATTCCTTATTTAATTAATGACCCATTAACATTAATAAGAATAAGGATTGAGAATATAGCAGTATCAGTTACTAAAGGCAGCTGTGGCACGCAACATTAGTAAGTGATATTAGATAGACTGACAACGTTTGTCAATTGTGAAAAATGCACAACTCTCAAGTATGAGGCCACTAAGACAACTTGTCTATTTAGTGATACGTTTAGCCTCATCTATGCTCACTTTCATTTCCAGACAGCTGTGGCACGTAACAAGATATGAAAGTAATAGTCATCCTAAAACAGGTACATGTGGAAGAGCTGGATGTGTCAACGAAACTCTTGCACCTTGGAGGACAAACTACGCACCAAGTGCGGTGCTGTGGCTCCAAACACTGGTGTTTCGCATTATGCTCCAAGTGTCCCTTATAATAGGATAGCATAGACTATTGATTTTATATATATAGGATCCAATTTTAGTGTTAACCGAATAAGGGTCAAACACAACAAATGATCTAATCATACGTGCGTTGTAAAAACCTGTTTTACTATATTTAATGTTGTGACTTTGTGATGAACCCTTTCATCTCTCAGGACACTTAATTTTAAATAACCTATTAAAACTAAGTTTGTCGCGACTTGTATAACCATTCAAAAGTTAATAGTTAATCTATTAAGTTTCTGAGTTTTAAAACAATTTTAGATTGTAGAAACTCATTGGTTATATATTTTAAAACAAACCATTTGTTTTTATAAAACTTTTACAAGTTGCAAAATTGATTAGTTTTTGAACTTGTTACATTTTATTGCGATTATGTTTTAAAACTCCTTTTAAAACCATTTTAGCATTGGTTGGTATGTTATAACATTTATAAGATAAAGCAACCACAATATCAAATTAAATAAATATGTAAATCATAAGACCAAAATGCGTTTGATTTTGCTAGAGCCAAGTAGCAAAACAAAATAGGTCACGGGGTCACAACACACAATCAACCACAATGATGAATAGTGCATCTTGTGATCTTGAGCTGCTCCCACTGACCTCCAGATCCGTGCTTCTTGATCTTGATTCTTCAGTTTTATCTTCAGGTCTTTTGTCATTACAATATTTACAATAAATTGAAATACATAACAAGAAAATACAAACCCTACTCTATTACAACTTTGAACCATCAAAATGGGCCAAACCATAATAAACCAAAACTGAAAAATTAAACAACCAAACAAACACAAGGTCGGGCCTGATTTACATATTCAATCATAATTTTATAATTAAAACTGGGTAATTCTTTTTGGTGAATTATAACTTTGACCAAATAAATAATTTTACCCAAATAATTATTCAGATCTATATTTGGATCAGAAACTCAAAATATTAAATAATTTAGAGTTTGTGATCTGTAACCGGTTAAGCTGACCGGATCCGATTTGCATGTTGTAAGCGTGGCTCTGGTACCACTGTTGGGAATCATGGTGGTATTCGGTTTGACTTTTAGGTAAAAACAAGTTTAACCAATTAGTATATTAAATCCATATTTAATATAACGCAGTGGAATTAGGGTTTCAAACTTTAACACTTTTAAAATTCCCAATCAGGATCATGGTTACAAACATACAAACACGGATATAATATTAATTGATTTAATCTACCGATAAGAAAAGATTATACCCTTTCGGTTAATGATTAATCGTTTGACACACCGAGGTTCAACGAACGATTGGTAGAACACGAACGAGTTCCTGGTTCACAATAGAAGCAGGAGGGTGGTTGACCAGAAGGCAACAAACTCCTTTTTCTTTTTATGCCTTCGACAAAAAAAAATAAATTCTTTTGTTTTTATGATTGACAGCAATCCCAACAAAAACCCAAAAACCAAGTGAAAACCAAAACTCCCTTTGGTGGTGTTCACGTGAATTCGACGTCAGGCACCCAGAAGAAAAAAAATTTGATTTTGGTGTGATGCGGCTAAGAAAATCAAATTAGGGATTCTTAAGATTAATCCTTTTAATCTTATATTAATCACTTTTAGATCCTAAAGCTCACCGAGTTAGTTTAGGTCCAATACACAACATCAAGCCCAACACCATTAGTTTAATTAAATAAGTAATTAAACTTATATAATTTATAACAATTATAAATTATAAATCCGCTCGTGATTACCAGTTAATCAAGTTAAGTGGATTTAATGTTCGTTGACCAAAGTGTAACTCTTACGGGTCACAGCTCGGTTAGTTACGTTAATTTATCGGGTCCGTACATATAAATCCAACACATACTACCTTCTTAAGCTTTTTAAATATATACAAATAAACCTTATGTTTTTATTTGTTAACTAAAAAGATCCATAAGCATTTAAAATTAAAACAACTATAAACATCACAGAATCATTATCATTATCATCATCAATTTATGTTTAAAAATCAAATCAATACGAAATATAAGCCTAAATAGCCATAGTCGAACGAAAACTCAAACTCTATTAAAATAAGTATAAAATCAAAATTAATTGAAACCAAACATTCTTTTAACCTCTGCGAAACTCTCTGCGTAAACCAAAGCTATTCACAATCTTAAGCACATCAAGAAAAAGGCCTTTAAGAGCTCAGCGGTTCAACTTCAGTTCATCAAGCAACGAACACGAATTAGTTAGCTAAGATAGGTGTTTCATACACCATTACACTTGTTTTTGTTCAAGGAATTAAAGCCCTATGTTTGTAACAACGATCAGGCCTCAGTTCAATCAAATTTGAACAAAGATGAATTAGGGTTCATAAGACTAAATCTGATTTTTGATGAATTTATATTTTATATTTTGTAGAGGGGGGTATGACAAGTAAGAAATGATATGTTTAGTAGAATTTAAGGTGGAAATAATGTTTCGTGCATTTTGGTTGTGTTATAATGTTGAAGGGTTGATTATGACAAATTTATATTTTATATTTGAAGTGAAGGGTATAACAAGTCACAATGTGGGTATATTTAGCCTGACCCTTTTTTTAAGCGATATTCTCAACCAAACCCTCCCATAGCCTAACGGTTATGAAACTTGGGCGATAGATGGAGGGCAAATCTTCAAAACCTGCTTATGTCACCTAAGAAAGTGTTTATCCATTTTTAATATTTTAATCTTTTTTAATATGTATAATAATCTAGAGAGAAATTCCATAAATCCAAAAAATTATATTTAAACATTTTAAAATTTTTGTAAACAATTTCAGAATATATTTGAATGATTATGATTATTATTACTAAATTGTTGAAAATAATTGGTAAAAAATATTATAGCTTCATCCAAGTTATAAAAAAAATAAAATTAAAAAACTCAAGGGAAACTTAATTTGATAAAATTATGAATATTTTATGAAAATTAAAATTTATCATACAAATATTTGCTATTAATTTTTTTTATATAACACATTAATCTTCATTATCATTTTATAAAATTTACATAGTACCTTATTTTATAAAATATTATCAAATTAAAATTTAAGTTTATACAACTATTTTAAGAGTGTAATACTTCATTTGAACAATCGTATAGTATTTATAACATATTTTATTTAGAATTATTTAAAATCTTGATAAATATTATTTCAATTATTAATTTGCTACAAAATAAAATATATTTCTTATGCTTTAAGTATTTCAAGTAAATAAAATATTAATTTTACATTCTAGGATTTGTCTATAAACCAGGTTAAAACATGTGTATTACACAGCTTAAATAAATGAATTATATAATTATTTATTTTAAATAATGTAATATATATTTTTCAAAGATGTTTAATAAAAAAATTATAAAGTGATTTATGAGATGATCATATTATTTACCAAAGTTAATGAAATAATCAATATTTAACAGAAGAGATATGCGGAAAAATACAAATTTAATAATATTTAATACGACAGAAAAGCGGGAAAAAAATTTAGGTGCTCCAAAAGTTGAAATGTGTCATACCCATACCTTTATTTAATATATAGTATAGATTCATTTAAATAGTCTAAATGAATCTTTTATATTATTTTTTAAATTTTAATTGGTTCAGAAAATATTATGGAGACTAGATTTACAATTATGATATTCTCTATTAATTCTTAGCCAAACTAATAAACTTACGTGGGATGAATAGACTTTTCCGTTGGGCGGAAGGTTCTCGGGGCGCGATATCGTTGTGATAATCGAAATGATCAGATTGTTTTCATGGCACATGATATATAATGAGAAATACTAACATGACACTGATATAGAATTACAAAGTTAAATTACACAATCCATGTTCATAATTTAACTAAGTAAATCTACCCAAAAAAAATCATAATGTTTCTATCTTGTATCTGCACAAGATTTACAACAGATGATTCACAAATATGTCATCCAAAATATGCAGGACACAAAAGTAAGCTATCGGTCTTCTATAAAGTCCCACTAGCTTATGTCCTGATGTCTGGCGACTAAACATGTTCGTCACCTGAGAAAACATGCATTTGAAACAAGTCAACACTAGGTTGGTGAGTTCATAAGTTTAGTAATTGAAAATACTTGTAAGTTGTCATTCGCAAGTCATTGTGTCACACACAATTCTTATTGTTATTGTCTTATCTTGTCTCACCGAATGTCCTACCATGGTTACACCTACAGATAGTATGTCATCCTGATCAAACATGCTTATATATAGGGCATATGTATCACGAATGAAGCCGCCAGCCCACCACACGCTTAACTGAACTCAATACCACTTGCATTGCAACTATGGATACCCATTTTCAACTCACATGTGTTTGTCTTAATTGATATCCAACCTGCTAATCTCGTATGATGTATTCTCATCCCACAGTGTTATACATATAGAATAAGAGTGTTTGAAGGGAATATGTTTCCATGGCCTAAGTTATTGTGATCCCTTATTATTTTAAGGAAAATAGATTAATTAAATCTTATCCTTATTAATGTACTCTAAATTGTAGGGTTAACAATAATTCACTTCTAATAATAGAAGTGACAGTTAACTCATTGATATTGTTCACAATATTGAATGTATAGAGCCTAAATGGGACCCATTGTGGTCCTCACATAATCAGACCACAACGCCTCCAATTTACCTCTACCCATTTGTAGTCTCCAAAGAATCAGTTCCTTCACAACGAATCTATTACCAGTAATATGACATGAGAGAAATCAACTCTTCAGTCTACCAGTTAATAGAAACGAAGGGTACAATTACAATTAGTGTCTGAAGATTAATATCACCATGTGTCGTTTACCAAACCTTACTGATGTAGCGCTATTACCGGTCATACGATACTAGCCAATGATATTGTTACAATTAATGTACCGACCTCACTCGTCTGTGGTTTATCAAACCTGTGGTACCACTACGCTATCGTCGGTTTAGCCTCTACTAAACGAATGGTAGACGATTTTTCTTTTAGGGACTTACCACTGGACATGAACTCATGAACACATACTTGTGATGTAATTCAACAGTCTTAATAGTAATTAATCGTTGTCTCTCATTATCATTGTCTCATTTTTATATGTTCTCACTTGAATGAGTGTACTATTTCACACTTCCAACTGGAGGTGATAGTCAACTCATTGAATGGTTGTAGATTTATTAAACAACTTTATGGTCAACATAAGTTAAACCACTACACTACTAAATCTACACCCCATTCGGTTCTTTAATTATGTCCTCTCAATGTCTTTAACAATGTGTTATAAGAACTAGTCTTAGTACACAATGTTAGTAAATATGGTGAATGATATCATCATGAAATTATGTTAACATGAATATAATTCTTGTTATCTCTTGTAAGTGTCTCAATGTTGTCTCATTGTTATCTCAATATTAATAACAAAGTGTTATAAGATCAAATCTTAATTCACTTATGTTATTTAAATGTTTGGATGATTTCATGAAGTTATGTTATCATGAAACATCCTGAAATTGTCACAGTTGTTATTGCATACACAAGCATACACATTGATCGGATAAAAGTGTGATAATAAAGATAAAATCTTTGTCATCTAAATCCCATGATATTTAAAATAATCTACTAAAACTTTTAATAATTTAAAAGAGTTAGCATGTTTCTCAGACACACATTTAAAATCAAAAGATTAGAAAAGGGGCATATGAACTCACCTTGTGTGACAACCAGTACCAGATCGTCCGGAAAGTCTGTACGGTACGTGTACTTTCACTATTTACTATGTGTAAATACAATGTGCAAACAGTTGTGTGACAACAGGACTAAGAGACACGAATAACAGTTGTGTGTAACAGGACTAAGAAAACAATTAACAGTTGTATGTGTTTAAATGAAAATTTAAATACAGTAAATACGACAAACCTTGTGAAACAACAGTGTGAAAACAAATGACAAAAACATATCGGTTGCGATCTGTTGTCCACAAATAACAGGAATAAGATGATCGACAATTCAGTGAGAAAACAATGTGAATTCAATGATAACAATGTGAAAGTAGGTAAGTTTAGTTGAGTCCGTTCGTGAGGAAATACAATTCAAAGAACAATTCAGTGTCGTTTACGAATAATGAACTAACAGTGTGTTTGTGTGGGTGACGATTCACACAAACATACCTGTGAGTTTAACATTCTGAATGATAACTGGAATGTATAAAACAAAAATCAGAAAATGAAACCCTCTTCGTGTTCGTTCGGTGACGATTCGAACGAATACGCGCGAAGGTGACATGATCTGACGAAACTATTAAAATAAACGTTTTCGATACAGTAAGTTAAGAAAAATAAATTTAAAATATTTACTAGGAATAACCACTTTTAAAATGTAAAAATAAAACCATTGTTATTAAACTCATAAAATATGTGTTTTACGTTCCGGAAACGTAACGAAAACAAGAACCGAGCAACCGAAACGAACCCGAACACACGCGGGGTATAAAAACCCATTTCAAGCATTAACTTCCCATTAAATTCATCCACCCACCTCCTTTCTCTCTCTAAACCCCGTTTCTCACCCTCTCTCTAGATTTTCAACACAAAAACCACTAGCTCTCTCGATTTTTAACCAAATCGCGCAAATTTGGTATCCACACGAAGCTCTCATCATCCTCTACACGAAAGTACAGACGATCGGCCTCAAAATCCACTGAATCGAAGGTAAATCGAAATGCATGTTACGAATTTCTAGGTTTGTCTTCCAACCCAAACAAAACCGAATTTTAGTCGGTTTTAAACACTTCTCTTTCAACCCTACACCTTTGGAACGAGTTCCGCATACACACCCACTGGAAAACCATCATGAATCTCGACTAAAACTCGTAATCATCATTTTGTTAGCTGAACTTCGAGCCGGCGAATGACCACGTGAAGTGTCACCATTCGGCCGAATGGCCATGGACCTAACGAGGCAACCCCATGGCCGAGTGGGTACCCAACTACATGGGCAACCGAATGACTACCAGGCGAATGGTGCCTTGTTCGTGTGACAGCCCACCTTCGGACGAGTTTCATTCGCATGACCACTTTATTCGGTCGACCACCCCATTCGCAAGACCACCTTATTCGGCTGAACCTCACCATTCACATGATCTTCCCTTCGCATGTTGGGTTGCACAACTAGAACCAGCCGAAAACTATAAGGAAGACGATAACATTGAACCATTTTCATTTAACCGCATACATCGACTAAAGTGATAACACGTTTTTACTATAAAGTTGGAGAAATTTTTTTATAAAACCAACTTGATAACATCTACAATCCTTTTTGTAAAATGTTAAGTAGCTAAATGTTACAATTGGTTTCTTATATTAACACTTTCAGATAAAGATAACTTGTTGGCTAACACCCAAGCGATATTCTAAGTTTAACTTGGAAAAAACCCTTAGGTAATGTTTGGTAGGTAGGAATGAAAGCTGGAATGGAATAACACATTCAAAAGGAATAAAAATTAACTTGTTTGGTTGGTAAAAGGAATGAAATCATCCATTCTTTTAGTCATTCCTTTCCATTTGAGATAAGGGTGATCCATTCCATACTTGCCCCCCCTTTTTATTTCATTCCTTCCGTGTTTTCTTATTTGTTTCTCTATTTTGCCCCTTCCTCCTGATTGTGAAGCCGTCATCTTCTCCAACTAAATCATGCACAAAAAATTCTTGATAGCGATCAAAGATAGTGATTCTGCAGCATACTAGATTGCTAATATATTGCTCGACGATCCAACATACTACATGGGAATCATTCAATCTGCGTGAGACACAATCATACCCTTCGGTAAGCTGTCAATTTTGATATCAAATTCATTGGAATATATTGAATTACCATGTTTTGTTTGAGATAAATTTCATCTTCTTTCAACATTGATATCAATTTTGGTAGGTTTCTTATGGCAAATACGTATGTATTGTATTTGATTTTGATTCCAACTAATACTTTTCTTAAGCATGATTTGTATAATCGAGAACCCTAATTCCAACAAATGCTTTTTTTTCATTGAATCCATTGACGTGTTCGGCACCTTAATTTCTACCTGCAACAGAAATAGCAACCTGCTTGTTTTTCATCTTAGAAACCTTACTTCATATTTCTTGGTTTTATTGAACCAACATGTCTGTATCTCGTTTGACAGCACCATGATAACCATAATCCTCCTTTATTGTTGCTTGCATTTGAATTAAAAAAATACAAAGCTTTCATTGATTGCTTATGTTTACCATTTTCTTGAAAGTTATACAGGGGCTAGGTAAAAAGGTTGTATTTTGTTCTTGTAATCTTAATAAACTTCATGTACTGGCAGATAACCATGTCATGAATATGGAATATGTACGAATTTTTTTTAATACAAACCAGATTATTAAAAAGGTCCATGCAATTTTAACTTTCTCCCTTGGAATATTAAAAACTATATTCATGAGGGGAAGAGTTGTTTTTGCAGTTCATAAATCATATGCTATTATGCTATTTTCAGAGTTTTTATCATCTTGATATCATTTTATGATATTATGAAGCTATATATGATTTTCTATTTGAGCTATATACAGTTGGTGATTAATGTACTATACAAGGATTTTAGACTTCCTAATTAAAACCCCTTTTTAGCTTATTATGATTTATAGAACAATAAATTACAGAGCAACAAACTTTCAAAAAGGATTAGCTGTGATTGTCCAATATAAGCTATTATTTTCTAATCCCATTGAACTCTTTTAAGTAGTGTTGTTTTCCTTATTCAAACTAGTTAGGTGATTATTTAAGTAAAAACTTGTTATGCTCATGTTAATGTTAGGTGTTATATTCCTTATTTGAACTACTTTGATGGTTCATGATGTTTCCAACTTGATTATGCTACTGTTAATATTTAAAGTTTAGTTGAAATTATTTTCGCAATATGAGTGGAGTGTGGAATGATTATGTCAATTTGACATGATTCTTAATTGGTCAATTCTATATTGCAGTTATGCCTAGATTTAAATTGAACAGACACAATAAACAAAAGAAGCTAGCTGCATTTTGTGCGTTATGGCTTCATATACTAAACATGATTAGTTGGTATGTTCGAGCAGTTCATACGGTTGTTGGTATACGTTTAGATATGAGTCCAGATTTACTTCGCTACAGGATGTTCAACCCAGAGAGAAAAGAATACATGCATAGATTAGTTTATGAAAGTGATAACACATGTCTTCATCAGTTAAGGATGAATAGGCAAACTTTCGTGACACTTTATAATATGTTGGAAAGGGATGGAAAGTTGAAGGCATCTAAGTATCTCCAAGTCGATGAACAAGTTGCGATTTTCCTATATATTTTGGCACATCATGTGAAGAATAGAGTGGCAAAGTTTCAATTTCGTCGATCAGGAGAAACTATCAGTAAATATTTCAACAATGTGTTAAATGCTGTTATACGTTTGCAAAATGAATTGTTTAAGAAGCCAATACCGATATCTGAAGCTTCAACAGATGAAAGATGGAAATGGTTCAAAGGTTGTTTAGGAGCTATAGATGGGATACATATAAGTGTGCAAGTACCAGAGGAAGACAAACCAAGATACCGTAATCGAAAAGGAGAAATAACAACTAATGTACTTGCGGCTTGCACACCTGACATGCATTTCATTTATGTATTACCAGGTTGGGAAGGATCTGCTGCTGACGGTAGAATACTTCGTAGTGCTATAATCCGAGAGAACGGATTGCAAGTTCCTAAAGATAACTACTATCTTGTTGATGCTGGTTACACCAACGGAGAGGGATTTCTTGCACCATTCCGAGGTCAAAGATATCATCTCAACACTTGGCGCAATGGACATAAACCGGAAACGCCTGAAGAGTATTTCAACATGAAGCACTCAGCAGCAAGGAATGTCATCGAACGATGTTTTGGTGTTCTGAAGAAAAGATGGGCTATACTTAGAAGCCCATCTTTCTATCCGATTAAAACACAAAATAAAATTATACTAGCATGTTGTCTCATTCATAACTTTATTCGAAGAGAAATGCCATACGATCCTCTTGATGATGATGAGTTTTTTGACATAAATAATGATTCGGATGACGAAGACCTTGGCTCACATGCTGAAAATATTACAACAATTGGAACCTCAAATGAATGGACAAACTTTAGACAAAGTTTGGCAACATCTATGTTTAATGCATGGACATCTAGACATCATTGATATACTTAGATGTTTATGTTTTCAGTTATGTTATTTTGGCATTGTTTGTTAACTGGATTGTTTTGATATTAATTTGAATGTTTTTATGTGTTTGTTATATTATGCTTTTTTATTTATACAATATTTGAATGTTTTAAATTTTTATTATGGATAAAAAAAATTGATGTTTTGTGTGAAGAAATGGAATCACAACTTGATTTCGAAAGGGGTCGAGGAAAAAATAAAAGAAAATGGAATGAAAAAGAAGATGAGAAGCTTGTTGCAGCTATGCTTGATGTGCTTAATTCAGGTTTCAATTACAAATCAGATAATGGGTTTAAGCCAGGGTTCTTTAATGCAGTAGAGCAACAACTAGCAATCTCACTTCCCGAAGCCGGCATAAAAGCAAAGCCACATATAGAGTCACGTATAAAGACATTAAAGAGTGATTGGTCTGCTGTGCATGATATGTTAGCATGGAACAATACAAGCGGTTTTGGTTGGGATTATAATAATGACATGCTTGACGCTCCTCAGCCAGTTTGGCAAGCTTATATACAGGTAGTGTATAATGATCAATGATTGTAACTTTTAAAATAATTAATTGCAATTTATGAATACCTTATGTCAATATTTTTATGTTACATTTTATTAAATCCGATCATCATAATGTGACTTGTTAGGTGCACAAAAATGCATCAAAATGGAGAGGAAAGAAATTTCCTCATTACTGGGACTTATGTGTCGTATTTGGCAAAGATCGGGCCAATGGAAGAGATGCACAAACAGCTGCAGATCTTTTATTTGATATAAACAGAGAAGAAGAGCCTACTGAAGATGGATTAGACGATTTAGATGTTGCTCAGACACTAAACAACCCTTCATATGCTAATTCTAGAGAAGAATCAAGTACACAACAAAAGAGAAAAAAACGAAATAGTTGGGATCCTCTAATGAACAGCTTGAAAGAATCTGTAGAAATAATTGGTGCAGAGATTAGAGAGGCTACAAACACATTCAATCGAGTTTTTGGAACGGAAAGCAATCGAGAGGAAATGCGCAACAACCTTTTTGCAGAGATGAACAAAGTTGAGGGTTTGACTATTCGAGAGTGTGACAGGGCTGTATGTAAGCTTGCGCAAAAAGAGGAGTTGATGGTAGTCTTTTTTAAGGTTGATGAAGAACGCAAGCTTGGATGGGTCAAGAACATGCTTGAAGATACAACTTGACATGTTATGTTATTGCTTTTGAATTGTTTTTTTTAGTTGATAAAAACCATGAATGAATTTTAATTTTTTTAGTTCGAAGCTTTGTATTACTTACAAATTTTTTAAGTTGGAATTTTTGGATGATTAAATTTTATTAGTTAAAAGTATTTTATTATTTTGTAACATAGGTTATTAAAATTTGCAGTTAGTTAAAGTTGTAGAAATTGTTAAAATTTAATTAAATTGAGGTAGGGTTATTTATGTCTTTTTAATTGAGTTGTATTCCATTCTTTTGTCTTTTTGTTGTCAACCAAACAATAAGATGTAATGATTCATTTCATTCCTATAGGTAACCAAACAAAATAATGGAATGGTAATGTTTCATTTCATTCCTTTCTTCATTCCATTACCCCGTCCATTCCATTCCCCCTTTCATTCCATTACCTCATACCAAACAGACCCTTAGTTTTTACACTTAGAAAACAAGTTGATCTTCAAAATACCACCTTATGTTAAAACTATAATTCAAGACTAAAAGATTAACAACAAACACCTTAATATATTAACAGTTAACCTTAAACAGGTTAAGTGTTAATGTATCTATATATATATATATATATCACACCTCAATGAGACTCGGACTAAACAAACAACTATGAATACAACACATGATTGTGAACTCAGCAACATAACAACAACGAGCGCGTGCATTCTTGAGTCTTAGTCAACCGCTACAACAACAAGGTGAGTTCGTACGCCCCTTTTCTAATCTTTTGATTTTAACTTCAGGGTTTAGAAACATGCTAACTCTTTTATTTATTTAAAATATTTAGTATTTTATTTCAATCATCATGTGATATAGATAATACTGATTTTATCTTAGTTATCATATTTTATCTTATCATTATCATTACGTGTGCTTGTGTGTGAAATAACATGTAAAACATAACAGGTATGATATCATGATACATAACTTCATGATACGATCCCATCAAAATGAATGACACAATGCATCAAGGCTAGATCTCATAACGACGGGCTTATAACACTGAGACAACAAGAGTGATGCTCATGATAATATGATTTCATGATGACATCAGTCACCACATTTATTAACACTACGTATTAAGACAAGCTCTTATAACACGTTGTTAAAATCATTGAGAATACATAACATTGAGACAACATTTGAGACAATCACATGGGATATCAAGGATGACATCATGATAACATAGTTTCAAGATGTCATCCCTCGCATATGCTAACATTGTATGATAAGATGAGATCTTATGAGGCAATGTTAAAAACTAGAGATCATAGCATTTGTGATCATTGTATTTTGATTATACCAATACAACATATCAAGGATGATGGCACGATAACATAATTTCCTGATATCATCCAATCATTGAAACAACATAAGTGTATTTAAGATGTGATGTTATAACACTTTTTTATTAACACCGAGGTGATATTGAGATACCACTGAGAAAAGTACCTTAGAAGTGAATCGTTTACCATTTAAATAATTACTATTAAGCCTGTTTGTATTATATCAGAACAATCATGTGTTCATGAGTTCATGTCCAGTTGTAAGTCCCTTAGAAGTGAATCGTTTACCATTTAATTTAGTGTGACTAAACCGACGATAGCGTAGTGGTACCGTAGGTTTGACAAACCCTCGACGAGTGAGGTCGGTACGCTAATCGTAACATTATCATTGGCCGGTATCGTATGACCGGTAACAGGGCTGCATCAGTCAGGTTTGGTAAATGACACTTGGTGATAATAATCTATAGAAACTAATTGTAATTAAATCCTTCGATTCTATTAACCGGTAGACTAAGGGATTGATTTTCTCTCATGTCATATTACTAGTTTTAGTTTCGTTGAAGGCACTGAGAATACAAATAGGATAGAGGTAAATTGGATGCATTGTGGTCTGATTACGTGAGGACCACAATGTATCCCATTTAGGCTCTATACATTCAAGATTGAGAACAATATCAATAAGTTAACTGTCCCTCCTATCACCAGAAGGGATTTCGGTTAACCCTACAATTTAGAGAATAATAAGAAGGATAAGATTTGACTAATCTATTTTCCTTAAAACATTGAGGGTTTATGATCACTTAGGTTTAGATAACTTACTTCCCTCATACACTTTTATTCCACACATATAGAACTACGGATGATGAACTCAATTTATGGGTAAATATCAAATGGGGTTAACAAATTTGAGATAGAAATGGGTATCCACAGTTGTACCACAAGTGGTGTTGAATTTTGTGGAGCATGTGGTGGGATGTCAGCTGGGGCTTGTTCCCCTACGTAAGCCCTATATATAAGCATGCTTGATTTTGGTGAAACACTATTTGTAAGTGTAATTATGGAGAGGACATTGTGTGAGACAAATGAGACAATTATCAATAAGACTTGTGTGTAACATTGTGATTGTGAATGACAATAAATCAAGTGTTTTCAGTTACTAAACTTATGAACTTATCAACGTAGTGTTGACTTTGTTTAACTGCATGTTTTTCTCAGGTGATGAACATGTTTAGTCACCAATCATTCAGGACTTAAGCTAGAGGACTTTTAGAAGACCAAGCTTCATTTTGTGTTGTGCATACTTTTGAATGACAAAACTTTGAATCATCTTTTGCAAATTATGTGCAGAGAGAAGATAATTACTTTATGATTCGTCTTGGTAGATTTACTTAGTTAAATTATGAACATGACAATGTGATATAACTTTGTAATTCTATATCTATGTCATTTAGCACTTCTCATTTATATAACATGTGCCATGTAAACAATCTGATCATTTTGATTATCACAATGATATCGCGCCCCGAGAACCTTCCTCTCGACGGGAAAGTCGATCCAGCCCGCCGGCTTGGGGTGTGACACCATGTTGCTATAGTGGTTGACTAATAGTCAAGAAATGCACGCGCTCATTGTTGTCGTAATGATGTTGTATTCACAGTCTTGCACAAGGTGTCACACTAAATTAAATGGTAAACGATTTAGTGGTATTTAAGCTATGATTCTTATTTGATGTTCTTTTAAATCTGAGTTATTAACTGATTTCGTGTAGTGAAAATTACTCATTCTTGTGATATTCATAAGAATGACTCATGCTAATGGCCATTCATACGAATGAGTCATGCTAATGAGTATTCACACGAATTACTACATGCTATGACCATTCATACGAATGAGTCATGCTAATGACCATTCACACGAATGACTCATGCTAATGAGTATTCATACGAATGGGTCATGCTAATGAGTATTCATACGAATGACTCATGTGAATGACCATTCACATGAAATGAGTGGCTCATTCTTACGAGCCATTCGCCTAAAACAGGTTTCAGCCATGGCAGACGGCGATTTCGAGTTTTAGTCGAATAAATGGTGGTTTTGAGTGGGTATATGTGCGAAAACTCGTTTAGAAGGTGTATGGGCCAAAAGGGGGTGTTTAAAACCGGCTAAAGCCTTGTTTTGTCGGGGTTGTAGAAAACCCTAAACACCGAATGTTTTAGGTCAATTTACCTCTGATTTGGTTGTTCTTAGGCTTGATTTGTTGTGCTTTCGGATTCTAGATGTTATAAGCTTCAATTTGACACCAAGTTTGTCAAATTTGGTTGAGAAATCAAGATTTTGGGTTTGAATCTTGGGTGGGTTTTTAGAGAGAGAGAGAGAGAAAGAGAGAGAGAGAGAAAGACGA
Source organism: Mikania micrantha (assembly GCA_009363875.1). Taxonomy (NCBI): domain Eukaryota; kingdom Viridiplantae; phylum Streptophyta; class Magnoliopsida; order Asterales; family Asteraceae; genus Mikania; species Mikania micrantha. The sequence goes on from CM018681.1 coordinate 19,595,254, forward strand.
GAGTTAGAGAGAGAGAGAGGGTGTAGGTGAGTGTAATAAAGGGGAAAATAAAGAGTTTTAAGGTTTTTATACCTGGTTTCGTTTCGTTCGTTCGGTTACGTTTACGTTACGTTTACGAAACGTAACGCGTATTTTTCGTAGTTTAAATAAAATAGTTTTATTTATACCTTTTTAAGGTGGTTATTCCTTGTAAATGTTTTATAATTCTTTTCTTATTTTATTGTTTCGAAACGTTTATTTTATTTGTTTCGTCAGATCTTTTCGCCTTCGCGCGTACTCGTTCGAATCGTCGCCCGAACGACCACGACGAGGGATTCGGTTTCTGATTTTGTTTTCTACTTTTCAAATATCATTAAGAACGTTAAACACACATATATGTTTGTTTGAATCATCATCCACGCAAACACACTGTAATTTTATTATTCATAAATGATATTGACCTGTTGTTTGGAATTAAACATTCTCACTGACGGACTCAACTAAACTTAACTGCTTTCACATTGTTGAATGATTTTCCACTGTTTTCTCACTGAATTGTCGGCCATCTGATTCCTGTTATTTGTGGATATCACATCGCAACCGATATGTTTTTGCCATTTGTTTTCACAACTGTAATTTCACATTTGCTGTTGTATAATTATGTTTCAATTTTTATTGAAACACATACAACCGTTAATTGTTTTCATAGTCCTGCTGTCTCACAACTTTTTAACACATAGCATTTACACATAGTGAAAGTGAAAGTACACATACCGTACGGATTTTTGGATGATCTGGTACTAGTTGTCACAGTCTCCCCTTGTTAAAGGAATTTCGTCCTGAAATTTAAGCATCATTGTCTGGAACGCCTTCTTCTGTAAACATATGGAGATACTTTGTCTTCATGTGATCCTAATGCTCCGAGGTAAATTCTAGTCGGCGCTTGGAGTTCCAACGAACCTTCACGATAGGAATACGACTTCGTTTCAGTCTCTTGATCTCACAATCCATAATAACTACAGTTTCTTCGATGAAGTGTAATTGCTCGTCAACTTTTATCTCCTCAAGGGGTATGACTAACGATTCGTCAGTAAGGCATTTGTTCAGACTTGACACATGAAACACATCGTTTACCCCACTGAGTTTATTAGGAAGTCTAAGTCTAGTGAAGTTATCGAAAACAGATGGAGCTCACGAAGGAAATAGAGTTCACGAAATAGTCGAGTTCACGAAGTTCAACTGTTTCACGAAACTAGGTTCACGAAACCATGATCACGAACTGGTGTTCACAAAGATGAGTTCACGAAACATTGAAGTTCACGAATCTATAATTTTCGTGAACTATGTTTCCTTCATAACTCATTCAATTTTGCTCCATTGAATTCCATTTTGGTCTCGAAATACTCAGAATTGGAAGGCGGCTAACATATACAAAAATGAGTTTCCAATTCGGAGTATTTCTAAGGGTTTTAACCAAGATTCTCTCGGTTCATGGAATAAAGTTCTCGAAATCCTTTTTCTTCGATAACTTTTATTTTAACGGTCAAAAGTTCATAAAAATCTATACCTAGGTTCCTCTAAGGTAGATCTACAAGATGGTAGGTGTGACAAGTCTAAAAAGTGTATAGAATCGAAAATCGCCAAGAGAGAATGTCTGCGGTTCATGAAGTATGGTACTCGAAAATGACCCATTCACGAAGTATATATAGACAACGACAGTACAGGAATATATTTCGTGTACACCTTTTCGAGTACCAACTTTCGAGAAATGTATTTATTTAATTTTCTAAGTCTCATACGGAACTGATTGGGACCCTGATGCTTGGTAGTTGATGGATGAGAGAAGCACTACGTTCTTTGAAGCTGGAGTAATACCCATTAGCTGGCATGGTTTGGTGCTCTCTGTTATGATCCATATCATATGAACTGATGATGGATATCAACTCACTCAAGGTAGTCTTACAGATGTCCTTGGTCCTTTTGATGGTGGTACATTTGGAGTTCCAATTGTACAACAGAGAGTTTAGCAGCTTCTTATTGACCTCACACTTGGTCATTTCAATCGCTGCACTAGTGAGCTCGGTCATCAGGTCGGTGAATCATTTAAGTTAAGCCTCCAGAGTTTCACCTTTGATGTGGTTGAACAAGTTGAACCTTTGTCTCAGCATGTCTTTTCTGCTCTCTCTCATGTTTTCATTTCCTTCAAAGCGTTCAATCAAAGCATCCCGTAACCCTTTGGCAGTTTTGTGCTCTTTGAACACGTGATTAACCTTAGTAGATAGGGCCATAGTGATAGAGGCATAAGCCTTGTCATCTTTCTCTCTCAGCAGAATGTCGTTCTTAATGAACAACTCCGGGTCCTTAGGGATCAAACCATTCAATTCTCTCTCATACATGGGCACGTAAGGCCCTTCCTCAATTGAACGCCACAGTTTTGGATCAGTATACTTGATGAAGGACTGAAACTTGAACTTCTAGTCTTGAAAGTTGTCGCCGGAAACAAGCTTAGGCGGCTTGGTACCTGACCCAATCTCACTGTCCAGGTTCAGTAGGTTGGAAAGATTTGTCAAGTTCTTGGAAGCCATGAGAAGAAAATTCTCAGTGTCAGTTCACGAAGCCCAGAAGTACTCTAAACGTGATACACGAAACAGGCTACACTAAGTTCCCAAGGTTCTCGAAGTCCCCAAATATTTGAAGTTCCTATGGTTCTAAAAATTTTCATGTATGCGAATTCCAGGTACTTGAAGAGAAGTACACGAAACCAAGATCATGAAAAGCAAGTGTCACACCCCAAGCCGGCGGGCTGGATCGACATTCCCATCGGGCGGAAGGTTCTCGGAGCGCGATATCGTGTGATAATCAAAATAATCAGATTGCTTACATGGCGCATGATATATATATATATATATATACATATATATATATATATATATATATATATATATGAGAAATGCTAACATGACATGAATACATAATTACAAAGTTAAATTGGATTGTTATGTTTATAATTTAACTAAGTAATTCTACTTAAAAGAATCATTGAGTTTTCTATCTAATAACTGCACAAGATTTACAAAAGATGATTCAAAGTTATGTCATCCAAAAATATGCACAACACAAAATGAAGCTAGGTCTTCTAAAAGTCCTCTAGCTTAAGTCCTGAAGGTTTGGTGACTAAACATGTTCGTCACCTGAGAAAACATGCATTTAAACAAAGTCAACACTAGGTTGGTGATTTCATAAGATTAGTAATTGAAAGCAGTTGATTTATTGTCATTCACAATCACAATGTCATAAACAAGCCTTGTTGATAATTGTCTCATTTGTCTCACACAATGTCCTCTCCATAGTTATACTTACAAGTAGTATTTCTTCCCATAGAGTATGCTTTTATATAGGACATAGGTAGGAGAACAAGCCCCAGCCGACATCCCACCACATACTTAACAGAATTCAACACCACTTGCAATACAACTATGGATACCCATATCTATCTCACATGTGTTAATCCCATTATATATTCACCGATGGTTTGTGTTCATCACCCGTATTGTTATGTGTATAGAATAAAAGAATATGAGGGAGTTAAGTTATCAAAAATTAAGTAATGATAAACCCTCAATGTTTTAAGGAAAATAGATTTATGAAAATCTTATCCTTATTATTGTTCTCTCAATTGTAGGGTCAACTGTAATTCACTTCTATTGTTAGGAGTGACAGTTAACTTATTGATGTTGTTCTCAATCTTGAATGTATAGAGCCTAAATGGGGTCCATTGTGGTCCTCACGTAATCAGACCATAATGCATCCAATTTACCTCTATCCCATTTGTTATCTCAGTGCCTTTAACGATACTATTACCAGTTATATGACATGAGAGAAAGTTAATTCCTCAGTCTACCAGTCAATAGAATCGAAGGGTTTAATTACAATTAGGTACTGTAGATTAATAACACCATGTGTCGTTTACCATAGCTGACTGATGTCGCCCTGTTACCGGTCATACGATACCGGCCAATGATAATGTTATGATCAACATATCGGCCTCACTCGCTGGTGGTTTGTCAAACCTGTGGTACCACTACGTTATCGTCGGTTTAGTCGCACTAAATTAACTGGTAAACGATTCTCTTGTAGGGACTTACAATTGTACATGAACTCATGAAAAGATGATTGTCGTGATATAATACAAACAGTTTAATAGTAATCAATTGTTGTTATGTTTACCCATTGTCATCATCGCAAGTTGTCTGTTCTCAATGTTAAGTGTTCTCATAGTCTTTAACAAAGTGTTTTAGGAACTTGTTTTATTACAAGATGTTAGTAAATGTGTGAATGATATTATTATCAAGAAATTATGTTATCATGTTTATCATTCTTGTTATCACTTGTAATTGTCAAAATGTTATCTCATTGTTCATTCTTGTAAGAATAATAAAGTGTTATAAGATATAAACTTACAACTTGTGTTATTCTATTGTGTTGATGTAATCATGAAACTATGTTATCATGATTCATCCTTGATATCTCAATTATGTCATAATCACACAAGCATACATGAAATGATAAGTGATAATAAAGATAAAACAATATTATCTAAATCATCGTATAATTGAAATGTTGTACTAAAACTTTTAAATAATTAAAAGGATTAGCATGTTTCTCAGCCCCGCAATTTAAAATCAGTAAGATTAGAAAAGGGGCGTATTAACTCACCTTGTAGTTGAAGTGGTTGACTAACAAAAGAATGCACGCACTCGTTGTTGTTCTCAAAGTTGTTTTCACAATCCTGTATGGATTTCAATTGCGTGTAACTTATAAGTATAAGTTATGGATATATGTGCGTGTGTGTTAACCTTACAGTTATTTAACATTTATGGACCTTGGTTATTCGTTTATTCTTAGTTTTCTTGTGGTGTTATATATACTAACACTTAACCCGTTTAAGGTTAATTGCTAATATAGTGAAGTGTTTGTTGTTAATGTTTCAACCTTGAATTATAGTTTTGACCCTCGATGATATTTTGAAATTCAACTCGTTTTCTAAGTGTGAAGCTTAGAACATCACTTGAGTGTTACTCCTAAGTTAACCTTATTTGAAAATGTTAATGTAATAGCTAAATGATAAAGCTTGTTTACTTTACACCTTATGCAAAAAAATTTTTTAGGTAATACTAAGTTGATTCAATCATCCACCAACTTTGTAGTATTCATTCTCATGCTGGCCGATTCAACATCAACATGCGAATGGGATGCAAGTTTGGGCCGAACAAAGGCATGGTGCGAACGAGCAGCACTCTTGCGAATGAAGACTAGTCATGCAAATGGAGGCTGCGAATGGGACTTTGGTGGAAGGAGGGTTGCCGAACGAATGAAGGTCTTGACCAACTTGGATGGTCGTGCGAATGTAGTTCCCCGACCGAATGGGTGTGCCATGTGAAAGAAGCCATTCCGCATTGGCCATTCGGCCTAGATGGGTGGTTTCCCTTCGGTCGTTCGAACCAGGGTTTGTGCAGCCTCTCATTCTAACACCCATGACCTACCTATGGAGGACTACAAGTTCATACACCATTCTTAAGTGTTGTAGTGCAGTTTCCCTTAGGTTTTAGTGGTTTAAAACCAATTGGAGAGGTGGTTCGAATAAAGGGTTTTGAAAACCCTAAAATCGCAAACTTTGAGCTCAAATTTACCTCGTTTCAAGTGGTTCAAAGCTCCGATTTCTTGTACTTTCGTGTGAGGAATGTTGAGAGCTTTGATTTGGTAGCTTATTTGAAGGATTTGATCAAGAATCAAGAGAGTTATGGTGACTTTTGGTGAGGGAAAATCCTAGAGAGAGAGAAACCGGGTAGAGAGAGAGTGGAGGAGGGTGGATGAATTAAATGAAAATATAACGCTTGAAATGGGTTTTTTTACCGCGCGTGTGTTCGGGTTCGTTTCGGTTGCTCGATTCTGGTTTTCGTTACGTTTCCGGAACTAAATCGCCTATTTTACGAGTTAAATAAAATGGGTTTTATTTTTACATTTTTAAAGTGGTTATCCCTAGTAAATCTTTTAAATCTTGTATTCTATCATTATTAGATCATATATTCATTTCATTTCGTTTCGTCAGATCGTTCCGCCGTCGCGCACATTCGTTCGAATCGTCACCCGAACGAATCTGACGACGGTTTCACTTCCTGATTCTTGTTTTCTACTTTTCAGTTATCATTCGGAATATTAAACACACAGATATGTTTATGCGAATCGTCACCCACGCAAACACACTGTCGGTTCGTTATTCGTAAATGGTACTGAATTGTTATTTGAATTGTATTTCTTCACTGAAGGACTCAACAAAACCTGCCTATTTTCACATGGTTATCTCACTAAATTGTCGGCCATCTGATTCATGTTATTTGTGGACATCAGATCGCAACTGATATAATTCTGTCATTTGTTTTCACACTGTTGTTTCACACGAGTTGTTGTAGTTACTGTATTTAAATTTTCACTTAAACACATAGAACTGTTATTTGTTTTCTTTGTCCTGTTGTCACACAACGGTTTGCACATTGTAATTACATATACCGTACGGACTTGCCGGACGATCTGGTACTGGTTGTCATAGCAGGTACCCGAACTCAAGATCTCGAAATACTATACTCAAACTGAAGATCATGAAATCAAGTAGCCAAAAAGAAGTACACGATGTCTTGTACTCGAAATGCATTATGCGAATCCAAGTAGCCGAAATACAGTACACGAAAACTAGTACTCGAAACCCTGTTCTCCAAATGGAGTTCTTGAAAAATACTTGAAACATTCCAGATGAAATTTTGTGACACCTCGTAAAATTCAGGTCAACATTCATTTTATTTAAATGCTTATTTAATTGATATTTGTACACGGGGCACCAGAATTAGTTTAATTAGTGTGATACGTGGCATTACAGTACAAACACCGACACAAATACGATAATTACGGGAATTATCGCAACACGCACACACGTGTCAAAGAAAACACGAACGTTGGTGAATGTTGAAGCACAACGTGTAACAAAACATTAGAAACCACACGAAACGCTTAAACATTGAACTTGAAAGTTCAAACGAGGTTGAACGATAGCCCGTAAGAATGAAAACGGCGAAAAACAGGCTAAACCATTGAAATTGGGCCTATTGGGCTCTCCGTGGACCTGTCGCGGTACGCTAAGGACCCCGGAGAGGCCCATGGCGGTAGGGGATAGGTGGGCGGGGGATTTGAATCCCGAAATCCTTCGCGGTACGCTGAGAGGATCTTGGACCCTATCGGCTGTACGCGACGACGCCAGCACGCAAAAATCTTATAAAACCAAGATGTAATCATTCCTAGCCATCCTACTTTGCACTTCTCGAGCTCCAGGCCACTCATACTCGTCTTTTTCACCTGTAACTCAACTTTAAAACCCCTGGAAGCCATTAACACATCAAGAAAAGCTTGAGAAGAAGGACTTGAAGACTTGGAACAAGGAAGGAACACGCCAAGAGCTTGAACCAACCATGTATATTGATGATTTAGAATGATTTGGTGACATGTTGATGAGCTATGATAATGTCTATATGTAAAAATGCATGATTTATCTTAAATGGTCAAAATGGTGACATGCATGTACGATCCATGACTTGTGGAATGATTTTGGATATTGAAATGCGTTTGTTGATAATGTTAGAAGGGTATTACATGATTTGTTACCTTTGAAATGGTTAAAAATAGATTTTTGATGAAACTTACAATTTTTAGTAACTTTTTAGTTACAAAATGGTGAAATGGATGAGTTTATGAACATGCATGTATATGGATTTGTTGCTAGGATGATATTATGATGATTAGAATGCTTAGAAATTTATTTGGACTTGATTGTGGTCATATTGGGCCTAGTTGCTATTTTTAGTAACTTTTCAAGTCGAAATGTTGATAGCCGATGATTTGAACTAGATTGACATGCTTAGACGATGTTAAATGGTTGTACATGATGATATATGATATGATGATGAATTAGATATGTTTAGGATGATCGTAGGGATGAAATCGTCATAGTTACTATTTTTAGTAACTTTATTTCTAGAAAACTCTATCTTTATGTATAACACATGATTTGCAAATGCTAAATGGCTTAATATGATTCAATATGATTATTTCATGATAAGTTAAATGGTTTCCGATGATATTCTTGCTAAATATAGAAACTTTCCTTTTTAGGAAACTTTAATGTGTAAAAATGACTTATGTGTTTATTTGACTACTTATGATAATGTGCTATGTGTTAACATGATCACGTAGGACTAAGGAACATGCTAGAATTTTAAAAACGCTATGTGTTATGGAACTTTCTATAAATGGAAACTTACAATATGTGGTAAGCTGTCCATGAACGCGATTTGCGCGTTTCGCACACGACGAGCACAATCACGAATGTTACATGAATCACAACCGACACACGGTTCACCAACGGCTCGTTGACTTGACACGGTCAAAGACGGTCAATGTGGACCGTCATAAGCAAACATGTTCAATGTGGACCAACATGGACAAACATAACAACCGAGGGTTGTTGAGGACAAACACGAGCACGACACGAAACACAGTCACTTACACGAACTCACGTATGATATACGATATAGGTAGCCGGTGACTGACTACTCTACGATGCAGGAGTTACGCTATCTATCTGATTTTTCACTGAGGTGAGTTTACGGCCCCTCTTTACTCTTTTGCAAACTTTTCAAATAGGGGGAGAATACTTTTTGAATCGAGACAAACATTATTACTGTACAAACATTATTGTGTATGCTGGTTTATTAGACAAACATTAAGTGTTGTAATCGTAACAACCCCTCACAAAGTCTTACCGTTAATGTATAAACAACGAGGTGAATTTCAATGGATCCGTTTGGGTGTGACGAACCCCGCGTGGCACAATACTGACTGGAGGTCGGGACACGCGAAATCTCGACCTATCTAGCTATATTATTACGAGACATAGCGGAGGCAAGGACTAACAAGTCTAGTTCGATAGTGACGCACTGACACTTGGACCCTAGGGCTCGGTAATAACATTATAATAAAGAGAATGACATGTTTTCTTACTATATATGTATATCAAAACCTGTGAACTCACCAACCATTGGGTTGACACTTTTTCTTAAACATGTATTCTTAGGTAACTAGCTGAATGGCATATGGATAAGGAATACACTTAGGGAAACGAGCACAGGACCCTCATGCATTTTACATTATGTCATTTGATCAAACAATCTTATTTTGTTATGTATTAATAACTATGTAGTCTCTGACAATTTAATTTCCTCTGCGTAATGATTATATTCCCGCTGCATGATTAAACAACTATTATTCCGCTGCAAATTATTTTGTTAACACTTTTGACAAATAATGTATTTTGAAAACGCATATAGAGTTGTTCTATATGACCATGGGCTGCGATTCTGGCCACGTCACACCCATGTGGACTGACACCACACGTGGAAATTTGGGGGTGTGACAGACTGGTATGAGAGCCTTGGTTATATAGAACTAGGTTTGCATGTAGTAAACTTAGACTATAGTCATTGCTCAACATTAGACACAACACTTAGATAGTGCACAATAATATGCTATTATTGACTGTTACTTACTGATTTAAGAATTACAGGATGGCCAACAATGAGAATACTGGGAGGTTGTGGACCTCGAAAAGGGTGACTTTGATAAGGATCCCGATGAGGATCCTGAGGAGGACCTGGACGACGGTCCAGCGGACAGTGGAGATTCCCACTCCACAGTTGCATCACACTAGTTAGATTCTCCTATTTCAGTTTACTTTACTTTACTTTTTGTACGCCTATATGAGCAGGATGTGCTCATCCAAAATCATTTTGTTATATTCTGCTTTGAAAAATCATTGTACTTCAAGCTGATATTAATGAAATGATATTTTGTCTCATTTACTGTACTTTTTTATTATGGTTGCTTACTAACATGACATCTAACATAACTCCTGGCTAACACTCTAACCCATGATGACTAACACTCTATCCCTTCCATATAGAAACCGATTATGACTGGAAGAGGAACACACACCCGCCACCCCAAGCGGCCGATCGGTTCGGCAGTCATCAAAATGATGGTTGACCGAAGGGTTAGTGAGGCAATCGCTGATTATGAAGCGAGCAGACAGCACAGTGAGACAAGCGGAACTAACCACGGTACTGGCACTTGCTTAACCTGACTGACATAGTGTAGTTAACACCCTCACTAACACATATCATTGGTTACTGACAAACAGGATCTCACGGGAGCACCAACAAAGGATGCTCGTTTAAAGCATTCTTGAGCTGTCACCCGCACAACTTTAAGGGAACTGAAGGTGTGACACGAGGCAATTTTAGGTAAATTGAGACTCTTACATCCTTTACATTTCACATTCATACTTGTTGCATTTCATTTAATTATGTTTGATTAGAGGAGCCACACACACACAATTGCGAAACGATAGTTCGAGGAACTATCGAATTGTACATTGTACATTGGTTTTGGAAAACCAAGCATGTCAAACACAACACTAACGCAAAACAATAATTCGGCGAATTACTGAATTGTGCATTACACGTTGATTAGGATTAATCAAGTGTGCAAATACTTCGTAAGACACAAAAACAAACTATCGAAGATAATTCAAGGAATTATCAAAACACACATACGAGTCTCACGAACGTTGGTGATCAATCAAACTATGTGTTATTACTGTATTATGTTCTAAACATGCATTAGATGTTTAGGATAAACGTTGGGAATCGAGTACGAGCGAAATCGAATCGACGAAATCGAAAAACGGGAAAATGGAACCATCGCGGTACGCGAAGACCCCCTGGCGAAAGGCTTGGCGGTACGCGAAGCAAAGCGGGAGTCGAGGCTCCCGAATTCGTCAGCGGTACGCGAAGAAGATTTTGATCGGCCTTCGCGGTACGCGAAGGCCATGAGATCAAAATTTTTATAAAATCAACCCCAACTCATTTCCACTCGGTTTGTAATCCACCCGAGTTCTTACACACATTATCGACAAAACCCACCGGAAACCAGCCCCAAACCTTTGCATACATCCCCTAAGCTAATCCTCTACATTCTTCCGGTTCTTGGAAGTCTTGGAGCTTGAGAAAGGACCCAAGAAGCTTGAAGCAATCACGAACCACTAAATCTTCATCATCAGAAGTTGTTGCTACCCAACCTTAGTGGATCTTAGCTTCTAAGGTAGTTTTACATGTTTATTGATGGTTAGATCATACATGCACAATGTAAAAACTCACATGCAAGTGTGTTTGAGCACATGCAACTCCATGTGACTATTGCACAAGAATTTCTTGGTGATTTGATGAGTTATTTGATTTAGATCTACTGATTTTAGAGTCTAGAAATGTTAGATTTGAGTTTGGTTGAGTTATGTTTGATTTGGTGATGATTTTGGTACACTTGCCATAAAAGGAAACTTTTATGTTGCGAGTCATAGATTTGTGATGATCTAGACATGTTAGACATGTCTAGATGTTGTCAAATGCATATTGAGGTGTTTAGAAACACATTTGGGTATTTGATTTTGTCAAAAACATGATGTTTTACAAATCAAAAGAGGGCTTTTGATGTTTCTGTATGTTTTGGTGAACTTTGATTATTGAAACATGTATAGAAATGGTTTTTAACATATTTGGAAACTTGGATTTGTGAAAACGAGCTTTTAAACAAGTACTTACTATTTTAGTAAACTTTAATTTGGTAAAATGGCATAAATGGTAATTTATACACAAACGACATATTTCAAGTGTTTGCATATGTTTTTACAAACATACTAGAGTTATTAGTTTTATGAAATGGGATTTCATAACTACACTTTCCTAAAATGGAAACATGCCAAAAATGGTAACTTTTACGAGTCTTACACGTCACCTAAGTGAATATTGTACGATTAGATTCATAGGATGCAAGTAGGTGTCCTACTTGTATTTATGACACATTGGATGGTCATAACACAACAAACGTGTCACCAACGATTCGTAGAGTCAACACCAGTCAATACACACACACACTCGGTTGAGCACATCGACACTGGGAGTTGTATGGGATACAACGCACCACAAAACACATACTCACACCTGTATGGTTATAGGAGCTTACTAGCAGGACTGCTAGCACTCGCAGGTAGCGAGCACTCACAAACCAGAACTGCTTAATCAGGTGAGTTCACGGCCCCTTTTTTTACATTTTCTACCTTTGGGGGAGAAAACATTGCATACAACTGTTTTTGAACAACAACATAATTTTGGTTACTTTTGTACATGCTAATATCGCGTATATGCATATGTGTGGCATTCTTCCACAAATCTGATAAGTCCTCATTAAACACACCTCGAACCGTTAATAGCGCGTTGCGCTTAGTGTGTTAATTCTGAATAGTACTATTTAGGCCTGACAAGTCCCGCTGTTGCGCGCCGTTTGGCCACCCCGACTGGAAGTCGGAACAGTGCAAAATTGACCAAACAACATTGCCATATATTGGATGGATATGGTGAGAGGCAGCATGTTAGCTTCGGTTGCGAACCCGCATATGGTATAACTCATATTGACTAGCTATCAATGGATATTGCATGGTATTGAAATGTAGACCTACAAAACACTTACGTTAAACATTTGATGTTTATTGCTGACATAAAACCTGTGCTCTCACCAACCTTTGCGTTGCCCTTTTTCTCGCTTCTCAGGTAACTAAGACACGCACAAGAGGAGTTAGGATGCTAGGATGGAGTCCATGCATATACTTAAGTGTCTTAGGCTCATGAACAAATATTACCATTTGGTTGTGTTATGTATTGTTTAAACATCTTTAATCGCTTCCGCAAACTTTAAAATTATGTCATTTTAAAAACTATTTTATAAACGCTTCCGTAACTTATGTATTCAATTTTTCTTGATCTTATTAAACTTCCGCAACTCTGATTTTAGTAAATTGTTTTATCCAAGCTATTGGATGTACGTATACAATCAAACATGCAGGTCTCGCAACATGGTAACTGGAGACTATGATCCTGCCAGATCAGTCGTGTTCGCGCCCTCTTTCAGGTCGGGAAGGCCGGGGTGCGACAGAAGGAGCAATGGGACTGCTCTGAAGGATTGAGAAAGTGGAATCGGTGTTTTCCATGTCTGACTGTTCTGAGGAGAACCGAGTGAAGTACGCCACTGGAACTTTGGAGGGACATGCCCTCACGTGGTGTAACTCTCACGTCCAAACCTTAGGACTGGAAGCTGCAAACTCCATTAGCTGGGAGGAGTTTACCAAAATGCTCCATGAGGAATACCGTCCTAGGAACGAAATCAAAAAGGTCGAGGAGGAATTCTGGGTGCATAAGATGTTGGGCTCGGAGATCGAGCAGTATTGCACACGGTTCCACGAACTGTGTAAGCTGTGCCCGGGAATGGTAACCTCGGAGTACAAAAAGATCGAGCAGTTCATCAACGGACTGCCCGAGCAAATTCAGAGCATGGTCACAGCCTCTGACCCGACCCAAATTCAACCTACAATCCGACTGGCACACAAACTTATCGATCAAGCGGTAGCTCAGGGAAAACTACCCAAAAGAGGTAAACATTTGAAACCTCAGGAAAGCCACAAGCGCAAGTGGGAACCCAGCGACCACCAGACCAATTATTTACACCAACAACCGTAAAGATCTACCCCAGCAAGAGCCTTTACTGCCACCCAACCCGATGATAAGGGAAAGGGTGTATACCAAGGGAAATACCCTCGGTGCAACCGATGATCTTATCAGCACTTTGGGCAATGCGAGAGGTACCGTTGTCTGAAGTGCGGACGACATGGCCACATGGCCAAAGACTGTAGAACCAAGCTACCTAACAACAACAACCCCAACTACAACCAGAATAACAATCAGAACACTCTCAAGGGGTGTTATGAATGTGGAGAAAGTGGGGACACATGCAGAGGGATTGCCCGTAGTTGAAGAAGGCCAAAGGAGGTGCGGCGAAGGGTCGAGCTTTTGTGATTGGCTCGGGAGAAGCCAAAGACGACCCAAACATCGTAACCGGTACGTTTCTTTTAAATAACTTCTATGCAAGTATATTATTTAATACCGGTGCCGATAGGAGTTTCATAGCTAGGGAATTTAGCAAACTGCTTGATGTTACCCCAACACCACTAGATTATAAGTATAATGTAGAGTTAACCGACAGCAAACTGATGGAAACCAACACGTCTTTCGAGGATGCGTCATGGTTTTGGCGGACCACGAGCTCGAAATCGACTTGATGCCGGTAACTCTCGGGAGCTTTGATGTGGTCGTTGGAATGGACTGGCTATCCGCAAATCAAGCTGAGATCGTATGCAATGAGAAAATCGTACGAGTAACGTTACCAAGCAGAGAACAGATCTCGATTCAAGAAGAACGACGAGGAATACCCTTGAACATCATATCTTCCATGAAGGCAAGCAAGTACCTACAGAAAGGGTACTCTGTGATACTAGCTCTTATTACCGAACAACCGAAACAGGAGAAGAAGATCGAGGACATCACTGTAGTCCACGATTTTCCTGAAGTATTTTCCGAGGACTTACCTGGACTACCACCGAAACGACAGATCGAGTTCCAGATAGACCTCACTCCCGGAGTAGCACCAATTGCCAAAGCATCATACAGACTAACACCAACAGAGATGCACGAGCTGTCTAATCAGTTGCAAGAGCTGTTAGACAAGGGATTCATCAGACCGAGCTTCTCGCCCTAGGGAGCGCCAGTCTTGTTCGTAAAGAAGAGGGACGGATCATTCCGTATGTGCATCGACTACAGAGAACTGAACAAGGTGACGATCAAGAATCGATACCCGTTGCCACAAATAGACGATTTGTTTGACCAGTTTCAAGGGTCAAGCTACTATTCAAATATCGATTTAAGATCGGGCTACCATGAACCAAGGATACAGGAAGACGATATTCCTAAGACTGCCTTTAGAACCCGATACGGACACTACGAATTTTTGGTCATGCCCTTCGGATTGACCAACGCACCAGCTGTATTCATGGATCTCATGAATAGAGTGCGCAAGCCCTATCTTGACAAATTCATAATAGTGTTCATTGATGATATCCTGATTTACTCTAAGAACCAGGAAGAACATGCTGAACATCTAAGGCCTGTCTTGGAATTGTTGAAGAACGAACAGCTGTACGTGAAATTTTTCAAATCTGACATTTGGATTCGCGAAGCTTAATTATCTTGGACTTTTGGTTAATGAGAAAGGAATACATGTAGACCCAGCCAAGATTGAAGCCATTAAGAATTGGGAAACACCAAAGACTCGAACCGAGGTGCGACAATTCCTAGTATTGGCAGGGTACTACCGACGATTCATCGAGGGATTTTCGAAAATCGCTCAGTCACTGACATCACTACCTCATAAGGACAGGAAGTTCGATTGGGGAAAGAAAAAGGAATCTGCTTTCAACTTGTTGAAACAAAAGTTATGCTCTGCGCCAATCCTATCCTTGCCGGAAGGATGTGATGACTTCATGGTATATTGCGACGCCTCGAAACATGGACTCGGTTGCGTGCTGATGCAACGCGAGAAAGTTATAGCATACGCATCACGAAAACTGAAGGTTCACAAGAAGAACTATACAACTCATGATCTCGAGTTGGGAGCCGTAGTGTTCGCCCTGAAGATTTGGTGACACTACTTATACAGCACAAAGTGTACAATCTTTACCGATCATAAGAGCCTACAGCTCATCTTCGATCAATAGGAACTGAACATGAGACAACGAAGATGGGTTGAACTCATTGGTGATTATGATTGCGCCATCAAGTACCACCCTGGCAAGGCAAATGTAGTGGCCGATGTGTTAAGCCGAAAGGAGACAACAAAACACGTACGAGCATTACAACTCACTATTCACTCCGAACTGCCACAACAGATCCAAAATGCTCAGTAGGAAGCTCTGAAAGTCGAAAACTTCACTCAGGAATCCCTACGTGGCATGGATAAACATCAAGAGGTAAAGGCCGACGGAGCCTACTACTTCCTGAGTCGGATCTGGATTCCACATCACGAAGGATTGAGGAACGTAGTGATGGATGAAGCACACAAGAGCCGTTATTCGGTACATCCAGGATCTGATAAAATGTACCATGATCTGAAGACGACTTATTGGTGGCCAAACATGAAGGCAGAAATAGCAACTTACGTAGGTAAGTGCCTAACATGCTCAAAAGTCAAGGTGGAGTACCAGAAGCCATCAGGTCTACTTCAACAACCTGAAATACCAATGTGGAAATGGGAGCAAATTTCGATGGACTTCATCACCAAACTACCTAAGACGGCAAGTGGTTGCGATACCATCTGGGTTATCGTAGACCGACTAACGAAATCAGCACAGTTTCTACCCATCACGGAGACTGAAAAATTATAAAAACTCACTCGGATTTATCTAAAGGAAGTGGTCATTCGACATGGAGTGCCAATCTTGATCATCTCTGACCGCGACAGCCGATTCACGTCGCATTTCTAGAAATCCTTACATAAGGCATTAGGCATGAGATTGGACATGAGTACCGCATACCACCCGCAGACTGATGGGCAGAGCGAGCGAACTATACAAACATTAGAAGACATGCTTCGCGCATGTGTTATTGATTTTGGCAGTAGCTGGGAGAATCATCTGTCGTTGATTGAGTTCTCGTATAACAACAGCTACCACACAAACATACAAGCTGCACCATTCAAGGCACTTTACGGACGTAAGTGTCGATCACCCATCTGCTGGGCGGAAGTTGGAGAAAGCCAAGTGACTGGCCCGGAACTTGTACATGAAACAACCGAGAAGATCGTGCAGATACGTAAGCGAATGGCAGCAGCTTGAGAGAGACAGAAAAGCTACGCCGACAAACGATGCAAACCATTAGAATTCCAGGTAGGAGACAGAGTTTTTCTCAAGGTCTCGCCCTGGAAGGGAGTTATTCGGTTTGGCAAACGAGGGAAGTTGAATCCCCGTTACAATGGACCTTTCGAGATCACCAAACGAATAGGCCCCGTGGCCTATGAGCTAACCCTGCCAATCGAGCTAAGCAGTGTACACAACGTATTTCACATATCAAACCTCAAGAAGTGCCTTTGTGATGAAACACTTGTCATTCCTCTTGAGGAGATACAAATCGACGAACAATTAAACTTCGTTGAGGAACCGATTGAGATTATGGACCGGGAAATCAAGAAGCTTAAACTCAGCAAGCTACCTGTCACACCCCGAGCCGGTGGGAACGGATCGGCTTTCCCGTCGGGCGGAAGGTTCCCAGGGCGCGATATCGTTGTGATAATCGAAACGATCATATTGTTTACATAGCACATGAGATATAAAATGAGAAATGCTAAAATGACATCAATACATAATTACAAAGTTAAATTACATAACAATGTTCATAATTTAACTAAGTAATTCTACCAAAAGAATCATTGTGGCTTCTATCTTGTAACTGTACAAGATATACAAAATATGATTCAATGTTTTGTCATATCAAAAGTATGCAACACAAAATGAAGCTAGGTCTTCTAAAAGTCCACTAGCTTAGCCTTTGCATATGAGTGACTACACCTATTCGTCACCTGAGAAAACATGCATTTAAACAAAGTCAACACTAAGTTGGTGAGTTCATAATATAGTAATTGAAAACCTTTATTTGTTCACATGCACAATCACAATGTATTTTTTGTTACTTGTATGTTTTTTGATTCACCCATTCACCCAATGGCTTCTCAATAGTTATATTCACAAATGGTATATCATCCTAGTAGTTATGCTTATATATAGGGCATATGTAAGGGAACCAAGCCCTAGCCAATATCCCACCACATAACTACTAGAACTCTACACTACTTGCAATACAACTATCAATATCCATTCTCATTTCACTAGTTCGTCTCGTTTGTTGATCACCTGTTATATCATGTATAGAATAATATAATAATAGGGTTCTAGTTATCAAACCGAAGTATAGATAACCCTTATACGTATTAAGGATATTAGATTTACTTAATATGCTCCTTGTATTATTCTATTACTTGTGGGGTTAACTGTTGATCACTTTTAAATATTAAAAGTGTTATTTAACCACTTGTGATATGTTCTCAAATTGCCACGCATAGAGCCTAAAAGGAATCCATTGCGATCCTCACGTAATCATATTACAATGCATCCGATTTACCTTTATCCCGTCATGTGTTCTCATTGTTGTCAACAAAGTTAAATAAGAACTTGTCTTATTACTTTATGTTAACTGATGTGTGAATGATGTTGTTATCATGAAGATACATTATCATGATTATCATTCCAATTGTTCCATATGATCACCATGTTGTCATTAAGCCATAGTAAGAACTAGTCTTCCTACCCTTAATCGACTAAGGTGGTGGATGATAGTTGTCCATGTAGTCACCATGTTGCCATTAAGCCATGGTAAGAACTAGTCTTACCACTCTTAATCCGATCAGGTGGTGGATGAGAGTTGTTCCATATAGTCACCATGTTGCCATTAAGCCATGGTAAGAACTAGTCTTACCACCCTTAATCCGCTCAGGTGGTGGATGAGAGTTGTTCTATGTTATCTTGTAATATGTATTGAGTTGTAAACTAAGCGCTATAAGTACTTGTCTTATTACACTTAGTTAACTCTAGTGTTGAATGGTATTAAGAAGATATGTTATCTTCAAATCATTCAACTGTTTTGTTGTTGTCATCATGTTTCCCTGTGATATACTCTTGCAACTATGTTATTCTAGTGTGTTCCTGTCATGTCATAATTATACAAGTATGCATACAATGATAACTGATAATAAAGCAAGCAGTAACATCTAACCATAATGTAAGCAATATGTTAAATATAAAACTTTAAATAATTAAAAGTTAAGCATGTTTCTCAGCCCCGAGAGTTTAAAATTAGTTAAGATTTGAAAAAAAGGGCCATATGAACTCACCTTGTTATTGAAGTGGTTGACATAGCTTAAACAAGAAGTGCACGCGCTCTTGATTGTACTTGTAGTTGGGTTCACGATCCTGTATAGATTTCATGTTGTGGTAACTTATAAGTATAAGTTGTACGGATTTGTGTGCGTTGGCTAACACTCATGAGTCGTGGTCATCATTCGGCCCGATTCGCTTACTAAGTATCTAAATAGCTCTTAGCCCGTTTACTTAAGGTTCATGTACTTGATTTATTTTAGTGTTATAACAAAAAGGAGTACTAAGTAATAAAACTTTGGTTTTAGGTTGAATGTTAACAACCTTTAACAACTTGTAGCTTGGTTTTGTGTCATCATTGTTCTACTTGTCTTGTCACTTTGAAACCATTTGTTAACACATTCCTAAATATATTATTTTAGGTTTTAGAAATCTAATCAAATCCTTACCATATTTGCATTAAAATTGATAATTGACGTATAGTTAATTGTATGTTAACACTTAACATTTGATTTCCTATGTTAGTTTGCACCTTAAATCAAATGGGCCGGTCGTTAAATGGAACAGATTATTTACATGGGCCGAATGAACCATTGGGCTTTATGTACGTGTGAGAGCCGGATGACTAGGCCGAATATCAACTGTTGGGCCAAATGGTTGCACTAAATGAGATTGGGCCGAAACACATGATCTATTTTCGTGCTAATCTTGGGCCTGATCAGATTTATGTGGGCCGAAAGTGATTTGCTGGCTTCGGGATGTCTTAGCCGAGGGTTTCTAAGGTGGTCAACTAGCGGCAGCCGCATGAACATAGGTTTGGCCATCTAGGGGCAGCGAACCTTTTGGGTTCAAAGGTGACTAGGTTCGGTGGCTTCCATGCTCGCAAGAAGGAAGGTTCGCCCAGTAGGGTTCGTTGAAATCTGGTTCGGAGCAGATTACATTCGCAACATCCAGAGGTTCGGCCAAAATGGCATGAAGATTCGGTCATGGTTTGGAGCGACCTGAGGGTTCGTTTCGGTTCGCGGTTTCGTTGCGTTTCCGGAACGTTACACGTAATTTTACGTGCTTTAAATAAAAAGAATTGTTATTTTATTTTTTTGATGAGTTTCAAAATTGTAAAAATATAAAATATTATATTTTCTTAATTTATCATTGTTCGTGTCGTGTTTCGTTTCCGTTTCGTCATAACGCGTCACCATCGCGTGTATTTGTTCGAATCGTCACCCGAACGAACACGACGATGGTTTTGCTCTTCGACTTTTGTTTTCTACTTTTCAGTCACTATTTCAGAATGTTAAACTCACAGATATGTCTGTGTGAATCGTCACCCACGCAAACACACTGTCAATTCGCTATTCTGAAATAACACTGCAAATTGTGTTTGAATTGTGTTTCCTCACTATCGGACTCAACTAAACATCCTGTTATCACATTGTTTTCACACTGATTTGTCGACCATCTGATTCCTGTCATCTATGGATATCAGATCGCAATCGACTTGTTCTTGTTATTAGCTTGAACACTGTTGTTTCTCTTGTTTCGTTATATTATCTATACTTAGGTTTTCACCTAAATACTAACAACTATTGTTTATATGAGTGTTGTACTTACAACATTTAAGTTTATACATAAATACGTACAACTGTTTCTTGTATTTCGAATTTTGTTAATACAAGTACTGTTGACAAACATGTATTTACACATAGTAACTAGTGAAAGTACACATACCGTACGAACTTGTCGGACGATCCGGTACTGGATGTCATAGTCTCCCCTTGTTAAAGAAATTTGTCCCGAAATTTAAGCATCAAAGTCAGGATCTAATTCTCGAACAGGTGGGGATACTTTGTCTTCATGTTGTCCTCGTGCTCCCAGGTAAATTCTGGTCCGCGCTTGGAGTTCCATCGAACCTTTACAATAGGGATACGGCTTCGTTTCAGTATCTTGACTTCACGTTCCATAATCTCTACAGGTTCTTCAATGAAATGTAGTTGCTCATCAACTTGTATCTCTTCCAATGGTATGATCAATGTTTCGTCTGCTAAGCACCTCAAACGGTCCGACATACCTTGGTGCTAGTTTGCCTTTAGCCCCAAAACGAACTACGCCTTTCCATGGGGACATTTTCAACATAACTCGGTCACCCACATCAAATTCCAAAGGCTTTCGCCGTTTATCTGCGTAACTCTTTTGGCGGCTACGTGTTTCCTGTAATCGTTGTTGTATCTGGGCTATCTTATCAGTAGTCTCCTGAATAAGTTCAGGCCCAGTGATTCTGTTGTCTCCCACTTCGGTCCAACAAATTGGAGACTGACATTTTCTACCAT
Source organism: Mikania micrantha (assembly GCA_009363875.1). NCBI lineage: Eukaryota > Viridiplantae > Streptophyta > Magnoliopsida > Asterales > Asteraceae > Mikania > Mikania micrantha. The sequence goes on from CM018681.1 coordinate 19,616,584, forward strand.
ATAGTGCTTCAAACAGAGCACATCCAATGCTGCTGTAGTAGCTGTTGTTGTAGGAGCACATCCGGATGGTATTTGATCACACAATCGTAATCGTTCAGGTGTTCAACCCAACGTCTCTGTCTCATGTTAAGCTCTTTCTGATCAAATATGTGCTGTAAACTCTTGTGATCTGTGAAGATAGTGCACTTGATATCATACAAGTAATGCCTCCAAATCTTTAAAGCAAAGACAACAGCCCCGAATTCTAGATCGTGTGTTGTGTAGTTCTTTTCGTGTATCTTTAACTGTCTTGAGGCGTAAGCAATGACTTTGTCTCGTTGCATTAAAACACATCCGAGTCCCTGATGGGAAAAATCACAGTATACCACAAAGTCATCATTGCCTTCTGGGAGTGTTAAGATTGGAGCATTGCACAATCTTTGTTTCAGTGTCTGGAATGCCTCTTCTTGTTTCTGAGTCCACACAAAAGGTTCACTCTTTTGTGTGAGTTTGGTGAGAGGCTAGGCTATCTTATAGAAATTCGAAATGAATCTCCGGTAATAACCTGCCAATCCCAAGAATGATCTAATCTCTGTTGGTGTTGTAGGCACATCCTAGTTCTTGATTGCTTCAATCTTGGCAGCATCCACATGAATACCATCACTGTTAATCACGTGACCCAAGAATTGAACCTCTCTTAACCAAAATTCACACTTGGAGAATTTGGCATAGAGTCGTTCTTCTTTCAGAAGTTCCAAGACTGTTCTAAGGTGTTGTTCATGTTCCTTCTCGTTCTTTGAATAAGTCAGTATATCATCAATAAAGACGATAACGAACTGATCTTAGTACGGCTTGCACTCCCGGTTCATCAAATCCATGAACACTGCCGGTGCGTTCGTCAGTCCGAATGGCATCACCATAAACTCGTAGTGACCGTATCGGGTACGAAAGGCCGTCTTTGGTATGTCTTCCTCTTAAATCCGTAGATGGTGATAACCTGATCTCAGGTCTATCTTTGAGAAGTACTGAGCTCCTTGTAATTGATCAAACAGGTCATCTATCCTCGGTAACGGGTACTGATTCTTGATGGTGAGTTTGTTGAGCTCTTTGTAATCAATGCACATCCTGAAAGTTCCATCCTTCTTCTTAACAAAAAGAACCGGAGCTCCCCACGGGGAAAAGCTCGGTCTGATGAATCCTTTGTCGAGCAGCTCTTGTAATTGATTGGACAACTCCTGCATTTCTGATGGTGCAAGTCTATAAGGAGACTTAGCTACAAGAGTCGCTCCCGGAATCAATTTAATTCGAAATTGCACCAATCTCTCGGGTGGTAGTCCCGGTAAGTCATCCGGAAACACGTCCGCATAGTCTTTCACAATTGGTACGTCTTGAATCTTGATTGTTTTCTTGTCTTTCTCTACCACGTGAGCTAGGAATTCGACACATTGCTTTCTGAGGTACTTGCAAGCCTTCATGCATGATATTATCTTGACACTGTGTTTCGCTTGATCTCCATGAATTTCCAAAATCCCATTGTTCTCCACTGGAATACGTAGTAGCTTTTCAGAATAGATGAACTCAACTCTGTTAAGAGATAGCCAATCCATTCCGACGATGATGTCGAAACTACCCAGCTCCAGCGGTATCAAGTCGATGGAAAATGTGTGATCACCAAGTGTTAGTGGGCAATTCCTAAGTACTGTGTCTATTGTGATTTGTTTGCCGTTTGCTATCTCAATAGTGTAAGGGGAGTCTAACAATTCCTCAACATAATTAAGATGGCATGAAAAATCGGATGAGATAAAACTCTAATCTGCACCAGTGTCAAATAATATGGATGCATAGAAGTTAGATAAGAGAAATGTACCCGTGATTACGTTCGGGTCCTGTTGAGCAGCAACTGCTCCAATCTGTGTAAAGACGTGATAGGACTGGCGATTTCACTTTGGACGGAAGGTTAGGGTTTTGACACACGACGAACATGAAGATGATGAACAAAATCATATGATATATTGATAGAATCGAATAATTACATGATTGAATCCACATCATAAAAGAACATAGTGTTGCCGGGAAAAGATCGAGCATGATCTCTCCCCCTCTCATGCTCAAACCCAAGAACACACACAAAACCTTGAACCCTAAAATCTGGAAACTGGTTTATATAGGGACTGTAGCCCATTAGGGCGAATGGAGCCATTCGGCCCATCCATTCGGCCGAATGGAGCCCTTTACATTTTATCCATTCGCAGATGCTCCTGCGAATGACTCGGTTTTCAGTGTAACAACATACAAGTACATACATGTGATTACAAATAATCAAATACAAATCTAATCTATTCGAACAGCAGCGGACATCCAAAATATGCACCAACAATCTGAAAGGCTCGTCCTCTTGCTGCTGGAGCCCTTGGTTGAACTCTCTTGGGACAATCCCTAGAGAAGTGTCCAGGTTCACCACAAGTGAAGCATGACCTGTTATCAGCAGCAGCAGTAGTGGCTGCGTTGTTGTTTCTGTTCTGAGCCCTCGGGCTCCTGCATTGAGCTACCAGATGACAAAACTTCCCACAGTTAGTGCAGTGTCTGCACTTGATGCTTGGTAAATGATGATACTGGCGTGTATTGCACAAAGGTGCAGTGCCAGTGTAGGGCGTTCTGATCTGCAATGGTGGTGGTTGGTTGAGCATCGGTGTCTGAGTGGTCGCAGCGAAGTTCTTGACCACTTTTTTTTCTTAGCCGGCCTCTTATCCGGCTTCCTTGAAGTTCCAGCTTTGGCTGAATCAGCCTCTTTCTTAAGCGCCCCAGAGGCAACCATCACATCTGTCATTGTTGATGACAGACTAACAGCCATTTCCAGGGTGGTTGGATGAGCAGCAGGAATAAAACCTTGCATACAAGCTGGTAATCCCCCGATATACCGTTCAATTGTCTTTTCCAGTGTTGGCACTATATCTGGTGCCAATGATGCTAGCTCGTGAAATCTTCTGGTGTAGGCTAGATGCCCAGCACCAATCATAACAAGATTGAGTAACTCAGTCTCAACCTTTTTGAGTTCATTCCTTAGGCAAAACTCTGCCCACAGTATGGCTTTGAAGTCGTCCCAAGGCATTAACAGAGCCTCATCCCTGCCTCTGGTATGAACTTGAGCGTTCCACCAAGTTAACGCTCGTTTGTGGAATGAACCAGCAGCATACTTCACCTTATACTGCTCAGGACAGTTGCTAATCTCCATAGTTGTCTCCATCTTCTCGATCCATTGGATCAATCCGACGGCTCCTTCACTGCCGCTGAAACTCGGTGGCTTGCATCCCACAAAGTTCTTATAGGAGTAGTCTTGATGATGCCTGGTATTTCCACTGCCTTCTCCCGATGAGTTGGCGATGTTACTATTGTTGCTGTTAATCCGGTTCATCATCTTCGGGATTACATCCCTCAATTGACTGGTCAGCAAAGTGGCCAGTGCTATAGTTGCAGGATCCAACTGATGAACAGGCGGTGGCGGAGGTGGAGGTGGTTGTGTAGGAGAGTCAGAAGGTGAAGGTGTAGATGAGTGCAGTGCTGAATCATGTGGTGGTGGTGGCAGCATAGCTGGTGGTGGTCTTCTCGGTGGCATTCTGATCATAACCGAAATAAAATCGGTTAGTGCAGTAATCAGATGCAGAAGACACATGCAAAGAGAGTCCTATGTCATATGATCTCTACATGAGGGTCCCTAGGTTATAGTCTAGGCCAAACCGTTTAAGTAATATGACCTATATTTCTCTATAACCATGGCTCTGATACAAATCTATCACACCCAGAGCCGGCGGGAACGGATCGGCTTTCCGATCAGGCGGAAGGTTCCCGGGGCGCGATATCGTTGTGATAATCGAAACGATCAGATTGTTTACATGTGGGGTTAACTGTTGATCACTTTTAAATATTAAAGGTGTTCATTAACCACTTGTGATATGTTCTCAAATTGCAACGCATAGAGCCTAAAAGGAATCCATTGTGATCCTCACATAATCAGATTACAATGCATCCGATTTACCTCTATCCCGTCGTGTGTTCTCATTGTTGTCAACAAAGTTAAATAAGAACTTGTCTTATTACTTTATGTTAACTGATTTGTGAATGATGTTGTTATCATGAAGATGCATTATCATGATTATCATTCCAATTGTTCCATATGATCACCATGTTGTCATTAAGCCGTAGTAAGAACTAGTCTTCCGACCCTTAATCTACTCAGGTGGTGTATGATAGTTGTCCATGTAGTCACCATGTTTCCATTAAGCCGTGGTAAGAACTAGTCTTACCACCCTTAATCCGCTCAGGTGGTGGATGAGAGTTGTTCCATATAGTCACCATGTTGCCATTAAGCCGTGGTAAGAACTAGTCTTACCACCCTTAATCCGCTCAGGTGGTGGATGAGAGTTGTTCCATATAGTCACCATGTTGCCATTAAGCCGTGGTAAGAACTAGTCTTACCACCCTTAATCTGCTCAGGTGGTGGATGAGAGTTATTCCATATAGTCACCATGTTGCCATTAAGCCGTGGTAAGAACTAGTCTTACCACCCTTAATCCGCTCAGGTGGTGGATGAGAGTTGTTCCATATAGTCACCATGTTGCCATTAAGCCGTGTTAAGAACTAGTCTTACCACCCTTAATCCGCTCAGGTGGTGGATGAGAGTTGTTCTATGTTATCTTGTAATATGTATTGAGTTGTAAACCAAGCGCTATAAGTACTTGTCTTATTACACTTAGTTAACTCTAGTGTTGAATGGTATTAAGAAGATATATTATCTTCAAATCATTCAAGTGTTTTGTTGTTGTCATCATGTTTCCCTGTGATTATCCCATTGATTGTTCTTTAATGAATAACTAGGCGTTGTAAGATATACTCTTGCAACTATGTTATTCTACTGTGTTGATGAATTTTGAATTTATATTATCATATTCATTCTAGTTGTTCCTGTCATGTCATAATTATACAAGCATTCATACAATGATAACTAATAATAAAGCAAGCAGTATTATCTAATCATAATGTAAGCAATATGTTAAACATAAAACTTTAAATAATTAAAAGTTAAGCATGTTTCTCAGCCCCGAGAGTTTAAAATCAGTTAAGATTTGAAAAAAAAGGGGCATATGAACTCACCTTGTTATTGAAGTGGTTGACTTAGCTTAAACATGAAGTGCACGCGCTCTTGATTGTACTTGTAGCTGTGTTCATGATCCTGTATTGATTTCATGTTGTGGTAACTTATAAGTATAAGTTGTATGGATTTGTGTGCATGTATGTGCTAGCCCTAAGTTGGCTAACAATCGTGAGTTGTGGTCATCATTCGGCCCGATTCGCTTACTAAGTATCTTAATAGCTCTTAGCCCATTTACTTAAGGTTCATGTACTTGATTTATTTTAATGTTATAACAAAAAGATTACTAAGTAATAAAACTTAGGTTTTAGGTTGAATGTTAACAACCTTTAACAACTTGTAGCTTGGTTTTGTGTCATCATTGTTCTACTTGTCTTGTCACTTTGAAACTATTTGTTAACACATTCCTAAATATATTATTTTAGGTTTTAGAAATCTAATCAAATCCTTACCATCTTTGAATTAAAATTGATAATTGGCGTATAGTTAATTGTATGTTAACACTTAACATTTGATTTCATATGTTAGTTTGCACCTTAAATCAAATGGGACGGTCGTTAAATGGAATAGATTATTTACATGAGCCGAATGAACCATTGGGCTTTATGTACGTGTGAGAGCCGAATGACTGGGCCGAATATCAACTGTTGGGCCAAATGGTTGCACTAAATGAGATTGGGCCGAAACACATGATCTATTTTTGTGCTAATCATGGGCCTGATCAGATTTATGTTGGCCGAAAGTGATTTTCTGGCTTCGGGATGTCTTAGCCGAGAGGTTCTAAGGTGGTCAACTAGTGGCAGCCGCATGAACATAGGTTTGGCCATCCAGGGGCAGCGAACCTTTTGGGTTCAAAGGTGACTAGGTTCGGTGGCTTCCATGCTCGCAAGAAGGAAGGTTCGCCCAGTAGGGTTCGTTGAAATCTGGTTCGGAGCAGATTACATTCGCAACATCCAGAGGTTCGGCCAAAATGGCATGAAGATTCGGTCATGGTTCGGAGCGACCTAAGTGCTCGTTTCGGTTGCTCGGTTCGCGGTTTCGTTGCGTTTCCGGAACGTTACGCGTAATTTTACGTGTTTTAAATAAAAAGAATTGTTATTTTAATTATTTTTATGAGTTTCAAAATTGTAAAAATATTAAATATTATATTTTCTTAATTTATTCTCGTTCGTGTCGTGTTTCGTTTCCGTTTCGTCAGAACGCGTCACCATCGCGCGTATTCGTTCGAATCGTCACCCAAACGAACACGACGATGGTTTTGCTTTCTGACTTTTGTTTTCTGCTTTTCAGTCACTATTTCAGAATGTTAAACTCACAGATATGTTTGTGTGAATCGTCACCCATGCAAACACACTGTCAGTTCGCTATTCTGAAATAACATTGCAAATTGTGTTTGAATTGTGTTTCCTCACTATCGGACTCAACTAAACATCCTGTTATCACATTGTTTTCACATTGATTTGTCGAACATCTGATTCCTGTCATCTATGGATATCAGATCACAACAGACTTGTTCTTGTTATTAGCTTGAACACTGTTGTTTCTCTTGTTTCATTGTATTATCTGTTCTTAGGTTTTCACCTAAATACTAACAACTATTGTTTATATGAGTGTTGTACTTACAACATTTAAGTTTATACATAAATACCTACAACTGTTTCTTGTATTTCGAATTCTGTTAATACAAGTACTGTTCACAAACATGTATTTACACATAGTAACTAGTGAAAGTACACATACCGTACGGACTTGCCGGACGATCTGGTACTGGATGTCACAATACCGATAGTGAAAGTGCGATGGAATTCGAGACGCGTACCAGAATTCACGTGGAAGCCATCTGATTCATGTTATTTGTGGACATCAGATCGCAACTGATATATTTCTGTCATTTGTTTTCACACTGTTGTTTCACATGAGTTGTTGTAGTTACTGTATTTAAATTTTCACTTAAACACATAGAACTGTTATTTGTTTTCTTTGTCCTGTTGTCACACAACGGTTTGCACATTGTAATTACATATACCGTACGGACTTGCCGGACGATCTGGTACTGGTTGTCACAGCAGGTACCCGAACTCAAGATCTCGAAATACTATACTCAAACTGAAGATCATGAAATCAAGTAGCCAAAAAGAAGTACACGATGTCTTGTACTCGAAATGCATTATGCGAATCCAAGTAGCCGAAATCTAGTACACGAAAATTAGTACTCGAAACCCTGTTCTCCAAATGGAGTTCTTGAAAAATACTTGAAACATTCCAGATGAAATTTTGTGACACCCCGTAAAATTCAGGTCAACATTCATTTTATTTAAATGCTTATTCAATTGATATTTGTACACGGGGCACTACAATTAGTTTAATTAGTGTGATACGTGGCATTACAGTACAAACACCGACACAAATACGATAATTACGGGAATTATCGCAACACGCACACACGTGTCAAAGAAAACACGAACGTTGGTGAATGTTGAAGCACATCGTGTAACAAAACATTAGAAACCACACGAAACGCTTAAACATTGAACTTGAAAGTTCAAACGAGGTCGAACGATAGCCCGTAAGAATGAAAACGGCGAAAAACAGGCAAAACCATTGAAATTGGGCCTATTGGGCTATCCGTGGACCTGTCGCGGTACGCTAAGGACCCCGGAGAGGCCCATGGCGGTAGGGGATAGGTGGGCGGGGGATTTGAATCCCGAAATCCTTCGCGGTACGCTGAGACAATCTTGGACCCTCTCGGCTGTACGCGAAGACGCCAGCACGCAAAAATCTTATAAAACCAAGATGTAATCATTCCTAGCCATCCTACTTTGCAGTTCTCGAGCTCCAGGCCACTCATACTCGTCTTCTTCCCCTGTAACTCAACTTTAGAACCCCTGGAAGCCATTAACACATCAAGAAAAACTTGAGAAGAAGGACTTGAAGACTTGAAACAAGGAAGGAACACGCCAAGAGCTTGAACCAGCCGTGTATATTGATGATTTAGAATGATTTGGTGACATGTGTTGATGAGCTATGATAAAGTCTATATGTAAAAATGCATGATTTATCTTAAATGGTCAAAATGGTGACATGCATGTACGATCCATGACTTGTGGAATGATTTTGGATATTGAAATGCGTTTGTTGATAATGTTAGAAGGGTATTACATGATTTGTTACCTTTGAAATGGTTAAAAATAGATTTTTGATGAAACTTACAATTTTTAGTAACTTTTTAGTTACAAAATGGTGAAATGGATGAGTTTATGAACATGCATGTATATGGATTTGTTGCTAGGATGATATTATGATGATTAGAATGCTTAGAAATTTATTTGGACTTGATTGTGGTCATATTGGGCCTAGTTGCTATTTTTAGTAACTTTTCAAGTCGAAATGTTGATAGCCGATGATTTGAACTAGATTGACATGCTTAGACGATGTTAAATGGTTGTACATGATGATATATGATATGATGATGAATTAGATATGTTTAGGATGATCGTAGGGATGAAATCGTCATAGTTACTATTTTTAGTAACTTTATTTCTAGAAAACTCTATCTTTATGTATAACACATGATTTGCAAATGCTAAATGGCTTAATATGATTCAATATGATTATTTCATGATAAGTTAAATGGTTTCCGATGATATTCTTTCTAAATATAGAAACTTTCCTTTTTAGGAAACTTTAATGTGTAAAAATGACTTATGTGTTTATTTGACTACTTATGATAATGTGTTATGTGTTAACATGATCACGTAGGACTAAGGAACATGCTAGAATATTAAAAACGCTATGTGTTATGGAACTTTCTATAAATGGAAACTTACAATATGTGGTAAGTTGTCCATGAACGCGATTTGCGTGTTTCGCACACGACGAGCACAATCATGAATGTTACACGAATCACAACCGACACACGGTTCACCAACGGCTCGTTGAATTGACACGGTCAAAGACGGTCAATGTGGACCATCATAAGCAAACATGCTCAATGTGGACCAACACGGACAAACATAACAACCGAGGGTTGTTGAGCACAAACACGAGCACGACACAAAACACAGTCACTTACACGAACTCACGTATGGTATACGATATAGGTAGCCGTTGACTGACTACTCTATGACGCAGGAGTTACGCTATCTATCTGATTTTTCACTGAGGTGAGTTTACGGCCCCTCTTTACTCTTTTGCAAACTTTTCAAATAGGGGGAGAATAGTTGTTGAACCGAGTCAAACATTATTGCTGTACAAACATTGTTGTGTATGCTGGTTTATTAGATAAACATTAAGTGTTGTAATTGTAACAAGCCCTCACAAAGTGTTACCGTTAATGTACAAACAACGAGGTGAGTTTGAATGGATCCATTTGGGTGTGACGAACCCTGCGTGGCACAATACTGACAGGAGGTCGGGACACGCAAAATCTCGACTCATCTTGCTATGTTATTACGAAACATAGCGGAGGCAAGGACTAACAAGTCTAGTTCGGTAGCGACGCACTGACACTTGGAGCCTAGGGCTCGAGAGTAACATTATAATAAACAACATGTTAGGTCATTGTGTAATAGATTGCTTGTCAAAATTTATATGTTTATAGAGGTATGGCTGAGGTTCGTCTGGCCCACGAACCTTAGCAGGTTCGGCGAACCTTAGCAGGTTCGGCGAACCTAGTTTTGTATTATCTAGGTTTGTCCAGCGAACCTCAAGGTTCGGCTGGCAAACCTATGGGTTCGGCTAGTTAGGTTCGTCTGAGCTTTGTTTATATTGTAGATTTGTCTAGAGGTTTGTGACTTTTGTGAACTTCATGTAAGTGAGTTTCTCTGTGTGAGAGTAAATGAACTGTGTGTTCTTTTATATTTCATTGTAATCAGTTTATTACATGAAATGAAATGATGTTTATGGATGATTGTTTGTCTTTGATACATATAGATCGATTACAGATTCCGCATATAACTGATTGTTAATAGGATTCCGTTGAACGATCAAGATCAAATCAGCAGATCTACAGTGGTATCGGAGCTTAGATTGAGTTCTATACAAGATTTTCAAAGATATACAAGCATTTTTAAGTTAACAAGATCAAGAGATGGATTAAAATTCGAGTTTTGTTGTGTTTGATTGCTGTGTTGAGTGTGCTATCATCATCTACTACTTTGGAACATCAAATTTCAGAGATTTGTGGCTGAAATTGGTGATTTTTCTTCAAATTTTGAAGGTTTTCCCTCCAAAATTTTTGAATTCTGAAGACAGGTTCGTGAGCCGAACCTGTGATTATCTGAAGAAGAGGTTCGCTGGTCAAATTATTTCTTGCCTAGGTTCGTGTAGAGATTCTAAAGAGGTTCGTTTGAAGGTTTGTCTACTGCAGAGGTTCGTCTGATCAGGGTTTGTTTGACTAAGGTTCGCTGATCAAGGTTTGTCTCTAGGTTCGTGAGATTAAGGTTTGTCTCAAGGTTCGTTGATCAAGGTTCGTGAAAACAAGGTTTGCTTCAGGTTCATGACATTAGGTTCATGGAATTCAAGGTTTGTGGAAGGTTCGCTTGGTTCTTAGGTTTGTGAAGTGAATTTTTCAAAAGAGGTTTGCTGATAAAGATTAAGAATCATGGCTGACATGTTTGCTACTGTAGCTAGTCAAAATTCTAAGATACATAGCATTTTGATTAGTGAAACTAAGGCAGGCAGTACGAATAAATTTCCAAAGCTACTTGATTTGACAGATTATGAGAATTGGAAAGGAAGGTTTGAGACACATCTCAATGGAACTGACACTAATCTGTGGGAAAGAATTTTGTCACCTTATGAAAGACCTAAGGTTATGGGTACAGATTTGGATCAAACCCTTGAAAGATTGGATGTTGATCAGAGAAAGAAATACGATTCTGAGAAGAAAACTTACTGGATGCTGAGTCAAGCAATTCCTAATCAGATACTTCATCAATTTGATGAACATAAAACTTCATATGGTTTGTGGAATGCTTTGAAGGCAAGAATTGAGGGAAACACTAAACTTAAGAAGATGAAAGCCACTGATATACGCAAAGAGTTTGAGAATTTCAACTTTATTGGCAACGAGAGTCTTGAAGCCTTAATAACCAGATATAGGCATTTGTTGACTGAAGTTAGAAAGTGTGGGATTGAGTATACTGAAGAGGAGAAGATAGATTGCTTTGCAGATGCTTTGCCTGAAAAATGGAATTCATTGGTGCTGATTTTGAGAGAAAATTTACCAGGAATGACATTGGTTGAATTTATCCAAAAGCTAGAAGAACAGGAAATGAAGGATAAGAGAAAAGCAAGAAGAGTTAATGTTACTCAAGATCCTTCTCTTTATGGTGCATCTGTGGTTACACCTCCAGTTTCTTCTGCAAAGATTCAAACAGCTTTTGTGTCAAGTACTACTGATAGTACTTCTGCATCATCTGCATCTGCTGGATCAAGTTCGTCTTATCCTGTTAATGAGAAAATTCTGATTCTACAACAACTCCAGTTCAGTTAAATACAAGAAATTTGGGAAAAGTAACTGTGGAGGCTGTTCGGGATCATATGTCAATTTTGTCATGTGTAGTCAGTGCTTATGATGAACAGATAGCAAGAAAGATTGGAAATTCTAATCTTACTTTTGAAGATTATGAGCAAATTGATGATGATGAGATGGAGTTATTTGATACTCAATGGGCATTGGCAAGTGCAATCAGAAGAATCAACATATATGAAAAGAAAACTGGAAAGAAGTTCATTTTTGATCGAAACACCAAGTTTGGATTTAATCCAAAGACCACACAATGTTACAATTGTGGTGAATTAGGCCATTTTGCTAGAGAGTGTAAAAATCCAAAGAAGCAAGGAAATTTAAATCCTTTCAAATCTAAAGAAGCTTATCAGAAGAAGAAGAAAGAAAAGGCTGAAGAATCATCAAAAGCTTTAGTAAGTCAAGCTGATGAAGGATATGATTGGGGAAAGTAATATGATGAGTTAATGGGTGCATTCATGGCTTCTTTGGATGAAGACACAGGCAAAGGCAAAGAAAAAGTTGATGAGGTAAATGATAATCTTGTAGAGATTATTGATAAGTTGAAAGAGATGAATGCCAAGTTGACTGCTGAACTGGTCGAGTGCACTGAAGCTAACAAGAAGTTAATTTCAAGGGAAAAAGCTTTTGATGAAAAGATCATTGATTTAGGCAAAGAAAATGAAGAGTTAAAAATTAAAGTTTTGCAAAATAATCATGCAGTTTCTGTGCATCTCGAATCAGTGCAAAAGTTGAAAGTTGACTTATCAGCAGCAAGAGCAGAAGCAGAAATGAACAAGAGCAAGCTGGAGAATTATCAGAATTCTTAGTATGTCATTGATTACTTTGTTGCCATGCAAAAATCATTGAATGATACTACTGGATTGGGTTTTCATGCAGTACCACCTCCTTACAGCTATGTTCCTAGACCACAAATTGATCTAAATTTGGAAGTTCATCCTGTTTCCTTGAATGAACGTTGGTCTGAACAAGTTGTTGAAAATGCTGGAGGTTCATCATCTGATGAAAAAATGTCTCTTGATAGTGATGCTCCTATTATTGAAGATATCACTGAATCAGAATACTCATCTGATTTTTTGAGACAAAATGGTTATCAATTTAAAATTAATGACAAAAAGAATTTGAAGTCTCAGAATTCAAAAGCTGGGATGAAACCAGTTGAGAAGGTGGTTATTAAACCCAATTTAGTTTCCAAACCAGTATGTAAAGTCATCTACTACACATCAAGGAGAGTCTACTGGCAGTTTTCGAATGAAAAATGTGGTTTCTAAAAAGGTTGAAAAAGTGGATTTTTTCTTTGATAGGTTTGGGGTTGGACGTAAAGATAAATCAAAGAATTTTCAAAATCAAGTGAATAATTCAAAGATAAAATCAACTGGTTTGAAAAATAGATTCTCATCTGCAAAGGTTGTTTCAAAACCTTTCAGTTCATCATATTATTATGATGAACCAACACCAAAGAATAATTTGAAAAATAGAAAATGTTACTATTGTGGTAACTTTGGTCATTTGATTGCTGATTGTGTTTTGGATTTCAGTTCAACTGCTTGTAGCAGTTTTAAGTCTTTTTCACCAAGAGAAACACGAAAGTGTTTTACTTGTTGTCGTAAGGACATATTTCTGCTAATTGTCCAAACAACAAAATCAGGAAGAGTTCGGATAATGAGAGTCAAGTGAATAGGTCAGGTGGAAGTCCTAGGAGAGTTAGACCTAGTGAAGATGAAATGAGAGTTCTGCGAAAGTTTGATCCTAACTGTGTTTGGGTGAAAGAAGAAAATAATCAGAAGATAAGAGTTTTTGATAACAAACGAAATGTTAAAAAGCTTGTGAAAATTGTGACATCATCTGATGATGATTCTGTTGATTATGCATTTTCAAAATCATTTTCAAAACAACATATTAAATCAAAATCATTTTGGAAACTGAAAAACAGGTCAGGTGATCAAATTTCTGGGAAAAAGGAAATTTCTGGGACAACGGATGGTAATAGTGATGATGGGTCTTCGAGTAAGTCATCACAACAGAATGGCAGGGGTCCATTCAGGGAGACTCGACGCCGAAATGGCGGGGGTCATCCCTTTTGAATACTGATATTTTTTTAATTTATTGTGCAGGTTACATCCATGGGCCATATCAATAGTCGTTGGATTGTTGATAGTGGATGTTCCAGGCACATGACTGGAGAGTTGAATTTGTTGAGAGATGTCAAATGGGTTAAAAGGGAGTTATGTGAATTTACAGGAGACAAAGGTGGTCAAATTACAGGGTTTGGTATTTTGACGAATGGAAAGGTTTCATTTGATAATGTTAATTTCTGCAAAGAATTAACTAATAATTTGTTGAGTGTTTCACAGATTTGTGATAAAGGATACAAAGTGATGTTTGACGAAGACGGGTGTTATGTACTCAAGCAAGGATTTCAGATTTCTGAAGAATGGATTCTGATGACAACTGATCGGAGCAAGGATTTGTGTGTGCTGGACATGGCAAATGCGGAGACGGTGAATAAAGTGGAGACATGTCTGGTGTCCAAAGCTACTGAGCAAGATACACGTTCTTGGCACAGACGGATGGGACATATTCATATTGGGAAGATGAATCATCTTGTGCACAATCATTTAGTTGATGGTGTACCGGTTAAACATTTTAAACTTCCGGATGTGTGTGTATGTCATGTAAAAAGGGTAAACAGAAAAGGAAGTCTCACAAAACAAAGAAAATATTTTCTATTGATATGCCACTTGAACTTCTTCACATGGATTTGTTTGGACCAATCAATGTGAAAAGTATAGGTGGTGAATCTTATTGTTTTGTGGTGACTAATGACTTTTCTAGATTTTCATGGGTCATGTTTTTAAAGTATAAATCAGATACTTAAGAAAATTTTGTGTTGTTAATCAATAGGTTGGAGACATTGTATAAGTTGAGAGTGAGATGTGTAAGATCAGATAATGGGACTGAGTTTAAGAATCATCAACTGGAGGAATTTTGTAATTCCAAAGGCATTCAGCAGCAGTTCAGTGCACCGTATGAGCCTCAGATGAATGGTGTAGCTGAAAGAAAGAATAGAACATTGATTGAGTCTACGAGAACAATGCTAGCTGATTTTAAACTTCCCATTACATTTTGGAGTGAAGCTGTGGCTACAGCTTGTTTTACTCTTAACAGAGTTTTGATTGTTAAAAGACATAATAAAACTTGTTATGAATTGTTTCAGAATAGAAAACCTAATCTGGAACACTTGGAACCTTTTGGGGCACCTTGTACCATGCTAAAGAAAGATTCAAAATTCAATTCTAAAGTTGAAGAGGGTTTCTTTCTTGGCTACAGTCTTCCTAACAAACGTGTGTTTAATAAACGTACGGGTGTTGTGGAATTATGGAATCATATGGATGTTCAATGACATACACCTATACCAGACTGAAAGGGTCCAGATTGGCTTTTGATTATAATAAATTGTTTGAGTCTTTTAATATGTCTCCAAATGTTTCTGATGATGAAATAACTTTACAAATGTTGTATGATTTGCAGAATTCAAAGGAACAAAGTATTTCTCATCCTGTTGAAGATGATAGTAATACACCATATGAGGAAGGCATTTCCGAAGTCATTAATGATGATTGGTCATCTGATGATGATAATGATGTTTTTTTAGATACTATTTCCCATAATCAAGATGCTGATCAGAATATTACTAATCTGGATCATAATGTGGGTGTTCCGCAAGCGCTTGCCACAAGAGTTCATGTAAATCATTCGGTTGCTCAGATAATAGGAGATCCAAATGCAGGAGTACAGAAACGAAATCAAGTCACAAATGAGGAAAGTTTGTATGTGGAGTTAGAAAGAACTCATGGAAGTCAAGAGCTCTAGATGCATTCTGCATTTATTTCACAAATAGAGCCAAAGATGGTTAATGAAGCGTTGCGTGAGCCTGCCTGGGTGGAGGCGATGCAAGAAGAGTTGAATCAGTTTCAGAAGCTGGGGGTTTGGCATTTGGTTGATCTACCAAAAGGAGAAAAGAAGATTGGTACTAGATGGGTGCTAAGATGCAAACGATATGACCTAGGCGTAATTGTCAGAAACAAAGCTCGTTTAGTGGTTCAGGGTTTCAAACAAGTTGAAGGAATTGAATATGATGAAGTTTTTGCACCTGTGGCGCGGTTGGAAGCAATTAGACTTTTTCTTGCTTTTGCTGCTCACAAGAAATTCAAAATTAATCAGTTGGATGTCAAATCTGCATTTCTGTATTGTTCTTTGAAGGAAATAGTGTATGTTTGTCAGCCACCGGGCTTTGAGGATCCTATCTATCGGGATTAGGTTTACCTCTTGGACAAAGCACTGTATGGTCTTCATCAGGCTCCGCGTGCCTGGTATGAGACGTTATCGACTCACCTTATTGAACACGGGTTTAATAGGGGTCAGATTGATAAACTTTGTTCTTTCGGGAAAAGGGCAAGGATATTATTCTTGTTTAGATCTATGTTGATGATATCATTTTTGGATCTACCGATGAACAAATGTGTTTGGAATTCATAGAGGTGATGACTGAGAAATTTGAGATGAAAACAATGTTAGATATCAAATTTTTTCTGGGTTTACAGATTGATCAAACTGATAATGGAATTTTCATTCATCAGACAAAGTATATTCAAGATGTGCTAAAACGGTTTAGCATGCTTGATTCAAAACCCATTTCCACGCCTATTCAGCCTAATCACGGGATTGAGCCTGATATTAAGGGGGAGATCATTGATCTTACTATTTATCGTGGAATTATTGGAAGTTTGATGTATCTGACTGCCTCAAGACCAGATATTGTATTTACTACAAGTATCTGTGTAAGATATCAATCAAAACCTAAAGTGTCACATCTGATTGCAGTCAAGAGAATACTTCGTTATCTGAAGCGTACACCAGACACCGGTCTGTGGTATCCTAAGGATGATAACTTTTCCTTCAATGCCTACAGTGACTTCGATTATGGAGGATGTAAGACAGATGCGAAGTCCACAATTGGTGGTGCACAATTCTTGGGGGAACGATTAGTTTCTTGGCAGTGTAAAAAACAAACATCTGTGGCTACTTCCACTTGTGAAGCTGAGTATGTAGCTGCTGCCAGTTGTTGTTCACAAGTTTTGTGGATACAACAACAGATGAGAGACTATGGTTTGAATTTTCCTACAACCGCAATTCATGTTGATAATGAGCCTGCTATTGCTATAACAAAGAATCCTGTGTATCATTCCCGTTCTAAGCACATTGATATTAGGTTTCATTTCATACGCGATTGCTATGAAAAGAAACTTATTGATGTGGTGAAGATACATACCAATGAGCAACAAGCAGACCTTCTCACCAAGGCTTTTGATAAAAATCATTTTGAGTATTTACTCAAATTAAATGGCATAAGGGTCATGGGTGAGGTAATTCTAAATCAACTTGCTTCATAATCAATTTTGATCGAATTAACATCCGATATTTTAATTGTTTTGTTGTTTTTTGTTTTAGTTTTTAGAGGGAGAAAATTTTGAAAAACTCAAAAACATTTGAAAAATCAAAAACACAAAAACATTTAAAAAATTAAAATCTGAGAAATTGATTCGACCAAATGAGAAATGATAGTACATTGTAGCAATTGGAAGCACATCTATATCATACTAGAACTTAAACATAAAGAGCATTTACAATTACTTAGTATGATATGTTGGTAGTTTTATAACTTAGTTAAGATAACATTTGACAAAATTTTGAGTTTGCTTTGTGAGAAACAGATGCTTAGAACATGGTGCTTAGCTTTATCCTGAAAGAGTGGTGATTAATCTTACAAAATGTTTCTTGAACAAAATTTAAATTACTAGTTTTGATCATGTGTTTATTTTCAAAAGAAATTCTAAATTTGTTTTTTCTTTTGTTTTATTTTAAAGTTGAAACATTCTTTGCGTATACTTACGTATCGACCTGATTGTTATAGCTTTAAATGATTCAAGTTTGTTTTCTTGGTTTTGATTAAGATTTGGACAATCTCTGTGTATATGAGAATATCGATCTGATTGTTAAAAGCTTAATCTTAAATTATTGTTTAGTTCATTTTCTGGATCATCTGAGCATACGAAAGTATCAACCTTGATTCCATGATTTTGAACAAATTCAATTTGTTTTATATTTTGTTATTTTCAAAAGATATTCAATTTTGTTTTTGCATGATCAAGCAAGTTAAATTTGAAGTAAATTGTTTCAAGAACATTATTGTTTGTTTAGTTATTCACAAAACGGGGATGTGTTCAAGTAAATGGAGAACATAAAGTATTTGATGACTTTGTTTTCAATTGATATTTTAACTAAGTAATTAAACTTAAAGAGGATTTATATACTGACAATCATCTTTGAATTGTAATTTGCTATTAAATATATTCATTAATTCAATCAGATGTGTTGATAATTGTAAAACAATATGATCTCATGTCTGGATCTTTCTCAAGCAAAAATATGTGATTGTTTTGTTAGTTTTATATTTCATAGTTAGATGTGTTAAATTTTGTAGTGTGTTTGAGCTAAAATTTAAAAATACAAAAAGATATTTGGTCTTTATCTGATGTTAAATCAATAATTTTTGGTTATTTGTTTTTGACTTTGAAATATTAAAACATTGGTTTGTTTGAAATTTTAAATAAAATTGAATTTCAAAAGGTTTGCTTGAAGGTT
Source organism: Mikania micrantha (assembly GCA_009363875.1). Classification (NCBI taxonomy): domain Eukaryota; kingdom Viridiplantae; phylum Streptophyta; class Magnoliopsida; order Asterales; family Asteraceae; genus Mikania; species Mikania micrantha. Next base: position 19,634,943 of record CM018681.1, read on the forward strand.
TGTTTGATAGGTTTTGGATAGGTTCGTCCAACAGGTTTGTTCACAGGTTCGTCCAATAGAGATTTTGGATAGGTTCGCCTAAGAGGTTTTGGACAGGTTTGTTCAAAGGTTTGTTGACAGGTTCGGTCAACATATTTGGTCAATGGTTCGTTCAAAGGTTTGTTCATAGGTTTGAATATATAGAGGTTCGTGTGTGATACGTTTGTCACTTTCATCATAATTTTTCACGAACCTGTAAACTTTGAATTTGGTCTTTTCTGATTCTGGATCATTCAGTGTATTTGACATACTTCTTTAGACGCGGATTTGATTTGTGATTCTTTATAGGTATAAAGATTGAAATTTGACCGGCTAATTTAGGAGATTTTGTAATTTTTTTAACTTAGTTTAGTCGAACCGTTTTGATGACTAAAACCTGATTAAATCTATTTTTGATGGAGATTGCTTTCATTAATGTTGTTCATTTGTTAATGGCGAATCTTTGGGTATAAATTTTTTGATCTAATTCGTTGATTTGAAAATCTGATTTTGAAATGGATTAGGTTCGTGACATGAGCATAGGTTCGCTGGATTTTTTTTAAGGTTCGTTTGAAATTTAAAGGTTGTTGATGCATTTAATGTCCCTAGTTCAATTTTGTACTATTCCTCATGTAAAGATTAAAGTTATATTAATGGAAGTTGTCTTTATTCATCGTTCTTAATGTTTAATATTGATTATATGATTGTTTGATTGTTTGATTTGATTTAATTAAGTAATTGAGTATGAGTATTGTTCATTCGGCCGAATGACTCTAGCGTATGAAGTCATTCGCCGAATGTAACTAGAGTATGACTATAGTCAGCGAATGAGTCATTCGCCGAATGACTCATTCGACTGAATTACCTATTCAACAGAGTCATTCGCCGAATGAGTTGTTCCGGCCACTCTTTCGGCCGAATGTCTACTGCCTATAAATACAAGTTGAAATCATTTTAAACCTAACTTCTGAGAACCCTCATTCTTCCCTGTGTACTACAGTGTCAAACCACTGAAGATTTGAGAGTTTCTTGCTGTCCAAGTTCGATTCATAGCTCGTGGTGTTCGATTCTCACTCAAACGTTCATCTCTTAACTTCGAATCACCACGGTTGCTGTTGGTTTCGATTGGAAAACCCTAGAATAGGATTCGGCACTATTCCAGAGGCTGTAGAGCAGATTTCTCTTGATTTCGTGATGTTTCCGAGATCAATCTTGGTCCTACAAAGTGGTATCAGAGCTTTGGCTCATGATTCTGCTCGATTTCCAATCCAAATCATCATATCTTTGATTTTTCGTTCGAGATCTGCAAAAACCCTAAACTTATTGCCCTAAAAGTTACTGTTTCATTGCAAATTTGTGGATTTTTGTGGTGTTTTTGTCAAATCGTTTATCCCAATTTGTTCATTATCATCTCATAATGTTCTGTACCAAATTTGGTACTTAGAACTGGTCTAAATCTCAAGTTATCGCGATTTTTGTTGCCAAAACCCTCAGATCGGCCGAATGAGCATGGCGGCCGAATAAGTTTGGCCGAATCAGCCTCATTCGCCGAATAGCTTCATTCGCTGGTTTCATTCGCCGAATAGCTTCATTCGCTGGTTTCATTCGCCGAATAGCTTCTTTTGTTTTACTCATTCGGCGAATCGCTTCATTCTCAGGTCTCATTCGGCGAATAGCCTCATTCGACACTCATTCGCCGAATAGGTCCATTCTCTTTACTCATTCGCCAGACAGTCATACTCAGTCTCTCATTCGCCAAGTCTATCACATTCGGCCCCCGACATTCGCCCTAAAGATCTTCATTCGGCCATCAGTCTGAAAAATTTTCTAAGTGTTGAATCTTGTTGTTCTTGATTCTATGGAGGATTTAGCATTGATGGCGAATCAGAATCATCGTATTCAGACTTTATTACTGACTGAGACTGAGACTAGAAACTCTAATAAAGCTCCAAATTTGTTATCCTTAGACGATTATCCACACTGGAAGTATTGGTTTGAGATTCACATCAATGGGGTGGATACAAACTTATGGATGATGATTGAGGGAGGTTATCTGAGGCCTTTGAATGAAGATGGAACTCCTATGCTAGTCACACGGATGACTGAGGCTCAGAGGAAGCTGTATGATTATGAGAAGAAAGCTTATGCTATTCTATCCCAGTCCATTGCCACTGATATTTTCCATCAGTTTAGACAGTTTACCTCTGCAAAGCTATTGTGGGATGCACTGCAACAAAGATATGTGGGTAATGATGCTTTGAAGAGCATCAAGTCAAAAGCATTGAGAAAGGAATTCAATAGCTTCATGTATGTGGGAAATGAGTCACTGGATGAGTTGATTGCAAGATTTTATCATTTTTTAAGTGAGTTATTCAATCATGAAGTCAAGACAACTACTTAAGAAAAGATCCAGTGTTTGGCAGATGCTCTACCTCCAAAGTGGGAGTCATTTTTGATGGTCCTCAAGCAGAATCAGATGTTGGCTCATATGGACATAAATGATTTCATTCAGAAGCTGAAAGAGCAAGAGATAGAGAACAAGTGGAAGGCCAAGAGAGTTGCTCAAATCCAGGACCCATCATTGTATTATTTTACTCCTACAGTTGAGAAATCATCTTCTCATGCTCCATTGAAGACATCATTTGTTTCTCAGACTACTGAAGCTCCATCATCTGCTCAGATTCATTTTAGTCAGTCATCTTCTTCAACCAGTTCTCAAAAGGAACATCATCAACCTGCTGCCAGCCTGAAAACAGACAATTTTGATAAGGTTATTGTGGAGATTGCTAAGGAGCACATGGGTCTTTTGTCTACACTTGTCAGCTCTTATGATGGTTTAGTAGCTGGACAAATTGGCAATCCTTATCTGACTAATGATGATTATTCTCAAATAGACCCAGATGATATGGAGAGGATTGATATTATGTGGGCTCTAGCAAGTGCTGTTCGAAGAGCAAAAGAGTTTGTTAAGAGAACTGGAAAGGATATCAATCTCAACAAAGAATCCAAGTTTGGTTTTGATATGGCTTCCGTGACTTGTTATAACAGTGGAGAAAAAGGTCATTTTGCTAGACAATGCAAGCAACCGAAGAAAGCTGGAAACAAGAATCCTTTTCAACATCAAAAGTCATCTAATTCAAATCCAGAAAGGAGATTAGTTCCCATTGATTCTCCTACTCAGGTTGGATCTTCTACTTCTGCAAGCAAAGCTTTAATGGTACAACAAGATGAAGGGGTGAACTGGGATTTTAGATTCAATGCAGATCAAGGAGAACAAGACAAAGCTTGTGTTGCTGAGATTCAACAGGTTGAAGATTACAGTGAGGAAAGTACTGTGGTAGAAACAAAGATGAATGATGCTGAAGCCTCAAGTTCAGAGTCGGATAACATGACTTATTTAGACACTCAAGAATCTGATGCTGAAAATGATGACTCCACTACTCAGTTTTCTTTGATGGTAAACTCTTCTGCTTCATCATAGTCCGAGCAGGTATACACTGATTGTTCATCTTCACATTCAGAGTGTTTTAATTGTGTTGACCTTAGGAGTAAGGTCCTTGCTTATCAGAAACATAATAGTGATTTGATGAACGATCTCGACTTGTGCATTAAGGCTAACAAAATTTTAAAATCTAATGAAAAAGATTTTCAAGCTAAAATTGATCTTTTAAATAGACAATTGCATGAGGCCGAGATCGCAGTGCTGAATAAGCAAGATGCTATAACTTCTTATCTTAATACCATCAATGAGATCAAGAAGAAGTTAGCAATAGTCGAGAGTGACTATGAGACCTTGGGACAAAAGCTCAAGAGCTATGAGAGCTCATCTTACATTATTGAGCACATGATCAGTAGGGGTACTAATCAACAGGGAAAGGGAAAAGTTAGCTATCAAAATTGTCCTCCACCTATCCTCAACGCCTTTGTTAATACACCAAATGACAAAGATGTTAAGGATTTTCAATTCACTACTCCATGAGTAATTGATCCAACTGGACTACTTATTAATGAGGATTCCTCAAAATCTGAGAAATCTCGTGTGGATGGACTTGTTGAGGATTGGGTCTCAGATTCTGAGGATGAATCAGATGATTCATATGTCTCTACTCAGAATCAAGCTCCTGCAGTCATGAAAGGTGACCCAATCTCAAATTCAAAGATTTACAAAGAATTGGGCTTTGTAAAAGCTTCTCAAGAGTCTGAAGCAAACTGTGTTACCAAGTCTGCTTTTATTGGTAACAAAGGGACAAAAGGGTTGGGTTTTAATCAAGACAAGCTAAAATCAAATGTTTTTAAATCACATAAACAGTCTTTCTCTGATTTAAAACATTTTCATAAAAAGGGTGAAAAAGTTTGTTTTGAGTGTGGGGAACCTGGGCATATTGTTAGATTTTGCCCTCATTTGATCAGGCCAAAGGTTGTGCCTTTCAGAAAAATGACTTCAATTTTACCTAAACCTGTAAAATCTGTAACTAGGCCTGTTAAAACAAAACCCAAACACCCAGTCCAGATTAAATCTTTAGACAAGGGTAAAGGAAAATTGGAAAATTTGAATGTTCCAAATGTGCTTAAAGTTAACCAAGCAAAACCATCATCCATTTATCTAAAAAACTCTTTTGATAAAAATGCAATATGGAAAGTTAAATCATCTGAGAGTTCAGTTCCACCCATCTCAGACAAGCCTATTTCAGATGGTAAATGGATTAATGTATGGATCCGAGACTCACTGGGAAAACCCAAGACTTTAAAGGCTTGGGTTCCCAAAGTAAACTGATTGTTTCATCTTTGTGCAGGTTGCCCCAAAAGCTGGTGTTAACAGCAATTGGATCGTTGATAGTGGGGCTTCCAGGCATATGACTGGTGATATCTCTTTACTCACCAACGTGAATGCGGTTCGTGGTGGATATGTCACTTTTGCAGGTGATAAAGGTGGATTCATTACGGGAGAGGGAATTCTGACCAACGGGCAAGTTTCGTTTGATAAAGTCAGATATGTTAAGCAGTTGGAAAACAATCTTCTCTCAGTTTCGCAAATCTGTGACAAAGAGTATAAAGTTCTATTTGATGAGTCAAAATGCTACATTCTTAAGCAAGGTGTTAAGATTCCTGAAGACTGGATTTTGATGTCAGCTCCCAGAAAGCAAGACTTGTATGTTCTCAATATGGCCACAGCTTCAACAACATCCTCCACAGCTTCATGTTTTATGACAAAGGCAACTAAGAAAGATTCAATCCTTTGGCATAAGAGGATGGGTCATTTGAGTTTACGCAAGATGAATCATTTTGTGCATAATCATCTGGTTGAGGGAGTTAGCTTAAAGAATTTCAAGCTGTCTGATATCTGTGTATCTTGCAAGAAAGGGAAGCAAACCAAGCAGTCTCACAAGCTGAAAAAGTTTCATTCGATCAATGTTCCTCTTGAGCTTATCCATATGGATTTGTTTGGTCCTGTGAATCGAAAGAGTATAGCTGGAGATCAATACTGTCTTGTAATCACTGATGAGTATTCCAGATATTCTTGGGTTTTCTTTTTGAAGGAGAAATCTGAAACATTTGATTGCATTCAAGTGTTGGTTACCAAACTTGAATCACTTTATAAGCTCAAAATTCGTCAGTTTTGCACCGATAATGGAACAGAGTTTAAGAACCATAACATGGAGACTTTCTGTAATGCACGGGGTATTGTACAACAGTTTAGTGCTCCATATGTTCCACAAATGAATGGTGTTGCTGAGCGGAAAAATAGGACATTGATTGAGGCTGCTAGGACCATGCTTGCTGATTCCTCTGTGCCTGTTCAGTTCTGGAATGAAGCTGTAGCAAATGCTTGCTATACATTGAACCGGGTTCTTATTGTAAAAAGACATGGGAAGACTTGCTTTGAACTGCTCCATAACAGAAAGCCAAATCTTAAGTATCTGGAACCATTTGGTGCTCCGTGCACTATGCTTAAGAAACACGAGCAGGGCAAGTTCAATGAAAAGGTGGAAGAAGGGTACTTTCTTGGGTACATTACTCCAAATAAAAGAGTTTGCAACACATCAACTCATAATGTGGAAGAGTGGTACCATGTTGATGTTCAGAAATATTCTATGCCTCCACCTGGAAAAGGCCCAGACTGGATGTTTGATTATTCTGGTCTTTTTGATTCTTTCAATATGCCTCCCATGTATTCAGATGAAGATTTTGCAGTTCAGATGTTGTATGATGCACAGAGTGCACCTAATGAACCTTTGCAACCTTCCCCTGCATCTGTCCCAACCACACAGATAAATGATGACAGCTCAGACACAGATGACAATCTTTTTCAGCCAGCTGCTCCTGAACCAGCTGTTGACAATCTTGTACCAGATCTTGAGGATTTGAATCTGAACAACCTAGATCCTCTTGTTGAGGTTCCGGCTCATCCTGTTGGAAGAATTAATCGCATTCATCCTCAAGAAAACATAATTGGAAGTCCTTTGGATGGAGTTAAGACTATAAATCAGCTTTCTTCAGGAGGTCTTGCTGACATCCTTGATTTTGCAGATGTAAGCTTTTGTGCTCATTCTTGCTTCATCTCCCAAGTCGAGCCACGTACTGTCACTGAATCTTTAAAAGAAGAATCATGGGTTGATGCCATGCAAGAAGAACTCTTGCAATTTAAAAAACTAGGTGTTTGGCAATTGGTTGACAAACCCAAAGGTGCAAAAGTTATTGGCACTAGATGGGTTCTTCGTGGTAAGAAAGATGATCACGGGATCATTGTGAGAAACAAGGCACGTCTGGTGGTTCAGGGATTCCGACAGATAGAGGGTTTGGACTACAATGAAGTGTTTGCACCGGTTGCTCGACTCGAAGCAATTCGTATCTTCTTGGCATATGCATCCTTTAAGAAGTTTAAGGTTTATCAAATGGATGTCAAGAGTGCATTCCTTCACGGTGTGATCAGTGAGACAGTATATGTCAGTCAACCTCCCGGGTTTGAAGATCCATTACATCGAGACCAAGTCTACAAGCTAGATAAGGCCTTATATGGATTGCATCAAGCTCCGCGAGCGTGGTATGAGACACTTTCTACTCACAATCTGAACAACGGATTCAGAAGAGGTGTCATTGACTGCACATTATTCATTCGTGAAAAGGATGGTGATTTGCTCTTGGTGCAAGTGTATGTGGACGACATAATCTTTGGTTCCACAAATGATAGTCTGTGCAAGGATTTCGAGAACGTTATGAAAGAGAAATTTGAAATGAGTTCAATGGGAGAGATGAAATTTTTCTTGGGTTTGCAGGTGGATCAGTCTGAGGCAGGGATTTTCATTCATCAAACCAAATACGTTGGTGACATTCTGAGCCGGTTCAGTATGTCTGATGCAAAGCCTGTTGGTACCCCACTGGCTATCAATCACGGGATTACACCAGATGGAAAGGGGGAGTTAATTGATGCCACTCTATACCGAGGAATGATCGGGTCTCTTATGTATCTCACTGCTTCTCGGCCAGACATCATGTTTGCTACGTGCTTATGTGCACGCTATCAGTCGAAACCAAGAGTATCCCATCTCATTGCTGTCAAAAGGATTATGCGTTATCTGAAGGGTACACCGGATCTTGGCTTATGGTATCCTAATGATGATAACTTTGAGCTTACTGCATATAGTGACTCAGATTATGGTGGCTGCAAAAGAGACTTCAAGTCAACATCTGCGGGATGTCAGTTCTTTGGAACCCGTTCAGTTACCTGGCAGTGCAAGAAGCAGACGTCGGTGTCTACTTCAACTTGTGAAGCTGAATACATTGCTGCTGCTAGTTGTTGTTCTCAGATCATCTGGATCCAACAGCAACTCAGGGACTATGGGTTACATTTTTCTAACACTCCTATATATGTTGATAATACTGCTGCCATAGCTGTCACTAAGAATCCTGTTCAGCACTCCAAAACAAAACACATCGACATTAAATATCACTTCATACGTGATTGTTTTGAAAAGAAATTAATCGATGTTGTTAAAATTCACACCGATCATCAGAAAGCCGATCTTTTTACAAAAGCTTTTGATAAATCCAGATTCTTATATATGTTATCGGCTAATGGTGTTTTTCAAAAAGATGGAGTTTAATCTTCATCTGAATCTAACAAATGATCATCAATTTTCTTAGCTAGTATTTATTTTGTTTATTTAGTTATAGCCTTTAAGTTTTTCTTGTATAGTTTATTTTCTTCATCAAAAACTTAAAAAGATTTTCTGTTTTTAGGTTTTTAGGGGGAGATATCTGTTATTTGAAAAACCAAAAACATTTGAAAAATTGAAACCAAAAACATTTGAAAAATTGAAAAATACAAAAACAATTAAAAAAAAATTTAAAAATTGAGATGGTCTTTCTTTATAAAGTAATACATTAATCTATCATGTCATAGAAGCAGAGGTGAATGTATAAGCTGAAAACACAAGAGAATTGTGATGGGATGTACTGATAGGCCAACTATACAAAATGAATAAACACTTTGTGATATCTTAGACAGTCTGATCAGTGGGATCTGTTTTATTAAACCATTTAAGTGAGAAATAATTTTTGACTCAAATCAAGCATACACCGGTCATCATGGAATCAAATGAGGTTTCAAACAAAGAAAAACAAAAACAAGCTGGTATTAAGCTTGAAGAAAAACAAAAGCAAGCTGGTATTAAGCTTGAAGAAAAATAAAAGCAAGCTGGTATTAAGCTTGAGAAATACTTAAACAAATTAAGTTCGATTCCATACATGTGCCATATTGCTGGGACGGACCTAGCTGAAGCCATCCATTTGGATAGAACAAGAAAAATACAAAAATATAATAATGTTGGAATCTTATTGAATTTATGATGACTGGTATTAAGATATGCAGAAATGAGTTTTAAATTAAGTTTGATCTTTAATTGGTGAAATGAAATAGGGAACTCGTTCAGAAAACATGAGTGATCATAAAGTTGTTTAGTAGTTGTATATTGTATGGTTTAAAACTGGACAAATATATCAGTAATCGTATCATAATACAATTGTGTTTGAAGTGAAGCATTCAATGAAGATGATGTGATGTGAATAGAGATATGTGTTATTTTATCAGTAGACCTCTCACAAAAATATGTGCTTATTTGTCTTTAGTTACTAGTTGTACAGTCGTAATTGTTGTTTCAGAAAAATACAAAAAGACTTTCTATTTTCAATTTTATTTTAGATGATCATTTGTAGGTTCGGATGTCTAACACATCTGAATCCTGAACTAACCAGACATATCTTCATAATTTTTACAATTTTTGATGTTCAAAATGTTAAATATTGAAAAAGTTTGTGTTTTAGGTGTTAAAATTTCCCATTCGCACGAATAAGGTGTGAGCTTAATTCATTCGGCCGAATGACCTCATTCTGCGAATGAGTCATTCGACCGAATCAATCAGACAAAGTAAGTCTCATTCGACGAATGAGTTGTGTCGAATGTCTCTTTCGACATTCACATTCGGCGAATGAGTAGTGACGAATGTCTCATTCGTCAATCACATTCGGCGAATGTGTTTGAATTTCATCCGACCTTTCGCCTGTCTCAATCGGCGAATGAGCAAGGCTATTTATACAGTCTGTCGTCCAAATGAAACTCATTCGACCAAATATTCTCTTTCGCCTAAACTGTGTGTGACTTTCGCCCGAACCTCACTCTTTCTCATTTGATCCTCTTTCTAGTGTTTGATCTTTACCCAGCCTCTGATAATCTTGTTCTATATCATTTCAGGTATTTGGGGAACGAATATCATCAATTTCCAACCATGAAATCATCGAAATCAGATCATATCTTAGGGTTTTAGGGTTTCTTGATTCGCCCTTAAAATAAATGGTCAAAAAGGACTTAAACCGAACTTGGGCATGTTTTAAACTTGTTAATCGGCTGTTTCTGAACATGGATATATGAGTTTTATTGACTGATTTGAATTTTTGATTATCAAGGGTTTAAATTTCAAATTCAGCCGAATGACGCCATTCGGCGAATGTCTCATTCAGCGAATGAAACTCATTCGACGAATGACTCATGCTTTCACTGTCATTCGACGAATGTGTTCTATTCGCCAAATAGAGTTCATTCGGAGAATGACTCATTCGGCGAATGTGTTCATTCGCCAAATTAAATGTCATTCGGCCAATTAGTCAGAATTGTTTCTAAGTTCTGATTTTTATCTGATTTCAACTTTTCAAGTTATCTGAATGGCTCTAACATGTTTTTATTTGGTTTTCAGAATGGCTGGATATAGTCTGTGACGAAGAACAACATCTGCGCACACTTAGATCTTGACACTCCGAACGCCATGCACTACACTGAGATTATTACTTTTCTCAGGCTTTCGAGGATATTCACTGCCATCTCCACTGTACATGTGTCGTATCGTTCACATCAGCAAGATTTCTGGGATTCAACTGATATAGGTTGTGAGGCTGAACCTCCAGTGATCAGGGGGAAAGTGCTTGGACATGATGTGGTTATCTCAGCAGAACACATCAGGAGAGTCTGTGGCTTTCAGGATTCTCCGGATCAGCCCTATCTGTTAGACCGGTACTTGGTCCGTGGATGCTTTATGAGATGCAAGTATGAGGGAGATCTTGGAGCTGGAATTATCAACAAAGCATATATGTCTCCTCAGTTCAAGTATCTTGCACATGTACTGATTCACTGTCTAGGATCCAGGAGAGGTGGATTTGATGATATAAGAGAGACTATTCAGTGTGCTTTTGTTGCCTTGGTGCTGAATAGACCATTCAACTTCTCTGAGATAGTCTTCACTCACATGAAGGAGAATGTTACACTGAAGGGAGACAAGAAGTTTTTGATGTACCCGAGGTTTCTGCAGCAATTGATCGATGCTCAATTACCTGACCTACCGAAGATTAATGCTGACATCATCAAGCTGGAGCATATGAATGATCTCACCCTCAACAGGGTGATGTCATACAGAGGCAAAGAGAGGAAGCCTGCTTCTAGATCTTTATTTGGTCATCTCTCTAGGCCAGATTACAGAGCTCCTGCTGGTCGTAGATGGAGACATGATGAGTCCGACTCAGATGTTGAGGATATTGTTGTACCTGATGATGGTGCAGATGATGATGCAGGTGCAAGTGGTGCAGTTGATGTAGGTGTGAGCACTGTATCTGTGAGCACTGTTGATGTTGGTGAGATGGCTACTGCTGCTCAAGTTAGCCTGGTTGTGGCTGGTGACATGACTGTTGATGCTGCAGTCAGTACCTCTAGAGCTGCAGATGAAGAGGAGGTTGATATTGATTCACTGATGGAGCTGGATTTCTTGACTACTACTACCTCCACAGTGATTACTTCTCTTGATACTACACTCACTACATTTGTAGTAGTTGTAGATGAGTCAGAGGACTCAAGTGAAGATGAGGGTGAGGCTGGTGCTGGTGAGGCTGACAGTTCTGATTCTGAAGAGACTCAGGATGATGAGTTTGAGAAAGTGATGGTAGGAGGAAGGATGGAGATGAGAAAGAGAAAGAGGAGTGAAGAAGAGATGGAGGAGATTACTGATCTCTTGTTTATCCCAGAGTTTGATTTATCTCCTCCACCCCGGTCTTCTGCACCTGTTACTGTGATGATATTTGCTGCAGCTTCTCAACCTACATCCTCTAGAGCAGGGAGAGGAAAGAGGTCTAGGTTCTCGTTTCAGAGAAGGTCAGAACCGAAAACAGCTGCTACAAATACTGTTACATCAGTAGCAGCTGTTTCAGATTCTTCACTGACCAGGTCAAGGGCAACTCATGTTCATGCCACTACTGCCCCTCTGACCACCTATATGTCTCAAGCCCCTATTTTTACTGATGCATCTGCTGGTCCCTCCATATCACGGGCTGATATGTCTATACCTACTATTTCAGTGTTTGATCAGTTGAGCACACTGAACAGTATGGTACTTCGATTGATGGAGAGGAGCCTAGAGCAGGAGAAGAAGAACAAAGAGCAGGAGTTAGTTATTGCCCAGCTCACCAAGAGGGTAGAAGAGCAGGATACTCAGCTTCTTCAGGCTGCTGATCAGAGGGCTGATCTCTATGCTCGTTCTGCTCAACAGGAGCAGCAGCTGCTGACATATATTGACGAACATCATCAGTTGGCATTAAATGTCACTGATTTCAGAGATCGGATACTATCCTTGGAAACTGAGAATGCTAGACTAGCAGTTCAGATTGACAGTCTCAAGGATAGTACTCCCAGGATTGAAGGCTCTGCTGCTCGTTTCGATGAATCAGACAAGGAGGAAGATGAAGAAGAAGAAGAAGAGTCTGAGGAGGAACAGGTGGATAATGAAGACTCAGATAAAGATGATGACTGGGATCGGGCCTTCTGATTCATCTAGTACTGATGATGATGATGACGATGATGATCAAGCCCCTTCTACATCGGAGATCCGGTCCAAGAAGGCTAATGATAAGAAGAAACAGGCTCCTCCTCCTTCGTCTCCCTCAAAGACAGCTGAACCTGAAGCAACCGAGGAAGTAGAAGCTGTGCCTGTGAGACGTCAGCTGGACGAGACTCTCACTATGATTCTAGACGCTCAAGGCATTATACAGCACTCAGTTAGCTACGACAAGGAGGAGGGAGAGATCATTCACTGTCTTACTAAGGAACAAATAGCTAAGCTATTCAGGTTGAATCCTGATGAGGTTATCACTGACGATACCTCTGTTCTTGTTTTTGATGAGCCTGATCCAGAACCTTTTGATGACATTGATGAGGTTATTCTGGAGGATATTACAGATGAGGAGTACCCAAAGTACACATCGGCTGAAGATGAGCTGCCTACTTTTACTGACCAATTTGATCAAGCTACAGAGGATCTTCTGGTCAGGTACTTGGAAGAACAGGTTGAAGTTAGCAAGTCTGAAGCCGACGATCAGAAAAAAAGAAAAGAAGAGTGGGCGGCCTATTGGGAGGTCCTGAAGAAACAGAGTACTAAGAAGATGCCAGCTACTCACAAGAAGGTTTACAGGACCAAAGGCTATAAGGCTGGAGGTCAAATTCTTAGCTGGGCATACTTCCACGACCTTGGATGTTATGCAGTGAAAAGAGAGAGAGGAATAGATTACTTCAAGCATCCCCATGACTTTAAGACGTTGCCAGGCTTTGAAGTGAATCAACTAGCAACGTCTAAAGATGCTATACAGTGAAGATTCGGGGATGTCTTCTTGGTTCTCTTGACAGATCCAGTACGAGTACCGAAAGTGGTGGGTGAACTTCCAACCTCAACAGCCTGAACGTTACTATCTTCCAGAGATTGATGGAGACACCCGGAAACATAAAGTTATCCTGAAGTGGCTTCCCCCTAATGTCTTGAAGAAGATTCCTTTACGGAAGATGCGTCAAGATTTTATGGAAGGCTTCCGATGGTGGTATTACGACGGTCGTACTGGAGAAGCAGTGATTGTTCTATGCAAGGACAAGAAATGGGAGCTGTGAGGATTTTTGAGCCTATGTGGTTGACAAACTTGTCCCACAAAGATGTTATAGCACTGTATCGTCATCAGATTTTCTTTGATGTACAGGACAAGGAACTAGCACTTCAATTCATGAGAGTGATCCGAATCTGCATATGCTTAAAGGTTCATGCTGGAGCTGACTGGAAAGCTATCACTAAGAAATATTTCAAGAAAGACATTTCCAAAAGCTGAACTAGGTCCAAGGGGGAGTTTGTTGATGCATTTAATGTCCCTAGTTCAATTTTGTACTATTCATCATGTACAGATTAAAGTTATATTAATGGAAGTTGTCTTTATTCATCGTTCTTAATGTTTAATATTGATTATATGATTGTTTGATTGTTTGATTTGATTTAATTAAGTAATTGAGTATGAGTATTGTTCATTCGGCCGAATGACTCTAGCGTATTAAGTCATTCGCCGAATGTAACTAGAGTATGACTATAGTCAGCGAATGAGTCATTCGCCGAATGACTCATTCGACTGAATAACCTATTCGACAGAGTCATTCGCCGAATGAGTTGTTTCGGCCACTCATTCGGCCGAATGTCTACTGCCTATAAATACAAGTTGAAATCATTTTAAACCTAACTTCTGAGAACCCTCATTCTTCCCTGTGCACTCCAGTGTCAAACCACTGAAGATTTGAGAGTTTCTTGCTGTCCAAGTTCGATTCATAGCTCGTGGTGTTCGATTCTCACTCAAACGTTCATCTCTTACCTTCGAATCACCACGGTTGTTGTTGGTTTCGATTGGAAAACCCTGGAATAGGATTCCGCACTATTCCAGAGGCTGTAGAGCAGATTTCTCTTGATTTCGTGCTGTTTCCGAGATCAATCTTGGTCCTACAAAGGTTCATGCTGAACATCTTTGTTCTTTGAACCGAACCTTGTTTGGTCAATGGTTCGTTTGACCATTAGGTTTGTGATATGACAAGGTTTGTTAATAGAAAGTTTCGTTGGTATAAATAGGTTTGTCTGATAATAAGGTTCGTCTAAAACAAGGTTCGGCACAGGGAGGGTTCGCTGGTTTCTACACTTAGAAATTTTTTTTATTTTTTATTTTTTTATTTTTTATTTCTTTTAATTTTGTTTTAATTTTTTTTATTCAGATTGTAGAGATGGCAAATCTTACATTCGGAGATAAACACAACCTATGTGCTTAATAGGATCCAACTACGAAGAACGGCAAGGATTTTCGTCCGATGATCGAGTTCTTAAGACGATCGAGGATTTATCATGCGATCTCCAACTCTTGTCAGATTTATAGATCACATATACAGAGTTTCTGGAATTCTGCTCGATTGATCACAGTAGATGAAGAGTATGTGATAGAGGCTAATGTGCTTGGACAAGCCATTAGAGTTACTGAAGCTGACATCCGGAGAGTTCTACAATTCGGAGGAGAACCTGAAGAAATGACACTTATTCCTGAAAGATGAATTAAAGGGTGTTTCTTGAGGATCCGTTACTTTGGAGTTTACAGTGAATACTCTATCAAGAAGGGAAAGCTACCTCTGCAATACAAGTTATTGGCACATGTTTTGTTACATTGTCTTAGCATGAGGAAGGGCACATTTGATGAACTGAGGGATCTGATGAGGTCTGCAATGGTTGCATTAATATTGAACAAACCGTTCAATTTTTCTACAATGATCTTTCGATACATGTCAGACAACATAACCAAGGCCAAAGATAGATTTTATATGTATCCGAGGTTTATACAGATGCTGATTGATGAAAGGTTTCCGGAACAGAATTTGCCTAGGGTTGCTGCTGATATTCTTAAGTTGAACCATATGACAGACTCGAGTCTTGGTCAAGTCAAGACATATGAGAAGAGTAATAATGACATTTAGATTAAGGATGTGATAGGTCACTGTTCTAGAGTAAATTATGTTGCTCCTGAGAATGATGCTTGGAGGCATGAAGATTCAAATTCAGACAATGAATTTTTAAGTGACAATGATGATGATCAACAACAACCACCACCTCCTCATCCCAGATCACAAGGCAGACAATCACAGGCTCAGCCTTCTCTTTCTCAGCAACAAAATCAAGAACCAGTTCAAGGACCAGATGCAACTCCTTCTACATTGGTTCCTCTTCAAGTGATTTATCCAGGTCAACAAGAAGCTCAAAGACAAGAAGAGGCTACTGCTTCTCAACATGTTGATGCTGAAGATATTGGAGTTGATGCTGAAGATGAAGAATCTACAGAATCTGAGATGGAGACAGTACAGGTGGGAAACAGAATGGTCAGAAGGTTAAAGAAGAGACCAGCACAACAACAAAGTGAAGAAGCAAGGGAAGAGGCAAATGATCCTAACTTCATTTTTGATGAGCCTGAAGCTTCTAGGCCTAAAAAGAAAAAGAGAATGGCCAAACTGCCTAAGAAGAAGAAAACAAAGACTCCCAAGATTGTTGTTTTCTCTCCTGTGGCTGTTTCTACTTCACCTGCATCTATTGATGTTTCTATACCTATTTCAGTTGTTGTAACAGTTCAAGAAGATGCTTCTACTTCTCCTATTCATATGCATTCTGATCCTTTCATTCCTACTCCTGAGTTTGTTAATGTTGCTACATTTGTTCCTTCTTTCATGGATGCTACTACAATGACTACATCATTTCAAGCAACATCTATTTCTCGAGGTGATTCTTTGTTTGAAGGATTAGATGACTTAGACTTAAACTTCTCTTTAGATTATGATGATAGTGAGCTGAGGAGAAGAATTTCTATATTGTCACAAGAGTTTGACAAGTATAGGAAACAAAAGGAGAAAGTTGAAGCTGAACAACCATCTTCTTCTAGCTCAAGTGACTTAGATGTGATGAAAGGTCAAATTTCTCAATTGTTGAAGTGGATAGAAGAAAATTTGCTTGAAAAGAAGTTGATGAATGAAAGAATTAATTCATTGGAAACATTAACTGTAAGGCAAAGTGCTGAGATTGAGGAGTTGAAGAAAGAAAATCAAGTGTTGAAATTAAAGATTGATGATCTTCAAGTCAAAGATATTCAAGATGAAGCTAATGGTACTGATCCAGTGTTTGTTAATCTTGATGATGAAGAAGAAGAAGAAGAAAAGTTTGACTATGAAGAGTCAGATGTTGATGAACACCCAAGTTTTAATGCTTACCATGATGATGAAGATGATGATGGTGATGTAACAGGTGTTGGAAGTTCAGGTGGATTAAATTCTAGAACTGGTGCTTTAGTTATTTACAAGCCTTCTGGAATTTTATTTGATGTTACTCCTATTTCTTCTGTTTCTTCTGACAAGGCTAAGGATATTGAAGAGGTTGATATTGAAGACTTGACAGATTTAGAGTATCCGAAGGAAATTGTAGATTATTCATTGCCTACGTTTGTGGATTTGTTTAAACAACATGCTGATATACATTTAAAAATGAGGTTTGGTGAACTATTTGAAGATAAAGAATTGGAGGAAGGAGAAATTGGAGGTGGATATTCAGATTTTGAACAAGATGATAAAAACTTGTATAATCTACAAACTTTGTAGAAGATATTTGATATTAAAGTTCAGAGAGGAGCTCCAAGGATATCTGTAGATACTATGAAAGAAAAGACTTATATGGAGATGTGGAAGGAAAATCAAGATGAACACAAGTATATTATTGATCATTTATTCATTTTTAAGCAAATGGTTGAAGTTATTGAAGACAATGTTCAAGAAGATCAAACTCGACAATTCTTGAGATTCAAGATTGGTTCTAAATCAAAGATGATAGGAAGAATTATCAGCTATGGTTATTTTCATCATATTTCTGGAAGTCTGAAAGACAAGGGATGTTATGTAGTAAAGAGGATTGATGGATGTCAATACTTTGGAAAGGCAGTTGATCTTATGACATTACCTTCTTTTGAGTGCATGCAGTTATCTAGACTGAAGATGATCAAACCAATCAAAACAGAACATAATGAAATATTTGAGAAGATGCTGAAGAAAGAAGCTAAGTCTGGATGGAGTTTGTTGGTTCCACAGGATAAACATAAGATTCTTGGATATTCAAAGCCTAAAGTTTATAAAAGACCAAGATTGAGAAGAATAGAAGAGAATTGGAATTCTTATTTCAAGTTCTGGTTCTATGATGAAAATACATCTGAAGCTGTTATTTTGTTGAGACAAGAAGAGAAGTGGAGGGTCATAAGGTTGTTGGATCCTGTGTGACTTGTTAATTGTTCAAAAGAAGACATTGACTTATTAAATGTAGCTGATATTTTTGCAAATGATGGATTTCATGATATTGGGTAAGCTACAAAGACATGGCAGTTCAATTTCAAACGATAGCTCGGTTATGTTATACTCTTGGGATACATTCTGGATGTAATTGGGAAGATGTAAACTATCTGTATGTTGAGTTGATGAAGTTACAAAAAGAGATAGATGATAGAGATGTCAAGCTGGAAGCTGAAAGATTATCTAAGATCCCAAAGTCTTTTGTAATTCGTGCTGCTGATAATGTTTGTGAAGAAACAAGTGGAGATCAAGTTCAAGATTGAAGAGATATCGAAGATTTTGAAAGCAACTATTAATGGGGAGTTTGTTAGGTCATTGTGTAATAGATTGCTTGTCAAAATGTATAACTTTATAGAGGTTTGGCTTAGGTTCGTCTGGCCCACGAACCTTAGCAGGTTCGGCGAACCTAGTTTTGTATTATATAGGTTTGTCCAGCGAACCTCAAGGTTCGGCTGGGAAACCTATGGGTTCGGCTAGTTAGGTTCGTCTGAGCTTTGTTTATATTGTAGGTTTGTCTAGAGGTTTGTGACTTATGCGAACTTCTTGTAACTGAGTTTCTCTGTGTGAGAGTAAATGAACAGTGTGTTCTTGTATATTTCATTGTAATCAGTTTATTACATGAAATGAAATGATGTTATGGATGATCGTTTGTATTTGATACATATAGATCGATTATAGATTCCGCATATATTTGATTGTTAATAGGATTCCGTTGAACGATCAAGATCAAATCAGCAGATCTACACAGCATGACACATGTTTTCTTACTATATGTGTATTCAAAACCTGTGAACTCACCAACCATTTTGTTGACACTTTTTCTTAAACATGTATTCTCAGGTAACTAGCTGAATGGCATATGGATAAGGAATGCACTTAGGGAAACGAGCACAAGACCCGCATGCATTTTACATTATGTCATTTGATCAAACAGTCTTATTTTGTTATGTATTAATAACTATGTAGTGTCTGACAATTTAATTTCCGCTGCTTAATGATTATATTTTCGGTGCATGATTAAACAACTATTATTCTGCTGCAAATTATTTTGTTAACACTTATGACAAATAATGTATTTTGAAAACGCATATAGAGTTGTTCTATATGACCATGAGCTGCGATTCTGGCCATGTCACACCCATGTGGACTGACACCACACGTGGAAATTTGGGGGTGTGACAAATTTCTTCAGTATCTAGAACCCCAAATTGATACAACAACTAGATGGAGTGGAAATGAACAATAAAGCTGCAAACTTGATTGATAAAGCAGATACCTTTGTGCTGAAAAGAGCCTCCAAGCTCTGATACCACTTGAAGGTCCATTGAACTGTCAAGATCCGAACTTTATCTGCTCATTCAACATGAAATGCTTCTAATATATGCGGAATCCATGTTAGAAGACAGAAATGTTATAGAAAAGTTAATTTCTATTGCAAAAAAGTGAACTTTGTACAAACAACTTCAATGCGCCTAGAAGTGCATGCCTCGGGATTCGCAACCCTAGAGAAGTATACAATGCGTCTATTTATACTACCCTAGAAGTACTCGAACCTATGTACACGAAATTAAAAAGCACTCAAAATATACAAGTACTCAAAATACATAGTACACGAAAATTGCAAAACTTGGACTTCATCTTGTCTTGACTTGATTTTGTCAGTCCTCATCTTCAGATTGGGCTCTACATACGATTTTTGAATTCTGTCCCATTATCAGATTTGAACATTCTCACATTCAACTTGTAAACAAACTCTAGTTTGTTAATAATAACTTGAATGCACTCGAATGTCTCTGATTTTCTTTCAAGAATAACACCAAGAGCATCTTGAATACTCATTAGAGAGTACCAAACAAAAATGATCACTAGCAGTACTCTTTCGATTAACTAGACCGAGTAAGTCTATATGGAGAAGCTATAGTGGGACTTTGATTGCATGACATTTCTTTGGCATGTGGGACCTTTTTGTTTGCTTACCCTTCTTGCATCAGACACATTCATTCAGATGAAGACCCATTGGGCTTTCATGTGAAATGGATGCTCCAGATATATGATCATGATGTCTAAATGGACATGACATCCTGATCTCATCCTCTTCTCCATGGGTTGGAGACTGATGATCTTGAGCCTTGGTTTGAAGGTGCTGATCCTCAATTGGTGAGTGGGAGGACAACATATTTGCTCAAAACTAGAGTCAATCTCATGGATATTTGGGCAATAGAATCAAGGGGTTGTTGTGGTGTAAAAATAGAAGTGTCCTTGGGATATTGGACTGCCATCTGAGTGTCAATTTACACTTCAATGGTTTGTGCGGGATCCCTTTGGATTGCAACATCATCCTGTTGAGAGGATTGATAAGGAGCAAGATGGGTTTGAGATTCAGGATCCACCTGTGAGGATGGAACAGATGGATCCACCTGTCTAGTGGGGACATATACACGTTCAGGGATCTTGACTTCCTAAATAGTCTTTTTGGGCTTTTTAGGTTTGGGGGTTTTGGTGGATACTTTTCATTTGGTCGGTACATTGACAGGTGTGGAAGAGGAGGTGGATGTGGACTCACCGAGGGCGATTGTGTCCTCAGTGTCATCCATGATCTTGGCATCAATATTTAGCCTAGAGAACACTTGTTTGTCAATGACTTCGATATTAGTGAGAGGAGCAATGTGACAAATAGTGTTAACTTCAGCAAATAAACATGCCATCACGAAGCGAGGGTATAATAAAAACTTGGGACTCTTTTGGTGATGCACCATGTGGTCAAATATTATTTGGGACAGATTGACCTTTTCGTTGGAAAGAACTGCATACATGACATATTGCATGTCATAAGGCATTTCTCCCAAACTAGTGGTCTTTTGAGAAAGATTGTGCAATATGGTGTGATACAGAAACTTGTGCTTAGGATATAAGTAGGCTTTGTACAAGGTTATGTTCTTCAGGTCTCCCTAATAATCACATTGAACAAAAGCAGCAAGAAGAAGTCTGAGAGGAACAACGGTGGGTGCATCAGTTTCACCCAGATTTAAGGCAAGACTAAGTTTAGAGGGGGTGATGGAAACTTGTTGACCAGCAATCACATAGGTGATGCTTTCAATAGAGTTGTCGTTAGACACCGAAGCAAAGTTCACCCAAAACTGATTTAGGGCAGAATCAGAAATAAGAGGATCGAGAATAATAGCAGCGTGAACAAAGGAGTTTACCAGAATGTCGATGACTTCATCATAGTGTGGGTATTCAGAAGTCTTGGTGAGGTAGCCTACAAGGTTGTGAAACGGCTTGAGTTTCGAAGCTTCAAACGCCATGGATGTAGCAAAGGTCGAACAACAGTTTCAAGAGCAGAAAACGATTACAAATCTTGCCTAAGTTTGAAGAGATAAATAAGGAGAAATATAACCATTGAAAAGATGTGCAGTTTCAATGGGAGAAACCGCCACTACTTATAACAAAATTAAAAGTTTTACCTTAGGGTTTTTACCCATTGGACAAACCTGTAAGCATAAGAGAGAGAAAAACAAAAGATAGTGTTTTACCCATTGGACAAACCAGTACTTTCGTGCAAATCCTGATGTACATACAGTGTTTTATCTTGGAATGAAGCCTGGTCTGATGTCTTTACCACGATTATCATGAGCATCAAACTCAGATAAGATCAGTGTAAATGCATCGAGCCAGACGACATTCCAGACAAGCAGCTGTCCTTCACCATAAGCAGCATTTTCAGTTTGAGTTGAAGAAGGACGAACGTCATGAGCACAAGTGTGATCATGAAGTTTCTAAGAATTTTAGTTAAGAACGGATGAACATAACTACAGAAGAGATGAACAACTGATATAAATAAGGGGAAGATGATCAGTAGTTAATGAGATCAAGAGGTAAAATTAGAAAATGGGAAAGATATTTTAGCCGTAAAAACAATTAATGAGCGTCAAAACTATTAATTGTAGGGTGTCAAGTCTTTAGAGTAATAAGTGAGAGTCAAATCAGGGCGTAATTATCAAGAACTAATAACCACATAGTGAAAAAGATTTTAACCACGGAAGGATTTTAACCGCGGATTAGTTACCGCGTGCACAACCACGGATGTGTATAACCACGGAATGTTTAAAATGTAACAACGGTTGGATTATAACCGCGGAAAGATATAAAGCAATGGTTAAGAAAAGTATAACGACTGAAGTCTATCCGTGGTTAGGTACAACTACTGAGAAAAAAACCACGGTTGTTTCATGGTTTTCCCTTTTTCCATTGTTAGGATAATTAGAGAATTATCCTTTTATTATAAAGATTCAAGGTTTAAGAAATATATTCTTAGCCAGATTTATTAATTGATTAACTCATATATATCATGCGTAATTTGGAAACAAATTTTGAAAAGGTTGATGAGTCCAAAGGCTTGGAAAATATGTCTGCTACTTGGTCACTTGTAGATACCTTTCTGGGACAATTAGTCATGTTTCAAAACAGTTTCTTATGAAGTGATGTCTTATTTCTATGTGTTTAGTTTTAGAGTGATAGACATGATTTTTTATTATGTTTTTGGCATCTTCACTGTCTATTAAGAGGGGTGTTTTTAGTTATGCTATTTCAAAGTCCAGTAGTTGGTGTTGTAGCCAAAGGATTTGGGCAGTGCAATGTACTGCGGCAATACGCTCAGCTTCAGCAGTTAAATTGGACACTGATGTTTGCTTTTTGCTCTGTGATAAGACCAAGCAGTTTGCAAAGAACTGACATTCTCCTGAGGTAGACATCCTGGTGAGTGAACATCCTACATAATCATTATCTGAAAAGGCAACAAGCTTACAAGATTGATTAGCAGGATACCAAATACCTAGTACAGGGTTACCTTTTAGTTATCTGAATATCCTCTTCACAAATGATAAATGAGATTGTTTGGGGGCATATTGGTATCTTGCACAGAAACATGTGGCATACATGATATATGGCCTTGATGCAGTGAGATACATCAAAGATCCCATCATGCACTTGTAGAGAGTTTGATCTACAGGTTCACCATTTTTGTTTGGAGTTATTCCAGTAGCCACTACCATACGAATAGAAATTATTTTTCACTCACTCATTTCAAATTTATTCAAAAGATCTTTTACATATTTAGACTGATGAATGAAAGTTCCATTAGGGGTTTGTTTGTCTTGAAGTCCTAAAAATGTTTTTAGTTCACTTAAAGCACTCATTCAAACTTAAAAGACATTAGTTTTGAAAATTTTTCACATAAGGAAGGTTTTGTTGATTCAAAAATAATGTCATCAACATAGATTTGAAACATCAAAAGTTCCTTATTTACCCTTTTAATGAACAAAGTCTTATCAATGGTTCCCCTAGAAAATTTATTTGAAAGAAGAAATTGAGAGAGAATATCATACCATGCTCTTGGTGCTTGTTTTAAACCATACAAGGCTTTGTTTAGTCTGTACACCCAGTCAGGATGATGAACATCATCAAATTCTAGTGGTTAACAAACATAGACTTCCCCCTTAATGGTTCCATACAAGAATGCACTTTTTATATCAATTTGTAATACTTTTATGTTGTGGGATATAACAAATGGAAGAAAGAGTCTTATGGCTTCAAGTCTTGCTATAGGGGCAAAAGTTTCATCATAATCAATGCCTTCCTCTTGGCATTAGCCTTGCACTACCAATCTGGCTTTATTTGTTATTAAAATGCCCCTGTCATCAGTATTATTCCTAAGTACCCATCTAGTTCCTATTGGGTATTTTATTTTGGGCAAGAAGCAGAGAGTCCAAACATTTTGTTTTTTAAATTGTAACAGTTCATTTGGGATATGAAAGCAACGTGAAGACAAAATTTTGAGATTTGGCTTCTAGTTTGAACACATTTATTTAAATCACCCAGAATCTGTTCTAGAGGGTGATTTCTTTTGAAAGGAATGATGTCCAAACAATTATTAGCAGAAGCAACATCAGAAGAGGGTGAATTTTCAGTAGGGCCAGGAGAGTTTTCAGATGTGTTAACAGGAACTTGTTCAGAGGTAACTACTGGAGCATTATTAAATATTGGAGATGTAGAAGTAGATACATGTTCATTTTGATCTCGAAGATTTATTAGACAAGAAGGAATGGAAGAGAAGAACTGGGAGACAGAGAATTCTTCAAGAGATGACAGATCTTTAGAAGTTTTGCAAGCATCTGAAGAAGGAGACACGGAAGAGGCAGGAGGAGTGTACGTGAAGCTTTCAAGATCAAACAAGTCATCAGGAGTAGAAGGGAAAGAGGAGGTTGATGCAGATTCATTGAATTTGACATTAATGGATTCCTCAACGATCTTAGTCCTAAGATTGAAAGCTCTGTAAGCTTTGAAAGTTTGAGAGTATCCAACAAAGTATCCAGAGTCCACTTTTTCAGCAAACTTGGACAAAGAATGCCTTGTGTTCAAAATGAAACACGGACACCCAAAAACTCTGAAAAAGGAAATGAGAGGCTTTATTTTGTGAAGGACCTCATAGGTAGTTTTGTTTTGTCTTTTCACAATGTGAACTCTGTTTAAAACATAACAAGCAGTGATTACTGCCTCAGCCCAGAAGGACAAAGGTAATCATGAGTCTGCAAGCATGGTTCTTGCAACCTCAATAAGTGTCCTATTTTTCCTTTCAACAACTCCATTTTGAGCAGGAGTTCTAGAAACATTGTATTGCCTAAGGATTCCTTTAGAAGTGCAGAACTCATCAAGAACATGATTCTTGAATTCAGTACCATTATCACTTCTTATTACCTTGACAGGAAGACCAAATTGTCTTTCAAGTTGGGTGATAAGGGCATTTATATTATCAACAGTCTCATCTTTGCTGAAGAGAAAGAAAGTCCAACAAAATCTTGAGTGGTCATCTACAACAACCAAACAATATCTCTTTATGGCTAAACTAGCTACCTTCACAGGACCAAATAGATCCATATAAAGCAGATTAAGACAGTTAGTTGTTTTAGATTCCTCAATAGACTTATGTGATGATTTATGTTGCTTTCCCTTTAAGCAAGATTCACATTGTCCTTCAAAATGAAATTATTTTGAAGGTAATCCTCTTACTAATGAAAGGGTAGAAAGCTTATGAAGAGTTTGATGATTTATGTGGCTAAATCTTCTATGCCAGAGGGCAGTTTCAGAAAATGAAGCTTTGGCTATGAGACATGTGGGAATAGAGGATTGGGAATCAGTTGTCATGTACACAACATAGACATTCCCACTTCTCTTAGCTGTTAGCAGTGTGTGTTGGTCAATAAAGACCTTTATTTTAGAATTTATTTTAGGAGAAAGGATTTTACAACTGTCTTTGGTGAAAAATGAACTATAATTTTTGTCTGCTAATTGAGAAACACTCAAGAGATTAAACTTGAGGTTCTCAACTAGGATGACATCCTTAAAGTGCAATTATCCACTAAGGACAGAACCAGACCCATCTATCCAACCATTCGCATTATTTCTAAAGGAGACAGATCCTCCATTCTTTGGAATGACGTTGTTTAGAATGGATCTGCAGCCTGTCATATTCCTAGAGCCTCCATTGTCCACATACCATAAATGATTTTGGTTTGAAGAAGCTCTCTGCACATAGAGGATTAAATGCAATAGGTTAGATATGGGTGAATGTTTATTTTAGACAAGAAGAAAAACAATTTGAGAGTTTATTTGTTTTGCTGCACATTATTCATCAACTTCTGCAACATTTGAATCAACTGTTGCTGATTTTGGTGCAGAATATTGATCTGTGAGTCCATAGAAGGAGGATTCACAACAACAGGTGAATAGGGAACATAATTTATCATAGGATAAGATGGTGGTGTACCAAGGATTGATGGCCTCGGAAGTGTAGCAAATGGAGGAGGTGAGAAGAATGATGAACGAGGGTTTGGTCTTATTTTGTTGGTAGCACCTTTTCCGCTTGCTTTCTTGGACCTTTTCACTTTATTAGGGGGGTTCCCTTTAGATGAATAGGGTGTTCAACTTTCAACTTTCCAGCTTTCAACTTATCTCTTATTTTCTCAAGGGGAGTTTTTGTCCTGCAGTTTTCAGTAGAATGATTGTATTTGAAGCACTTTAAGCAGGCTGGAGATAAGGATGAATAGTTTGGAATGAAGGGTTTATTGGCCTTCATTATTGTGTATGAAGGGTGAGGATGACAAGGAGGAAACTGGATATCAACCATAGGCCTTTTTCCTTTGTCAAGAGTGGCCATTGTGTCAACAGTGGTTTCCTTTTGTTTTGTATCTTCTGAACTATGAGTAGAGCTCATACCAGGAGTAGTCTCAATCAGTTTTGAAGAGTTATTTATATGAACATTATCCAAGTGTGTTTCTTCTGGTTTTTCTGGGTTTGCATTAGTGGGGTATACAAACTTTGGAAATTGTCCAGAATGATACACCCTTGGAGGTGAGTTCTTTATTGCAGGGATTTTTTCTGTAAGAAAGGTGGGAGAGAGAGGTTCAGGAACAGTTTCTTCCACATTATTATCAATTGGGGCATAATCCTCTGGTGGACTATGTGGTTATACCCAATTCCAAACTTAGCTTTGTTGTGAACTTGATTGCTTAGAAGCATTCTAAATCCTTTGCAGGACTCGACCCACTTTTCACAGCTAACCTTAGTTTTGGCCAATCCATCTCTACAAGAAGAATATTTCTCATGTTGAAGATCAAATAATGCTTGCAGGTAAGTCTTTTCTGTTTTTAGGACATAAATATGACCATCTTTATTTTTTATTATTTTCTCTACTTCTAGGTTTTTATTGGCCGATAGTTGCTCAAGATCTTGGTTTTGTTGCTGTTGCAAAACATTGTCCTTCTAAATTTTAGCAAATGCCTCAATGCAAGCATCAGAGCATAGCTTTTTTAGGGTAGAGGAAGATACCTGAGCATCAGGAGATTCAGCTTCAGGTTGGTCAAAGGAGGTTGAGTTTTCATGAATAGACATTAGAGAAAATTATGTTGGCTCATTAGTGATGAGAGTATAGCCTATATCATCTGGCATGCTACTCCAGTCTACATACTCTTGTGTAAAGAGAGCTGGTTGGTCTGATTGGAAAGATTGAACAGCTAGGCCTGGTGTGCTTATTTGAGAAGAAGAAGGTGAAATGATCTGGAGTGGACCAGGAGTAAGCTGGTACATGCTGCCATTAGCAGCTTGTACATATTGCACATTGGGTGAAGGAGAGCTTTGTACAATATGAGCAGTGGCCTAAGTGTTATTGTGTTTTTGAAAGTGAGAAGAGGATGAAGAGTAAGGTGCTGCAGAAGAGTGAGTGTTTGGAAATGTCACGTAAGGTGAGGAAGTGTTGTTGGGATTAAATTTACATTCCCTGGCAAAGTGTCATGTGCCATAACATCTATAGCAATGGAACTTTTCTTTATTTGGACCAATTTTGGTTTTACCATGGATACCAGGAAATTTTCTCCTTGTCCTTTTATAGAACTTATTAATTCTCATACTTAAAAGAGCAAGTTGATGTAAGATATCCATCTCTTCCAAGTCATCATGTGGAATTTGATGGAGATCATCCATGATGAAACACAGTTGGTCTGGGGTGAAAGAGGGGTCATCACATGAAGAAGAAGTGATGCTAGTTGTTATGTCAATATGTTCATCATAACCCTGATCAGCAATCTCAGAGTTATGACTAAGAAGAGCAGTGTTCCCTTGAACATACTCCTTTGTTGATTTACTAGACTTGATTAATTTTCTTTTCTGGTC
Organism: Mikania micrantha; assembly: GCA_009363875.1. Taxonomy (NCBI): domain Eukaryota; kingdom Viridiplantae; phylum Streptophyta; class Magnoliopsida; order Asterales; family Asteraceae; genus Mikania; species Mikania micrantha. Next base: position 19,662,430 of record CM018681.1, read on the forward strand.
AATCTTTCGCTAAAAAATGAGCAACTTACCGTGGAGCTGGGTAAGTAAAAGATTGCCAAATTCTGGCAATGATCTCATGACAATAGATGATGTTTCCCAGTTGTTTGGGAGAGATCTTAAAAAGTGATTGAGGACAGAAATTGTTGGGTACACTTGGCCTGCAAGTTTCAGTTCACTTAAGATAGATGTGAACCTTTCAAAATGCTGACTCAGTGACTCATTATTTAGTTAGGTGAAGGTTTCATATTGTTGAGCCAATATCTCCCTTGTATTGGCAACAACATCATCACTCCCGTGAACTTCTTTTTTATATCATCCCACAAGTTCTTAGCGGATTCATGGTGAAGAAGTCCAGAATATATTTCATTAGGGAGAGCCATGGTTAATTGAGCATGTGCCTTAGCATCAAGCTTAGCTTCTGGAAATATTCTTCTTTATAGTTTCGAAGGTCCTTAGGGATAGGCTCTCCGGTCTCTGTCTCCAAGACCATGGGTTTGTGTGGTCCGAACATCACAGACTTCCAACAACCAATGTGATTGTTGGATATGAAGTGCAACATCCTTCTCTGGCAAATATTATACTAGTTCCTTACCAATATTGGTGGTTTAGTAGCAGAGCCGGTGTTGTGGGGATCTAGTGTGAATATTTCTGCCATTAGGTTATAAACGATATGAGAGAATGAACAGAAGGATGATTTCTCAAAGTTGTTTGTTTGAGTGGTTTTGAAAAAAGTTTAGTTCAAAGCCAAGCACCTACATATATGAAAACAAATAAAGTAGAAATCAAACACAATTTTAGAGAAAACTAAACAACCAGATATCATAGAGAACTTTGGGTTTTAGACTTAATGGTTAAACCAAGACTAAAGAATGAAGCTATGATACCAATTTTTTAACCTAGCAGGAGCTATTTAACCAGGAACAAGGACTTTAGACTCACGGTCAAAGCCTTGGTATTTGCTCCCTCTAAAGTTTAACGCTTAGTTATCTTAGGTTGTTTAGTATTGCTAGAAAAGGAGAAGACAGAATAGTAACACAAGGAATTTTTGTGGAAATCAATTCAATTAATTAAGAGAATGTTGGGGTATAAATACCCAAAATCAATGTTACATGACAAGAAAGAATAAGACAAACAGTTGACAAAAATACAGGAACTTAAACAAACAAAAATGTACAAAAAATAAAACAAAAGTCAACAACAACGGAAACCCAAGTCATCATTTGTTCCTCCGTGGTTGTGATCAGTTGTTGTGTCTTCAGTGGTTGAACCACGAAAGCCATTCCACGGTTTATTGAATCAGTTGTTGTCTTTAGTCTTGTTCCACGGCTGTTATCGGCTACTTGATCTGTAGTTGCTTGATCAGTGGTTATTGGATCCGTTGTTTTCGGATCGGATGTTGAAATCCGTTGTTGAGATACAGTGGGAGGAAGAAAGTGTCTGCGGTTGGTCAGTCCGCGGATTTATTCCGTTGTTTGGCTTCAATGGTTTTGCTCAGCAGTCCTTATTTTCCAACAAACCTTGTCTGAGAATATAACACTTCTTGTCATCACAAACAATCTTATACTGCTTCTCATAGATTCGAGACACAGACAATAGTTTGTTCTCCAACTGCTTCAAAAAATTTACGTTCTCAAATGAAACTTATACATTTGAAAGAACCCTTTCACCACTAATAAATATTCCCATGTCACCAAAAAAGGCAACATATTATCCTTTATATATTGAACGTTTAAGGTAAGAGATATGTCACCCGCGATGTGTTTTGATGCCCCAATATCAACAATCCAATAGTTGTTAAGAGAAGCATTTGGGTAGACCTTTTATACCTAAAAGTTTAATATGGTGTTTTCCAACAAGCCAAATTGTGTGTTTTAGAACTCCTCTTCAGGTGTATCACGTTCATTTGATCCTTGAGTTGCTTCAATTAAGCTTTCATCATTGAAATGATCAGATTGTTTATATGGTACATGATATATAATGAGAAATGTAAAACTGACATAGAATTTCAAAGTTAAATTACATCAGTCATGTTTCATAATTTAACAAGATAAATCTACCAAAAAGAATCATAAATTAACTATCTTGTATCTGCACACGATATACAAAACGATTCGTATGATGATGTCCAAAAGATATGCACATCCAAAAGTTACTAGGTCCTCTAACTGGGCATCCTAGTAGTTACATAAGCTCCTAATGCATAGATATGTTCGTCACCTGAGAAGTCATGCAAAAAGATCAAGTCAACACATGGTTAGTGCGTTCATATGTTTTTGTAATTGAAAAATGATTCTTGAAAAACCTACAAGAGTAAAAACCTTAACGTCACTAACAACACCTATCCTATCCAGTCAAGTATGCTTATATATAGGCATACGTAAGGTCAAACCCAGCCACCAGCCCACCACATAACGAACCGCATATAATATTGTTATTACTGATAATTAAGCTTCTCACTCCCTACCAATACCGTACTTGATTCTTTGGAATTCACACGATTCTTGATTCTTTGAATTTACCCTGTGTTTCCCGTTCCTCATACGACCATTACCATGATCCCATTGTGGAAGTTGGAAAAGTGTTTAGGATACTTAAATAAATAAACATTTAAATATTACTAAGTCCTAATGATTGGGTCAAGTCAACTCGATTATACTAGCCTATCAAGCAAAGATTCTTAGTGGGGTGGTGGATTCTGTAAATATCATCAAACATGTGGGCTATAAAACAAACGGTCTAGCTAGGACTTCTTGAATTATAGGACTTTTGTTTCGTTCTTGTTTCATCTTGATTCGTTTCGCACATGTTATCTTTGATATTACCCAGACATTCCACCAAAAAGGTTTTCTTGTTTTGTACTTGATTTGTTGAAAACTTGTGATTGATTCGTTGAACAATGAACACTTGATTCATTAAACAATGAATACTTGATCCGTTGAAAATGAATACTTGATTCATTGAAAATGAACACTTGATTCGTTGAGAAATGAATACTTGATTCATTGAAAAATGAATATTTGATTCGTTGAAATGAACACTTGATTCATTGAAAAATGAATATTTGATTCATGGAAAATGAACATTTGATTCGATGAAAAATGAATACTTGATTCATTGAAAATGTTGTAATTGATTACTTGAAAAATTGTATTTAGTATCATATGTTTGATTCTTAGAAAAACTTGTATTTGATATCTTGAAAATTTGTACTTGATTCTTACCAGGAATTTACATAAAGAAATAATTTATCTACTCATAATATAAGTAGATAATCTTTTTAAGAACATGCATAAAATTTACCAAGAGATCATCTAGGATAGCATTCGTAAATACATAACATATTAAATTTAAAGAATATCATACAAAATATACTCAAAAGAAAATGTTTAAGCATGCTTCTCAGCCCTGCAGTTACAAAATAGAGAATTTAGAAAAGGGGAAATGAACTCACTTGTGTTGTTGTGTATATAAATCAAACCAAGAAAGAGCACGCTCATTTGTTGTAGACTAATTGGCTTTAACAGCTGATTTCATTGAGTATAGTTTTATACTATAAGTAGTTATAATTGTTTGATATTGTGTATAGCTCTCAATGTTAGGCTAAGTGTCGTATTACATTTCAAGTGTGTTACTATGATTTTGGTCTATGTGTTCTTATTATATCTACCCTTCTTGAACACTTACCCATAACTAATTAGGATTTAATCTTATTTGAATGATTTTGGTTCATAAATGGCATGTTTTAAGTTATTAGAAAATCATGTGTTACAAAACTCTATTTGATTATGAAAAAGTTAGATTTATTTTATCAAAACCCTTTGATTTTATTTATAACACTTTTACATGTGAAGTTATTGTTATCTTATTAAGTTTAAGCCATGAAAACATTAAGTTTAATTTAATTTTAAGCCATGAAAACATTAAGTTTAAAATCCTGGAACTTGGATTAAACTTGTCAAGTCTAACCCAAGTCCTTATATATCCCTTTGGTTCTTGTTAGTTTGATTTAACCCTTGTGTATGCTTGTCATCAATTTCTTAACTCTTAACCCACTTGATTTGTTAACCAAATATAGCATTGATGGTATGGTATGTCTCCAAAGGAGTGTCGATACTAGTAGTATCGACACATGGGTACTTAGGCAAAATTCGGAAGTCCATCAATACTACCATGCTATAATGAGGTGTTTGATATTTGTTGTCACTCAATTACAATCCCATTATATTTTTAAGCACTTTAAAACATTAGAAATATAGTATCGATGAAAATCAAGTAGCATCGATGGGTTTCAAGTTCGATTACACTTGAACAAACCTTGATAGCACTTTACCGATACTATCATGGATAACCCAACCCTCAAGACCTCAAATTCGATTATTATCTATGATTTTAAGTTCCATATACTTGGATATTTTAAGTTTCATATACTTGGATTAGACTAAGGTATTAATATATATGATTTAAGACTTGTATCGATGGAGGTAATATCGACCACAATCTATCGAAGACTAAGTAGCCCCATCGATACCCTAGTATCAACCATCTTGGGTTTTTCTAGCTCCATGCCATCGATACTACTATTCTCGATGATCATTTGAGCACCCAAATTTGTAGAGCATCGATAATAAAAGTCTCGACCAAGTCCCATCAAGATTAGGCCCTTGGAACTTGCTAGGCTCGATGGTTTTTGAGCTGAACCCAAAACAATACCATCGATACTATCCCTTTGAGTATTCTTGTGTCGATACTAAGTTTCCCAGAATTTCCATCCATGTTCGAATGTTCTAACCTTAAAACCAACATATTACAAGTGTTCCTAATCCATTTTTATGTCGATCCTAGGTAGTTTGAGGTGCCTACACCGGTTAAGAAGTTCAATTAGCCGGAATAGTAGAAAACCCTAGTAGGCCTAACCTTCTCACTAGAACCGCGATCGTTTGAGCTTGTTTCCACATAGATCCTTTGTACTTTCTTATTCCCCTGGTTGTAAAGATCGTTTTGAATACAAGATCTTCAAATTTGATGGAGTTTTGGGTAGGTTGAGTGTGGGTTTAAGGTAGAGAGAGAGAGAGAAAGAAAACCGAAAATGGAAGAGAGAGGGAGGTAGTTTCTGCAACGAATGAGGAGGGAGGAGGAAAATTGAAGGCTTTTATATCCTAGGCGTGTTCTGTTTCGTTCGGTTACGCTTGATGCACATGGGTTGAGGATTGATCGGGTTCGAATCGGGGTTCGATTGGAGCCCTTTGGTTCGGTTGAGGATGGTTTAATGTTAAAAGAATTAATTTTGGAGTTCTCATGCAAAACCCTAGTGGGCGTGACTGGTATGAGGCATGTGTTTCGTGTGGGAAGTCGTGGGTTCGAGCCACGCCTTTGCCATTTTTCTATAAAAATAAGATTTTTACAGCTTTGTTCATAACTTGTTCATTTCAACTCCGTTTCAGTCCGTTCAAATTTCGTTGGAACCAGAACTGAATTGCAAACATAATGAAACAATAAAAGTTATATTTTTGACCAAAAACACAATCGCGTATATGTACGTGTATCTAAACATAATCGTATATGTTTATACGATTTAAACAAACGAATTCGAAATCTTGCGTACTATCATATGAACGTTTCAAACAATCCAACATATGTGGCTTAACAAGTATGTGACCACAATCACAATTTGACATTGCGAATAACACAACGTTATTGTTATAACACAGATTCTTTGTAGAAAGTTTATCTACGTGATTTCGCGAACACTTGATCATTCTGTTGCATATTAAGGTGCGTACACGGCCCCTTTTTACTTTTACTGTTTTGGGGGAGAAAACATGTGCAAACAAAAGCTTTTGGATACATATCACTTGCATGAGTTAGCTATTTACTATAAGTGTGAACATAACATTAAAAGTCCTTACATATCGAACCGTTTAGTTTGCCGTAGTGCAAAGCGTGGTAGTTGAAGATAGATCTATTGGGTTTGACAAACCTCACTTGGTAGATTGTAGGTTTACGCAGGTGTTTAACTAGCCAATTCAAACATTACTATTGTTTGTGCTAGACAATAATGGAAAAGCAAACAACATTCAAACAGTCAGCTTCGGTGTCGACCGCTTATGTAAATAGTAGAATGACTAGCTATCATGACTATGCAATGTGTGATTATGTTATTTGCAAACATTACATTTCAAACAGTTGTTCAAACATTTGTGATTATTCAGACATGTGTGTGCACCAACCTTTGTTTGACTTTATTTGCATGTTTTCTCAGGACACTAAGGTACAAGCTTGAGCAAGCAGGGACTAGGATGTTGAGTCTCATGCATTAGTTACACTACAATTGTTTTGAATTTGGTTATTTAAGACATTGAGCCTTGTAAATTACATTTTTGCAAACGTTATGTTGTTTTGGTTTTTTTCAAACGCTTTCGCAATGTTAAAACTTTGAATTTACAATTGAGAACGAATTTATGTCTGAAAAACATATAGAGGTCTTTCGTTATGTCTAATGCTTGAGATCCTCTTTTGTCACGCCCTAAACGGTATGATCCCGTTAGTTGGAAATTGGGGGTGTGACACAAGAAACCAATATTTTTCCCCTTTAAACACCTATAAATATCCTTGCTTAGTCCCTCATAGCTTGCAACTCCTATTTGAGTACAAAGAAATCGAATAACCAAATTTTAGTGCTTCTACAAGTGCAACACCCATTGAGATATTGAACGTAGTAGTTTTATTTTATGCTCTTGGCGAGGAGGTGCTGCGCTTCGAGATCGTCTCGTCTGTAAAGTTTATTTGAGGTAATTTTCTTTTTATTTTTCTTTCTTTTCATTATTCATTTATTTATTTTTTTCTTAGTCTAAGTAGTTGAACTTAGGTTATTATTTGTTGGCGTTAGGCTGATTTAGGTTGCCTTGTTTAGGTCGTCTTTAGAGTTGGTGTAGTCTTGTAGAGGCTCGTTAGGCCAACGAGTTCGGCCTATGACGTCCGTTCATTTAGCTATGCCTAGCATAATGTTTACTCTTCCTCGTTGCATTCGTTTGACTAGGTTGAATCACGTTTGCATTCGGATCACATACTTGTTCCTTTAAGCTGTTGTTTGGCTACACACGTTCAATCATCAGGGCATCCAGTTTGATAAAATGGTTGATCTTGATTCTTCCTCATTATACCGTTTTCTAGAGCACCATTAATGTGAGTAATACTATACCCCCTCTTTTACATTTTGTACTTTTAGGATGTTACATATGCAGTATTCAAAATCCAACTTATTCTAAATTCAAATTCTATAGATGCAGTGTCTGTAGTCTATTTTGGTTTGATTCTTTGCTATGTGATACTACTTGCTTTGTGATTTTGAGTTATTCTATGTTATTCGATACCGAGTAGCCTAAGGTGTGTTAGATACCACCTTCGCTTTGACTTAGGTCAAATGTGTTAAAAGGGAGAAAAGTACAAATATGGGCAGATTTGTGAAAATACTTAGCTTTGTGCTTTGTATTGAAACGAGTTTGGAAACGATATAAACTACTGCAGACTTGTAAATATACTAAGCTTTTTAGCTAAGTATTGATATGAGTTTGGAGACGAGATATTCTATAAACTTAATTGCAAACTAGTATGATATGCATGCTAGAATTTAAACTTTGTAGTCTAATTGAATTGCATCAGTTTTTCTATGTAAAGTATATAAACTGTATGGGTTATTCAACAACTATGCAAATAGTTGACAAAAAACTTATTTTGCATATGGAACAGGTTAGGTGGATGCGATGGTGAAGATATATGATAGGTTTATGCTAGTAGACCTAGTTTTAAATTTAAACAATGTTATACAATTTAAATTTACGTACTTTGGTTTTGAAAACAATGCAATGAATGTTTGTTTTAATATGAATTAATGTTTGATTGTTGAATCTTTAATATTGTTGCATTAACTATTGAAACTTATAAAATAGCATCATGAGCTTTGAGCATTCGAAATCGTGGCCCGACATATAACACATTCAAGATTTATTATAATGCATTCAAGATTTTAAATGAATAATCGATATCAGATAAGGACAAAAATGTCATTTTATTTATTGTATTTTCTTTTCTTGTTAAACTCTCTCATTAACTAAATCTTAAAAATTAAGTTTGTCTTGCACAAATGGAAAGTAAAAAAATATATATTCTCCAGCTATGATTTGTAGTTACACCTGGCAATATTGACTCATAGCAAGATATATGGATAGAAATGGGTAAACAATTATTGCATTTTTCGCTGAAATAGATAATATTATTATAACATAGTATGAGTTGAAATGAGTAACACCTTAACACAAAGCAAATCAAGATGGACAACTTAAAAACCATGTGAACATAGTGGATTTCAATGAGTAATAATGATCAATAATATATTTAATGAGAAAATCATTAAAAAGTATTGAAATAAACTATTTGTTTAGTTACCACTCATTTTAACATCAGCGAAATTCATTTTTTTCTAAATGACCCGTTTAAACCTAAACGGATTTTTCTTAAAACCCGTCCGACTCCCACACATCCTAACCCGCACCCATTTTAACTCCTTACCCAACTTAACCAGCCCATTTTGCCAGGTATACTTGTAGTGTTGTAGGCTTTGAGGCAAAAATAATGGGGGATTGTTAACTGTCTTTAATAAATTTGATCTTAAATTTAATACATCACCCATTTACATGGTTATCGAACAAAAGCTTCAGGTCCAACTAAACCACTAGGAGTATAGGTGCGACTTTGTCAGTCTATAAAACACGCAAGCTTTATGTAATCCCACTCCCACATGTATTACCTGTAATACTTATATTACAATTTTTTCTTTTAATTTTGTGATAATATATTTGCAACTAACCACGGGAACAGAAAACAATCATCTTCAACCATGAGTCTATATCTTGGTTTTTGTTTTTGAAACAAATTACCTTAATGTAAAGGTAGGTTAAAGCTAAGATTTAGGTTCATTGTCACCTTTTTTGAGGGTAAGAGATTCAATTCCCGCCGGTGGCACGTTAGATAGATTTAGTAGAAGGTTAGGTGTTGGTAAAAAAAACTATTTTTTATATTTATGTAAATGCAGATATCAAGGTAATGCTTTAAACAAGTCTGTTTTTTTTTTTTTACTTTATATTTAAAACCTTGTTACTTTAATGTAATGTATGTTTTGCATATATTAATGTTTAAAATATATGTTGGAAAACTTTATAAAAAATGATTAAAATATAGATGAAATACATATATATCAATGTAATAAATAATTTGAAGTTTTTTTTTTTTTTTGTAAGTACTAATATTTTGATAAATTAGTTTAAATTTAATAATTCTTCATTCGTTATTAGCTGTTTTTTTAACTAACATTGGTATCGGTCTATGAAAGTAATACAACAATTTAACTCGTCGTTAAACCAATATAATTTAAATTGATGATTAAAAAATGAATAAATAAATAATAAAGCTAATTAAGTAGTTGATATGTTAATTTATCGAAGCATGTAATCAAACAATTTACACACGTAACGTCAATGTAATATATCTGAATTCTATATGGTTATAATTAATTTTGATTTTTTTGAATTAATTATATATTGACGAATAATGCTTGAATTTATGTAATTTATTTTCGTGATGTGTTTTACAACATATATGACAGTTCATACTTGTTTTCTTTTCTTTTCATTTTTTTTAATTATATTTGCTTGCATCTATGCATGTAAGGTATTTTCCTTGCAATATGTCGTCAAACAATTTAATAAATATTTTTTAATAAATAACCACACACATATGACATATATAATCACAGGAATTATATCTTATAAAAACCCGATCTTAGTACTAAAACACTTAAACCCTATCTTGGTAATCCATCATCGTGAAGTATGATTATGCAAGTTTGAGCAAAAAGACATGTTTTATCTAATTGAATTATTATGTAATGAACCCATTCATGATTTTAAGACTTACCAAAGTAAACCAACTGTCAAGCTAAATTTTGTTAGTATCATTCAGTGCAAAAAGAAACTCACTCTTTTGTGTTTTATTGTAATGCTATATTATAACCCGTGTATTACACGGATTGAATATAAAATATTAAATAAATAGTAATAAAATTTAAATATTATAAAAACAATATTTTGATATAAATCGATTAAAATAAGTATTAATAAGTATTTTAAGTGATAAAATTATAATTAAAATTTTTAATAACTAATGAAATGATACTTGATTTTTTTTAATTTGTAGCAGTAATGATTTTTAAACTAACAGATGCTAAAACTTCACTTACTTTTTTATCTAAAACTAATTGTTACAAATCAAGAAAATAATGTACAATTTATATAATTATTAAAGTTAATTGACTATATTTGAAAATATCATTAAACAAATTTAAATAAAAATGTAATTTTTCTTTTCATTTTTATAACTTTTGATTTTAAAATAGTTGTTTTTAAATATTTTGCTAAAAGAAGCATTATTTGTTTATAATAAAAAACCATTATTTAAAAACTATGATTTATAGTTTATTTTATTATTTTTTTGAATTTTTTTAGCTGATTTTTGTATATAAACTTTTATTAAAGTGTGTTTTTTAACAAAAATATTTGATTTTTAAATTAATCAAAAATTATTTCTAGAGTGAAAAATGCATATAATATTATTACTCATTAATAGTATAATTATTTATTAGAAAAGATAATCTATTTATTATAATAAATAAATGTTTTCTCTTGCCACATGTCATTCAATGAGATAGGTTTTGAGATTTTTTCCCGCTCCTTTTTCCTCCTTACAAGACATGCAGTCATGAACTATCCACCCGTTTTTTACAATTTATGAATTAATCAAGTGTTGGGTATTAATATCATAGAAACTATTAAAAACATTTAATTCAGATAAACTTATTAAAGATAACCTAACATCTATCTATCTATCTATTCTAATAAATCAAAGTTTTTTCGGACATGTGGCGTGCTTATAAAGCACATCAACTTTAATTTATCGTATCTATCTCCTATTAAATACACCTCATATGAAATAATACGAAATATTAAACACTTTTTTACATTTTTAAACTAAAATACAAAATTTTTAATACATTAATAATATTGATATTAAAAAAACACATTTTAGAAATCGAAATTTTATAATATACAATTGCTATAAATTATTTTAGAAAAATGTTTAAAAAAACAAACTTTGAAAAAATCAGTGTTTAAAAAAAATATAACAGATATCTCATTACTTGAAGTAATAAACTATACAAATTTTAGTCATATTTTATATTAATCTTCTTATTGTCTAAAATTTTGTTAATAATTATTTATTATATTTTTTCCATTCAAACCGTGTAAATACACGGGGTATTAAAAGTATATAATTAATAAGACTGATGATTGATTAGGATGATATAAAAGTGGCAAGTGGTTATATGAACATGAAAATTTGACAAGTGGCAAAAATATTTTTGTTTATTATAATAGAAATATTACATTCATAATCTCAATTTAATGCAAATATATATTTAATGGCCTATTGTAAAATTATCATTTAGATGTTTTAAAGGCCATTAATAATTGACATAACTTTGTTGTTAATATATTTAAGATTCATGGTCATATTAGTCAATCTGTGTAGCACACGGGCAAACAATCTATATATAGAGGCCGTTTATTGTACAAAGGAAATTAACGTGAGAAGCGTAGGAAGCCACCAGAATGCGCCATGTTTAATCTGGGTAAAGGGTATAATGGTCTGTGTAAAATCACGGACCACGTAATATATAATCACGGACCATCGTTTAATATGCATAATCAAAAGGACAAGCTGAATAATCACGGACCAATGCGTTATATCAAATCACGGACCGTCATTTAATGCATATAATTAGCATCAAATGGATAATCACGGACCAACAATTACGTACCAAGCATAAAAATCACGGACCACGTAAATTTTTTTTAATAAACTATAACAATACTATACTCAAATTAAAGATAATAAAATTCTCGATTTTATGGTGCAGTTTTTTTAAAAAATAATTAAACGTATAAAAGTTATTCGATTTACAAGAAGATAGTGGAACTTGATTTACCCACAAAAAAAAGTCAACAAACGTAGGCAATTCCTTTTTGCCATTTTCTCTTTAATTAACGGAAGTTTTAAACAAAAAGTGGAAATCGCTATATCTTAACCATTGATTTATTTGATCAAAGGTTCAAAATCTTTCCTATCCTTCTCACGTTAAACATCATTTGTATTGGATCCGCCTCCTCTCTCTCTCTCATATATATATATATATATATATATATATATATATATATATATATATATATATATATATTTTAAACTTTTTTCTTTTTTTTTACATTCCTTACCTTCAGTATAAAGAAATAAAAAATGAAAAAAATTAATTGGTAATGATTGTAGTTATTTTCTTAGTTTTCTCGAAATTGAAAGGTTTTTTTATAAACCATCCACTATATATATATATAGTAAGATCAAAATGGATGATGCTTCAAAAAACATTCCAAGTCATTGGCATCACCAAACTCCCAAAAGTCTAAATCGAGCATCGGAAGGATAAAGTTATCCATTGGAAGTCAACAGCCTTCGGAAAGTTAATCAAACCTTCGGAAGACTGAATACTTTTGAAAGATAACTTTGTGCTTCCGAACACAAGACATAAGACAAAGCTTCTGAAGACTGCAACACATTGAATGACTTGATGATTTGAGCTTTTGAAAGGCAATTCATATTGCAAGCCTCAACAATTCGAAGAGATTGATAAAGCAACTTTCGATACAATAACTTCTGAGGAGATTCCTTTACTGATGCTTCTCTTGTTCAATAATGTTTCAGAGATGCTTCTATCACCAGAAAAAAATAAGATGACATTCTTATAATAGTTAGCAACAAAGTACAATTGTCATATAAGAAGACATTCTTATGTATGTATATTCATAGTAAATTACCTTTCTCATCCTTGAGATTTCATATTTTATTCTAAGAAAGAAATCCATTAAAGTAAATATAATATTCGAAATAAATACCAACGATTTGTATTAATTGTAACATCTGCGCAATTAGTCATAGCAGTCATAAACAGTGTAAGTACAATGTGTATTGATTCAGTATTTCCAATGTGATTCAAGTGTTCATGATTGTGTTTGTGTGTTATAGGATATTATCTAATTACGAACAAGTAGGTATTATTTATTTACTGTCGATTACACTAGGCAAGAACAGTATCGTATTATATCGAAACAGTGGTGGGCTGGCGTAGATAAGGCAGTTTGCTGGACTCTGGGTATGCCCTATACATATACTACGTTCGGCGTAATGGGATAGTGTTAGTGCGTAGTGTTATGACGAATAGTATGACAAACAAATTAATCAAACAAGAATCGTAATACGTAAGCGAGACTGAGTATAGTTATGGGTGACGATCCATAAAGATGCGAATGTTGAACTTATAATTACGAGTAAACGATAATAAATAAATAATACGACCGAAAAAACGTACGCAATTTCGGGTATACACGTAATTGTATTCGTTTAACGGTCTGGCAACGCACGAAGTGTAAAAATAAGTAAAATAATTATTTTACGTTTTACAATTTTGAAACTCATTAAAAACAATTCAAAATATTAATGTTTTGTAATCGTAGTAAAACGCGCGTAAAAATACGCGAAACCGACACCGAGCGAGACCGAACACACGGGGAAACACTCAGGGCATAAAAGCCCTAAATTCCCCTCATTTTCTGCATTCAATGCAGCCCACCTCTCTCTAAACCCCAAATTCGTGAACCCTTTCTCTCACTAGAACTCCAACCTTCCAAGCTTCATAACTCGCTCGTTTCTCAACGGATTTGGGTGTTCTTGGTGTCCATGCGTAGCCCTCGACGTCTTCTACAAGGAAGTACCACGGATCTGAAGTTTTCACCAGCCGAAATCGAGGTATTTGTGCTTGAAAAGTTCGAAAATAAGGGTTTTCCTCCTTTTGTTGTGCGTGTTTGATCACCACCTTAGAAACGGCTTTGGGTCTACACCTTTGAACCCATAGCATTTCGAGGATGCGTCTACATGTAGTCATAGCATGGGAATGGTTGGATTAAGGGGACGAAGTTGGTTGGAGGTGATGATAACAGGTTCGTGGGGTGATACTCGAGCTCAACAGCTCATGGCCGAACCTGTGGTTCTGGGCCGAACCCTACAAAGCCGAACCTTCTTCACCCATACAACCTCGGCGAACCTTAAGACACCAGCCGAACCTCAGCACGACTCACGAACCTAGCCGCTCCTCGAACCTTTTCAGCCATCGACGAACCTGCTCACACATTGCCGAACCAATTGCAGGCGCCGAACCTTCATGGGTCCCGAACCTAGGACCACCGAACCATACTTGCAATGAACCAGCATGGTTTGTTGATCACTAGCCGAACCTTAAGGGGGTTTCACGAACCTGCACCGAACCACCATGCATGCCACGAACCTCCCATGCACAGACCTAGCCGAATCTTGCTGGTGCTCACCGAACCTATTTAGGTTTTTGGCCGAACCCTCCATTACAAGAAGCGAACCGTGTTGGGCATGCATGGCGAACCCTTACCCACTGGCGAACCTACATGCACTGCTGGCCAAACCTTGGTGCCATGGTCGAACATTAGGCCGAACCTTCATAAGGTTCGCTGCTCTGGGTGGCCGGAGCTGTGTTATGCGGCTCCCATTCGTGTAGTCCGGTCGACAATATACAACCATTCATTGTATCGGCCCACATGATTCGATCAAGCCCAATAGGACTCTCGGCCCACTAGTCCTATGCAGTCCAATTTGATTTCATTCGGCCTATAGACTGGCCCGGCACACACCCACACCAATCGATTCGAAACTAAGAAATCAGCCCATTGACCTACGCTAACGATCGGCCCAGTTGGGTTACAATCAGGCCACCATGGCTCAATTGGCCATATGCATCGTACATATGGCCCAAGGGCCCAATAACAAATGTTTAGGCCCAACCGAAAGAGATTGGCCCATGGGATTATATCTCGGCCCAATCTTGGTTTTTTTTTAATCCATTAATTATGAAATGATCATGTTCGGTTTAGGTTTAATTCAACCTAATTATCAGATCAAGTCATAAACACAAAGGCTTAAAACATTTTGAACATCTCTTTAAACCACATGTTAATCAAGAATTATCGCTTTCATCACAACATGTCACGGTTATGGGTACAAGTTGTGCATAAAATAACATAACACAATATTTCATAAGTCAACCGCTTATCACAAGTCAATCAACAAATCAAAGTCTATAAAATCATAAATCTTATATTCTATGTATGATTACAATGATATAGGAACCAGTTAGAAGTCTTGCTTGCTATTTGCTACTTGTTATAGTTCAGAGTCTACTGCAGACAGGTGAGAACATTAGACCTCTTTTACTGTTTTACAACTGTTTTGGGGTGGAACACGTGACCAAACACTTTCTATGCAAATCATATTTCATATACAAGATTTATGTTACTGTTCAACTGTTACAGGTTCACTTTACAAATTCAAGGGATTTCCCAACTATTTTAAAAAGGATTTACCAACTTTTGTAATGGTTTTATCAACTGTTAAAACACTTTCTACTAAAAGGTTTTCTAAAAGGTTCACTAACTGTTTTATATCTGTTTTACATAAATGGTTTTATACATGTTAATTACTTTTAAAGAATAAGTTTTATAAACTCTCTTACTATAATCTTGTACTTTCGATAAAATTATAGTTTATAAACCTTGTTATTATGCAAGGACTCTATTCTCAGTATTAAATCAAAGGTTTCAAAACAAGGGATTAAATCAATAGTTTTTCATGGCGCTATTCAATCAAAGGATTTCAAATCATGGTAATCAAATACGGCATTCAACCAACGGTTTCAAATCATAGTATTCAAAAACATGGTGTTCATCGTTGTGAACAAACTTATACATACATCAAGACACATATTCTTATTCATATAGCGTTCGTACTAGGTGATTACAACAAGGGAACGCGGACACATTTGGTTACGCCAAGGCTACAGTTAGCGTTTTAAATTTGTTTTAAAAACTAACTGCAGATTGGATGCTCTACAGTAATATGAAATTGCTGCTAATTAAGTTTACCAGCATAAGTCATATTGACCGGGTCACTCAACTCGGAGTTGTCTTTTGAGTAAGCTCATGAGTACAGCCTTGTTGATTGTAGTTGCTGACTAATATTTTTCAGACTCCAAACGTGGTTTGGGACTTGATTGTTTGTTGGCTTCTTTAGTAAGCAGTCTTTTGACTGTTTGCACTCTTTGTTCTACTTGATGTTAGTTTGGGTTGCAACCATCCCTGTATTTTCATTCACTGCTTTATACATATGCCTTACAATGCAGATTCATATTTACAACTGATAAACCTATTGTTCTCACCAACTACTTTTGTAGTTGACAGTTACTTTTCACGTGTTTCAGGTAATCAGGTTTAAGACATTCTAAAGGACAACTAAGGAGACCGTATTAAGATTGAACAAGATGAAGAAACAAGCTAGGATGGATTTAGAAACACACTTAATCCTGATTGTTTAATTGTCTTGTTTGAGTCTTATTTTGTAAACAATATTTTTGGGTCATTAGTTGTCATTCTTTTGTGAAGATAGATAGATTATCTGTAACTAAACAATGGTCTAATCTTTATGAAATTAGTAATGCATTGTGGTTGTTCTTATTCAATACTTGTGCATGATTCAACCATCGATTGTCACCGCGCCGTGGATTCCGCACGCGGCGCAGGGGGTGTGACAGGTTGGTATCAGAGCTAAGGTTGCAGAGAACTAGGAAAAAACCAATAATTAATGACCTAGACTATAACCTAAGCTACCCAATAGGACTAAGTTCTATAGGCTTAAGGATACTTTGGATCTAAGTAAACTTAAGAAAGCATTAAGTCTACAATAAGCTTGAATGATCTTAGGGACTATACTTTTCAGAGTTAGTTAAAGGTCAAGGGATTAAATTTGAAATTCTATAACTTTAGAAACCAAATTAAATTCCTCAACGCATGTTCATTAAAGGATTTCAGAGGCATGGATCTGTATTCTTAATATCCTTGATATGGAATTCTCAATCTGAATTCATTAAAGGATTTCAGAGGCAAGGATCTGTATTCTTAGTATCCTTGATCTGGAATTCTCAATCAGAGTTCATCAAGGGTAAGACCGAGTTTCTCTCCTTGGGGAGCGCCGGTTCTCTTTATCAAGAAGAAAGATGGTTCATTTCGTATGTGCATCGATTACTGTGAGTTAAACAAGTTGACAGTCAAGAACAGATATCCTCTACCTAGGATCGATGATCTGTTTGATCAATTACAGGGAGCGACTTGCTTTTCTAAAATTGATCTACGATCCGGGTATCACCAGCTCAGGGTAAATGATGAGGATATACCAAAGACTGCTTTTAGGACTCGTTATGGACACTACAAATTTGTGGTTATGCCATTTGGACTAACCAATGCACCGGCAGTGTTCATGGACTTAATGAATCGAGTCTGTAGGCCGTACTTAGATCAGTTTGTTATCGTTTTCATTGATGATATACTGATTTATTCCAAGACTGAGCAAGAACATGAGGATCATTTGAGGAAAGTCTTAGAGCTGCTAAGAACTGAACAGTTGTATGCCAAATTCTCTAAATGTGAATTTTGGCTAAAGGAAGTTCATTTCTCCGGTCACGTTATAAATAGAGATGGGATACATGTAGATCCAGCGAAGATTGAGGCAATTAAGAACGGGACTACTCCATCTACTCCAACAGAGATTCGTTCATTTCTGGGTCTGGCAGGCTATTACAGAAGGTTTATCGCGAACATTCGAAGATCGCCTTGCCACTTACCACTCTGACCCAGAAAAGTCAAACTTTCATATGGGGACAGAAACAAGAAGATGCATTCCAACTTCTAAAACAGAAGTTATGAAACTCCCCTATCCTTAGTCTTCTAGAAGTCAGTGATGATTTTATTGTCTGCTGCGATGCTTCAAACATTGGACTCGGTTGTGTACTTATGCAACGGGACAAGGTGATCGCATATGCTTCAAGACAGCTTAAGGTTCACGAGAAGAATTATACTACTCATGACCTTGAGTTGGGGGCTGTGGTCTTTGCATTGAAGATTTGGAGGCACTACCTTTATGGTACTAAATGTGTCATCTATACGGATCACAAAAGCCTGCAACACATTCTCAATCAGAAGGAACTCAACATGAGACAACGGCGTTGGGTTGAGCTTCTAACTGATTATGACTGTGAGATTCGTTACCACCCGGGTAAAGCCAATGTGGTGGCGGATGCTCTTAGTCATAAGGAACCAGTCAAACCAATTCGTGTAAGAGCCATGGAGATCAACACACAACCAAACTTGAAAGATCTGATTCGTATTGCACAACAACAACTAGTGATCGACAATCAACTGAAGGCAGACTTAAACTGCGGAGTTGAGGGCAAACTAGAACCTCGAGCTGATGGGGTTTTATACTTCAACGGTCGCATGTGGATTCCAAATTCAGAAGAATTGCGCACACTCATCTGTGATGAGGCTCATAAGTCGCGATACTCAGTTCATCCAGGGGCCGATAAGATGTATCAAGACTTGAGGACATCTTATTGGTGGTCCGGAATGAAGAAAGACATAGCATTGTATGTGGGGAAATGTCTAACGTGTTCCAAAGTCAAGGCAGAACATCAGAAACCTTCAGGACTTCTGCAGCAACATAAAATTCCTCAATGGAAATGGGAGCAAATTTCCATGGATTTCATAACAACGTTACCGAGAACTCCGCGAGGTTACGATTCGATTTGGGTGATCGTTGATCGACTCACCAAATCTGCTCATTTTCTCCCAATCCAAGAGGATTACAAAATGGAGAAGTTAGCCACCTTGTATATCAATGAAATCATCGCTCGTCATGGTACTCCAACCTCAATCATTTCCGATCGTGATAGTCATTTTACTTCTCGCTTTTGGCAAACATTGCAGAAGGCTTTGGGAACCCGTGTTAATCTTAGCACGGCGTATCATCCCCAAACCGACGGTCAAAGCGAAAGTGTAGAAAACCGGGGAGCTAAGGAGAGACTAACTTAACCAGGATCAAGAGCTTAGACAAAGCTTTTGATGTTTTGCTCCCTCTGGAGTTTTGCTCTTTTAATTATTTTAGTGTTTAGTTTTCATAAGTTAGAAGAAGAAAAGATGAGAAAACAGTAGGGCAACACAAAGAAGATTCAGAAAAGTGTTGTTCTAAGTGTTATAATTATTCAGCAGATGTTGGGGTATAAATAGCCCCGACATTTAATGTTTCAGGACAAATACAAGAAGAAGACAAACAGATAAGACTGATGACACTATTACAGACACTGTAGCATCAGAATAGTACAAGTGTAAAGTCAACATAGGATCTTTAAAGATCTTAGTTCAGACTTTTGTACTGATGCTAAAACGTTATTCTTTCGGAAGCTCTTTATAGAAAACTATCTAATGTAGACAGTTATCCAAAAGAAGGTTACATTTATTCTTTCATCCGAAGAAACATATGTCTTCTGAAATATTGTTTTTCTTCCGAGGCAGATGTCTTTGGAAGTCTTCCGAAGTAAATGACTTTTATTCTTCGGAAGCAACTTTTATTCTTCGGAAGCAAGTGTTCTCTTCCGATAGTGTCTTCTGAGGTTTGTCTTCAGATAGAGTCTTCCGAAGCAACTTCTGAAGTATTGTCTTCGGAAGCATTTTTCTTTTATTTGTCTTCGGAAGCAATTGTCTTTTATTTATGTCTTCCGAAGGTTCTTCTGAAGACTCGTCTTCGGAAGCTAGTGTCTTTTATTTGTCTTCGGAAGCAATTGGCTTTTATTTGTCTTCCGAAGGTTTTTCTGAAGACTTGTCTTCGGAAGCTAGTGTCCTGCAACATTTATTACAAAGATTATTTGAAAGGTGGTTTTGCTTCGTCAGTCCTTATTTTCCAACAATCTCCCTCTGGACTAATGAAGCCAAAACCACTTCATGTAAGATCCCAATCAATTTCTAGAACATCAGACTCAGTTGGGGAAAGAAATGAGAAAGGTTCAAATGGGGTCTCAGTAAAGCAAAGGCTTCTTTGTTTATCAGAGCTAATCAGAGCTAGGCTTCTTTGGATTATCTCCCTCTTTTTGGCTTAATCAGCCGGAGACAAGGCAGGGAAGAAAGAAAGGCAGAAAGAAGTGGGAGAAATGCTCCGTGAAGGGCAGGGGAGGAAGGGTAGTAGTAGTGAAGATGGTTGAGAAGATTAGAAAACCTTCAAGTGAAGGTGCCTGCATGGGGTTGGATTTGGATTACAGGACTAAAGATATCCGTCAATTCCATAGTGTGAAGAACTGATTCGTCCATCATTTTGTAGATGTCATCCGAATCCCTGACTAGAGAGTCAGTTTTATTATGACCTGAGTCCATCTCAGAGATGTCATAAACCCCTTGTTCTTGGTTCTGGGGATTTCCTAGCCTTAGTTTAAAGAGAAACTTCATTTGCTGTTGCCATACCAGGAGTCTTATTGCCTAATCCATTCAGATGAGAATTCATTGAATTTTCATGTGAAATGGATGCTTCTGATATATGATCAGGAGGTCAAGATGGACTTGACGACCGGATCTCATCCTCTTTTATGGGGTAGAGAAATGGTGATAGATAGTGGGGGGCTTTTAGAAACAGAGTTGTCCCTGGGAGAGAGGACGACCAACTGAATGTCAACTGACATTTCAATGGTTAGATAGGGTTCCCTTAGGAATACAACATCATCCTGTGAAGAGGATTAATGAGGAGCAGGATGGGAAGAGATTCTTGATATATCTGTGAGGATGAAACAGATGTATCCATGTGTTCAGTGGGAACACAATCATGTTCAGGGATCTCATCTTCCTGAACAGATTCTTTTGGGTTTATTAGACTTGGAGGGTTTTGGAGAAGTATTTTATGGCCAGTACCTAATTTAGGTGTGGAAGAAGGGTGGATGTGGGTTTACTAAAGATGGGTGTTTCTTTAGTATCATCCATCAATGTTCAACATTTTGAACATCAGTTAGTCAAGTCCGTCATAATATTATGAAGATCAAAGAGACAAACTGAAAGCATAGCCGGAACTATGAACGTTTTTGATGAAATACCAGGTTATCAAAAAGATGTTATTTGAAATAGTTGCCTGTAAAGATCAAAAGGACTGACTTCTACATAATCAAGTTTTTCAGGTTAACCCAAAAAGTTCATGATTAAGTATGAAGTTACAAAACTGAGTTAGAATAAGAGAGAGAGAGGTTGAGACTTACACATTTGGTCAAGAAGACATGTTCATGCACATCCGAAAAGTACAGACGGAATTTTGAAAGGAATGAAGCCTGGTCCGAAGCCGTTACGCCATTATCATAAGTATGAAGCTTGCGACAAGGTAAGCATAAGTGCTTCATGCCAGACGACATGCCTGACAATTTATCATCCGTAACCATGAGCATTACTTTGAAGAAGAGTTTCTTGAAAAACCAGAGGAGAAATAGGGTTTAAATAGAATTATGGAGAAGAAGATGATAAATAAGGAAAGTAATCCGAGAAGATTATTGGTTAAAAGAAAATGGCGGTAATAATCTTCTTGAGCCGTGAGAGTCAGTATTGAGACTCGGGTCTATCAGAAAGATTGACAACTGTCACATCAAATGCAAAGCTCAAGATTTTTATTTCAGAATCGGAAGAATCTTATTTTAGACACAAGTTAAATAAACTTATGAAAGTTATCGGAAGAAGAAAATAGAAGAAGAAGAAGAAGAAGATATCTTCGGAAGAAATGATATCGGAAGGAGAGGAATGTAACAATGGAAAGTTTAAACATCAGATAGATATGAAGCAGTGATTATATAGCCACTGATCCTATCTGTGTATATGGATAATTATTGAAAGAAATCAAGAGTTCTTTATCAGTTGTTTATCCAATATCCATTGTTTGGATAATTAAAAAAATATCCTTTAATGTTTATTAACTCATATTTATCATGCCCAGTTTTGTTACAAACTTAGAGAAAGTTGAGGAGTCTAAGGGCTTGGTAAATATGTCAGCTATTTGATTACTTGTAGAGACATGTTCTGGAACTATGAGTCCTTTGTCAAAACAGTCTCTAATGAAGTGATGCCTTATTTCAATGTGTTTGGTTTTAGAATGATAGACAGGATTTTTTATTATGTTTTTGGCAGCTTCACTGTCTATCAGAAGAGGTGTTTTTAGTTCAGTTATTCCAAAATCTAGCAGTTTATATTGTAACCAAAGAATTTGGGCAGTGCAATGGGTTGCTGCAATGTATTCAGCTTCAGCAGTTGAATTGGACACTGATGTTTGCTTCTTGCTCTGCCATGACACTAAGCAACCTGCAAAGAACTGACAACCTCCTGAAGTAGACTTTCTGGTGAGCGAGCAACCAGCATAATCACTATCTGTAAAACCAACAAGCTTGCAAATTTGATTAGCAGGATACCAAATACCTAGCACAGGAGTGCCTTTGAGATATCTGAGTATCCTCTTCACAAATGAAAGATGTGATTGTTTGGGAGCAGATTGATATCTTGCACAGACACATGTTGCATACATGATGTCTGGTCTTGATGCAGTAAGATACATCAGAGAACCAATCATGCACCTGTAGAGAGTTTGATCTACGGGTTCACCATTGTCATCTGGACATATGCCAGGACTTGTTGCCATGGGAGTAGAAATTATTTTGCAATCATTCATATCAAATTTATTAAGAAGATCTTTTACATATTTAGATTGATGAATGAAAGTCCCGTGTGGGGTTTGTTTGACTTGAAGTCCTAAAAATGTTTTTAGTTCACTTAAAGCACTCATTTCAAACTTAGAAGACATTAATTTAGAGAATTGTTCACACATGGACTGTTTTGTTGATCCAAAAATGATGTCATCAACATAAATTTGGACTAACAAGAGTTCCTTATCTACCCTTTTTATGAACAAAGTCTTATCAATGGTCCCCGTGAGAAATTATTAGAAAGAAGGAATTGAGAGAGTGTCATACCATGCTCTTGGAGCTTGTTTTAGGCCATAAAGTGCTTTGTCTAGTTTGTACACCCAATCAGGATGATGAACATCATCAAATCCTGGTGGTTGACAAACATAGACTTCCTCTTTTATTGTCCCATACAGGAAAGCACTCTTTATGTCCATCTGGTATACCTTTATGTTATGTGAGATGGCAAATACTAGAAAGAGTCTAATGGCTTCCAATCTTGCCACAGGAGCAAAAGTCTCATCATAGTCAATACCTTCCTCTTGACAGTAACCTTGCACTACTAACCTGGCCTTATTTTTTATTATAATGCCTCTGTCATCTGTTTTATTTCTGAATACCCATCTGGTTCCGATGGGATATTTTCCATCGAGCAATGGACATAGAGTCCAAAAATTTTGCCTTTTGAACTGCTACAGTTCATCTTGCATTGCCTCTACCCAATTATTGTCTTTAAGAGCCTCCTGATATTTAGATGGCTCAATTTGGGATAGAAAGGCTGCATGAAGACAAAAGTTTGAAATCTGGCTTCTTGTTTGAACTCCTTTACTTAGATCACCTAAGATTTGTTCTAGAGGATGATTTTTGTTGAAAGGAATGATGTCCAAGCAGTTATTTGAGGAGGCAGCATAGGAAGAAGATGAGTTTTCGATGGGGGTCAGAGAGTTTGGAATGTGATCAGGAACATCTATGGATGCATTATCCAAGACAGGAGATGGAGGAGTAGATGGTATATTGTCTAGGTTTTGAGAATTTGCTTCTTGAGAATTTAGTTGATGAGATGGAAAAGAAGTGAAGAACTTTGAAACAGAATCGTCCTCAATAGAAGATAGATCTTCAGAAGTTTGACATGACTCTGATGAAGGAGAAGAAGAGGGGATGGAAGGGACGAATGAGAAGCTTTCAAGATCAAAAAGATCATCAGGTGCAGAAGGAAAGGATGAGGTTGACGCTGATTCATTGAATTTTACATCAATAGATTCCTCAATTATTTTTGTTCTGAGATTGAAAGCTCGATAAGCTTTAGAAGTTTGAGAATATCCAACAAAGTATCCAGAATCAACTTTAGCAGCAAATTTGGACAAAGAGTCTTTTGTATTTAGGATAAAACACGGACATCCAAAGACTTTGAAGAAGGAAATGAGAGGCTTTATTTTATACAGAATTTCATAGGCAGTCTTGTTATGTCTTTTTACAATGTGAACTCTGTTCAATACATAACAAGCAGTGTTTACTGCCTCAGCCCAGAATGATAAAGGTAATCCTGAGTCTGCAAGCATGGTTCTTGCAGCTTCAATTAGTGTCCTGTTCTTTCTTTCTACAACTCCATTTTGAGCAGGAGTTCTAGGAGCACTATATTGTCTAAGGATTCCTTTAGAAATACAAAATTTATCAAGAACTTGATTTTTGAATTCTGTGCCATTGTCACTCCTTATTATTTTAACAGGAAGACTGAATTGTCTTTCCAGATGAGTGACAAGAGCAATTATTTTATCAGAAGTCTCATCTTTGCTGAAAAGGAAGAAGGTCCAGCAAAATCTTGAGTAATCATCTACAACAACTAGACAATATCTTTTTCTTGCCAAACTAGCTACCTTCACTGGACCAAACAGATCCATATGAAGCAGATTAAGACAGTTAGTTGTTTTGGATTCCTCAATAGACTTATGTGTAGTTTTATGTTGCTTTCCCTTTAAGCAAGATTCACACTGACCTTCAAAATGAAATTCTTTAGAAGGCAATCCTCTTACTAGAGAAAGGGTTGAAAGCTTGTGAAGAGTTTGGTGATTAAGGTGACTGAGTCTCCTATGCCAGAGAGTGGTTTCAGAAGATGATGCTTTGGCTATCAAACATGTAGGTGAAGATGTTTGAGAGTCAGTAGTCATATCTACAACATAGACATTTCCACGTCTTTTAGCCGTTAGCAAAGTGTGTTGATCAATCAAGACCTTTATTTTAGAGTTTATTTCTGGAGAAAGAATTTTGCAACTGTCTTTAGTGAAAAATGAATTAAAATTTTTGTCAGTCAGTTGAGAAACACTCAAGAGATTAAACTTGAGGTTTTCAACTAAGCTAACATCTTTAAATTTCAAATTTCCTCCTGAGACAGAACCGGATCCCACTATCCAACCTTTTGCATTATTTCCGAAAGAAACAGATCCACCATTATTTGGAATGAAGTCATTTAGAACGGATCTGCATCCAGTCATGTGCCTAGATCCTCCACTATCCACATACCAGAGATGATTTTGGTTTGAAGAGGATTTCTGCACATGAGAATTATGTACAAAAGATTAGACATGGGGTATTTTATTTTGTTTATTTGTTTGGTTTATTTTGTTGTGTATCTTTCATCAATTTCTGCATCATTAACAGCAGTTGTTGCTGATTTTGTTGGAGAAGATTGATTTGAGAATCCACAGGAGAAGAGTTAGCACCATTATTAGAGCAAGAAACTGGGTTCACCGTAGAGTAAGGAGGTGGTGTTCCCAAAATGGAAGGTCTGGAGTTAGTACTCAACTTATTAGCCTTTATCCTAGCTTTCTCCAAAGGTGTTTTTGTTCTTCAGTTTTCAGTAGCATGATTGTACTTAAAACATTTTAAGCAGGCTGGGGAAAGAGAGGAATAATTTGGGATGAAAGGTCTGTTTGCTTTCATTGTGGGATAAGGAGGATGAGGATGAGAAGGAGGAAACTGGATATTTATCATAGGTTCTTTTCCTTTATCAAGATTTGACTTGATATTAGAAGTGAATCCAGACTTTATTGTTTCTTCTGAACAAGGAGTAGGGCTCATATCAGGAGCAATCTCACTTTGTTCTGAAGAGTTATTGTGTTGAACTGAGTTCAACTGAGATTTTTCTATTCTTGTCAGATTTGTATTAGTGGGATATACAAACTTAGAGAAATAGTTTGGCTGATACACCAACGGAGGTGTATCTTTTATTGAAGGAATTTCATCATGAAGAAAGGTTGGTGAAACAGGTTCAGGAGTAGTTTCTTCCTTATTATTATCAATGGGTGTATAATCATCTGGTTGAGCAGTATGATTATACCCAATTCCAAATCTTGCCTTGCTGTGAACTTGCTTTTGTAAAAGCATCTTGAATCCTTTGCAAGATTCAACCCACTTTTCACAGCTTACTTGAGTTTGAGATAGTTCATCTTTACAAGCATAATATTTTTCTCTTTGGAGATCAAAGGATGCTTGTAAATTGATTTTCTCAGTTTTCAAGGCACATATTTCATTATCTTTTATTTTTATTAGTTTTTCCATTTCAGAATTTTTATTGTCCAGAAGTTGTTCCAAATCCTGATTTTGCTTTTGAAGCAACATATTGGCTTTCTTTATTTTTGCAAAAGCCTCTATGCAAGCATTGGAACATAATTTTTCTAAGGTGGAAGAGGATACCTGAGCATCAGAAATATCTGCTTCAGGTTGATCAGAAGAGCAAGAATCTTCACCAACAGCCATTAGAGCAAAATTTGTTGGTTCAAAAGTGATGAGGGCATGGCCAACATCTTCAGGCAAGCTTCTCCAGTCTATGTACTCTTGAGAGAAAAGAGCATGTTTCCATTTGCAGTTTGTACATATTGCACATTGTTAGAAGAAGAATTTTGTGCAATGTGTGCTGATTCTTGAGGATTATTGGACCTTTTGAAAGAGGAAAAGGTGGATGAGTGTGGTGTTGAAGGGGTGTGTGAAGGTATGTTTGGATAGGTCACATAAGAAGAAGGGTTAGAGTTTGAAGCATTAGAGCATTCCCTGGCAAAGTGTCCAGTGCCATGACATCTATAACATTGGACAGTAGCCTTATTTAGACCAATCCTGGTTTTTCCATGGATACCAGGAAATTTTCTTCCTGTCCACTTGTAGAACTTGTTAGTTCTTATGCTCAAGAGAGCCAGTTGATGGAGAATATCCATCTCTTCCAAGTCATCACTTGGAACTTGATGAAGATCGTCCATGATAAAACAAGGATGGTCAGAGGGGAGAGAGTGGTCATCACATGAAGAGCATGAAGAGGTGATGCCAGTAGTTATGTCAATATGTTCATCATAACCCTGATCATTTATCACAGAGTTATGACTAAGGAGAACAGTGTTTACTTGAACATATTCTTCAGTTGATTTTCCAGATTTTATTAGTTTTCTTTTCTGGTCAATCTCTCGCTCAAAGGTGAGTAACTTACCATGAAGTTGGGTAAGTGAGAGTTTACCAAAATCTGGTGAAGATCTCATGACTATAGAGTAAGTTTCCCATTTTTCAGGGAGAGATCTTAAAAATCGATTTAGAACTGAGACAGGAGGATACACTTGACCAGCTAATTTTAGTTCACTTAAGAGAGAAGTGAACCTTTCAAATTGCTGAGTCAGTGACTCATTATTTAGTTGGCAGAATGTCTCATATTGTTGAGCCAATATCTCTCTAGTATTGGCTACAACATCATCAGTACCACCGAATTGCTCCTTTAGAGCATCCCATAAGTCCTTAGCAGACTCATGGTGAAGAAGACCCGAATAGATTTCATTCGGAAGGGCCATAGCCAGCTGAGCATGTGCCTTGGCATCAAGCTCCAATTTATGAAAGTCTTCTTCAGTATAGTTTCGGGGACCCTTAGGGACATCATCTCCAGTCTCTGTGTCCAAGACCATTGGTTTATGAGGTCCGAACATAACAGACTTCCAACATCCTGTATGATTATTTGACAGGAAATGTAACATCCGTCTCTGCCAAATATTATATTGATGCCTAACCAGAATTGGTGGCTTCGTGGCAGAACCAGTGTTATGTGGGTCTAAGGTGAATTTTTCTGCCATTTGTTTAAACTGTTTTGAGTAAATCAATAGTGAGTACTCAAGATAGTTTGGTTGAATGATTTTTGAACACTTTAAAGTTTCAAAAATCAATCTTTAGCAGATTTTGAAAAGAAGATGATAATAGAAAACTAAACACAGATATCAAATCGAGCTTTGAATTTTAGCCTTGATGGTTAAACCAAGACTAATGAACAAGGCTCTGATACCAATTGTAGAAAACCGGGGAGCTAAGGAGAGACTAACTTAACCAGGATCAAGAGCTTAGACAAAGCTTTTGATGTTTTGCTCCCTCTGGAGTTTTGCTCTTTTAATTATTTTAGTGTTTAGTTTTCATAAGTTAGAAGAAGAAAAGAAGAGAAAACAGTAGGGCAACACAAAGAAGATTCAGAAAAGTGTTGTTCTAAGTGTTATAATTATTCAGCAGATGTTGGGGTATAAATAGCCCCGACATTTAATGTTTCAGGACAAATACAAGAAGAAGACAAACAGATAAGACTGATGACACTATTACAGACACTGTAGCATCAGAATAGTACAAGTGTAAAGTCAACATAGGATCTTTAAAGATCTTAGTTCAGACTTTTGTACTGATGCTAAAACGTTATTCTTTCGGAAGCTCTTTATAGAAAACTATCTAATGTAGACAGTTATCCAAAAGAAGGTTACATTTATTCTTTCATCCGAAGAAACATATGTCTTCTGAAATATTGTTTTTCTTCCGAGGCAGATGTCTTTGGAAGTCTTCCGAAGTAAATGACTTTTATTCTTCGGAAGCAACTTTTATTCTTCGGAAGCAAGTGTTCTCTTCCGATAGTGTCTTCTGAGGTTTGTCTTCAGATAGAGTCTTCCGAAGCAACTTCTGAAGTATTGTCTTCGGAAGCATTTTTCTTTTATTTGTCTTCGGAAGCAATTGTCTTTTATTTATGTCTTCCGAAGGTTCTTCTGAAGACTCGTCTTCGGAAGCTAGTGTCTTTTATTTGTCTTCGGAAGCAATTGGCTTTTATTTGTCTTCCGAAGGTTTTTCTGAAGACTTGTCTTCGGAAGCGAGTGTCCTGCAACATTTATTACAAAGATTATTTGAAAGGTGGTTTTGCTTCGTCAGTCCTTATTTTCCAACAGAAAGGACTATCCAAACACTCAAGGACATGCTTCGTTCTTGTGTGATTGACTTCGGTGGGAGTTGGGATACTCATCTTCCACTTATCGAGTTTTCGTACAATAACAACCACCATACAAGCATTCAATGTGCACCATTCGAAGCTTTATATTGTAGGAAGTGCCGATCACCGGTCTGTTGGACCGAGATTGGTGACTCACAGGTCGTAGGACCTGAACTCATTCAAGAAACAACAGACAAGATCAAAAACATTCAATCAAGGCTTAAGGCCGCAAGGGATCGGCAAAAGAGTTATGCCGATCGACGTCGGAAACCGCTTGAGTTTCAAGTAGGTGACCGAGTCTTACTAAAGGTTTCTCCCTGGAAAGGCGTTGTCCGATTTGGGAAGAAAGGGAAGCTTGAACCAAGGTAAGTTGGACCATTTGAGATCCTGGAAAGGATTGGTCCCGTAGCCTACAAACTCAAACTTCCGGTAGAGCTAAGCAAAGTTCACGATACATTTCATGTATCGAATCTTAAGAAATGCTTGGCGGATCATGATGTTTAGATTCCACTGGAAGACATTCAGGTTCAAAACAACATGCAATTCATAGAACGTTCGGTCGAAATCATGGATCATGGAGTCAAGAAACTCAAACGTAGCCGTATCCCGATCGTAAAGGTACGATGTGAGGGCAAACGTGGTGCTGAGTTCACCTGGGAACGTGAAGACCAGATGAAGCTTAAGTACCCTCATCTTTTTACAGTACCTTCGGCTAGTTAATTTCGGGACGAAATTCCCTTAACTAGGGGATACTGTAACATCTGCGCAATTAGTCATAGCAGTCATAAACAGTGTTAGTACAATGTGTATTGATTCAGTATTTCCAATGTGATTCAAGTGTTCATGATTGTGTTTGTGTGTTATAGGATATTATATAATTACGAACAAGTAGGTATTATTTATTTACTATCGATTACACTAGGCAAGAACAGTATCGTATTATATCGAAACAGTAGTGGGCTGGCGTAGATAAGGCAGTTAGCTGGACTCTGGGTATGCCCTATACATATACTACGTTCGGTGTAATGGGATAGTGTTAGTGCGTAGTGTTATGACGAATAGTATGACAAACAAATTAATCAAACAGTAATCATAATACGTAAGCGAGACTGAGTATAGTTATGGGTGACGATCCATAAAGATGCGACTGTTGAACTTATAATTACGATTAAACGATAATAAATAACTAATACGACCGAAAAAACGTACGCAATTTCGGGTATACATGTAATTGTATTCGTTTAACGGTCTGGCAACACACGAAGTGTAAAAATAAGTAAAATAATTATTTTATGTTTTACAATTTTGAAACTCATTAAAAACAATTCAAAATATTAATGTTTTGTAATCGTAGTAAAACGCGCGTAAAAATACGCGAAACCGACACCGAGCGAGACCGAACACACGGGGAAACACTCAGGGCATAAAAGCCCTAAATTGCCCTCATTTTCTGCATTCAATACAGCCCCACCTCTCTCTAAACCCCAAATTCGTGAACCCTTTCTCTCACTAGAACTCCAACCTTCCAAGCTTCATAACTCGCTCGTTTCTCAACGGATTTGGGTGTTCTTGGTGTCCATACGTAGCCCTCGACGTCTTCTACAAGGAAGTACCACGGATCTGAAGTTTTCACCAGCCTAAATCGAGGTATTTGCGCTTGAAAAGTTCGAAAATAAGGGTTTTCCTCCTTTTGTTGTGCGTGTTTGATCACCACCTTAGAAACGGCTTTGGGTCTACACCTTCGAACCCATAGCATTTCGAGGATGCGTCTACAGGTAGTCATAGCATGGGAATGGTTGGATTAAGGGGACGAAGATGGATGGAGGTGATGAAAACGGGTTCGTGGGGTGATACTCGAGCTCTACAGCTTATGGCCGAACCTGTGGTTCTGGGCCGAACCCTACAAAGCCGAACCTTCTTCACCCATACAACCTCGGCGAACCTTAAGAAACCAGCCGAACCTCAGCACGACTCACGAACCTAGCCGCTCCTCGAACCTTTTCAGCCATCGACGAACCTGCTCACAAATTGCCGAACCAATTGCAGGCGCCAAACCTTCATGGGTCCCGAACCTAGGACCACCGAACCATACTTGCGATGAACCTGCATGGTCCGTTGATCACTAGCCGAACCTTAAGGGGGTTTCACGAACCTGCACCGAACCACCATGCATGCCACGAACCTCCCATGCACAGACCTAGCCGAACCTTGCTGGTGCTCACCGAACCTATTTAGGTTTTTGGCCGAACCCTCCATTACAAGAGGCGAACCGTGTTGGGCATTCATGGCGAACCCTTACCCACCGGCGAACCTACATGCACTGCTGGCCGAACCTTGGTGCCATGGTCAAACATTAGGCCGAACCTACATAAGGTTCGCTGCTCTGGGTGGCAGGAGCTGTGTTATGCGGCTGCCATTCGTGTAGTCCGGTCGACAATATACAACCATTCATTGTATCGGCCCATATGATTCGATCTAGCCCAATAGGACTCTCGGCCCACTAGTCCTATGCAGTCCAATTTGATTTCATTCGGCCCATAGGTTGGCTCGGCACGCACCCACACCAATCGATTCGAAATTAAGAATTCGGCCCATTGACCTACGCTAACGATCGGCCCAGTTGGGTTACAATCAGGCCACCATGGCTCAATTGGCCATATGTATCGTACATATGGCCCAAGGGCCCAATAACAAATGTTTAGGCCCAACCGGAAGAGATTGGCCCATGGGATTATATCTCGGCCCAATCTTGGTTTTTTTAATCCATTAATTATGAAATGATCTTGTTTGGTTTAGGTTTAATTCAACCTAATTTTGAGATCAAGTCATAAACACAAAGGCTTAAAACATTTTGAACATCTCTTTAAACTACATGTTAATCAAGAATTATCGCTTTCATCACAACATGTCACGGTTATGGGTACAAGTTGTGCATAAAATAACATAACACAATATTTCATAAGTCAACCGCTTATCACAAGTCAATCAACAAATCAAAGTCTATAAAATCATAAATCTTATATTCTATGTATGATTACAATGATATAGGAACCAGTAAGAAGTCTTGATTGCTATTTGCTACTTGTTATAGTTCAGAGTCTACTGCAGACATGTGAGAACATTAGCCCCTCTTTTACTGTTTTACAACTGTTTTGGGGTGGAACACGTGACCAAACACTTTCTATGCAAATCATATTTCATATACAAGATTCATGTTACTGTTCAACTGTTACAGGTTCACTTTACAAATTCAAGGGATTTCTCAACTATTTTAAAAAGGATTTACCAACTTTTGTAATGGTTTTATCAACTGTTAAAACACTTTCTACTAAAAGGTTTTCTAAAAGGTTCACTAACTGTTTTATATCTGTTTTACATAAATGGTTTTATACATGTTAATTGCTTTTAAAGAATAAGTTTTATAAACTCTCTTACTATAATCTTGTACTTTCGATAAAATTATAGTTTATAAACCTTGTTATTATGCAAGGAATCTATTCTCAGTATTAAATCAAAGGTTTCAAAACAAGGGATTAAAGCAATAGTTTTTCATGGCGCTATTCAATCAAAGGATTTCAAATCATGGTAATCAAATACGGCATTCAACCAACGGTTTCAAATCATAGTATTCAAAAACATGGTGTTCATCGTTGTGAACAAACTTATACATACATCAAGACACATATTCTTATTCATATAGCGTTCGTACTAGGTGATTACAACAAGGGAACGCGGACACATTTGGTTACGCCAAGGCTACAGTTAGCGTTTTAAATTTGTTTTAAAAACTAACTGCAGATTGGATGCTCTACGGTAATATGAAATTGCTGCTAATTAAGTTTACCAGCATAAGTCATATTGACCGGGTCACTCAACTCGGAGTTGTCTTTTGAGTAAGCTCATGAATACAGCCTTGTTGATTGTAGTTGCTGACTAATATTTTTCAGACTCCAAACGTGGTTTGGGACTTGATTGTTTGTTGGCTTCTTTAGTAAGCAGTCTTTTGACTGTTTGCACTCTTTGTTCTACTTGATGTTAGTTTGGGTTGCAACCATCCCTGTATTTTCATTCACTGCTTTATACATATGCCTTACAATGCAGATTCATATTTACAACTGATAAATCTATTGTTCTCACCAACTACTTTTGTAGTTGACAGTTACTTTTCACGTGTTTCAGGTAATTAGGTTTAAGACATTGTAAAGGACAACTAAGGAGACCATATTAAGATAGAACAAGATGAAGAAACAAGCTAGGATGGATTTAGAAACACACTTAATCCTGATTGTTTAATTGTCTTGTTTGAGTCTTATTTTGTAAACAATATTTTTGGGTCTTTAGTTGTCATTCTTTTGGGAAGATAGATAGAATATCTGTAACTAAACAATGGTCTACTCTTTATGAAATTAGTAATGCATTATGGTTGTTCTTATTCAATACTTGTGCATGATTCAACCATCTATTGTCACCGCGCCGTGGATTCCGCACGTGGCGCAGGGGGTGTGACATTAATCTTGATAGGTTATTTCAAAAAATTTAAATAAATAGGTTATTATTAATTCTATCCCCTTATATGTATGTATGCATGTATGGATGTATGCGTGCGTGCGTACGTGCGTGCGTGCATGCATGCAGGATTGGGAATTAATAATAACTCACTGTTTTGCAATAAGCCAAATAACTCTGCCAAAATTAAGCCAAATCTTGATCTTTTTACACATCATTGTAACTCATTTATAACACATTCTTCTTTTGGATGTTTGTGTAAATTTATTATCGTTTTTGACTTAACATCGTTGTAAGTTTTTAAATTAAAACACTTTAACTATTTTAGATCCGAAACTTACAACGATGATAACTCTTAAATGGTGATGAATATACACAAACTCATAAAATAAGAAAGTGTTCTAAATATGTTACAACAATGTTCCAAAACCAATCTAACATTTGACTTGATTTTGACAAAGTTATTTAGGTTAATGCAATAAAAGTAGGTTAATATTACTTCCATGCATATATATATGTATAGGGAGAGGATCAAATGTTAACCCATGTTTATTGCGTTAACCGAATAAATACATCGTATTACTTTGGGGCCCGCACTAAAGTAAATATAAAAGTGTAGGTTATTTCTTTTATTTAATTAATGTAGGGCCCACTTACATTAATAAAAAAAAAAGCCTACATCTTTATATTTACTTTAATGTGGGCACCAAAATAATAAGATGTAGTTATTCAGTTATCACAATAAGGAAGGGTTAATATTCGAACCATCTCCTACATACATATATATATGCACTGAGAAAGAGATCATGGATTATTTATAATCCACTTTTAACGCGATGACTTGTATAACTTTGTCATAATTAATTCAAATCTT
This sequence comes from Mikania micrantha, assembly GCA_009363875.1. NCBI lineage: Eukaryota > Viridiplantae > Streptophyta > Magnoliopsida > Asterales > Asteraceae > Mikania > Mikania micrantha. The sequence continues at coordinate 19,696,888 of CM018681.1, forward strand.
TGTTTTGATCAATTAGGTATTACATTTACACCGCTTTATTGTTTTAAGATCAATGTAATTTTTTGTTATATTAAATGTGTTGTTATATTGTAACACAAAATTAAACAAGAATTAATTTCTAAACCCATCTAAATTTACATATATGCATTAAAGAAGAAAATGTTGTATGTGATTAAAAATGATAATAAATACAAACATTTTAGATTGATTTTTGTGAAATAATGGGTTACCGTAACAAACGTGGGTTATTTTAGGATCCTAATCTTACACGCATACATATACACACTCACACATATATATATACACACATATATATATGTCTATATAGATATATATATGTATATATGTATATATAGAAAAGCTCTTAAGAAAACTCATAAGTTTGGAGAAAATTAAAAAAATTCATACAAACCAATAATTTAAAAAAATTTATATTTTTTTTGTTATAAGGTTAGAAATGTCACTACTACAAAATACTCAACTTTCCTACAAAATTTTCCGACGACTTACCGACAAACAGAATTTTCTACAAAGTTGAGATGAATTTCTGACAAAATAAACAAAAAAAGGTTGACACAAAACTTTCTTATATTATTCCAACAAAATAGCTACAACCAATAATTTTGTCACTAAACTGTCGGTAATTAAATTAACCTCCGACAAATTATGGACACGATTTAAAATAAGGCAAAATACAAGAAAAAATTTCATTTCGTCGGGAATTCGTTGGAAGGAAAATTAAATTTCCGATAAACTTTTGACAAAAAATTATATATATGATTCTAATGTATTAAACGAGATTTAAATAATTATGTAAAATTAACGTCGGAAAGTTGTCGGAAGATAGTTTAGCTTTCCGACAAGTCCTTTTTAAATATTGTTTCACTTTATTAAATTGGTTTTAAATGTATAAAAAATAGAAAGTAGAATTAAATCTCCTACAACATTCAGACAAAATAAAAAAAGAAGGTGAGGTGATATTTTTTATCTATAATTGGAAGTTTGTAGGAAAGAAAAATAATTTTCCGACAAATAAATTTTAAACAAGAAAATTAGATAGTTTTTGAATTTTTGTCGGAAAATAGTCGGAAAATATTTTTAGTTTCAGACAAGTTTGCGACAGCTGTATACCGACGATTTTCTGACAAATTTTAAACAACTCTCCGATAAGTTTCCGACAAAAAATTTTAAATAGATAGGAACCCATATAGTTGGTTGTTATTAGACTTGGACACAATTTTAGACACGAAATCTCATCATTTTTAAATCATTGAAGGTTTTAGTTATGTATTAATTAAAAAGGGCACCATTGCTATAAATTCGACGGTGTAAAGTTACATTTTGTCGGAAAGTTGTCGGTAAAATTTATTTTATTAGAATTTAAAAAAAATTATTTGTCGGTAAGTGGTCGCTAAATATAATTTAGAAAAAATTTTTTCCCATAAGTGATCGCTAAATTTAATTTATCAAAAAAATTTTTATCAGTAAGTGGTCGCTAATTTTAATTTATAAAAAAAATTTTGTCGGTAAATGGTCGCTAAATTTAATTTATGAAAAAAAAATGTTTGTCGGAACATTATCGGAAAATTTAAATGATTTATTATTAAAAGATTTTATTATTATTAATATTATATAAAAAGGGGGAATTATGTTTTGTCTCAAACTTGTCGCTAATTGGTCAGAATATATCATATTTATGTTTGTCAGTATTCTGTCGCAAACTTAGCGACAATTAACATTTGTCGCTAATTTGACGGAGATGTTTTTCCCGGTAGGTATTTCCTACAAACGTTTTTTGTTGGTAATTTGTTGCTATACAGTTTTTCTTACAATTTCCAACGAATATTTTGTCGGATTGTTTGTATGTGGTAGTGTTATAACGAAGATTTATTTTAATAAAGATTTATAAATCACAAAGTATAACGCAAAAACTTTCAAATGTAACTTATAAAGTTACATACATATACATACATATATATATATATATATATATTACTAGTGTGTAGCATACAAGTTACATATGTGTAATAAAAAATATAAAGAAAAAAATGAAAAAAAATTATTAATGATTGTTATTAGTTTTCTTCAAAATGGTGTTTTTTTAGGAATCATCCCCTATATATAAAATAATAATCCCTCTTATTCTATTAACTATATAACTACTAAAGGATCAATCCACCTCTTTTTTTTTTTTTTTTTAATATTATTAATATATATGTACAACATTTTTTATGTGTAAGTTATGATTGTAGATTTAAAAGTAGTATTAGTTTGGTTACATACCATGATTTATGATTTTCAGTATACTCTAACTTGAGTTGCCTTTAAACATTAAAGCGTGATAACTTTGCAAGTGTATATAAAAAATATAGTGTTATACATTTATAATAATATTATTAAAAACATTGTACTTTTTATAACAGAATTGTACATCTAAACACAATAAAAGTAAGTTCTTGTTTGATGCAAATCTTCTTATAAATATATATGTATATGTATATGTGTGTGTGAGAGAGAGAGAGAAAGATTGAAAATTCAGAGTTGAAAAATATGTGAAAATCCAGTGTTACATATTTAGCTTTTACCATTACATAATATAAAACATCGTTTTATAATATGTATGTGTCACAAGTACTAATAATTATTTTATATATAATAACATATATCGTATACCTAAATAAAAAAAAGAAAAAAATTGAATTTTACACTGGGTTTTAACTGGTTTTATCAACTCAAGTGAGTTTATAAATTATCCTTTGTCTACACAAACATATATTGGAACGGAAACCCGAAATAACATAACCCTAGATAACCAGCTAAGATCAACTTGATGCATGTATGTACAACAATTTGTTTATATGTATGTGTAACTTCAAAATTGTTTAGAATTTAACAAGTGTAAATTTTCAGAATTTGTAAAAACATATGCAATTATTTATAACTTACAATAGTGTAAATTTCTAAATGGTGATGAAATTACAAGTACACATTAAACAAAAAAGTGTTGTAAATGTTTAATAATGAGAGTTCATAAAAAACTCAACAACTATGATTAATCTTGACGTGTTATCTACTGTTAGCGAAGTAAGATCTGTTACTATAGTCTTTGGATATATTCAATATATGTTAAAATCTATTATATGTAATGTTGGATAAACATTTACGTTGTATTTTATAACATATGACAACATATGAGTCTATTAGTATCTCTATTGAAACAAATATCATAATCGATCATTTACTTTTGTTACATCTTTTTATTTCCTTCTCGGACGAGAGTGTCCCTCGCGCGACAGTATCACATTTATTGTATAGTGCGTATATAAATGATATAAACAGTTAAGTTTATGTTATATTTTAATTAAATGATGTTGCATATAAATGTTAATTACATTAAAAATATTAGAAGTTGAATAAACTAAAAACTACGTGTTGTTGAAAAAATGCTTCTCCAAAACATTTTATCTTTCACGAGACATCATCTTAATCATTAATTTTCTTCAATGAAGTTAATTTTTAGTTAAAACTCCATTAGCTAAAGAGTAATATATCAATCGGTTTGTGAGGAGGTAATCCCATAAGTTTTCAATGTAAAAGTCATTGGTTCGAGTCTCACTTTGAACAATATGTTTTCAGCGGGACAAAGTTATCACAATGGATCTTTAGACAGTGGGTTTCTTTGTAATAGTGGGCGCGGCCCAGGACACCAACGGTGTCTGTGTTTTGTTGACATGAGTGTATTTTGCCATTAGGTTTACCCGGATGACCGGGCGTAAAATGCATTCGTTGACCGTTAATAAAAAATCGGGTGAAACTCCATTTTGTTTTCATCTCCAGTTTAGGTAAACATCAAATCGGTCATTGATTAGCATACCATTAAGTTCAATCACTCTATTATCATTCTACATATTTTCTATATATAGACAAGGTTTGTAAGGTTTAAACTCATCAAGTAGTGATCATACTAGATTGTAACAACAAAGAGATGGCTATGCAAAATGAAGACCAATCTGAAATCTTACTTGAATCTCAAACTCACATATGGAACCACATCTACACTTTTATAAAGTCTATGTCACTTAAATGTGCAATACAGTTACAAATACCTGATATAATCGATCATCATGGTTCACCAATGTTGCTCTCTGAGTTGGTGGAAGCGCTCCCTATAAACCAAGAGAGAGCACAATCCGTTTATCGGCTTATGCGCATCCTTGTTCATTGTGGTTTCTTTGTGAAACAAAGTGTATCCACAACAGGAGGCAATGTTAAGGAAGAAGAAGGCTATATGCTTGCTCCGGCTTCCCGATTGCTTCTAAAAGAAAACCCTTTAAGCCTTAGGCCTTATTTGCTATGCATGTTCAACCCAATTATGATGGATCCATGGCAAGATTTAAGCAAATGGTTCCAAAATGATGATGTCACCCCCTTTCACATGACTCATGGGAGGAGTTTATATGATCTCGCAGATCAAGAGCTAAATCTTAATCAGTTCTTCAATGAAGCAATGGCTTGTGATGCAAAGCTTTGTATGGGTGTCGTTCTTGAAAAACGTACAGATATTTTTCAAGGGTTAGATTCTGTTGTTGATGTTGGTGGTGGTACGGGGGAAGTTGCCAAAGTTATTGCTAAGGCTTTTCCCAATACTAAATGCATCTGTTTTGATCTTCCCCATGTCGTTAATGGTTTGGTTGAAAGTAACAACTTGACTTATGTTGGTGGAGACATGTTTGAAGCCATTCCTAAGGCTCACACAATTTTGCTTAAGGTATTTTCATAGGATTTCATGTCATTCTTTTAAAAGTTTAATTTATGTTTTATTTTATGAAAATAGTGGATTCTACATAATTGGAATGATGAAGAGTGCAAAAAGATATTGACGAATTGTAAAGAGGCGATTCCAAGCAAGGAACATGGGGGAAAACTTGTGATCATAGACATAGTCTTAAAAGTTGATCAAGATGATAATAAAATATTCGAGACTCAACTTTTCTTTGATATGGTTATGATGATTTATCTAACCGGAAGACAAAGGACCGAAAAAGATTGGGCAAAGCTATTCTTTGACAGTGGTTTTAGTGATTATAAAGTTACTCCAATTTTGGGCTTAAGATCCCTCATTGAAGTTTATCCTTAGTTAAACTATTAACTATATTGCTTTCTACATAACGTATTTCTTTGTGAAGTTAATTAAGTATTAAACTACTTTGTATTTTCTTTTTATTGTGTGTGGTATCTTTGTGTCAATGTTTTTAGTGTATATTGTGTTTCATCCTAATATTAATATATTTTCACTAAAAACATCTGGCTTTTCTTACATAAAAGAAATTCTATATACATACCAAAAGTGATATGGTAGTAAGGTACAACTTGAACAAGACTCCTTGTTACATTTCTTTAATGTTTCCACAATGTAGAAATATATCCCCAAATTCAGTTGGACGGCATTTGGGTACAATTAACTCAAAACTAAAAATTTTGTGTATGTCTCGAGGAAAGATTTTTTGTGTATGTGGCGAGGAAAGATGACAACAACATGACATCTTTTACCGTATTTAAGTAAAATTAAAACGGACATGTGAAGTCAATGTCGAATGCATATACAGTACTATAAAACGTGTTTATCATTTTTTTTCCTTGAGATAGAGACGCCAACTAATGGATTTGTTTTTTTGTAAAGCGTAAGAAGGGCCATTTTAATTAAATACCCCACTTATAACACCCCAGCGAACTGAGACGGGCTGTACTGGTCAGTACGGCCCGTACAGACTAACATTCCAAGGGAATGTCTTGAATTCAGTGAAGATTTTTTGGACGGGCCGTACAGGCCAATATAGCCCGTACAGGTCTTGACTTATTTTTACAAGTCAATTTGGGTGTCAACCGGTGTGGAGTCATTTTATACGGCCCGTATAGGGCAGTACGGGCCGTAAAGAAATTATTTATTTTATTTAAACTTAATTTATGTATTTTATTAATTTTTAATGATATATGTCTATCATTTTAAATTTTGAACGATATAAAGGGCAGTACGAGCCATCTCGAGGGCGTGCTTTTAAGTTTTAGGTTGTTAGTTTAACACAACCCTTATTTTATTAGTATTAGAGATTTAGTTTACCGTCTAAATAAAACTTCGATTTCCCTCCCAAGAAAACCTCGCTACCACCAAAATATTTCAAATATTTCCCCTATATCTGTATGTATGTTAAGTTCTTGAATCCAAACATCAGATCTAGATTCTGCAAGCCTAATCCAGAAAGAAATCTCTCTGATCACAATTTCGTCAGAAGTCGAATATAAATTATTTATTTTATTTAAACTTAATTTATGTATTTTATTAATTTTTAACGATATACGTCTATTACGTTAAATTTTGAACCATATACGTCTATTATGTTAATTAAACGTCATAATACGTTATCATTTTAAACGGTATTAATTATTTATGAAATCGTTCTAACTAAATATTTTATTTTATAATTATTTTGTTTACGTTAATTTAATTTAAACGTTATAAGTTTGTTGCGTAATTATTAAATAAAACAACACCCCGAAACAATACAAATAAAGTACGAAACATACATATATACACAACATGAGTTTTACATACAAGGAAACAAAATACAAAAATACGAACTAAATTAACTATGAAGCCCCGGATGGTCTAGCGGATGATCCGTCGTCTGGGTAGACGCGTGGCTCCGGCAACGGTGGAAGCTGTGACCCGTCCCATCGCGCACGCTCTGACACGACGTCAATGGTCCACTGGACCATATCCTCCACTCTATCGAGCCGTCGCTCGATGCGTGTCTCTCATGCGGCCTGACGACTAGTATCCTATAAAATCTTGTCAGATTGGGCCGCAATACGGTGTAACAACGCCTCAAGTGGCTCGGTGAGGCGTACCGCACGATAGATGTGCGGTGGATGTTGCGGTGGGTCCTCATGTGGTGGTGACTGGACCGGCTACTCCTGAATCGACTCGAGATCTGGAATCTGCCCCTCAGCATGGTCCTCGGAGCGGCTGCTACTGTTGTTGCTGCGTGACGGCCAACTGGGCTGGCTGCCAGATACGGCCATCAGATCCAATAAACCGCAATCCTTGACCCAGGATGTCTGCGGCAAGTTTCATGTTCAAGAGCATTCGACGATCCAGCTTACGTGGCTGGATCGCCGGCTGACCCTGAAGCAAATGAAACATGCCTCTGCTGTGTGCGAGCTGGGTGACAAAGACGCCTCCCCATAATATATCGTGCTCCTGACAGTGGTAGAAGGAGACGTAGTATAAGGCAAAACACTATGCAAGGTTGCACGGCCTACTAGTCGTCAAGGAGTGAAGATAGAATAAATCTGCTATCGTCACCCACTCCTGGCTCTGTCCACGTGCTGATATCGTCGTAACTATGCACCTGTGGATTTATCGGATCAGAGGATCTCTAATAGTCGACGCATGTGCTCGGTGGCTGGTGAACTGTGCGTCAGAAATCTGAGACCACCACACCCTCATCACCCCGTCCTCACCCTGCGTGAGCCCCTGTGTGAATGCCTCTGTCACGGTCTCAGGCGGAAGCTCGATCATCATCTCCATGTGCTGTTCGTAGAGCAAGAATTCGATGTCAGGCAGAAGCTCCTTGTTCTCCTGCTCAGGTACGGCCGCCTGAGGAGCTCTGTAGCGGAATGTCGACAGAAACTCCACTCTATCGAATAAACGAGTCCACGGAGTGTCCTCGCCTAGGATAGCCCTAGCCTAGGATAGCCCTAGCCCGATCTACCTGACCAGCATCGGTAAGCACACTCCAATCGATGCTACGCGGAGTACCGACACTCAGGCGTAGCAGACGACGACACCTAATCGATGTCGTCGTGCCTGGCTGGAACTGCAACCACTCGTGCTGCGCAAGCTCTAACGCCTCGTCGTCGAGGACTATATCGTCGTCCTGGTGGGAATATCCGCATCCATATCAATGAATAATAGTTGAAAAATGAAAACCGAGCTAACGTTAAAAAAAATAAATTCAATATGAGCCATACTGGTCAAGACGGCTCGTATTGCTGTTGGTCGTCTCAAACAACACCAGGCCTTCTCAGACCAAGACGACTTGTAGTGGTCAAGAAGGCCCGTCTCAGCCAAACCAAGCCAAAGCTCGGCAATCTGTCCAAGACGGCCTGTACTGGTCAAGACGGTGCCCGTCTTGGCCAAACTAGGCCAAAACTAGGTCGTCTCCCCAAGACGGCCCGTACTGGTCAAGACGGTGCCCGTCTTGGCCAAACCAGGCAAAAACTAGGCCGTATCCCAAAAACGGCCCGTACTGGGCAAGACGGCCCATCTTGGCCACACTAGGCCAGTACTGGTCAAGACGGCTCGTCTTGGCCAAACCAGGCCAAAAACCATCTTCTTCATATGTTGAACAGTACGGGCCGTGCTGGTCAATACGACCCTTCTTGTTGTTGTTCTGGTTCAAAATGGGAAGAACAATACGTGCCGTACTGGTCAAGACGACTCGTCTTGTTCATCATTCTAAACGTTTAATCCAAAAAAACAGCTACCTAGATCGTTATTTAACAACTAAAACACCTATATAAATTATCTACGAAGCAAAATATATACCTGGTGTCGAAAGATCGAAGATCAAGACGGGGTGTATAGATCAATACTAGAGAGTTTGTGTGAGTTTTGTGTGTGGTAATTGTATAAATGAAACTGAAATTCAAATATAATCTTAGAACAGTACGGCCCGTACTGTTCAAAATTTGAATTTAAAAAAAATCAAATAATTGCATTTTATTACATTTATATAAAGAATTTTTCGTTTTTACATTTACACATCTACGTAATCAACCAACTTCGTTGCATCAATAATTGTTCGATATTCTTGCAGTCTGTCATGATATATTAACTCCAGTCAGATGCGGCATAATTTCGGTAACGTTTACATATGGGATTTACCGTTGGCATTGGCTAATCTCCTTGTAATGTAACATTTATTAAATGGACGCCAATAGACCTACTGATACGACGTTATGTCGCATTAAACCATTAGCAGATAACCACAAAGGGAAAATAGTTTGAGCACCTCAATTGCTGATTAGGTGAACGATTACACCAAATATTTATGCAATTACTAAGCCTGTGTGAGGCATAAGCATCCAATGTTGGCTAGGAGCAGGTGCAATCTGTTGCCAATTTTTTGAGTTGCGTAGTACATCATAAGATCCTGGGTCATAGGAGTTAAACATATATTTGTACATATCTGCGTGGAAATCCAATTTTCGTTAGATTTGTTGTCGAATAAAGGCCCATTGATTTTTATCGAATCCTAAACCCACGGTTACAGAACGAAAACCATAGTTACCATCTGGCTCGATATCTTGTATGTTTATCACGTAAGGTTGGAATATAGGAAGGATGTCACGACCGAAGCGATAAACATTGTTTAATCCTTCTGGCTTCATGTTACGTGGAAACTGGAGTTCGTTTTGACTTTGTGAGTCTGATGGTTGCATTCCTTTTGAGTCACCACGGTCGTAGTTGTAAACGAACTATGCCTCGAAGGTTCAAATGTACTATGTTGGGACGCTAAGCTATCTTTAACAACGTCTTGCTCTTTTACTTTCTGTGCTTTTAAAGTTGGACGACCACGTGCATCTTTTTGAACTAAAGGCGTCTTTTTGTCGCTTTTATTTGGAAATACCTGCGACAGGACCTTCTTTATTAGACTCTTTTTTTGTCTCAGGATGTTTCTAATTTATTACCTCTCTAACCAAACCCATTTTTCCAATAACATCAATTTCTTCTTCTTCTTATAATAGTGTTGGGTTAGTTGTGTTTAGTTTTGTCCAAAATATGTCTATATCAGAAAGCGGTATCTTCGTATCTGCATAATTTATATTTAATAATAATATACCAGTAACTACGTGTGAAACATGTAAGATTTAGATTTAGTATTACGAACCTGTGATTAAGTATTTTGATATATGACAAGCGCACGTCAACCCACAACTCGTCCAAAGCTGGTGGCCACACGACATATTTGAGTCTCGCATAACCCTTATTTTATCTTTTTCCTAGACCAAAAAATCAAGAGCTTTATGGAACACCTTTCCTCGAAGGTTGTCAAATATTGGTAGTTTATGATGACCCATAGTTTTAATCAAGCTCGTTTCAAAAATGTGATTCATTTTACCTCCTGTGATTGCACGATTTCATTTACGAAACCGACAAGCGAGGCAAGCATGCTATTTGTTGATCTGAGGTATCTTTTTAGGTTTGAGTACTGACTTTCCACCCAGTTTGTTGTACGTTGACCAAAGTTGCGCGTTCTATTGGTCCATGCTATTACAAACATATCTCTGTAACTGTTTAACCAGGTTTGCGTCAGATACTCCAAAACCCCTGAAATGAAACAAAAAACCAATGATGATATGATGATAATAATGATGGTATATTATGCTTACTTTTTTTGTTGTCTTTAATAAGACTTTCGTACAAATGGTTGTAGTTATAGTCGTATAACTCTGCTGCCAGAGAGTTACACAAATTCGCCAAACGGCCTTTGAATTTCTTCCAGTCTGCATCCAAAAAGCTTGCCTTTCAATGTTTGGAAATATATTCATCTATGTGCCTTCTTCAAAGATATTTTGCAGCTTCTAGAAATACCTTACCACAAGCACTCATAACAACAAGGTCTCGATCTGTTATGATAACACGTGGCTCCATACATTTAGTCAACATACTCTTAACCATTTCCAAAACCCAGACGTAGTTTTCCTCACGCTCTCTGCTTACGAATGCGTGATCAATACTAAACGTCTGGTGAGTGGAAGTCACACCAACAATTTAAATAAATGGAAGGCGGTACTGGTTAGTTTTATACGTCACGTCCATCATCAGTACGTGCGGAAATGCACACCACCAGCAATACGATTTTGGATGAGAGAAGAAAATGTCTTCCACGACGTTTGTTTCAGGATTTTCCCAGGTATAGTAAACGTAACGCTGGCTATGAAGTAGGTTTTCCAAAACCTGCATCGTAGTATCACCGAATTTCTTCTTATTTTTCATTTTTTGCTGTAAATTGTATACATCTCTAGAGATGGACACATTTGCAGGGTTATGTTTCTTTATGCTTGAAGGAATGTTACGAGGATCTATGTGTTGCTCAGTCAGATTCTCAACCATATCTTGTTCATTCTGAGTGAGTCTTCTAACATATGGATGACCCTCTAGATTCTGAGCAGGTTCATGATTATGATTGTCGTTAATCACCTGTAATTTCCAACATTCACGAACTTCGTTGTATAACCCTATCAGTTGAAACAGGCAACTTATTTTCTTGCTCCCTGACCATCTATAGATGGCAATGCTATTATTCTAGCCACCATAGTCACACATGAGCCAGACTTTGATTATACTGCCTGTTGTCTTTGATTTCTTCGTTCTTCTTTTGAAAACAATGTAACCATTGTCTAGTGCTCTACTTTTCACCCACCCTACCAGCGCTTCTTCGGACATAAATTCCTGATATATAAAAATAATAATAAATACCATAACTAATAATCATTATATACAATCATAAACATCTATGTTTCAGTTAAGTGTACCTCGTTTGTTTCCTAGTTAATGTGTGAATCGGCTGGCTTTTCTTCATAAGTCTCCTCCGGGTTACTTTGTTTACGGTCAGTATACACGGACCCATAATCGTTTTGTTGCACATACGATGCTTGACATTCAAAACCGACATCAGCATGAGGTTAAGGATTAAGATCTATCGTGTCGTATGAATACTCAACAGGAGACTCCTCATTCAAATCTGGCATGTAATCATTGAAAAAACTCCCATCCCAGAACAACATCGTTATAAATTTGAATTTATTGTGAGAAATCTTCGAAAATTGATACGTTTGTTTGAAACGATCGAAGTTTATATAGAAATTTCAAAGTTGTTCAAGATGGCCCGTACAGGTCTGTACAGTCCGTTTTGCTTCAAATCATTGTCCTAGGATGTCAGCAATGTGAGGGGTGAAAAAACAAGACGGTTGTCAGGGAATGTCTGTACGATGAATGAGACGGGCGGTACTGACCAGTACGACCCGTCTTGCTGCCAATCATTGTCATAGGATGTCAGAAGAATGTTTGACCGTTGACTAAGACGGGCCGTACTAGGCAATACGGGCCTTATCGAGGGTGTATTTTTAAAAAATGGGGTGTTAGTTTAACACAACCCCGTAAGAAATTACCTAAATGGTAATTAAAGTTTAAAGGGTAAAAAAATATTCTATGATTTTTTGAATGAATCAAGTTTTATGGATACATTTTTTAAATTGGATACCTTCTAAATGCTAATCATTTTTTTTGAATTACAACAAAAAATAAAGAATTCTATCATCTTTAATTTGTGTGTGGTGTTGTAATAGTTTTTCCCTATTTTTTGCATGGTCATTCATTTTACGTTTTGATTTATCTAGTTGGCCCCTAATTATTGTGATTTTTACACGTGGCCTAAGATTATTGTGCTTGTTTTGTGATTAATGGTATGTTGTTGCCCAGTTGGTCCCTGATTATTTTGATTCTTTTACATGGTCCGTGATTTTTCACTTTGTGATTGATTATCCAATTAGCCATTGATTATGTGTGCTAAATAATGGTCTGTGATCACTCAATTGGTCCCTAATTATTTTGATTCTTTTACATGGTCTGTGATTATTCACTTTATCCGTGATTATCCAGTTAGCCATTCATTATGCGTGTTAAATAGCGGTCCATGATTTTACATAACATAGTCTGTGATTTTATGTGGATGATAATATCTTTACTCAGATGGTATGTGGTGTGTCGTAGTTCTAGGTTCTCATATTTATTTTCAAAATTACAAATGGAAGGCATATATAGAGTTAAGGTTTCCTCTCTAAGATTTTGTTTCACATGTTACAACCATGTGTGTGTGTGTGTGGTTGTATCATGTGAAAACCTAATCTTAGACAGCAAACTCTTTGAACTTTATCTAGGCCCTCCATTTATACACACACACACACATATATATAACAAGATTGAGAATAAAATATAATCCACCTTTGATATACTAATCCACATATATTACAACTTTTTTCTTTTATGTGTATGTGTAAATTCATCATTGTTTAAGAGTTAACATAATTGTAAGTTTTTGGGTCTAAACACTTACAGTATTGTAACACAAAAGCTTACAATGATGTCAACTCTTAAAAGGTGATGAATTACACGTAAACATAAAAGAAGAAATTGTTGTAAATGTGTTACAATGTTGCTCAAAAAATTCTAAATTTGGCTTGCTCTTTGTCACAATCTAACCAACGGCGTAATATGTTGGGGCGTGAGTTTGATTGTTCAAAAAATCATTGTGACATCCAGTACCTGATCTTACGGCAAGTCCGTACGGTACGTGTACTTTCACTATTTACTGTGTGTAAATACATTATGTAAACAGTGTGCATGATAACAGAGCTCAGAAAACAAGAAACAGTTTTACGTATTTAAGTGAAAACTTAAATAACGTAAGTACAACAACTCATGATAAACAACAGTTGTTAGTATTTAGGTGAAAACCTAAGTACAATTAATACAACGAATCAAGAGAAACAACAGCGTACAAGTAAACAGCAAGAACGTGTCAGTTGCGATCTGATATCCATAGATGACAGGAATCAGATGGCCGATGACTCAGTACAAAAACAATGTGAATTCAAGGAAAACAATGTGAAAACAGGAAGTTTAGTTGAGTCCGTCAATGAGGAAACACAATTCAAAACATAATTGCAGTGTCATTTCAGAATAACGAACTGACAGTGTTTGCGTGGGTGACGATTCACACAAACATATCTGTGAGATTAAAGTTCTGAAATGATGACTGAAAAGTAGAAAACAAAATTCAGAAAGCAAAACCATCGTCGTGTTCGTTCGAGTGACGATTCGAACGAATACGCGCGAAGGCGACGCGATCTGATGAAACGAAATCGATAAACGATTCGAACGATAATAAAATAAGAAAAATAATTATAAAACATTTATTAGGAATCACAACCTTTGAAATTTTAAAAATAAAATCTTTTTATTTAAAAATACGTAGACACGCGCGTAACGTTCCGTAAACGCAACGAAAACGCGAACCGAGCAAATGAAACGAACCCGAACTCACTCGGGGTATAAATACCCTAAATGAGTTCATTTACCTCATTTTTCTCTTCACTTTCTCTCTCTAAAACACCCATTTTTGGATTCTCTCTCTCACCATCATTTTCAAGCTTCAAGCGACCATAACTTGTTCATTTCTTAACAAAATCGAGTGATTCTTAAGCCTAATCGAAGCTCTCGACCTCCTCTACACAGAAGTACAACCGATCTGAAACAAGAACCCACTGAAACAAGGTAATCTGTGATGAAATGTAGCGAGAATTAGGGTTTTCTAGACCCTTAGTCGGCCATCAACCCTAACCGGCTAAAACCCATGAAATCTTCATTCCCCACCTTCGAAAACTGACCCTCACCTGCTTGTCCACGGGAACCACCATGGGGTTGGCTAGGATCTTGACTTGAACTCCCATGGTCGACCAAGGCTTTCAGTTAGCCGAATGGTTATATTCGGCAGATTGGCTTGGCCACTTGGCCATGGACCTGCTGACTCAACCAGCGACCGAAGCAGCCCATTCGCCCCTATTCATTTGACCATCAACTTCATTCGGCTAAAAGGCCATTCGTCCAAGCAACATCACCTCATTCGGCCATCTCCATTCGTGGGCTCTGATTCGACGATGGTCTCATTCGATCGGCCTGGCCGGAAGCAACCAAGTCCCATTCGTCCTAACACATTCGGCCAAGGCAGACATTCGCTAGAATCAAGTCTAGTTGGCCTAGGCCCACATAACTGTTTCGGCACAAATGATTTGGTTTAGCCCATGATGGTTAAACTAGCCCAACAGCTTGGCCCACATCTCGTGATCATCTATTCGGTCCACATAAAATTGTTCGGCCCACATGAGTTAAATAAGTACAAACATTTGAATCAACTAGCCTAGGTACAAATTGCATGGGATTATTAGCCAAGATTACTACAAAGGTGGCAAGGGGTTGGGTTAATCATCAAGCCTAGAACCTTGACTCTTGAGAATGATAACAACATAATCAATGACAAACTATGAATTTAACCGAACTATATGTGGTTTCAAGTGTTAAGACAAACGGGACAACAGATTTCTAATCATCCACTTAAGGTCTAAGTTTTATACTTAGAACCCCTTTTTGTTATGACATTACATCAAGTTGAACATAAACAAATAACAAAGTATACTAACCTTAACCTAATTGGGTTAGGGGTTATCAAAATCCCTAACAAGTACATTGGGCTGAATAATGACCAAGACCGATGGGTGTTAGCCAACTTTAGGACTAACACATACACGCACACAATTCTCTATAACTTATACTCATAAGTTACAAACAACGTGAAATCAATACAGGATCGTGAATACAACTACAAGTACAACAAAGAGCGCGTACATTCTTGTTTAGGCTAAGTCAACCACAACAGTTACAAGGTGAGTTCATACGCCCCTTTTCTAATCTTAACTGATTTTAAACTCTCAGGGCTGAGAAACATGCTAAATCTTTTATTTATTTAAAAGTTTTAGTTCAACATATTGCTTATACTATGATTTAGATAATGTTGTATGACTTATTATCGCTTATCATTGTATGCATGCTTGTATGATCATAACATGACAGAGACAACTAAGATGAACATGATAATATAACTTCATGAATCCTCAACATAATAAAATAATGTAGTTGTAATATTTTATCTTATAACAATTAATTATTCTTGCAAGAAAAAACAACGGGATTATCACAGGTTAACATACTGACAACAACAACAAACAAGAATGATATGAGGATAATATATCCTCATAATATCATTCATCACCCACTACAAAAAAATTGACATACAGTGACACACAAAAAGTATCACAGAAAACCATAAAATGAACCCGAGCACCCTCGGAGTATAAATACTCAAAATGAACCATCTTCTTCATTTACCACTCTCACACTCTCTCTCTAAAAGCCCATTCCCGGATCTCTCTCTCTACCATTTTCAAGCTTCAAACACTCATATCTTCCTCAATACTCCACCAAATCGCCCCATCTTTGAGCCTAAACGAAGCCCTTGACCTCCTCTACACGAAAGTACAAAGGATCTGCCCTAAAAGTCTCTGAATCAAAGGTAAACTGAGAAGGAAAATCACGAAACTTAGGGTTTTCAATCCTCTTTGTTCGAACCTCAACCAAGACCGATTTTAAATCACCTCAGCCTTAGGAAAACCCACCAGAAGAATGTGCCAACTAATGCTACCTTGTTCTTGGTCAGTTAGCTCGAAAAAAGGGTCTGCAAGCCCTCTTGGTTTGAACGGCTGAAAGAAGGAGCCGGCTAGGTCGAATGGCCATGGCCGAATGGCTATATTCGCTGGCCAACCTTTTTCGGTCGGTGGCCATTCGTTGGGACTACCATTCGGTCGGGACTACACATTCGTTGAGCCATCTCATTCGACCTAGAACTTCATTCGGCCACTACACCTATTCGCCCACCTAAGTCTCATTCGGCCGAAGGAGGTGTTGTTTCATTCGGCCTAGATCTCCCTTCGAACCACCATCATTCGGCCAATACACCATCTTAGTCGGCCACCCTTATTCGGACGAACCACAGTTTCATTCGGCTAGACCCCATCATTCGACCCATGTTATTCGATCGGCCATGTGACTGATTCGGCCAAGAGAATGGATGGTTCAGCCCACTTAATATTGGAAATAAACAAGCACATATCATTGATAGCCACATGAGAGCAACATGCATGGGATGGTTAACAAATACTACAAAGGTGATGGATTTTGGGTTTAATACATTTCACAAAACCTAAAATATTCAAGTTTACAAGGACAACATATGAGACTTTAAACTACAAAGCTAGACTTCATACTTAGAAAATGATAATGGGTTTCAAGTTTACACCTTATGACAAGTCTCAAATCAAGTTAAATATAAAACAAGTAACAAGATAAACTAAGTTCATCTTAAATTGGTTAGGGGTTAGTATAATCTATAACCATTGAATCAAGGCCGAATGAAGACCGAGACTTATGGGTGTTAGCCAACTTTCGGGCTAACACATACACACATAATCACTTAAAACTTATACTTATAAGTTACAAACAACGTGAAATCTATAATGGATCGTGAAAACTACAACGAGTACAACAAAGAGTGCATGCATTTCTTTCTAGAACTAAGTCAACCACAACAACTACAAGGTGAGTTCATATGCCCCCTTTTCTGATCTTAATTGATTTTAAACTCTCGGGGCTGAGAAACATGCTAAATCTTTTATTTGCATAAAAGTTTTAGTACAACATATTGATTATACTATGATTTTGATGATATTGTTTGACTTATTATCGTTTATCATTGTATGCATGCTTGTCTGATCATAACATAACTGAGACAACTAGGATGAAACATGATAATGTAGCTTCATGAATCATCAACACAGTAGAATAATGTTGTAAGATGTTATATTATAACACTTAAATTATTCTTACATGAATGAACAATGAGATTATCACAAGTGAACATGATGACAATAACAACAACAAGCAAGAGTGATACGAAGATAATATATCTTCACAACATCATTCATCACCAGAGTTAGCTAAGTGTAATAAGACTAGTTCTTATCACACTACGCTTACAACTCGGTGCAAACTGGGATAACATGAAACAATGTCCACATGACTTCATGACATAATCCACTACCTGAGCTAACTAAGTGTAGTAAGACTAGTTCATCAACACTGTAATGGCAACAGGGTGAAACCATGGAACAACAAGAATGATAATCATGATAACGTAACTTCATGATAAGAACATCGTTCACACAAATACTAACACTGTATAATAAGACAAGCTCTTATATAACTTTGTTAAAAACTACAAGAACACATAACATTGAGAATATACAACATTGGTGAACACAATAACAATTGATTACTATTGAACTGTCTGTATTATATCACAACAATCATGTGCCATGTATGCAAGTTTAACATTGTAAGTCCCTCACAAGAATCGTTTACCAGTTAGTTTGACGTGACTAAACCGACGATAGCATAGTGGTACCATAGGTTTGACAAACCTCCGGCTTGTAGGGATAGTATGTTGATCGAATTGAACATTTGGCCGGTAACGTATGACCGGTGACAGGGCGACAACAGTCAGGGTCTGGTAAGCGACACATGGTGATATTAATCTACAGTGATAATTGTAATTAATCCTTTGATCCTATTGACTAGTAGACTGAGGAATTGATTTTCTCTCATGTCATATTACTGGTAATAGTTTCGTTGAAGTCTATGGGAACACAGGATGGTAGAGGTAAATCGGATACATTGTAATCTGATTACGTGAGGATTGCAATGGATTCCTTTTAGGCTCTATGCACTTCAAGCGGAGAACAAATATCAATTGGTTAACTAACACTTCTATTATTAGTAGTGACTAATAGTTAACACCACACGCGAGAGAATAATAACAAGGATATGATTAGATTAATCTACTTTCCTTAACACAGTGAGGGTTTATCAATACTTCGGTTTGATAAAGAAATCCCTCTTACTATATTATTCTACATATAACACACTGGGTGATGAATGTAAACAGACGGGCGAATATCAAACGGGTTGAACATGTGAGATGAAAATGGGTATATATAGTTGTATTGTAAGTGGTGTTGATTTCTATTAGGTATGTGGTGGGATGTCGGCTGGGCTTGTTCCCCTACGTATGCCCTATATATAAGCATGGCTAATAGGATAAGATACTAATTGTAAATATAACTATGGAAAGGTCATTGTGTGAACAGATGAATCAAACATTAACAAGAATCAAGTATGACATTGTGTCTGTGTATGTGAACAGTTCAATGTTTTCAATTACTAAACTTATGAACTCACCAACCTAGTGTTGACTTTGTTTAAATGCGTGTATTCTCATGTTACGAACATGTTTAGTCACAAGACATCATGGAATTAGCTAGTGGACTTTTTAGAAGACCTAGCTACATTTTGTGTCGAGCATATTTTTGAATGACAGAACAATGAATCATCTTTTGTAGATCTTGTACAGTTACAAGATAGAAACTCATTGATTCTTTTGGATAGATTTACTTGGTTAAATTATGAACATAACATTGTAATTTAACTTTGTAATTCTATACCATTGTCATGTTAGCATTTATCATTTATATATCATGTGCTATGTAAAGAATCTGATCATTTTGATTATCAAACGATATCGCGCCTCGATAACCTTCCGCCTGATGGGAAAGTCAATCCAGCCCGCCGGCTCGGGGTGTGACACCAATAATTAATGGCCTAGACTATAACCTAAGCTACCCCATAGGACTGAGTGCTATTGGCTTGAGGATACTTAGGATCTAAGTAAACTTAAGTAAGCATTAAGTCTATTTTAAGCTTGGAAGATCTTAGGGCTAAAACATTTCTTAGAATAGTTAGGAGATTCAAGGAATTTGGATTGGAATTCTATAATCTTAGAAACCGAACTAAATTTCTCAACACATATTCATTAAAGGATTTCAGAGGAAAAGATCTGTATTCTTAGTATCTTTGATCTGAAATTCTCATCATGTATTCGTTATCATTAGGACTTCATAGTTTACAATCTGTGTAACAGTATTCTTTAGTTGAAGTTCACACCAGGAGATCATTATACTCAATACTGTAAGTATTGGGAACCTAGGATAATTAACCTGGACACATATACTAAAACCTAAGTTCTTGATTTCAAGTAAATTAAGAACCATGGTTTACACAATCATAATCATGTTCATAGTACAAGAAACAATCATGATACAATCATTTGAGATACAACCATTGTGTGAATCAAGCATACGTAAATCATTCATTGTGTGAATCAATCATAGATGAATCAACCATGTGTGAATCAATCATAGATGAAACAATCATGGGTAAACAATCATTGTGTTAATCAACCATAGGTGAGTCAACCATTGTGTGTGATTCAGTCATGTGAACAATCTTAATGTGTAGTCTTAAGTGACTACATGCTTAGTGCTTACTAACATAGGTTAACAGGATAAGTGTAGAGCACACGTATGATATAGTTCTACATGTTAACAATTGTTAGTAGATACACACATATATTCAATCATAACTCAATCATAATTCAATCATAGTTCATTTGATCAAGTACAATCGTGTTGCCAAATGCTAGCAAGGGCACGATCGTGGTATATTGAATGTGGTGGTGGGCTGGCGGCTGGGTTTGACTCTACGTATGCCCTATATATAAGCTATATTCGGTATATCGGGAAAGTGTCAGTGTGTAGGTTTGGTGTAGTAAACTTATGAGACATCGAACATAGTCACATGAGAAGTATACTAACAAGTGTTTTGTGTTAACTGACTGTATGTGTACTTGCTCATAATACAATTAAATGATAATACTAGTAGTATGGATATATTACTAACTTTATCATATAAAAATTCAATTGTATCGCTTCTCATTACTGACCCACTTGTGGCTTTCTCTTCGTAGAATGCCTCCTCGACTCACACTAACGGCGAGGGTTCAACAAATGGCAACGATGATGAGATCAACAAAATTGCTCGAATTATCGCGGTGCATATGAAAGATTTTATTCCGGGCATGGTCACTGATATTACCTAGAACCTTTGGGGAAGTATCAATGATTCAGAAAACAACACAAACACCAACCCCACTATAACTGCTACCTTCATTTTCAAGCATGTCAATGATGCTAAGCCTCCTAAGTACGCGGGTACTGAGGGAGATACTGGCCTACTGGAATGGCTGGAGAGCATTGAGAATATCCTTGACTTCACTGAATGTACAGAAAATCTGAAGGTCAAGATGGCCTCAAGCGCTTTTCACAAGGGTGCACTCACATGGTGTAACTCAGAGAAGAACACCAGAGGGCGGGAGTTTGCTTTGGCCTTACCGTGGGAAAATTTTAAGAAACTACTTGTTGAGCAGTTCTGTCCAAACCATGAGCTGAAGAAGTTGGAGGCCGAAATGTGGAGTTTGGCCCAAGACAGTGGCAAAAATGCAAAGTATACAAACCTCTTTCATGAGTTGTGCATCCTGGTACCGCATCTGGTTACTCCTCTATCCCGCAAGATAGAGAAGTACATTGAAGGCTTGCCCCTAGTTATCAGGGGAGTGTGCTGGGAATTAATCCCAGTACCTTGGAGATAACCATTCATCCGAGTGACACTCTTAGTGAAGAGTACGTCAAAGCCGGACTACTCACTCGGAAGAGATACAAGCGGGCACAGATTGATGAAGGCAAGAAGCCCGAGACACAGCAACCCAAGAAGAAGAAACAAAAGCAGAAGTTGATCAAGAATTATGCAGCCGTGCATGTAGCTGCGCCTATCCATGCCACTCTCATGATTGTTGTTCCACAACCTGCTACGGCCAGAAAGCCGTATACTAGTCCATACCCACTATGAACAAAGTGCCAGTATCATCATCTACCTACTCTTCCATGCAGGAAATGTTTAAAGTGTTGATGATTTGGACACTTGGAAGCAAAGTGTCATTCCACTCATCTAGCTGCTACCACCACTACCACTGTTCCTGCTAATACAGGTGGGAAAGCCTGTTATAACTGCGGAGCAGAGGGACACTTCAGAAATCAGTGTCCATGACTCAACAACAAGATAGCTGCAATTGCTACTGCTCGTGCATTTGTCATCGGAGCTACCGAGGCACACGAGGAGCCGACAGTCATCGTAGGTACATTTCTCATCAACAACCATTATGTTTCAATATTGTTTGATACCGGTGCAGACAAAAGCTTTGTTTCTGCTACTGTTGCAACTTTATTTGATATACAACCGTCAGTTCTTACTATTCCATATACAGTAGAAGTAGCTGATGGTAAGAATATACTTGTGAATTCAATCCTAAATGATTGTAAACTTTTGCTTAATAATCATTCGTTCTCCGTCGATCTCATCCCAATGACACTTGGAAGTTTTGAAGTAGTCATTGGAATGGATTGGTTATCTAAGAATAATGTCGAAGTTGTATGTTCGGAGAAGTTACTTTGAATTCCCCTACCATCCGGCGAAACAATGTAAGTTTACGGCGAGAAACCCTGTCGTGGATTGAAGATCGTGTCATGCATCAAGGTTCAGAAGTACTTGAAAAAGAAATATTGTGCTTTCCAGGCGCACGTTGTCACACCCCCAAATTTCAGCTAACAGAATCATACCGTTTAGGGCGTGACAAACCAAGATCTCAAGCATTAGACATAGCGAAAGATCTCTATATTCTTTTCAAACATAAATTTGGTCTCAATTGTAATTTCAAAGTTTTAACGTTGCAGAAGCGTTTGAAAAATAAAAAAAAACATAACAGTTGCAAAATTATAAATTACAAAATTCAATGTCTTAAATAACCAAACCCAAAACACTTGAATTGAAATTTATGCATGAGACTCAACATCCTAGTCCCTGCTCGTCCTTGCTTGTGCTTTAGTTCCTGAGAAAAAATGCAAATAAAGTCAACACAAAGGTTGGTGCATACACAGGTTAGAATGAATATTCAAAAATGTTTGAAAAACTATTTGAAATGTAATGTTTGCAGATAACATAATCACACATTGCATAGTCATGATAGCTAGTCACTGTACTATTTACACAAGCGGTCGACACCGAAGCTGACTGTTTGAATGAATGTTTGCCTTTCCACTATTGTCTAGCACAAACAATAGTAATGTTTGAATTGACCAGTTAAACACATGTGTAGACCTGCAATCTACCAAGTGAGGTTTGTCAAACCCAATAGATCTATCTTCAACTACCACGCATTGCACTACGGCAAGTTAATTGGTTCGAAATGTAAGGACTTTTAGTGTTATGTTCGCACTTATAGTAAACAGCTAACTCATGCAAGTGATATGTGTCTAAAAGCGTTTTTTTGCACATGTTTTCTCCCCCAAAACAGTAAAAGTAAAAAAGGGGCCGTGTACGCACCTGATAATGCGAATCGAATGATCAAATGTTCATGACTTCGTGTAAACAACCTTCTACGGAGAATCTGTGTTATTACAATAACGTTGTGTTATTCGTAATGTCAATTAATGTCTGTGGTCACATACGTGTCAACACCCGTATATTAGGTTGTTTGAAACGTACATACAAAAACATGCACGGATTTAAGTTCGTTCGTTTTAATCGTATACGTATATATGATTATGTTTAAATACGCGTAATTATACGCGATCGTGATTTTGGTCAAAAATATAAATTTTATTGTTTTAGTTTTTTCGGGATTCCATTACGGTTCCACCGCAATTTAAGCGAGTCAAATCAGAGTTAAAATGAGCGAGTTATGACCAAAATAATAAAAATAGTGTTTTTATACAAAACGAGTGGCCACCAGGTTCGAACCCGTGACTTCCCAATCTAAACACACGCATGCTACACTTCGGCCCGCTAGCGTTTCGCAACAAATCATGGTTTTTAATTGTTTTCAGCCTTAACCTCCTGGTTCCCTCTTCTTTAACCTTAACCGAACCAATTGATTCCGAAGTGGTACCCAATTCGAATCCGATCGAACCTCAAACCTTAGGGCTTTGTTTCCATGGGTCCAAACGAGTTCAGGGGTGAACTTAATTTGATTATAAGTCACAAAAAAATTCCAATTCGCGAATAACATGGTTTCGAACGTGAGTATGTGTAACATAAGTGCCGGAAACGTAACCGAAACAGTGACTTACACAGTTACTCAGGTACGAACTATGTGCATTACATATATACTTTTATCATTTGATGTTTGACACAAAACTATTGCACATTCATTTCAGAAACATGTTTCAAAACCATGGTTTAACAATCAGAATTTCATCTGACAACACAGAACTATTACATGACTGTTAGTTAGGACTTTATTATGGATAGACGCATGTGAGGTTGTACAGAACAAAACGATAACAGATGTTGTTACGTGAATGCTAAACTGACGGATTATTCGTATAGATGACGATTTGTACGAATATATCTAAAAGTTTAATGTTCTGAATGATATCCAATAATTATAAAATCATATTGAAAAATGTAGTTATCGTCGTGCTCGTACAAGTGACGATCCGAACGAATACGCGCGACGACCGTACGATTCGATTTAAACTGATAAATTTAAATATTTTCATAAATTTAAAAATAAACAAAAGATATTAGTTAATTTATTAGGAATCACCACCTAAATTAAATTAATAAACTCCATTCTTGGAACCATATGAAACGAGGTAAATCGAGTTCATAGTTGCGAAATTTAGGGTTTTCTTCACCCTTGAAACCCCCAAGGTTTAACCGGTTTTAAATCACCACAAACCCTTAGGAAACAACACGTTAATGGTATAGGATGTTGTGGGAACTAGTAAGACACCATGATTTAGCCCTACACTTGATAATGGGGACCTGCGCCAAGTCGGCCGCAAACTAGGCGAATGGGCCACGCAGACAGGCAGAGTGGCCATGAGCAGAATGGCTACAGACTGAATGATTCAACGATTGAATGACATCCCTCTTTGCATGCCACCCACATTTGGACCCGCATGCTCATTCGTATGGTATCCACATTCGCGTGACCATGGGTCTTCGGCCGAACCATAACATTCGCATAAGCTTCTATTCGCATGACCACCTTGTTCGGCCCATCACCTCCATTCGCATAATATTCTTTTGTATGGTTAGTTTATTCGGGGAAAAAGTGCCAAACGAATGGACTCATTCGTGAAGTTTATGTGAACAACAAATCTCCTTCTCTCATTGCATGCATGCATGGGGAAACCATTAGGGTTTTAAGGGATGATAACCAGTTTAGTAAGTCACCTATACTAGAGATTTCTAACAACAACTTCCTTCTAAACAATTTTCAACTACAAACATGGATTTTTGGACATCATTTCAGTTTGAAGCACACGGGTTACATTAAACAAAATCATGAATAATGTTGTGAGAATTCCTCAAGGATCAAGAAAACAATTTAAGTATATAGGTGTTGACCACATTGTTAACACTCAATACTTAGAAATTTCATGCAAACATTTATAACTACATTAGATCGTTCAATTGAACTTTCTAGGATGGGTTATACACAAGATGATTCAGGAACTACAGAAAACAAAGAACTAAAGAAGGACTTGGAGTTAATCGAGTGAGATTAACCTAAGTCTAGCGTGTTAACTTGTAACTTCTAGAAATAAAATAACTTATGTTTTAATAAAAAGGAAACGATTTGTAAGATTCTTTAATTAAAATGTATTAAAATAATTTAAATTATTTTTAACTTAAAGATTTCAATTCAAAATGGATTTTATTAATGATGATATACTTAAAAGAATCATGGATGTAATTAATATAAACCTAATATAATTAAGGATTAGTTGTGAACACCTACGGGGTAAAGGGATAATTAGTGTAGACTGGTTATTGAGACTTAGAAACACACTAGTAACGTAGGACACATAGTTGCACACCGAGACCAAAATCCTACATACGTCAACTATAAATACTTATAGTGTCCGAATCCTTTTAAAACAACTCAGGTACTGAAGATACTTAATCTACAAGTAACGAGCGTGCATATCTGTTGTGATTCATCACATAGCAACACAGGTGAGTTCATTGCCCCTTTTCTAAACATTTTTGTTTTACAAAACTCGGGGCTGAGAAGCATGCGTAAATTATTTTCTTGGAATATATTTACTTAAATGCTTTTACTTCACGTATGTTTTACATGCGAAATTGTTATTCTATATTTTGTTTAAGTAAACTATTTACAGGTTTACAAACTGAATTAATTACTCACCATGAGTAAAGCAACTGTTTCAAAACAAAGAACTATTTTCAGAGATGTGTTTCAAAGAAACTAAAGATCTAAATCAAAGAACTATTTTCAGCAACGAGTCTCAAAGAACTAAATCAAAGAACTATTTTCAGTGTTGTGTTTCAAAGAACTAACGATCAAAACAAAGAACAATTCTAGGTGACTGTTAGTCGTATGCTGATCAACATCACGTGTACAATAACTGAAAGTCCCGACACATGTAGTAGACTTTCATAGTCATGCTAACATGGGCACAAAGCAAACAATCAAACTAACTACAAGGAAACAGAGGTGAACAATGATCTATGGATATCCTAAAGTCCCAACATATACAGTAGACCTGGAAGGTCATACTGATATGGGGACATCATAAAGCCCCAACACATGCAGGCAGACTCCTTTAGGTCAAGCTTGATATGGGCCACGTGTGAGATGATACTGACTGGACACCACCAATGAACTAAGAACAATTGATTGAGTTTTACTAAGGCCGAATCATTATGTCTTAGACTCTATTAAATGTTTATTTATTCAATTATCTAGGCATTTGGTATTATGTTTCTACAAATGCTATGGTTGATCATGAATGTGTGACGAACTCAAGAAATAAATAGAATTCAAATTTGTGGAACTCAAGAACTATGGTGTGAAATGAAACGCTTATTTTTCATTAACAACAATATGTTATGCAGTTCGGTATGTGGTGGGTTGGTGGCTGGGCCGGCGGTAAGCTTGACCCTACATATGCCCTATATATAATCATACTTGATTGGATAACATAGGTGGTTGTTGATGAGGTTAAGGTTGTCATTTCGGGTGATCAATGTTAACAGATTTTCAGGTTATTCAAACATTGTGAATCAAAGGTACGGGATGAAACGCTTAATTATCATTAACAACAATATGTAATGCAGTTCGGTATGTGGTGGGCTGGTGGCTGGGCTGGCGGTAAGCTTGACCCTACATATGCCCTATATATAATCATACTTGATTGGATAACATAGGTGGTTGTTGACGAGGTTAAGGTTGTCATTTCGGGTGATCAATGTTAACAGATTTTCAGGTTATTCAAACGTTGTGAATAAAAGGTATGGGATGAAATGCTTAATTATCATTAACAACAATATATTATGCAGTTCGGTATGTGGTGGGCTGGTGGCTGGGCTGGCGGTAAGCTTAACCCTACATACGCCCTATATATAAGCATACTTGATTGGATAACATAGGTGGTTGTTGATGAGGTTAAGGTTGTCATTTCGGGTGATCAATGTTAACAGATTTTCAGGTTATTCAAACGTTGTGAATCAAAGGTATGGGATGAAACTCTTAATTATCACCAGGAAAAATATATCATGTGGTTTGGTATGTGGTGGGTTGGTGGCTGGGCTGGCGGTAAGCTTGACCCTACATATGCCCTATATATAAGCATACTGAATTAAATGGTATAGGTGGTTAATGGTGATGTCAAGGTTGTCATTCAGACAGGTTTATTCAAATTCATTTTCAAATAAAACTTTATGAACTCAACAACCATGTGTTGATTTGATTTTCTTGCGTGACTTCTCAGGTGACGAACAGGTCTAAGTAAGAAGTTCGTGCTTTTGACTAGGATGGCCAGATAGAGGACCTAGTATTTTGGAGGTGCATATTTCTGAACATCATTATACATATTATTTTGTATATCTTGTGCAGATACAAGATAGAAGAATTATGATGTTGATAGTAGATTTACATTGTTAAATTATGAACAAAAATGATGTAATTTAACTTTGTAATTCTATTTTATTTAGCATTTTCTCATTATATATCATGTGCAATGTAAACAATCTGATCATCACGATTGTCATTCCCGATATCGCGCCCCGGGAACTTTCTGCCCGACGAGACACACGATCCGGCCCGCCGGCTCGGGGTGTGACAGATTGGTATCAGAGCCATGGTTATAGAGATATACAGGTCATTTATTTAAACGGTTTGGCCTAGACTATAACCTAGGGACCCTACGTGTAGAGAACATAGGGCTTAGGAAATTACTTGTATTATGTCTTCTGCATTCGATCATTGCACTAACTGATGCTCTTTCGGTTGTGATCAGAATGCCGCCCAGAAGACCACCTCCTCTTATGCCTCCACCACCACCGCCACCTTCTCCTCCCCCACACACTCCACCTCCAGACCCGAACGCGAACCCAATCTAGACCCTGCTACTGTTGCCTTGGCAACCCTATTGAGCAGTCAGCTGACTAATAAGCTGAAAGAGGTGATACCGTATATGATCAACCGTATCCAGAATGACTGCAACAACTCTAACCCTGGAAATGCATCTAATTACTCCTACAAGTCCTTTGTTGGATATAAGCCTCCTAACTTCAGCGTTAATGAGGGAGCCGTTGGATTAATGTATATGCATTAAATGTCCCTAGTTCTATTTTGTACTATCCTTTGTGTATAAAGCTTATGATATTAATGAAAGTGGTCTTTCCATACTGTTCTTAATGTCTATTATTGATTATATGTGTTTGAGTATGTTTAACTTTGAGTTTATATGTTTAACAGACTCATTCGGACGAATGGCTCTAAGAATGAAGTCATTTGGCCGAATGAACGCCTAGAGAATGACTAGGGCAAACGAATGACTCATTCGCCGAATTACTCATTCGATTGACCTGTCCATTCTGCCAAGTCATTCGCCGAATGAGTTGTTTCGGCCTCTCATTCGGCCGAATGATGATAGCTTATATATACATGTTCAAACTTCATTAAACCTATCTTTTGAGAGCCCTCCTTCTTCCCTGAGAACCCAGAGTCAAAACCCTAGGAGATTTGAGTGGCCATTGCACATCCAAGTTCGATTCACATCCCGTGTTGTTCGATTCTTGATCAAACGTTCATCCTTCATCTTCGGATCACCGCGGTTGCTGTTGGTTTCGATTGGAAAACACTGGAATAGGATTCCGCACTATTCCAGAGGATGTCGAGTAGATATCCATTGGAACCGGATTGTTTCCGAGCTCCTAATTGGTCCTACATAGTGGTATGAGAGCCTTGGCTCTTGATTTTACTCGACTTTCATTCAAAATCATCAGATCTGAATTTGGATTTTCGTAACTTGTAAAAACCCTAATTTTCTTATTCCCCAAGTTACTGTTTCATCCAAAATCAGCAGGTTTTTGAGGTGTTTTTGTCAAACCAGTTATCCAAATTTGTTGGTAATCATGTCTTAAAGTTCTGTACCAAATTTGGCGCTTAGTTTTGGTCTAGATTGAAAGTTATTGCGATTTTAGTTGCTTAAACCCCAGATACCCCGAATGAGTCTGTCGGCCGAATAGGTTTGCCCGAATCAGTCTCATTCGCCGAATAGCCCCATTCGCCAACTCATTTGGCGAATAGCTCTCTTCGCATACTCATTTGGCGAATAGCCTTATTCGATCCACTCATTTGCCGAATAGGTTCAATCGCCTAAGCCATTCGGACTAACTGTCATACTGACTTTCTCATTCGCCTGATTCTGTTCATTCGCGAGTTGTATCTCATTCGGTCCCGACATTCGGGTCTAGAAGCTTCATTCGGTCCATCAGTTTGAAATTTTTCTAAGTGTTGGATATTTTTGTTGTTGACTTTATGGAAGACTTAGCATTGATGGCTAACCAGAACCATCGTATCCAGACATTGCTGCTGACTGAAACTGAGATATGGAACTCCAATAAAGCTCCCAAGTTGCTGTCCTTAGATGATTACCCGCACTCAAAATACAGATTTGAGATTCATATCAATGGAGTGGACACTAACTTATGGATGATGATTGAAGGTGGTTATCTGAGGCCTTTGAATGAAGATGGGACACCAATGTTAGTCACATGGAAGACTGAAACACAGAGGAAGCTTTATGATTATGAGAAGAAAGCTTATGCAATCCAGTCCCAGTCCATTGCAACTGATATATTCCATCAATTTAGACAGTTTTCATCCTCTAAGTATTTGTGGGATGCTTTACAGCAGAGGTATGAGGGCAATGATGCGTTGAAGAATATCAAGTCAAAAGCTTTGAGGAAGGAATTCAACAGCTTTATGTATGTGGGGAATGAATCTCTGGATGATCTGATTGCAAGATTCTATCATCTTCTGAGTGAGTTGTTCAATCATCAAGTCAAGACTACAACTCAGGAGAAGATCCAGTGTCTGGCAGATGCTCTACCTCCTAAGTGGGAGTCATTCTTGATGGTTCTTAAACAGAATGAGATGATGGCTAATATGGACATCAATGATGTTATTTAGAAGCTGAAGGAGCAAGAGATTGAAAACAAGTGGAAGGCAAAGAGAGTTGCTCAAGTCCATGACCCTTCATTATATTATTCTACACCTACTGTAGAAAGAGCCTCCTCTCATGCTCCATTGAAGACAGCGTTTGTTTCTCATACTACCGAAGCTCCATCTTCCAATCAGACTCATTTCAGTCAGTCATCCTCTTCATCCAGTTCTCAGAAAGAACATCATCAACCTGTCACCAGTCTGAAGACTGATAATTTTGATAAAGTAACTGTTGAGATTGCCAAGGAGCACATGGGTCTTTTGTCTACTCTTGTCAGCTCCTATGATGGATTAGTAGCTGGACAGATTGGCAATCCTTATCTGACCAATGATGATTACTCTCAGATAGACCTAGATGACATGGAGAGGATTGATATCATGTGGGCTCTGGCCAGTGCTATTAGGAGAGCCAAGGAGTTTGTAAGAAGAACTAGAAAGGACATCAACTTGAACAAAGAGTTCAAGTTTGGATTTGACATGGCATCTGTCACTTGCTATAATTGTGGGGAGAAAGGTCACTTTGCAAGACAATGCAAACATCCAAGGAAAGCAGGAAACAAGAATCCTTCTCAGCATCAGAAGTCTTCTGCAGCAAATACAGAAAGAAGAATTGTTCCTATTGATTCTCCTGCTCAAGCTGGCTCTTTGAATACAAGTAAGGCATTGATGGTTCAACAGGATGAAGGTGAAAATTGGGATTTCAGATTCAATTCTGAACAAGGGGAACATGATAAAGCATGTGTTGCTGAGATTCAGAAGTTGGATGATTCAAGTGAAGAGAACACTTCTGGAGAAGCACATATCAGAATAGAAGAAACATCGGGTTCAGAGTCAGAAAGATTGTCAGACTCAGACACTCAAGCTGATTTTGATGCTGCTCTTGAAGAACCGGTTACTCAGTTTGCTTTGATGGTAAACTCATCAGCTACTCCTACTGCATCTTCACAGTCAGATCAGGTATATGATGAATGTTCATCTTCTCACTCTAAATGTTTTAAATGTGTTGATCTTGACAGCAAGGTCCTTGCTTATCAGAAACATAATGCTGAATTGATTAGTGATCTCAACCAGTACATTGAGGTAAATAAAGTTTTAAAATCTAATGAAAAGGATTTTCAAGCTAAAATTGACCTTTTAAATAGACAACTTCATGAGGCTGAGATTGTTGTTCTGAACAAGCAAGATGCTATCACTTCTTATCTCAATACCATCAATGAGATAAAGAAGAAGTTAGCTATAGTTGAGTGTGACTATGAGACCTTAGGTCAAAAGCTCAAGAGCTATGAAAGCTCCTCTTATATCATTGCGCACATGATCAGTAAGGGTACTGATCAGAAGGGTAAGGGAAAGGTGAGCTATCAACAATGTCCTCCACCAATCTTGAACAACTTTGTCAATTCACCAGATGACAAAGATGTTAAAGATTTCCATGTTAAAACTCCATTAGTAATTGATCCAATTAGGATGATTACTGATGAGGGTTCCTCCTTGTCAGAGGAATCTTTCGTGGAGGGAATTGTTGAATATTGGGTCTTAGATTCTGAGGATGAATCTGACAATTCATCTGATTGTATTGCAGCTCAGAATCACACACCTGTGGATATGAAAGGTGACCCAATCTCATCTTCTAAAATTTATCAAGATTTAACCTTTGTGAAGGCTTCAAAGGAGAATGAATCATGTATGTCACACAAGATTGACAATCTTGTGCCTAATGGGAAAAAGGGTTTGGGTTTTAATCAGAACAAGACTAAAACAAATGTCTTTAAACCACAAAAGCAATCTTTTTCTGAACTAAAACATTTTCATAAAAAGGGTAACAAAGTTTGCTTTGAATGTGGTGCATCTGGACACATTGTCAGATTTTGTCCTCATTTAATGAGACATAAAGTTGCATCACCAAGACAGCAAAATCAGTATGTTTTCAAACAAGTTAAATCTGAAAAACCCAAACAACCCAAACCAGGTATACCTTTGGACAAAGGTAAAGAGAAAGTGCTTAACTTGGATGTTTCCAAAGTTGTTAATGTCAATCAAACAAAGTCATCATCCATTTACCTGAAAAAATCTTTCAGCAAAAACACAGTCTGGAGAGTCAAGTCTTCTGAGACTTCAATTTTATCAATTCCAGACAAGAATACCCCTGATGGTAAATGGATCGATGTTTGGATCCAATACTCAATGGGTCAACCCAAGACTGTAAAGGCTTGGGTTCCCAAAACGAACTAATTGTTTGTGTTTGTGCAGGTTGCACCAACAGCTGCTCTTAACAGCTCTTGGATCGTTGATAGTGGGGCTTCTAGGCACATGACTGGTGATATTTCGCTGCTCACCAATGTCAATTCAGTTAGAGGTGGTTATGTAGCATTTGCCGATGACAAAGGCAGGTTCATAACAGGAGAGGGTATTCTGTCAAATGGCCAAGTTTCTTTCGACAAAGTCAGATATGTCAAGCAGTTGGAGAATAATCTTCTGTCAATGTCACAGATCTGTGACAAGAAATACAAAGTTCTATTTGATGATACCAACTGCTACATACTCAAGCAAGGCGTGGTTATTCCTGAAGATTGGATTTTAATGTCAGCTCCCCGTAAGCAGGACTTGTATGCGCTCAACATGGCCACAGCTTCAACAACATCATCCACAGCTTCATGTTTTATGTCATAGATAACTGAGAAAGATTCTATTCTTTGGCATAAGAGGATGGGCCATCTGAGTCTACGAAAGATGAACCATTTGGTACACAACAATTTGATTGAGGGGGCCAGTCTGAAGAATTTTAAGCTATCTGATATCTGTATCTCATGTAAGAAAGGAAAGCAGACCAAGCAGTCTCACAAGCTGAAAAAGTTTCAGTCCATCACTCTTCCCCTTGAGCTTCTCCACATGGATTTATTTGGTCCAGTCAACTGTAAGAGTATTGCTGGGGATCAATACTATTTAGTAATTACTGATGAATATTCCAGATACTCTTGGGTTTTCTTTTTAAGGAGAAATCTGAAACGTTTGAGTGTATTCAAGTGTTGGTGACCAAACTTGAATCCCTCTATAAGCTCAAGATTCGTATGCTCAGAACCGACAATGGGACGGAGTTCAAGAACCACAACATGGAGAAATTTTGTAATGCACGAGGCATTGTTCAAGAATTTAGTGCTCCATATGTCCCTCAAATGAATGGTGTTACTGAGAGGAAGAACAGAACTTTGATTGAGGCTGCTAGGACAATGCTTGCTGATTCAACTCCTCCAGTTCAGTTCTGGAATGAAGCTGTAGCAAACGCTTGTTACACACTGAACTGGGTTTTGATTGTAAAGAGACATGGGAAGACTTGCTTTGAATTGCTCCACAATAGAAAGCCAAATCTTAAGTATCTTGAACCATTTGGCGCACCGTGCACGATGCTTAAGAAACATGAGCAGGGCAAGTTCAATTAGAAGGTGGAAGAAGGGTATTTTCTTGGGTACAGCACTCCAAATAAAAGGGTCTACAATAGATCAACTCAGAATATGGAGGAGTGGTACCATGTTGATGTTCAAAGACACACTATGCCCCCACCTGGGAAAGGTCCAGACTGGATGTTTGACTATTCAGGCCTTTTTGACTCATTCAATATGCCTCCCATGTACTCAGATGAAGATGTTGCTATTCAAATGATGTATGATGCACAAAATGCACCTGATGAACCACTGCAACCTTCATCCACCTCAATTCCCACAATACAGATAAATGATGAGAGCTCAGATACAGATGATAATTCAGTTCCACATTTAGCCCCCGAACCAAATGTTGACAATCTTGTGCCAGGACTTGAGGATTTGAATCTGAACGATCTTGATCCACAGTTTGAGGTTCCAGCTCATCCTATTGGAAGAATCAATCGTATTCATCCTCAAGAGAACATTATTGGTAGTCCGCTTGCCAGGGTTAAAACAAGAAATCAGCTATCTTCTGGAGGCCTTGCTGACATTCTTGACTTTGTTGATGTAAACTACTATGCCCATTCTTGTTTCATCTCTCAAGTTGAACGACGCTCAGTCACAGAAGCTTTGAGAGAGGAATCATGGGTTAATGCCATGCAAGAAGAACTCCTGCAATTCAAGAAATTAGGTGTTTGGAAACTTGTTGACAAACCAAAAGGTTCAAAAGTTATAGGCACCAGATGGGTTCTTCATTGCAAAAAGGATGATCACGGGATCATTGTGCGAAACAAGGCACGTCTGGTAGTTCAAGGATTCAGGCAGATTGAAGGATTGGACTATAATGAAGTGTTTGCACCGGTTGCTCGTCTTGAAGCAATTAGTATTTTCTTAGCATATGCATCCTTCAAGAAGTTTAAAGTCTATCAAATGGATGTTAAGAGTGCATTCCTTCACGGTGTGATCAGTGAAACAGTGTATGTCAGTCAACCTCCCGGGTTTGAGGATCCAATGCATCGTGACCAAGTCAACAAGCTAGACAAGGCTTTATATGGATTGCATCAAGCATCGCGGGCGTGGTACGAGACACTCTCTACTCACCTTCTGAACATCGGGTTCAGAAGAGGTGTCATTGACTGCACACTGTTTATTCGAGAAAAGGATGGTGATCTACTCTTGTTGCAAGTTTATGTGGACGACATCATTTTCAGTTCTACCAATGATAGTCTGTGCAAGGAATTTGAAAATGTCATGAAAGACAAGTTTGAAATGAGCTCAATGGGAGAGATGAAATTTTTTCTTGGGTTGCATGTGGATCAATCTGAGGCAGGGATTTTCATTCATCAAACCAAATACGTTGGTGACATTCTGAGCCAGTTCAGTATGCTGGATGCAAAGCCTGCTGGTACCCGCTGGCTGTTAAAACCGGGATTACACTAGATGAAAAGGGGGAGTTAATCGATGCCACTCTGTACCGAGGAATGATTGGATCGCTCATGTATCTTACTGCTTCTCGGCCAGACATCATGTTCGCCACATGCTTGTGTGCTCGCTATTAGTCAAAACCAAGAGTATCACATCTGATTGCTGTGAAGAGGATTATGCGTTATCTGAAGGGTACTCCTGATCTTGGTTTATGGTACCCTAATGATGATAACTTTGAGCTTACTGCTTACAGTGATTCAGATTATGGTGGATGCAAGAGGGATTTCAAGGCAACGTCGACGGGATGTCAGTTCTTTGGAACCCGATTAGTTACCTGGCAGTGCAAGAAGCAGACATCGGTGTCTCTTCAACCTGTGAAGCTAAATACATTGCTGCTGCTAGCTGCTGTTCTCAAATTATCTGGATACAACAGCAACTCAGGGACTTTGGGTTACATTTTTCTGGCACCCTATCTATGTTGATAATACTGCCGCCATAGCTGTCACTAAGACTCCGGTCTAGCACTCAAAAACCAAACACATCGATATCAAATATCACTTCATACGTGATTGTTTCGAAAAGAAACTGATCGATGTTGTTAAAATTCACACCGATCACTAGAAAGCCGATCTTTTTACAAAAGCATTTGATAAACCCAAATTTTTATAACTTTTATCGGCTAATGGTGTTTTTCAAAAGGATGAAGTCCTTCCTTCATCTGAATCCAACAAATGATCATCGATTTTATTAGTTAGTTTCATTTTGTTTTATTTTTTCATTGTTAAGTTTTTCTGTTATTTCATTTCTTTAATCAAAAACTCAAAAAGATTTATGTTTTAGGTTTTTAGGGGGAGAAAAAGTATGTTATTTGAAAAACCAAAAACATTTAAAAAAAATTTTGAAAAATACAAAAACAATTAAAAAATCATAAAAATGAGAAAGTCGTCTTTGAGAAAGTAATGTGTTAGCCTATTATGTTTTAAAAGCTGAGTTGTATGTGTAAGCTGAAAACACATGAGAATTGTGAATAGATGTACTGATAGGCTGACTTTAAATAATGTATAGACAATTTGTGATAACTTAGAAAGTCTGATTCGTGGGATCTGTTTTAGAAATCCAGCTAAGTGAGAAACTGTTGATTTGAAGAATCGATCACGAAATTCTACGATTCGATCATAAACGTGCGGAATCCGTTTACAACTAGATTTGAATCAACAATGACAATGTAATAGATCATAAATCTGAAATCTTCATTAACATTCAAGTGATTACAACGAATCAAACGTGAAATACAAC
This sequence comes from Mikania micrantha, assembly GCA_009363875.1. NCBI lineage: Eukaryota > Viridiplantae > Streptophyta > Magnoliopsida > Asterales > Asteraceae > Mikania > Mikania micrantha. The sequence continues at coordinate 19,733,315 of CM018681.1, forward strand.
ACTTGAATATACGAAAGAAGCTAAGATGAAGAGAAGTCTTGATCTTGATCTTGAGCTTGAGAGAGAAGTTGACTTTGTGTGTGAATTGTAAGCTCTAAGTCTCCAAGTCTTCCAAGTCTACCTATATATAGGTTTCATAGGTTTGCCAAAGGTTTGCCAAAGGTTTGCCAATAGGTTTGCCAAAAGGTTTGCCAAACCTATAGGTTTGCCAATAGGTTTGCGAAACCTTAAAACATGTGAGCACCAAACCTTTTAGCTATCAATCATAGCCGACCCTTCTTGGATCTTTAGCCGAACCCTTAATCATATATAACAAACTACGATTTCATATACAACAAGCCAGGTTCACACAGTAAATGCAACTTTCACACAGAAAATGCACTAACATACTCCCCCTTGAACCTTGCTGTTGTATATGCTCAAACTTTATGTGCATCGGGGAACATATATGCATCAACATACTCTCCTACAACCTTGCTGTCAACATACTTCCCTTCAGTTGTAGCTGTTGTATTTTCACACAGAAAATACATTAGTCTCTTTGTTTCCATTTCACTCTCTCAATTTTAATATCTCTCTCTCTCTCTCTCTCTCTCTCTCTCCCTCCTTCTTATGTCTTTCTTTTTCAAGATTCACATGCTGAGGACTGCAGTGACATCTTCAACACACAGATCTTCATCACCCTTATCACCTGCATCAGTTGATACATAATCAAAAATAAATCTTTTGCTTCACATGTAATCATACTAGATGCCTCATCATAATTCCAATTTCTCTTTGTCACTTATTAACAGTAAATCAATTATAGTGTTTACAAAGAATTAGTAAGTCACATCGGATAGTCTAAAAGAAAATAGAAGAAAATTTTTATGAATTTTTTCAATGATTTGAATAAACTCCCCCTAAAGCTATGAATTGCAAAATTGTATATCCTAGAATCCTACAAAATTTGTATTCTAACTAAAAAATAAATATGTTTTTGATGAGAAAGATCCAAACATGAGATCATATTGTAATCATACCTCAGCATTACTTATTGATTATTAATGATATTTATTTATTCGATGCACAAGCCTAGGATGATTGTCTGTATATGGATCCACATTAAGTCTTACCACTTGTTGTGAATTTGAATTAATGAAAACCAATCACAAGACTTTGTGTTCCCCACTCACTTGAACACATCCCCGCTTTGTGAAACATCAACCAACAGCGATGCCATTGTAAATTATAAGTTCAAATTCTTGCTTAGTTTGATCATGCAAAAATAAAGCAGAATATCTTTTGTGAAATAACAAAGTGTAAAATAAAACAGAATGTTCAAAATCCGGTAACAAGATTGATACTTCCGTATGCGCAGATGAAACCAGGATATTAAACCAAAAAATAACTTAAGTTTAAAACCTAGCAATCAGATTGATACTTCCGTATACACATAGAATGCCCAAGTTCTAAACAAAAACAAGAAAATAAAAGCAGAATGTCCAAACCATAGCAATCAGGTCGATACGTAAGTATACGCACAGAATGTCCATGTTTTGAACGAAAATAAAAGAAAAATGAACTCAGAATTTCTTTTGAAAAAGAAACACATGATCAAACTAATATATGTACTAATACAATTAGCAATCACTGAGGCAAATGACCACGCACTGAGGACAAAGATCGAACACTGTGTTCTAAGTAATGTGTCCCATAAAGAATGATTATGGCATTAGTCTACAGAAATCACAATTCAGTGAAAGACTTACCAACATATCATACTGAGTGCATTGTGATCGCTTTGTATTTGATCTTGTACGATACAAGTAAGCTTTAGAATGTTACAATGTACAATCATATCTCAAAGGTCGAATCAATTTCTCAATTTTCTAATTTTATATTGTTTTTGATTTTTTAAATTTTACTCTCCCTAAAATGCTAAAAATGAAAATCTTTTTGATTTTTAGAATTTTATAAGTACATAGAAAAATCAAAATTCCCGGAAAATTGACAACCGATATGATTTACCATCTTTGTAAAACATTATGTTCAATGTGACTTGAAAACATCAAGAAAATATGACAATGTAATTCCAAACCTGTCAAGTTCTCCAGAATAATATGACAGTTAAAGAATTAGAACGATTTTACCAAATACACATCAGGAAGTTTCACTATCAATGAGCTCTCCTCCAATTGATAGGTCCTCTTGAAATCCTCCTGCACACACTCACAAACCATTAGATAGCTTTGGTCACCCAAGCCTTTGAGGTCTTGAGTTTTCCATGAAAATCCATATACCGAAATTTAATCCATTTTCCAGTTGAAACTAATGAAGTTTCCTTTGAAACTTTGTTTGTTTTTGGTATCCACAACTGTTCCTGTTCAAGTGCATTCTTAAGATAATACTTATCTTGAATCACCACATTGTTGTTAAACACCAAATTAGTCATTAAAGGTTTTGAAAGTTTCAACTTTTCTTCATCCGAGGCTTTCACAAGTTCTTCCTTGTTTTGATTTGGCATTTTATGTCTTTTAGGAATGAACTTTGAAACCTCTGTGACACAAGACTTGGCATTACTAACTTGTCCTTGTAACTCACATAGATAAGGACAATTAGCAATGATATGCCCTCTTGTTCCACACTCAAAACATATTCTCCTCTCCACAAACCTAGGAGAATAGTTTTGTACAAACCTATGGTTTTGGTGATTTACCACTGGTGAACCATAAACCAATCTTTGATTACTTGTTGAACCCATATGAGTCAAATGTGACTTCTTATCACTTGATGTGGGAGACTCAAAGTTCAACTTTTCACATCTTGTGGGACTGAGTGAAATCTTGTCTTTGTTCCAAGACTTTGAAGTATCACACTTTGATTCCACTCTGTTTGATGCACATGATGATTTCACAACCCATTTTGATTGAATTTGACGTTTAGGTTTTGAACTTGAAAAACCATTTTGCTTTGTAAAATTCTTATTTTCATTCTTTGAAAACTTTTTAATTTCAACCAATGGGGTTTTGAAAGAAACTTTCTTTTTGGATGATGATGCAGAGTTTGAAACACATGGTTTCACATCATCAAAGATATTATTGTGAGAATCATCATAATTCTTATGTACATCAATCAACCCACATTTGTACAATGTCTCCTCATCATATTCCTCTAAAGTACAATCTTCAATGATCCGAGGAATGTTGTTATCAGCACAAATTGGAGACTTTCCCTTAAGGTTTAAACATTTAGAGCATGAGAGTTTAGAAAATGTACCTGAACTTACCTCTTTATCTGAAATGGTATGACAATGATCTTCACTAATGATGGTATTTGTTTCAGACAAAACATCAGATGCAACCTCATAAACACTCTCATCCTCTGTTGACACCACTTCAACACTTGAAGTTTCATCCTTTGACATCAAAACATCATCTTCAAATTTCTTCATCTCACTTGTGATTTCAGAATCATCAAGAATGTGTGTGTCTTCAGTTACATTACATCTCTCATCTACAACTTCATTCATCTGTTTGCTATCTTCAGACATGTCAGGTTCATCTTCTGTTCCTCCATCAAGATCTTCTTTTTCTTTCTCAACACTCATACTTGCCTTTAACATGTTTCTTTGTTCATCAATCCACGAGAAATCAACAATTTTCACAATCCATTTTCCGGTTCTCCTTATCTCTGATTCCATTTTATCAACCACATCTTTGAAATTCATTAATTTGACATGATGAATGATTTCAGTTTCCTTCATTCTTTCAACAAAATCACTCCATCTATAAGGTAAGAATTGCGTAAACTTCTCAAGTAAATGCCCATCAGTGATATCAAACTGAAAATATTTCAATTCTTGCATACGTGGTAAAAGACGATCATAAGCATCATTGATCTTCTTCGCAACATGATTGTTGTATTCAAGTTGTAACAAACTCCACTTTGCACATGAATGTGGCATTTGTTCAGAATCAGTCTTTTTAATATCTTTAGAAATGATCACCGAAAACAATTCACACAATTCTCTTTCTTGATTAAATTCAGACATTTGATCTTCATTCAGTTTCAAACATGGTTTCTTGTATTGTTGGTACAATAACTTCTGATAATTATCATCCGCTTTGGTAATAAACGTTTCGAATGTGGATCTCCAGTTCGGATAATTGTCCAAATTGTCCAACACAAGTCCATTGTTAGCCAACCATTCCACGTTCCAGTTCTTGTATGTCATATTTAACTTTTATGTTCAGAACGTCAAAATTTAACCACTCAAAACAAAACAGATCAAACCTCTTCTTAACGTCCGAATTAGGTCTTGAAACCTATCCCAAATGATCTGGAAGGCCCAAAATTGGTAAACAAGGTTTACTTGAACTTTTAAAATGGTATCTTTCTCACAAACCTTTACGAACAAACCTATTGAAGGTTCTCCCAAACCTTTTCACGAACCTTTTGAGGTTTTCACGAACCTATTGAGGTTTTCACGAACCTATGAAGGTTTTGGCGAACCTATTGAAGGTTTTGACGAACCTATGAAGGTTTTGGCGAACCCATGAAGGTTTTGGCGAACCTAGGAAGGTTTTTGGCGAACCTATGACGTTTTTGGCGAACCTATGACGTTTTTGGCGAACCTAGAGGTTCTCACGAACCTATTTGTCACGAACCTACGTAGGTTCGGCTCTTAGGTTCGTCAAAGGTTCGGCAGATCGCACGAACAGATCTGCAACTCACTAAAATGGCTCTAGAATCTTCATTTTTTGGAGTTAGAAGGCCTATGAGTAGTCAAAATCTTCGTTTTTTCGAGGCGCATCTTTCTCTTGGATCAAAATTTGCAAAAACTTGATAATTTTTCGTAGATCTGGCTTTTTTTTGACAAAAACGTGAAGAACTTCAAGAACACCTTCAAGATGATGAACTTTCTGATCAAATTACATATAATTGATGTCCAAATACTCATAGAATCGAGGCTAATGCTCTGATACCACTGTTGATTTGAAGAATCGATCACGAAATTCTACGATTCGATCATAGACGTGCGGAATCCGTTTACAACTAGATTTGAATCAACAATGACAATGTAATAGATCACAAATCTGAAATCTTCATTAACATTCAAGTGATTACAACGAATCAAACGTGAAATACAACACTTGAATATACGAAAGAAGCTAAGATGAAGAGAAGTCTTGATCTTGATCTTGAGAGAGAAGTTGACTTTGTGTGTGAATTGTAAGCTCTAAGTCTCCAAGTCTTCCAAGTCTACCTATATATAGGTTTCATAGGTTTGCCAAAGGTTTGCCAATAGGTTTACCAAAGGTTTGCCAATAGGTTTGCCAAACCTTAAAACATGTGAGCACCAAACCTTTTAGCTATCAATCATAGCCGAACCTTCTTGGATCTTTAGCCGAACCCTTAATCATATATAGCAAACTACGATTTCATATACAACAAGCCAGGTTCACACAGTAAATGCAACTTTCACACAGAAAATGCACTAACAGAAACATTTTTTTACTCAAATCAGGCATACACCTGTCATCATAGGATCTAATAAGGTTTCCAATGGTTCATGAATTCAAATCTGTATACGTGCCATATTGCTTTGTAAAGACCTAGCTGATGCCGTCCATTCAGATGAGAATGACTGAATCATAAGAAAATTAAATAAAATCAAGCTGGTATTAAGCTTGTAAGAATACAAAAATAAAATAAGTTCGATTCCATACACGTGCCATACTGCTTTGTAAAGACCTAGCTGAAGCCGTCCATTTGGATAGAACAAGTCAATCATGTCCACACAGGTCTGTATACGTGCCATACTGCTTTGTAAAGACCTAGCTAAAGCCGTCCATGAGAATGAGTTGATCATGAGAGACAAAAGAAAAATATAAAAAGAAAATAAGTTGGAACCTTATAGAATTTATGACGTTAGGTTCTAAGCTGTGCAGAGATGAGTTACAAACTGCTTTTGATCTTTTCTGGTTAAAATAAAATGGGTAACTCAATCAGAAAACATGAGTAATCGTCAAATGAGTTTAGAAGTTTTGTATTCAAAAGCTTAAAATGGACAAATATATCAGTAATCATATCATAAAACAAAGGTGTTTGAAGTGGAACATTCAGTGATGCTGATTTGATGTGATTAGGTGTATGTGTTATTTTCTCAATAGACTTCTCACAAAAATATGTGTTTCTTTGTTATTGGTTGCTAGTTGTACGGTTGTATTTTGTTTCAGAAAACACAAAAAGTGTTTCTATTTTCAAAATTTGCTTTAAGATGATCATTTGTAAGTTTAGAGGTCTGTCATATCTGAATCCTTAACCAACCAGACTTATCTTCATAATGGCACCCATTTAACAAATCGTAATGTTAAATTTTGAAATCAAGTTGTGTTTGTGAGTGCAAGGTCTTATTCGTATGAATGAATAGGCCGAATGACTCATTGAGAATGGATCTCATTCGGAGAATGACTCATTGAGAATGGATCTCATTCGGCGAATGACTAATTGAGAATGGATCTGATTCGGCGAATGACTCATTGAGAATGGATCTGATTCGGCGAATGACTCATTGAGAATGGATATCATTCGGCGAATGAGTTTGGGGAGAAACAACTCATTCGCTGGAGTCAGTCGGCGAATCACTGGTACTATTTAAATAGTTAATTCGGCCGAACTACCCTCATTCTCCACTTTTCATTCTCTTGCCACTGTGTGTTCTTTATTCGCTCAAAACACCGTCTCTCTTCGGTTCATCGATTTCTCATCATTTTTCTTAATCCAGACACTGATATTTCTTCTTCTGATCATCTCAGGTACCCATGCATCCAATATCATCGATTTTTGTCCGAGGAATCGCTGTAAACAGTTCATGATTTAGGGTTTTAGGGTTTCTAAAAATCGCCCTTGATTAGATGATCAAAATGAACTCTAAACCACATTAGACCAGTTTTAATGTTGTTAGTCGGTCGTTTCCGAGTGTGGGAATGTAATTTTTGTGGAATGATTTGAAGATCTATCAACTGGAGTTGGAATCTGAACTGTCAGCCGAATGACGCCATTCAGCTAATGACTCATTCGGCGAATGACTCATTCGACAGAATGACTCATTCGTCCAATGACTCATTCGACAGAATGACTCATTCGACCATAAGACATTCGGCCAAATCAATTACATTCGGCCAAATTGTCTAAGTGTTATTTGTTCTGATTTGAATCTACTGTTTAACTGCTTTGTATTAATATGTGTATTTCTCTGTTTTTCAGTATGGTTGGATGCAAATCAATGACAAAGAACAACATTTGTGCACACCTAGATCTTACTACGCCGAATGCTCGACACTTCATAGAGATCATTACATTTTTGAGGCGTTCCAGGATTTTTGCTGCTATTTCTACTATGCATGTGCCCTATCAGTCTCATCAGCAAGATTTATGGACATCTGTTGAGATTGACTGTGAGGCTGAGCCACCAGTCATCAGGGGCAAAGTGCTAGGGCATGATGTGATTATATCTGCTGAGCATATCAGGAGGGTATGTGGCTTTCAGGATACACCAAATCAGCCGATTCTGCTTGACCGCTACTTAGTTCGTGGATGTTTCATGCGGTGCAAGTATGAAGGTGATCTTTGAGCTGGGATTCTCAACAAGGCGTACATGTCGCCTCAATTCAAGTATCTAGCACACGTGCTCATTCACTGTCTGGGATCTAGGAGAGGCGGTTTTGATGATATGAGGGAGACAATTCAGTGTGCATTCGTTGCCTTGGTGCTGAACAGGCCCTTCAATTTCTCAGAGATGATCTTTTCGCACATGAAGGAGAATGTGGCACTCAAGGGAGATAAGAAGTTTCTCATGTATCCTCGGTTCCTCCAGCAGTTGATTGATGCTCTGTTACCAGATTTGCCAAAGATCAATGCTGACATTATTCGCTTGGAGCATATGAATGCCATTACTCTCAACAGAGTGATGTCATACAGAGGAAAGGAGAGGAAGCCTACAGTGCGTACTTTGTTTGGCCATCTTCTGAGGCCTGATTATATAGCTCCGGCTGGAAGAAGATGGAGGCACGATGACTCGGATTCAGACATGGAGGATATAGTTGTTCCTGGTGATGAGGGTGATGATGGAGATGGTGGTGAAGGTGATACAGAGGCTGGTGTTAGTGGTGTTGGTATTGGTGTTAGTTCAACTGTTGATGTCATTGTTACCACTGCTAGTGTTAGCACTATTGAGGTTGGAGTGACGGGGGTTAGTGCAGCTGGTGTAAGCACAGTCGCTGGAGTTAGTACGTCTGTTGTAGATGATGAGGATGTTGATATTGACTCACTGTTGGAGTTGGATTTTATGGCTACTACTACATCCATAGTTACTACTCCACTTGATATGACCGGTACCACATCTGCTGAAGACAAGGATGGGTCAGATGACTCAGAGGATCAAGCTGGTAAGGCTGGTGATGAGGATGCTGAGAGTTCAGACTCAGAAGATACTCCTGATGATGAGTTTGAGAGTGTATGGGTAGGAGGGAGATTGGTGAAGAGAAAGGGAAAGCGGAGCGAAGCCGAGCTTGAATAGATCACTGATCCTTCATTCGTTCCAGAGTTTAACATCTCTCCTCCTCCACGTACCACAGCTCCAGCCACCGCAGCGGTTACTGTTGCTGCTTCTCAGGCTACATCATCTCCATCTGGAAGGAGGAAAAGGACTCGTTTTGTCCTTCAGAGGAGATCAGAACTGTCAGCTGCTGCTACAACGACTGTTACATCAGTGGCATCAGCTGCAGTTTCTTCACTAGTCAGGTCAGGGGCTGTTCTGACTCGTTCTACTATTGCCCCTCTGACCACCTCGGTTACTCATGTTCCTATATACACTGCTGCATCTACCGGTCGTTCCACAACACGATCTGATGTTATTATACCTACTGTTTCTGTAGTCGAGCAGTTGAGTACACTGAACTGTATTGTCTTGAGGTTGATGGACAGGAATCTAGAGAAGGAAAAGAAGAACAGAGAGCATGAGTTGGTGATTGCTCAACTCACTCAGAGGATAACTGATCAAGATACGTTGTTACTTCAGGCTGCAGATCAACGGGTAGATCTGAGACCAAGATCAACCCAACAAGAAGAACAACTGCTCAAGTACATTGATGAGCACAATCAGCTGGCTCTGACTGCCACTGATTTCAGTAACAGGATCCTGTCTTTGGAAGAGGAGAATGCCCGACTTGCAGAACAGCTTGAAAGTCTTAAAGAGGGCACTCCAAGGATCGAAGGCACCACGGCCAACTCCGATGATTCAGATGAAGAGAAAGAAGAAGAAGATGAAGAAGAAGAAGAAGAAGAATCTGATGAGGAGAAGGTTGATTATGAGGGGTCAGACAAAGATGATGACTCTGATGGTGATGATCAGGATGGATCAAGGAGTGGGTCTACTGGATCTTCCAGTTCTGATGATGATGATGATGATCAAGCCCCTCCTCCTCCTGAGATACGCACAAAGAAAAAGCACGACAAAAGTGCTATAGCTCCTTCTCATCCTCCTGCTCACTCTGAAGAACCTACAACTGCTGAGGAAGTCGAAGCTGTGCCATTGAGACATTGATTGGATGAGACACTTACTATGATTTTGGACGCTCAGGGCATTATACAGCACTCAGTGAGCTATGATAAAGAAGAGGGGGAGATTATCCATTGTTTATCAAAGGAGCAGATTGCCGAGCTGTTCAGGTTGAATCCTGACGAGGTTGTGATCGATGGCACCTCAGCTCCGGTTTTTGATGAGCCGTCTCCAGAAACTTTTGATGATGTTGATGAAGTCATTCTGGAAGACATAACAGAAGAGGAAAATGCTAAGTATACACAGGCTGAGGATGAACTACCAACTTTCACTGATCTATTTGATCAAGCTACTGAAGAAATGCTGAGCAGACACTTAGAAGAACAAGTTAGTAGTAGTAAGTCTGCAGCTGATGACATCCTACAGTGAAAAGAAGAATGGAAAGCGTACTGGGAGATCCTAAAGAAGGAAAGCAATGTGAAGATGCCAGCTACACACACCAAACTATATAGGACTAAAGGCTACAAAGCTAGAGGTCAGATTCTCAGCTGGGCATACTTTCATGATTTGGGATGCTATGCGGTAAAGAGAGAAAGGGGAATTGATTATTTCAAGCATCCACATGATTTCAAGACGCTGCCAGGATTCGAAGTCAATCAACTTGCGCGCTTTAAGATGTTATACAGCGACAGCTCAGGGATGTCAGCTTTGTTCTCCAGACATATCCAGTACGAGTACAGAAAGAGGTGGGTGAACTTCAGGCCTCAGCAACCTGAAAGATATTACTTGCCAGAGATTGATGGAGATACCCGAAAGCATAAAGTTATCCTGAAGTGGCTTCCTCCTAAAGCCATGAAGAAGATTCCGTTGAGGAAGATGCGTCAGGACTTTATTGAAGGCTTCCGATGGTAGTACTATGACGGGCGTACTGGAGAGGCTGTGATTGTGATATGCAAAGAGAAGAAGTGGGAAACTGAACGTAGTTTTGATCCGATGTGGTTAACCAATTTTTATCACAGTCATGTCAAGACTCTGTACCTCCATCAGATGTTCTTTGATGTTGCTGACATAGAACAAGCCATGCAGTTCATGAGAGTCATTCGTATTTGTATGGTGTTCGGGATACATGCTGGAGCTGATTGGAAAGCCATTTCAGACAAACATTTCAAGAAAGACACTTCCAAAGGATGAACTAGGTCCAAGGGGGAGTTTGTAGATGCATTAAATGTCCCTAGTTCTATTTTGTACTATCCTTTGTGTATAAAGCTTATGATATTAATGAAAGTGGTCTTTCTATATTGTTCTTAATGTCTATTATTGATTATATGTGTTTGAGTATGTTTAACTTTGATTTTATATGTTTAACAGACTCATTCAGATGAATGACTCTAAGAATGAAGTCATTTAGCCGAATGAACGCCTAGAGAATGACTAGGGCAAACGAATGACTCATTCGCCGAACGACTCATTCAATTGACCTGTCGATTCTGCCAAGTCATTCGCCGAATGAGTTGCTTCGGCCTCTCATATGGCCGAATGATGACAGCTTATATATACATGTTCAAACTTCATTAAACCTAACTTTTGAGAGCCCTCCTTCTTCCCTGAGAACCCAGAGTCAAAACCCTAGGAGATTTGAGCGGCCATTGCACATCCAAGTTCGATTCACATCCCGTGGTGTTTGATTCTTGATCAAACGTTCATCCTTCGTCTTCAGATCACCACGGTTGCTATTGGTTTCGATTGGAAAACCCTGGAATAGGATTCCGCACTATTCCAGAGGCTGTCGAGTAGATATCCATTTGAACCGGATTGTTTTCGAACTCCTAATTGGTCCTACAATTAATCCAATTGATTGAGAAGATCGAGACTACTCTGGACCTTTACAGTTGTCCAGATAATTACAAGGTTCATTACTGTGCTGGATCATTCAGCAAGCGAGGCTTAACTTGGTGGAACTCACGAATTCAGGCTAGAGGAAGAGAAGAAGGCATGTCGATGTCATGGGAAGACTTCAAGACTTTGCTGAGGAATGAATTTTGTCCCAAGAATGAACAACAAAGGATGGAGACTGAGCTGTCAAACCATGTGATGAAAGGAGCAGATCACTTGGGGTATACTACTCGTTAACACGAGTTAGTAGCATTGGTGCCAGACATGGTGCTGACTCTGGAGAAAAGGATTGAATGATATGTAGGTGGACTCCCCGCCTGCATACAGGGATGGTCAATTCAGCAAACCCTGTCAACTTAGAGTCAGCTGTTAGTCTGTCAGGGAAACTCACTGACTTGATGGTATCCTCTAGAACTCTAAAGAAGGAGGCTGACTCAGGAAACCACAAGGAGGAATCATCAAGGAAACCTACTCACCACCTCAAGAAGAAACAAACTTAGCCCAGTAGCTGTTGCACCACAAAACCTCCACAAGAAACCATACACTGGCACGCATCCTCTATGTGCCAAATGTCAGTACCATCATGCTACTAATACACCCTACAGGCACTGCATGGGTTGTGGAAGGAAGGGCCATTGGGTCCAACAATGCAGGATGGCATCTAACCAAGCAGTCAACAATGCTGCTTTAGCTCTCCCTCCACCCAACAATCAGAACCAGAACAATGGCGGATGCTATAACTGTGGTGAGATTGGCCATTTTTCAAAGAACTGTCCAAAGAAAGTACAACCGGCAGTTCAAGCACCACGTGGAAGAGCTTTTTCCATAGGAGCTGCAGCTGCTCATCAAGACCCGAACGTGGTCACTAGTACATTTCTCTTACATGACTTTTATGCATCTATTTTGTTTGACACCGGTGCGGATCAGAGTTTTATCTCTACCTATTTTGCATGCCAACTTAATCAGGTTGAGGAACTTTTAGATTCCCCTTACATCATAGAAGTAGCGAATGGGAAACAAATCACAGTTAGTACAGTATATAATTAACACTTAGTGGTCAAACATTCACCATCGATTTGATACCGATGGAGTTGGGTATTTTCGACATCATTGTCAGAATGGATTGACTATCTCTCAAAAGAGTGGAAGTCATCTGTTCTGAAAAGTTGTTTCGAATTCCATTGACGAGTGATCATGTGTTGGAAGTTCAAAGGGACCAAGAAAAACGTAGTGTCAAAGTCATATCTTACATAAAGGCACATAAGTGTTTGTAGAAGCAGTGTGTAGCCTTCCTAGCTCATGTGGTGGAGAAAGACAAAGACAAAGACAAGATCAAGATACTAGAGGTGCCAGTAGTAAAAGAGTATCCGGAACTATTTCCTAAAGATCTACCAAGTTTGCCACCCGCACGACCAGTAGAGTTCCGTATTGACTTAGTTCCTGGAGCAACTCCTGTTGCTAAATCTCCTTATAGGTTAGCACCTTCCGAGATGCAGGAATTGTCAAATCAACTACAGGAGTTACTTGATATAGGTTTCATCCGACCGAGCTACTCACCATGGGGAGCTCCGGTTCTGTTCGTGAAAAAGAAGGATGGATCTTTTCGTATGTGTATAGACTACAGAGATCTGAACAAATTAACAATCAAGAATCGGTATCCATTACCGAGGATTGATGATTTGTTTGACAAACTACAAGGAGCACAGTACTTCTCGAAGATTGATTTACAGTCCAGTTATCATCAACTCAGAGTTCAAGAAGAAGACATACGAAAGATCGTGTTCCGAACTAGGCATGGGCATTACGAGTTTATGGTGATGCCTTTCGGATTGACAAATGCACCTGCGGTTTTCATGGACCTCATGAACCGAGTGTGCAAGTCGTATCTGGATCAGTTTGACAAATGCACCTGCGGCTTTGATGACATATTGATTTATTCCAAGCGCAAAGCGGAACATGAGCAACATATCAGGAAGATCTTGGAACTGTTGAAGAAAGAGCAGATCTATGCTAAATTCTCTAAGTGTGAATTAAGAACTGGGATAATCCGAAGACACCAACGGAGAAACGATCTTTTCTGAGAATAGCAGGTTATTATAGAAGGTTTATTTCAAACTTTTCTAAGATAGCCTTGCCTCTCACCAAGTTAGCTTAGAAAAGTGAGCCGTTTGTTTGGGTGCAGAAACAAGAAGATGCTTTCCAGACATTGAAGCAGAAGTTATGTGATGCTCCAATCTTATCTCTCCCAGAGGGTGCAGGTGACTTTGTAGTGTATTGTGATGCCTCCCATCAGGGACTCGGTGGTGTGTTAATGCAACGAGACAAAGTTATTGCGTATGCATCAAGATAGTTAAAGATTCATGAGAAGAACTACACTACTCATGATCTAGAACTGGGAGCAGTGGCATTCGCGTTGAAGATCTGGAGACATTACTTATATGGCACTAAGTGTACCATATTTACTTATCACAAAAGTCTACAGCACATCTTTGATCAGATGGAACTCAACATGCGACAAGGTCGTTGGGTCGAACTCTTGAACGATTAAGACTGTGTGATCAAGTACCATTCGGGTAAGGAAAATGTTGTAGCTGATACTTTAAGCCGGAAGGAACGAGTCAAACCCCTACACGTAAGATCCATGGGAATGACTGTGCAGACTAGTCTACGTGACAAGATTATTCAGGCACAAAAGGAATCAGTAGAACGAGGAAATCTGAAGAAAGAACTTGATTGTGGAGCAGAACGATAGTTTGAAACAAAACCAAATGGAATTATCTACTACCATAACTGAGGAAACTTATTTTTGATGAATTTCACAAGACCAGGTATTCAGTACATCCAGGCGCCGATAAGATGTACCAAGATTTAAGGACATTTTATTGGTGGCCAGGAATGAAGAAAGATATAGCTGAGTGTGTCGATCGATGTCTGACATGTGAGAAGGTAAAGGCGGAACCCCAGAAACCCTCAGGTTTACTGGAGCAACCTGAGATTCCGCTATGGAAGTGGGAACAAATACCTATGGATTTCATTACCAAGCTACCCCGCACTTCCAGTGGTCATGATACAATTTGGGTTATCATAGATCAATTAACCAAATCTGCTCACTTCTTGTCGATGCGTGAAACCATCATGATGGATAAACTAGCAAGATTTTACATTAACGAGATAGTGGTACGTCACGGTGTACCATTGTCTATCATTTCAGATCGAGACAGCAGATTCACATCAAGGTTCTGGCAATCATTGCAGAAATCTCTAGGGACGCACATGAACCTGAGCACAGCTTACCATCCTCAAACGGACGGTCAAAGCGAATGTACAATATAAAACCTAGAGGACATGTTGAGAACATTTTTTTTAGATTTCGGTGGAAATTGGGACTCTCATTTGCCACTGATCAAATTCTCCTATATTAACAGTTACCATAGTAGCATCGGATGCGCACCATTCGAGGCTCTATATGGTCGAAAATGTCGGTCACCGATATGTTGGACCGAGGTAGGAGATAATCGTATAACTGGGCCAGCGATTATTCAGGAAACTACGGATAAGATCGCTCAGATCCAACAAAGGATACAAGCAGCCCGAAGCAGACAAAAGAGCTATGCCGACAAACGGCACAAACCGTTGGAATTCTAATTGGGAGATCGTGTCATGTTAAAGTTATCCACATGGAAGGGTGTAGTTCATTTTGGAAAGAAAGGCAAATTAGCACCACGATACGTGGGACCGTTCAAAATCGTTGAACGGATTGGTCCCGTGGTGTATAGACTGAGATTCCCATATGAACTCAGTAGTGTCCATGACGTGTTTCATATTCAAACTTAAAGAAATGCCTTGCTGGCGAATCACTTGTCATACCAATCGAGGAAATTCAAGTGAACGAACAATTACATTTTATTGACGAACCTTTAGAGATTATGGATCGCGAAGTTAAGCCACTAAAGTGAAGCCGTATTCCAATTGTCAAGGTTAGATGGAATTCAAAGCGCGGACCCAAGTTTACTGGGGAACGCGAGGATCACATGAAGTGCAAGTATCCCCATCTGTTTGCAGAGGAAACCATACCTGATAACGATGCTTAAATTTCGGGACGAAATTTCTCTAACAAGGGGAGACTGTAACATCAGTGTCGGAAACGTAACCAGAACAGTGACTTACACAGTAACTCAGGTACGAACTACGTGCATTACACGTATACTATTATCATTTGATGTTAGACACAAAACTATTTGTCACACGCCGGGCCGGCGGGTTGGATCGACTTCCCCGTCGGGCGGAAGGTTCCCGGGGCGCGATATCATGAGTGATAATTGGAATGATCAGATTGTTTACATTGCACATGATATATATGAGAAACAATGAAATTAAAATAGAATTACAAAGTTAAATTACATCAGTTTAGTTCATAATTTAACAATGTAAATCTATTATCATCATCATAAATCTTCTATCTTGTATCTACACAAGATACACAAAATAAATCTGTAAGATGATGCTTCAAAAATATGCAGGTCCAAAAAGCTAGGTCCTCTAACTGGTATCCGAGTCTAAAAGTAATAACTCCTTAGTTTACATGTTCGTCACCTGAGAAGTTATGCAAAAAGATCAAGTCAACACATGGTTGGTGAGTTCATGTAGTTTTATAAAAATGAATTTGAATAACCTGAATGACAACCATAACCTCACCATTAACCACCTATACCATCCAATTCAGTATGCTTATATATAAGGCATATGTAAGGTCGAACTTACCGCCCGCCCAGCCCCACCACATACTAAACCACATGATATATTGTTCCTGGTGATAATTAAGCATTTCATCCCATACCTTTGATTCATAACATCTGATTTCATCGCATTTGATTACCCTAAAAATGTTTACCTTGATCCCCCGAAATGACAACTTTAACCTGTGACAATCCGACTTTTCACACTAACCTTGTTAACGGGAGTTGGTGCTATCACAGGCCCAACAAGGCCAATGAAGGCCCAACAAGGTCAATGAAGGTCCAGTAAAGTCAAAGAAGATCCAGTAAGGTCAAGGAAGACTCAACAAGATCAATTAGGCCCAACATAGTCAATGTAGGCCCAATAAGCCAAGAGAGGCCCAGTAAGGCCCAACAAGTTCAAATGAGGCCCAATGTAAACAAGTTAAAGCCCAACAAGGCCCAGGGAGGCCCAATGAGGTTTAGGAAGGCCAGTGAGGTTAATATAGGCCCAATTAGGTTAATTTAACCCAACAATGTTCTAAGTGATCCGATTAGTGACAATTCGGTATTTCGGATTAACTTCGTTAACTGAAAATTCACAGAATTGTTATGAATTCAAATGATAGTAAACCAGAATAGTTAGGATTGAGCAATAAGATGTGCAAACACATAAATTGGGTGGATTAAACTTGAAATTGCAAGAATTAACTCAAGTTTGACTTTAATAAGTCAAAATTCGGCTAATTTGGCATCTAGGATTCGAATTGCACATTAATAGGGAGTTATATCAAAATCAACCTGTCAATCGACACACAATGATTATGGGCAACGGTTATCCATAGTTATTAACCTCATAATTGTTGAATTTAAGTGAATATTAACTTCGAAAATAGTAACCGAAGTCGGTTGAGATCGAATGCTTATAATACGATATCAATCCATCAAATTGATATTATAGAAACCTAAATCGGCATCATTAGACTATTTCACACACAAGAATTCGAACAGAAGAACATCTGGGAGCGAGGTTGATACGGGAGTAGGCCGAACATCATCCTAGAAGGGAACTACATCGATTTGAAAGCAATTCAGGTAATTCTTGATTCCTACATTTTCTAAACATGTCGAATAAGGGTTATCCTAGATCAATTTCAGCCGTTAACATCGAATTGATAGGGTTCAAGTAATTAGGGCTCGTAATAAGGTTGTTTTGGGGGTTGTTGATTAAACCGGTTTAAAAATGAAATTAAACAGTATGGATAGGTTCAGAGGAGTTCGACTAAGGTTAATGTCATGTCAATTTCATCAGGTAATTACGAATTATGAGGGTTCGATCCTAGGGTTCTTGTTGTAAAAACGATTTGGGGGTTTTCAAGAAAATCGGTTGAAGAGTCAAATTAATTTACATGATAAGTTTCAGAAGACTTCGATTATGCTAGTTGGCATGATAATTTCAGTTTAGAATGACGAATTGTTAATGATCAAGATCTAGGGTTTTTAGGTCAAACGGTTTGAGGGATTCTGGGTTAAATGGGCTTGATAATCAAATTAATCGGATTGGACATGTTCGAAATGATATGGTGAATGATAACCATATGATTGTTTAGGTCAATTCGAGTGAAATCGATCAAAACAAGTTGTAAATATTGGCACGAGTTCGAAACTGGTTATGAGGTAAAAATCATATGTTTTTGATTGAACAAGATCAATTAAAAGTATCTATGAACTCGTTTTAACATGTGGGAACAAAGCCCTAAAGAATCGGGTTCGAATGTGGTCGAATTGGGGCCGAATAGGTGTAGAATTGCTTCGGCTAAAATATGTAAGGGGATTTGGATTGGAAGAGGACTTAAAACAATTAAATTCGGGTATCAGTTGCGAAACCCTAGCGGGCGAAGATGGTAGATGCGGTGTGTTTCGTGTTGAGGGTCGCGGGTTCGAATCCGGGCAACACCATTTTTGAGTTTTTAAATCAATTTTAGTATTTTTAGCATAACTTTCGCATACGAACTCCGTTTTAATCCGTTCAAGTTGCGTTGGAACCGTAACGAGAATGCGAACGTGTTGAAATGATAAAATCCATATTTTAATCCGAACACGAAATCGCGTATAATTACGTTTAATTAAATAAAATCAAATGTGATTTTATTTAAACGATTTCAAAAGCACGCGTACTTCCGTATGCCTAATTCTCACACTTTAACACACGTATGTTGATACGTATGTGATTTCAAGCACAAAACGACATTCCGAATAACTATAGGTTATTGTTTAAATCACAGATTCTTCGTAAAGGATTTCTACGCAAGTTCACACGTGTTTGATCATTCTACTACTATCAAAGGTGCGTACACGGCCCCTTTCTTATTTTAAACTGTTTTGGGGGAGAAAACATGTGCAACAAACTGATTTTTAGATACATAACACTTGCATGAGTTATCTGTTTACATTATGTGAAAACATATCAACTTGAAAGTCCTTACACACCTCGAACCGTTTAGTTTGCTGTAATGCAAAGCGTGGTAGTTGGAAATAGATCTATTAGGTTTGACAAACCTCACCTGGTAGATGGGATCTACGCAGGTGTTTGACTGACCAAACACATTTTTACTATTGTTGTGATAGACAATAGTGGCAAGGCGAAAACATGCTATAGCATGGCAACTAGTCAGCTTCGGTGTCGAACACGTATGTAAATAGTTTATATGACTAGCTATCATGACTGTGCAATTGTGATTATGTTATCTACAACTTATTATTCAAACTGATGTTTTGAACACTATGATTATTTAAAACCTGTGTTATGCACCAACCATTGTGTTGACTTGATTTGCATGTTTTCTCAGGACGCTAAGGCGCGCGTAACAGCTGGCATGGACTAGGAAGATAGAGTCTCATGCATTTCTTTCACTTTGATTATTTAAATCTGAATATTTTAGTACTTTGAATTGTAATGTTTGATTTACAACTGTTTATGGTTTTTAAACGCTTCCGCACTTTTTGTAAACTCTGGTTATTATGTTTGTTTTAAAGACCAACGTATGTTTTTGAAATTCATATAGAGGTCTTCGCTATGTCTAATGATCTGAGATCCTGGTTTGTCACGTTCCCAAACGGTATGATTCTGTTAGTTGAAATTGGGGGTGTGACAGATTGGTATCAGAGACATTGGTTATAGCGAACTAGGTTTGCATTTGTAGGCCTAGACTATGACTGTTAGACATTAGACACACACACATACTGCTTAGAAATTACATATGACATTATGTAATTGATTTGCTTACGTATTCCATGGCACTGCACTTACATATGATATTATGTAACAGGCATGGCTTCATCATCAGTTCCTTATGTTATCATTGATGATTCCGAGGACGAGGAGCCGATGGTTCCGGCACCACCATCATCACCACCACCACCCATTCCATCACCTCCACCATATGAGATGGAGGACTCCGATCCAGAGGAGGATCCGGAGGAAGACCCGGAGGAGGATCCGGAGGAGGATCCAGATGAGGATCCTGATGAGGATCCAGACGAGGATCCCGACGAGGATCCAGTTGAGGACCCGGATGAAGATCCGGAGGAGGCACCATGGGTGAATACCCAGGGACTCTATGCTGCAGGACCATCTACACATCCACCACCCGTACTGGATGCTCCTGAGCCTAAGAGGCGAAGGACGGACGCGGAGGAGATCGCCAAGTTGCGCGAGGACTTGGATGAGACAGAAGACAAGCTTATACAGAGATCTCAGGAGTTATGGGATGCCATTGAGAGGCAGGATGAACTTGCCCATCTAGTTCATGACATGCGGGATGAGATGGTGAACATGATTGGTCGTCTAGAGGAGTCAGAGAACCGAGCCGAGATCTTGGAGGGCAGGATTGAAGCTTTGGAGGATTTAGTGGTAGTTGAGAATGAGGAACAGGATGAGGATGAGGATGAGGAGGAGGAACCAGCACCAGTTGCTGAGTCCGATCCTGAATCCACCGTTGAGGACGATTGATTATTTTCATTTCTTTCTTAGTTTATTTAAACTTATTAGGAACGGGTTGTGTTCCTACATTGGTAGTTTGAAATTTTGTATTTCATTTCAAAAAGTATTGTACTCAAAGAAAGTTTCTATTTATGGAAGAATTATTGTTTGTTTCCAACAACTGTGTTGATTATATTACATGTTGTGTTTGTTGTTTTACTTACACATGTTACATTGGATTTTGACTTCGTGCTAACACTTCTTATAAATAGGAAACTAATGGCTGAGGGAAACGTACATATGACTGTTGCTGAGCTCAACGAGCTAATTAACAACAGAGTCGCAGAGGCTATTGCACAGTATGCTCAGACACACAACACAGGGCCACAGGGTCCAACTGAGGGAGTGATTAACCCACAAGTCTGCACGTTCAAGATGTTCTTGGACTGCAAACCACACAACTTCAAGGGGTCGGAGGGGGCCATAGGACTTCTCCGATGGATTGAAAAGGCAGAGTCTGTGTTCGAGATGTGCAACTGCCCTGATGACAGCAAGGTGAAATTTGCTACTGGAACGTTGGAGGGTCCAGCACTGACTTGGTGGAACTCCAATGTTCAGACTCTGGGGTTGGGAGAAGCAAATGCATTGACCTGGAACAACTTCAAAACGTTACTACAAGAGGAGTATTGTCCTCGTAGTGAAATGCAGAAGTTAGAAGAAGAGTATTGGCACCTCAAGATGGAGGGGTCAAATATTGAGGAATACACGACCAGATCGCATGAACTGGCCAGACTGCTACCACACATGGCTACTCCAGCCAGTAAGTGGATTGAAAGGTACATTGGAGGACTAGTGCCTCAGATTCAAGGTTTGGTGACTTCAGCAAATCCCACCACTATCCAACAAGCTGTTCGTCTAGCGCATCAGCTTACTGATCAGGCAGTGTTACAGGGAACCCTGCCTAAGCGAACATCTGCTACCAAGGTAGGAGATCACAAGAGAAAGTGGGATAACAACTTCAAGGGTAACAACCAACAGCAGAACAGGAAGTAGGACTCAAACAAGTCCTATCATAATTCCAATAGCGGTCAGCAATCATCATCATCGGGGGGCTATATTGGTAAGCACCCCAAGTGTAACAAGTGTGGTTACCATCATGCGGGTAACCAATGTGACAGAGCTAAGTGCCAGAGGTGCGGCAAGGTTGGGCATGCGGCTAAGGATTGTCGCGGAGAGTTGCAGAACAATAATAACAACCAGAATAACAATCAAAACAACGCGCAGAAAGGTTGTTTTGAGTGTGGCAAGATGGGCCATTTCAAGAAAGATTGCCCACAACTTAAGAAAGGCGGGGACAACAATGGTAATGGTAATGGAAATGGAAACGGTAATGGCAATGGCACCAACAATAACAACAACAATAATAACAACAACAACGGTGCTAGGGGCAGGGCGTTCGTGATTGGAGGACGTCAAGCACGGGAGGATCCCAACATCGTTACGGGTACGTTCCTCTTAAATAATCACTATGCCTCTATTTTATTTGACACCGGTGCCGATCGGAGCTTTGTATCTAGTTCACTTGTTAAGTTGCTAAATGTTAGTCCCACTGCCTTAGATAGTCCCTATACTGTGGAGTTAGCTGATGGTAAGTTGATTATAGTAGAAAACATTTATAAGGGATGTATTCTTGATTTGATGGGTCAGACATTAGAGATTGATCTGATGCCTATTGCCTTAGGCAGTTTTGATGTAGTCATTGGCATGGACTGGTTGTCCAAGAACCAGGCTGAAATCGTATGCCATGAAAAGATTGTTCGCATACCTCTTCCGCAGGGAGAAACATTATATGTACAAGGCGAGAAGAGCAGTACGCCACTGCGTCTCATATCTTGTATGAAAGCACACAAATGTCTGCGGAAAGGTCATACGGCAGTTATAGCACTTATAACTGAAAAGCCGGTAGCTGAGAAGAAACTTGAAGATATACCTATAGTTTGTGAATTTCCGGAGGTATTTCCAGAAGACTTGCCGGGATTACCGCCTGTGAGACAGGTGGAATTCCGAATCGATCTTACACCAGAAGCAGCACCGATAGCTAGGGCGCCTTATCGACTTGCACCGTCAGAGATGCAAGAGTTATCCACCCAATTGCAAGAATTGTTGGATAAGGGTTTCATACGACCTAGTTTTTCACCGTGGGGAGCTCAAGTATTGTTTGTAAAGAAGAAGGACGGGACTTTCCGTATGTGTATCGATTACCGGGAGTTGAATAAGGTTACTATCAAGAACCGGTATCCGTTACCCAGGATTGACGATCTGTTCGATCAGTTGCAAGGTTCGAGTTACTACTCGAAGATTGATCTCAGGTCGGGATATCATCAACTAAGAGTTCAGGAGGAGGATATTCCAAAGACAGCATTTAGGACGCGCTATGGCCATTATGAGTTCTTGGTCATGCCATTTGGGTTGACAAACGCTCCAGCTGTATTCATGGATCTCATGAATCGTGTTTGTAAACCTTATCTTGATAAGTTTGTCATTGTTTTCATTGATGACATTCTCATCTATTCAAAGTCTGAGGAGGAACACGCTGAACATCTTCGATTACTGTTAGAGCTATTGAAACAGGAACAACTGTACGCTAAGTTCTCGAAATGTGATTTCTGGATGCGAGAAGTACAGTTCTTGGGTCATATAGTTAATGAAAAGGGTATACATGTTGATCCAGCGAAGATTGAAGCGATTAAGAATTGGGAAGCGCCAAAGACCCCTACCGAGGTACGACAATTCCTTGGTTTGGCGGGTTATTATCGACGATTCATTGAGGGTTTCTCAAAGATCGCTCAACCACTTACAGCTCTGACGCACAAGGGAACAAAGTATAACTGGACGGATAAACAGGAAGCTGCATTCCAGTTATTGAAACAGAAACTCTGCAGTGCACCGATTCTGTCTTTACCGGAAGGAACGGAAGACTTTGCGGTGTATTGTGACGCATCTGGACAGGGTTTGGGATGTGTGTTGATGCAACGGGATAAAGTGATCGCTTATGCTTCCAGACAACTACGAACACATGAAAAGAATTACACCACTCATGACTTGGAGTTAGGAGCAGTGGTTTTTGCTTTAAAGATTTGGAGGCATTACTTGTATGGAACTAAGTGTACTATTTACACTGATCATAAGAGTTTACAACATATCTTTGATCAGAAGGAACTCAATATGAGACAACGACGATGGGTTGAGTTGTTGAACGATTATGAGTGTGCGATTAAGTATCACCCGGGAAAGGCTAATGTCGTAGCCGATGCTTTGAGCAGAAAAGATACAACGGGAACAAGACGGGTTCGTGCACTTATGATGACAATACATACTGATTTACCTGACAAGGTACATAGTGCTCAGATTGAGGCTTTGAAAACGGAAAATTTAGTACCGGAATCTTTACGAGGAATGGAAGAACAATTGAATGTTAAACCTGATGGAATTCGTTATTTCATTGATCGAATGTGGATACCTTTGTATGGAGGTTTAAGGGAACTCGTGATGGACGAAGCACACAAGTCTAGATATTCAGTCCATCCGGGATCAGACAAGATGTACCATGACTTGAAGGCACTGTATTGGTGGCCTCATATGAAAGCGGATATTGCTAAGTACGTTAGCAAATGTTTGACTTGTTCGAAAGTCAAAGTTGAATATCAGAAGCCATCTGGTTTATTGCAACAACCAGAGATACCGATGTGGAAATGGGAACAGATTTCGATGGATTTTATTACTAAGTTACCCCGTACACCGACTGGTAATGATACGATATGGGTAATTGTTGATCGATTAACGAAATCTGCACATTTCTTAGCAATAAAGGAAACTGATAAGATGGAGAAACTGACTCGCATTTACATCAAGGAAGTAGTAGCACGGCATGGTGTGCCAATATCTATCATATCAGATCGGGATGCCCGGTTTACTTCCAACTTTTGGAAATCTCTTCATAAGTCATTGGGGACTCGCTTGGATATGAGTACAGCTTATCACCCACAGACCGATGGTCAAAGTGAACGAACGATTCAAACGCTCGAGGATATGTTACGAGCTTGTGTAATTGACTTTGGTGATAGCTGGGAGAATCATTTACCGTTGGTGGAATTCTCTTACAATAATAGTTATCATACAAGCATTCAAGCAGCACCGTTTGAAGCTTTGTATGGTCGCAAATGTCGTTCACCAGTTTGCTGGGCTGAAATTGGTGACAGTCAATTAACAGGTCCTGAACTGGTGCACGAGACGACAGAGAAAATAGTTCAAATCCGGAACCGTATGGCAGCGGCTCGGGATCGACAGAAGAGTTATGCAGACAAACGTCGCAAGCCGTTGGAATTTCAAGTAGGGGACCGAGTTCTTCTAAAGGTATCACCTTGGAAAGGTGTGATACGATTCGGCAAGCGCGGCAAGCTTAGTCCACGTTACGTAGGACCTTTTGAGATTCTGAAAAGGATTGGTCCGGTTGCGTACCAACTCAAACTACCGGAAGAACTCAGTGGAGTTCATGATGTTTTTCATGTGTCGAACTTAAAGAAATGTCTTTCTGATGAGACATTGATTGTACCGTTGGAAGAAATACAAGTAGATGAACAGCTGCGATTCATTGAAGAACCGGCGGAAATCATGGATCGAGAGGTCAAACAACTGAAGCAAAGCAAGATTCCGATAGTCAAAGTCCGATGGAATTCAAGACGGGGTCCTGAATTCACATGGGAACGGGAAGACCAAATGATGAAGAAATATCCTCATCTATTCAAGACAGCTACTGCTAACACTGAGAGCGCACGTTAAATTTCGGGACGAAATTTCCTTCAACAAGGGGATGACGTGATGCTTTCACACATCAACACTGCAAATTTCAAACTGTAAGCACAAACGTTTTATTTATTCAATTGATTTTGTTACAAATATTTGTGCTACATTACATTTTATATGTTTTATGTGCTACATTTCATATGTTACATGTTATGGTAGTACATACACGATTGGTTACATACATTTTGCTATGTGCGGGGTTGCATAGTACATTGGTTACATACACCTTGCTATGTGCGGGGTTGCATAGTACAAACAGTTTCAGACACTCACTATGTGTGAGGTTACACAACACAGTATGATCAAACACAAACAGTCACAGTTAGGTGAACTAACTAGTGTACACGCAAAACAGTTACATTGAAAGATCACAATTGAGTTGTGATTACACACAAGCACACATAATGATCAAATCACACTAACACGTACGATTTAAACTCGTAAGTAGTTTCCTAACTACTCTTAACACTTGCTAATTTTCGGGACGAAAATTCCTTCAACAAGGGGATGATGTGACAATCCGACTTTTCACACTAACCTTGTTAACGGGAGTTGGTGCTATCACAGGCCCAACAAGGCCAATGAAGGCCCAACAAGGTCAATGAAGGTCCAGTAAAGTCAAAGAAGATCCAGTAAGGTCAAGGAAGACTCAACAAGATCAATTAGGCCCAACATAGTCAATGTAGGCCCAATAAGCCAAGAGAGGCCCAGTAAGGCCCAACAAGTTCAAATGAGGCCCAATGTAAACAAGTTAAAGCCCAACAAGGCCCAGGGAGGCCCAATGAGGTTTAGGAAGGCCAGTGAGGTTAATATAGGCCCAATTAGGTTAATTTAACCCAACAATGTTCTAAGTGATCCGATTAGTGACAATTCGGTATTTCGGATTAACTTCGTTAACTGAAAATTCACAGAATTGTTATGAATTCAAATGATAGTAAACCAGAATAGTTAGGATTGAGCAATAAGATGTGCAAACACATAAATTGGGTGGATTAAACTTGAAATTGCAAGAATTAACTCAAGTTTGACTTTAATAAGTCAAAATTCGGCTAATTTGGCATCTAGGATTCGAATTGCACATTAATAGGGAGTTATATCAAAATCAACCTGTCAATCGACACACAATGATTATGGGCAACGGTTATCCATAGTTATTAACCTCATAATTGTTGAATTTAAGTGAATATTAACTTCGAAAATAGTAACCGAAGTCGGTTGAGATCGAATGCTTATAATACGATATCAATCCATCAAATTGATATTATAGAAACCTAAATCGGCATCATTAGACTATTTCACACACAAGAATTCGAACAGAAGAACATCTGGGAGCGAGGTTGATACGGGAGTAGGCCGAACATCATCCTAGAAGGGAACTACATCGATTTGAAAGCAATTCAGGTAATTCTTGATTCCTACATTTTCTAAACATGTCGAATAAGGGTTATCCTAGATCAATTTCAGCCGTTAACATCGAATTGATAGGGTTCAAGTAATTAGGGCTCGTAATAAGGGTTTTTGGGGGTTGTTGATTAAACCGGTTTAAAAATGAAATTAAACAGTATGGATAGGTTCAGAGGAGTTCGACTAAGGTTAATGTCATGTCAATTTCATCAGGTAATTACGAATTATGAGGGTTCGATCCTAGGGTTCTTGTTGTAAAAACGATTTGGGGGTTTTCAAGAAAATCGGTTGAAGAGTCAAATTAATTTACATGATAAGTTTCAGAAGACTTCGATTATGCTAGTTGGCATGATAATTTCAGTTTAGAATGACGAATTGTTAATGATCAAGATCTAGGGTTTTTAGGTCAAACGGTTTGAGGGATTCTGGGTTAAATGGGCTTGATAATCAAATTAATCGGATTGGACATGTTCGAAATGATATGGTGAATGATAACCATATGATTGTTTAGGTCAATTCGAGTGAAATCGATCAAAACAAGTTGTAAATATTGGCACGAGTTCGAAACTGGTTATGAGGTAAAAATCATATGTTTTTGATTGAACAAGATCAATTAAAAGTATCTATGAACTCGTTTTAACATGTGGGAACAAAGCCCTAAAGAATCGGGTTCGAATGTGGTCGAATTGGGGCCGAATAGGTGTAGAATTGCTTCGGCTAAAATATGTAAGGGGATTTGGATTGGAAGAGGACTTAAAACAATTAAATTCGGGTATCAGTTGCGAAACCCTAGCGGGCGAAGATGGTAGATGCGGTGTGTTTCGTGTTGAGGGTCGCGGGTTCGAATCCGGGCAACACCATTTTTGAGTTTTTAAATCAATTTTAGTATTTTTAGCATAACTTTCGCATACGAACTCCGTTTTAATCCGTTCAAGTTGCGTTGGAACCGTAACGAGAATGCGAACGTGTTGAAATGATAAAATCCATATTTTAATCCGAACACGAAATCGCGTATAATTACGTTTAATTAAATAAAATCAAATGTGATTTTATTTAAACGATTTCAAAAGCACGCGTACTTCCGTATGCCTAATTCTCACACTTTAACACACGTATGTTGATACGTATGTGATTTCAAGCACAAAACGACATTCCGAATAACTATAGGTTATTGTTTAAATCACAGATTCTTCGTAAAGGATTTCTACGCAAGTTCACACGTGTTTGATCATTCTACTACTATCAAAGGTGCGTACACGGCCCCTTTCTTATTTTAAACTGTTTTGGGGGAGAAAACATGTGCAACAAACTGATTTTTAGATACATAACACTTGCATGAGTTATCTGTTTACATTATGTGAAAACATATCAACTTGAAAGTCCTTACACACCTCGAACCGTTTAGTTTGCTGTAATGCAAAGCGTGGTAGTTGGAAATAGATCTATTAGGTTTGACAAACCTCACCTGGTAGATGGGATCTACGCAGGTGTTTGACTGACCAAACACATTTTTACTATTGTTGTGATAGACAATAGTGGCAAGGCGAAAACATGCTATAGCATGGCAACTAGTCAGCTTCGGTGTCGAACACGTATGTAAATAGTTTATATGACTAGCTATCATGACTGTGCAATTGTGATTATGTTATCTACAACTTATTATTCAAACTGATGTTTTGAACACTATGATTATTTAAAACCTGTGTTATGCACCAACCATTGTGTTGACTTGATTTGCATGTTTTCTCAGGACGCTAAGGCGCGCGTAACAGCTGGCATGGACTAGGAAGATAGAGTCTCATGCATTTCTTTCACTTTGATTATTTAAATCTGAATATTTTAGTACTTTGAATTGTAATGTTTGATTTACAACTGTTTATGGTTTTTAAACGCTTCCGCACTTTTTGTAAACTCTGGTTATTATGTTTGTTTTAAAGACCAACGTATGTTTTTGAAATTCATATAGAGGTCTTCGCTATGTCTAATGATCTGAGATCCTGGTTTGTCACGTTCCCAAACGGTATGATTCTGTTAGTTGAAATTGGGGGTGTGACATAACCTCATCAACAACCACCTATACTATCCAGTCAAGTATGCTTATATACAGGGCATATGTAGGGTCGAACTTACCGCCCGCCCAACCACTGTCCCACCACATACCGGACCGCTTAGCATATTGTTGTTAATGATAATAAGCATTTCACTCCATTCACCTTCACCTTAGATTTTGATTTCCACAATTTGCATTATCCCTGATCTCTTGAGTGCACCATGTATTCATGATTACCCCAAAACACTTGTAGGAATATAATGATAAAAGTTTAATTAAATTAATAATTAAGAATTTAATTACAACTAAGACATAATGATTGGGCATTATTTGACTCAATCATTCAGACTTAGTTGCTGGTGGTTGTCCAAGTTTTACCCCTCTCACACATGGCCAATATCAGGCATGACCCACAAGGAGTCTACCTCTATGTGTCAGGACTTTCATGATGCCCATATCAGCTTGACCCATTGGCCTACTATACATGCCGGGACTTTAAGGATATCCTTTGATTCTTGATCATCTTTGATTCTCTTGATTTCGTTTAATAGTTTAAGTTATGCCCATATAGCTTGACTATAAGAGTCTACTATTTATGCCGGGACTTACCGTGTGTTACACGTGGTCTTGATTTACATACAACTGACATCCACCTTAACTTAAGCATTAATGATTTCATTATATCTTAATGATTTCATTATTTCAATGATTCACACACGGTTATGATTCCCATGATTCACTTGATTCTAATATTTAGAATTTCATGATTTCACATTGATTATAGATTCTTGAGTAGGATCCTTAGTTTACTGATCACACACAGAATTAGATTTCTCTGAGTTTGATCTTTAGCTTTAGTTCTCTTGGTTTCACTCTGAGTTTAGATTCTTGAATTTGAACTTGATGGACTAAGGGTTTGTTTTAGAGTTTAGAATTAAAGTATTACTCATAAGAGTAATTAATTAACTCATTAGTTAATTCTGCATAGCAATTACCTAGACAGGAGTCTAGAAGTATAAACAATTATATATAAAGCATATAATAAGTAAAAGCATTTACGTAAAACAATTTAAATTAAAAAGGTTTACGCATTCTTCTCAGCCCCGCGTTTGAAAACAAAAATGTTTAGAAAATGGGCAATGAACTCACCTGTGTTGCTCTGTATTGAATTACCACAAAATGCGTGCTCGTTGTTGTAGACTATGTTTCTTCGGTTCCTGAGTTGTTTTAAGAGAATTCGAATTCGATAAGTATTTATAATAGTGGTCGTATCTAGGGTTTGGTCTCGGTGTGCAACTAAGTATCCTATGTTACTAACGTGTTTCTAAGATTTTATCTATTAGTCTAATTAATTACCCATTTGTAACCCAAATCCCATGATTCATCATTACAAGTCTTTAAATTACCATGTTTTTAAATTAACTCATTTTAACCAAGCATTAATTTTAGAAAATCATTTAAGTAAATCTTAACAAAGTTTATAATTTAATTTCTTTTCTCTAAACATAATTAATTTGAGAAAATTGATGTTTACACATGATGGCTTGGGTTAAGCCCATTGGGCCTACCTCAGGCCCATTACTAGACCTTGCTTTCCAAATGATTACTGATAAAGATCTTTGAATAACTCGGCATAGATAATTCAATTAAATCATCTATGTTTAGAAAATCATTCTCTAGTTATTCTCATAATTTGTTCACCTTGTATATAATCTCAAAACTTCAAAATTTATGTTATCAAGAAAGGTGGTAGCTCTCGAATATTCATGCATGTATGTATATATATCTATATGATTATGTGTGTTCATGTCCACATCCTTAGCCTAGTCCAAAGACCTAGCTTTGGCAACTCATAGTGTTCATAGGTGTCTTAGGTTCCCTGCTATAGGTTCACTGGTTGCATGACGGTTCGGCCAAGGTAAAGTTCTACAGCTAGGGTTCGGCCATGGGTCCAGGTTCGTGGCCCTTGTGGTTCGGCTGGCAGGAAGTGCACTGCCAAGGTTTCCCCATCCTAATGTTCGGTGAACATGCAAGGTTCGCTTCCCTGGGTTCGTCCATGCACCTGGTTCGCTCGAGGGGAATGGTTCGGCCAAGAGGGATTCGGCTAATCAAAAAGGGAAGCCCTAGGTTCATGACAACCTCAGGTTCGTGGTCTCACTGGTTCGCCCAAGGGTCCGGCGGAAGGTAAGTTCGCGGCATCTGAAGGAAGGTTCGGCTAACATCTAGCTCATAATCAGAGATTCACTGGTTACCACCATCCCATGTAGGTTCGTGGACCTTAGAGTTTGACTTTTAAGGTTCGGCCTTGAGAGTAGCTTCAGCTGGCCATGGGGTTTGCAGCTCCATGGTTCGTGTCACATGCAGGGTCGGCCAATACAGGGTTCGGCTAACAGGAGGCGCAGCTGGTAGGAGGTTCGGCCATGGCAGCCCTCACGAACCTACAACATCGAACAGCTCTAGCCTTCCCGAACCTGCTGTTCAACTTTATGCCCCATCATCATCTTCATTTCCTAGGTTGTTACAGACCTATCCCGTGTTTCTTCAAGCTCGAACACATTCATTTTAGGGTTTCCAAGGTGTAAAAGTCGTTTAAAACATAAGCATCTAATCTGGTTGTGTCTAAGTAGAAAAACGAAAAAGAAAACTCGAGATTTACCTCGAAATGTCGGCCTAGGGCTTGAGATCGTTGTGGTTTCTTGTTCTCCCCGATCACACGAGCGTTTAGAGCCAAAGATCTCTTGAAATGGAGTAGAGATGGATGAGAAATGGTAGAGAGAAGTTAGAGAGAAATTCTAGAGAGAGAGGAACAAAAATTTGCTGATGAATGGGTAGGTAGGGGCTTGAAAGTGGCACTTAATGCCACATTAATGGCTTTCATCTACCCGGGTGTGTTCGGTCTCGTTCGGTTTCGCTCGGTTTCGCGTAAGGTGCCGGTTTCCCTTTGTTTTCATAACGAAACGACTCGGTTATAAAACAAGAATTTGAAAAATTATTTTAGGTTGTAATTCCTAATAAATTAACTAAATATCTTCCATTTATTTAATTTTTGAAAATATTTAATTTACTGTTTAAAAATCAAATCGTACAGTCGTCGCGCGTATTCGTTCGAATCGTCACCCGTACGAACACGACGATAACTATACTTTTCAATATGGTTTTCTAATTATTGGATATCATTCAGAACATTAAACT
The DNA here is from genome assembly GCA_009363875.1 of Mikania micrantha. NCBI lineage: Eukaryota > Viridiplantae > Streptophyta > Magnoliopsida > Asterales > Asteraceae > Mikania > Mikania micrantha. Next base: position 19,764,958 of record CM018681.1, read on the forward strand.
TTCAGATATATTCGTACAGATTGTCACCTATACGAATAATCCGTCGATTTAGCATTCATGTAACGACGTCCGATGTTGTTCTGTTCTGTAAAGCCTCACATACGTTTATACATAATAGAATCCTAACAAATAATCACATGATGGTTTTGTATTACCAGATAATTATCTGACTGATGAACCATATTTCTTAGTTTTGTTTCTCTGAAATGATTATGAATTTGTCCTTTGACAACGCGAAATGATAATGATACATGATTTGAATATGACATACACTGAAATATACATAGTTTGTACCTGATTACTGTTCATATCATTGTTGAGATCACTGTCCCGGTTACTGGTTTCGGCACTGATGTTACACTATTACACATTCATTTCAGAAACATGTTTCAAGACCATGGTTTAACAGTCAGAATTTCATCTGACAACGCAGAACTATTACGTGACTGTTAGTGAGGACTTTATTATGGATAGAGGTATGTGAGGTTGTACAGAACAAAACGATAACGGATGTCGTTACGTGAATGCTAAACTGATAGATTATTCGTATAGATGACGATCTGAACGAATATATCTGAAAATTTAACGTTCTGATTGATATCCAATAATTAGAAAATCATATTGAAAAATGTAGTTATGTAGGATCAGATGTTCTCATTTGATCAATAGCAGCGGAATTCAACGATGAATTAGCTCAAAATTTGCAAGAACAAAGTTAATCTAATAGAACAGTAAAGCACAAGTGGTTATAGAAAGAGAATTCTGTAAGAGGAATGATTCATTCAATTCGTACTAACTTCGTTAAAGATACAATGTGTCAACTGCCCTAATATAGAAGCAGTGACGTCTGATGATGTCACAAGATGTTGACGTCTAACAGACAGAAGATAACTACTGAAAATAACTAAACTACTGAAAATGTCTTCAACATCTGAAGACATCCTCTTACAACTACTGAAAAGATAAAACTACTGAAATAGAACTACAACATCTGATGAGTAAAACACTCATCAGACTTTTACAAATACTGAAAGAAAACTACTGAAGACTAAACTAACACCACAACATCTGAAGACTTACACTTCAGCTGTTGTGGATAACTTCAGATCTTGTAACATCTGTAAAGTGCATATCAGCTGTTGTGTTCTTCTTCAGTTGTTGTGAGTGTTGTGAGACTTAGAGATTTTTCTGATCAGGCTCATTGGTTCTTTTAGTCCAACAAACTCCCCCTGAACCAATGCAGCCAAAAACCTCTAATTATTGAATGTCTCACTTATTTGGTATCCCAGGCTGAAAGACTTGTCTTTTTCTTTGAGATCAGCTTCAAAATGACCAATTTAAGTGTCGGCCTGGTAATCAACAGCTTCTGAAAATCTAACAGACAAAATATGAGAGGGAACTCCATTGGGGAAATGGACTATGAGCATTAACCCCTCTCATTGAAGCTATTGATCATATATGAGCCTGAATGACTCCCTGACATAGGCTACCAGCAGGATTACTTTCTCTTCAGGAGTCAGCCTTTCAGGTTCACCTTCAAAAAATGACTCAGGTCCATAGTACTCAGATAAGTACCTGGCCGTTGTCCCATCATGTAGCTCCACCCTAGTTATCTCTCTGTACACAAATTCATCTGGATGCTTCCCTTCCAGAAATAAGGGAAGCTCATTCTGTTTAACCCCTTCAAGCTTTCTGTACACTAACCCTTTCTTAATCATCTTGTTTTCTAGAAACTTTGGAGCTTTCAAACCAGAATTGTACACACTTTTAAAATCTCCAATAATCTCCCAGGGATCAAGTACAGATCCTAACATAATATCAGCACTTATTACCTTTCTGATCCTTCTAACATAAGCAGCTGGAGCCTCTCTCCTGTGGATCCTCTCAATGACTCTAGGATCAGGCCACATCCTGATTTGCTCTTTCCTGTACTGATATGTGAACCTCAGAGCATACAACCTTTGTGCTTCTTTCTTCATTGCTATAATGGTTGATGTCTGAGGGTATTCCTTGTCAACCAGTCTCAGGATGTTCTCATCATGTTTCTTCTGGTTCTCTTCCTCTTCAAGTTTAACTTTTACTGCTAACCTCTGAGATTCTGGTGTAATCTTTGGATCCTGTCCAAACACCAATGGCTTTTCTGGCACATAATTGGCAGGTAATTTTACTACCTTCTTCTGAACCATTAACCCTGATCCAGTTTTTGAAGACTCAGGCTTTTGAACTTTTGTTTTCATCACAGTAGAAATGGGAAGCCTGTCTTCTTCATCAGTTTCATCTTCTTCTTGAATCCTCAGAACTCTCCTCTTCATTGGAGGTGCATCAACATCAACCATTTGAGCAAATGATTTGGTGGAGGGAATTACTTGCTGCTTTTGAACAACAGTTACATCAATTTCAATTTCCTTTTCAACTCCACCCATCTGAGTTTGATCTTCTTGAGCTTCAGATTGTGTTTCTGATTCAGAGGCTGTAACCTCTTCTGCAGTTACTTTATCAACACTTTCCTCAACTTCTTTGTCAACATTTACTTCAACCTCCTTTTCCACATCCTCTACCTCCTTCTCAGCAATGGTAGCAGCATCAGCAGGTTTTGCCTTCTTTTGTCTCTTGTATGTAACTTGAATAACTGGAGACTTTTCAGAAGCAATTTCTTCATCTTCATTTCTTGGCCGTTTAGAAGCTGTGACTGAATCTTTTCCTAACTCCCCCTTTTTGGCTGCAGGGGAAGAAGGAGTGTAAAAAGTAGAAAGCTTGGCAGTCACTGCATCATCTATCATTTGCTGGATTTGAGTTTGTGAGGGAAGCCTCTCATCAAGGGCTTGGGTTATGATATTTTTTAGTAATGGAGTGATGAGAGGTAGAATTGTGAGAAGGGCAGCAGCTAATGCCTCTGGGGGGCTTGAACCCAAAGGATTAGTGCCTGAAGCAGAGACTGGTGGTTTATCAAATTGTGGAGTAGAGGTGGAAGTGTTTGTGTGACCTTCAAGATTGGAAGGTGCCATCTGTGGGTTAAGAGGGGAAGATGGACTTTTGTCCTTGGACATGTTGGTGAGCAGCTCATTGAGTCTGCAGACCTCAGCCTCAAGGTATTTGTTCCTTGATAGAACATTTGATAACAATGTTTGGTCATCATCAGCCTTGGCTGAATCATCTGACCTCCTGATAGTATCAGGATTTACCTGAGTTGAGTGTGGCTCAACATTTTCAGGTGCCCCTTTGTCTTGGTACTGGGGACTTCCAACCTCAGGGTTAAACCCTTCATCAGTTGTTGCCTCTGGCAGGGTCTTATCGATGTTACTATTATCAATCACTCCAAGTGATGGAGGTGATGAAGTAGCAGCCCTTTCAGATGTCAGAATCTCTCTTTCCACACTAGGAGATCTGATATGGTAGTCAGAATCCTGTGGGTTATCAGAAACACTTTGTTCCTCCCCCTCAATGTTGGAGCTAATCCCAGTTGTAATAGGTGTCTGGGTGGGGATAGGAGTGTTTAACTGATCCAGGATTTGATCAATTACAAAAGTTGGGCTTTGTGGGGTGGTTTCAATAGGAATAGCCTGGAAAACAGATTGCACCCGGGGAGAATGGTGCTGTTCAATAGAAACCTTTTCAAATGAAAGAGGTTCTAGAAGTGTGTCTACCCCTTCCTTGGTTGCACCAAGTTCCTGTTGAGAGGAATCCTGGGCGGTTTCAGCTGGTGGAGTCTGATGGACCACTGGCTGACTACTTCCAGTGGCCATATCATGCCTTGGTGAGGCATGGGCAGACTCAGGGGACTCATTTCCCTGAGCAGCCTTTTTGGGCTTTTGGGACTGTGGTTTGGTGGGGACTTTGGATTTAGATTTGGATTTTGAAGTGGAGACTGTGGGTTCCCGAAGCTTGGGTTTGAGCTTTCGGGCAGCCTCTTTGAGAGTGGGGTTGGTGTTGTGTCGGGAATATACCTCCAGTAGAACTGCTGGAGCAGAGATCCCCTGACCAACAAGGCCATTTTGATTTAACTGTTTTTCTATGATGGCCATGATAAAACGTGGGTAAAGTAGCCATCTAGAAGAAACAGGTTTAGAAGCATGTTCAGTTAATTCTGAAAATAAGATTTGTGAAAAATTTAGGTTTTGAGATTCGAGAATTGAGAATAATACCTGCTGCCACCTTGAAGACATCTGGTCCCATGATGATGATTTTGGAGCTAGACAGATGTTGATCATGTGGAAGATAAGACGCTCCGGATCATTGAAATTTTTCTTGTACAGAGTTGAATCGCTTAAGTCACCTTGGTATTCATGACTTGTGAAACAGAGGTCAAGTAGGTTCTTTGGGAATTGGGTGACTAAGTTTGCATCATCAAGTTGAAGAACCTCCCTCAGTTCGGCGGGACTGATGTGGACAGTGTGTCCATTGACTGTAGATCGAAGAGAGAGAACACCAGTGCCGATGTTGATGAGCTCGACATTCATCCAGAATTGATGAATGGATTCAACATGAAGTGTGGGATTGATAAGAAACGCAGTTTTGAATGGCGATGCATTCATGAGATCAACGGCTTCATCAAATTTGGACCAGAATGAGGATTTGGTGAGGTAGGCAACAGAGTTATGACGAGGTTTAAGGTTCATGGTCGCCATGGAAGCAGATACTTGAGAGGGAAGATAGGTTTTTGAAAAAGATAGAAAGTTCTGATGAAGTGGTAATGAAACAACTGAAGAAGGTTTGATATAAATAGAGAATTGGAATATGTTCTTCAGATGTTATAAAAAGAAAACAGCAGAGGTTGAAACAGCTGAAGAGTAAAGTTACTCATCAGATGTTGGTGACAGTTTTTGTTCATCAGCTGTTTTCACCATGTACTCATCAGACTTTGTGAACATCAGATTTTCTCATCAGATTTTGGAAAAATTTGTCATCAGACCTTGTGAACAAAAGTTGTTCATCAGGCGTTGTGAAATATATTTTTGACCTTCAGTACTTTGTCAACCAAAACCCATCAGTACTTTTAACTGAGAATATTGGTAAAGGTCATATATTTCCTTGAATCAGTACTTGTGATATTTATCAGTATTTACTGAAAATATCAAAAGTTGCAAGGTTATACAAAAATTTGAGTTGTGGAAAAAATGAATATTTTTTTTTTGTTTTTGAAAATTTTATCTGGTGGATGGAATTTTATTAGTGTGAAAACCAATTTATTCAAGTTGCAGCATACCAAGCCTTAGAACTAAATTTTGAAAAGTTGAAGTGTCTAAAGGCTTAGTAAAGATATCTGCAAGCTCATCAGCACTAGGAACAAACTTTGGATCAATCAGACCCTTTTCAAAACAATCCCTTATAAAATGATGTCTGATTTCAATATGTTTGGTCCTAGAGTGCTAAACTGGATTCTTGACAATACAAAGAGCTGAGGCACTATCCATTAACAATGGTGTCTTAGACTCTTTGATGCCATAATCCAAAAGTTGAGTCTGAAGCCAGAGAATTTGTGAAGTACAGCTTGCAGCAGCAATGTACTCGGCTTCAGCTGTTGAAGTGGCCACAGATGTTTGTTTCTTACTTTGCCAAGAAACCAAACAATTTCCTAGAAACTGACAACCACCAGAAGTTGATTTTCTGGTGAGTTTGCATCCTGCATAGTCACTATCAGAGAAAGCAACAAGTTTGCAGGAATGTCCAGTGGAATACCAAATTCCCAGTGATTGAGTGCCCTGCAAGTATCTGAAAATTCTTTTAACAACAATCAAATGGGATTCTTTAGGTGCAGCCTGAAATCTAGCACAAACACATGTAGCAAACATAATGTCTGGCCTAGATGCTGTGAGATACATCAAGGACCCAATCATACATCTATAAAGAGTTTCATCAACTGATTTACCTTTCACATCTGCATCAAGTTGTGTGGTGCTGCTCATGGGGTTAGAACATTTTTTACAGTTTTGCAAATCAAATTTCATTAATAACTCTTTTGTGTATTTGGATTGATGAATGAAAATGCCATCAATACGTTGTTTGATTTGAAGACCCAAGAAAAACTGTAATTCCCCCATGGCACTCATTTCAAAATTCTTTGTCATTAACTCAGTGAAATCAGCACACAACTTTGGATCAGATGAAGCAAAAATTATGTCATCAACATAAATTTGAACAAGAAGCTTATGCTGTCCTACTTTCTGTATGAACAAAGTTTTATCAATGGAGCCTCTAGTGAAATTAGTTTTAAGAAGAAAAGTGGATAGAGTGTCATACCAGGCTCTAGGTGCTTGTTTCAGCCCATAAAGAGCTTTATCAAGCTTGTACACCCAATCAGGATGTTTATTGTCCTCAAAACCTGGTGGTTGGCACACATCTACTTCCTCTTTTATTGTACCATATAAGAAAGCACTTTTGACATCCATTTGAAAAACTTTTAGTTTGTGTAAGGCAGCATATGCTAAAAACAATCTAATTGCTTCCAGTCTAGTTACAGGGGCAAAAGTCTCATCATAATCAATACCTTCCTCCTGAGAGAACCCCTGTACAACCAGTCTGGCCTTGTTCTTAACTATTTGACCATTTTCATCAGTTTTATTCCTAAACACCCATTTAGTGCCTATTGCACACTTACCTTGGGGTAAAGGAACCAGCTCCCAGACTTGTTGTTTCTTGAACTGCAACAACTCCAACTGCATTGCCTCCACCCAGTCATTGTCTTTGAGTGCTGTGTGATAGTTCTTTGGCTCTTGCTGACTCACAAATAAAGCATGAAGACAAAAATTTGACAATTGACTTCTTGTTGAAACACCAGCGGAAAAGTCACCAAGAACTTGAGATAATGGATGATCCTTCAGTTCTTGATATGGAATAAGATCAGTGCAAGTGTTTGCTGGGGGTCCTGTTGTTGCAGATGTTGATGAAGATCCAGGAAACAGTTCAGCAGGAATTTCAAATGATGTAGAAGATTCCAGAATTTCATCAGCATTTGTGTTAGAAGAAACAACTGGAACAGGAGGAGCATCAGATTTAGCAGACATAGGCATATTGTCACTAAATCTGAACAAATGAGTACTTTCATCTTCATCATCATGGCATCCTTGTGTAGTTGCTGTAGAAGCTGTTGGTGGAAATGCTTTAGGTGCATCATCTTCCACACCAATAGACTTATCTTGGGATGGATAGGATTCATGTTGCAAGATGTCTAGATTAAACAGCTCAATAGGATTTTGTGGAATAGAGTCTTTTGGACATTCATTGAATTTGACATGAAGAGTTTCTTCAACCATCTTTGTTCTGCAGTTGAACACTCTGTAAGCCTTGCAAGTTGAAGAATAGCCAACAAAATATCCTGCATCAACTTTGGAGTCAAACTTTTTAAGTTGATCTTTGGTATTGAGGATATAGCAAGGACACCCAAAAGCTCTGAAGAAGGAAATCAAAGGAGTCAAATTATGAAGCAGTTCATAAGGAGTTTTCAACCATCTTTGATTCACTAAAACCCTGTTGTGCACGTAACAAGCAGTATTGATAGCTTCTGCCCAGAAGGTCAATGGCAAGCCAGAATCAGCCAGCATTGTTCTGGCAGCTTCAATCAAGGTTCTATTTTTCCTTTCAACTACTCCATTTTGTTCAGGAGTTCTAGGGATGCTGTACTGCCTCTTGATTCCCTTTGACAGATAAAACTCATCCAGAATATGATTTCTGAACTCTGTTCCATTGTCACTCCTTACACACTTGACAGGAAGAGAATATTGCTTCTCAACATACAACACAAGGTTTATAATGGACTTGGCAACCTCATCTTTTGAGTGCAAGAAGAAGGTCCAGACAAACCTTGAGTAATCATCAACAATTACTAAGCAATACTTCTTCTTTGCCATACTCATAACCTTCACTGGCCCAAACAAATCCATGTGCAACATTCGCAAACAACCAGTGGATTTGGGATCACCAATTGGAGGAAAAGAAATTTTGTGTTGCTTCCCTTTCAAGCAAGCAGTGCAATTCTCATCACAACTAAAATCCTTCATTGGAAGACCTCTAACCAACCCATGTTTCACCAGTTGATTCATGTTTTTGAGATTGACATGACCCAACCTTCTGTGCCATAGATTAGATTCCTGGAGAGAGGCCTTTGAAAATAAACAAGGATGACCTTTAACAGAGATTCTCTTTGACAAATCAAAGGCATAGACCTTTCCCACTCTGTTAGCCTTAAGGAGAGTATACTCATCTAAGACTTTGCCATCAGAGGCAACACTTCAGAAGACAGTATTCTGCAGTCTTGCTTGGTGAAAAGAGAAATATGTCCCTTATCACACATCTGACTAACACTCAGAAGATTATACTTAAGATTCTCTACATGATTCACATCCTCAAACCTTATTTCACCATTTGTCACATAACCTTTCCCTATAATATAACCCTTAGCATCATTTCCAAAAGACACAAATCCCTTCCTTCCTATAAAATAGTCATTAAGAAGAGATCTGCTCCCAGTCATATGCATGGATCCTCCACTGTCAACATACCAGATGCTATTTTGGCATGTTGAAGGACCCTGCATACATCAACACACTCAGTTAGACTTTGGGACCCAAACCAGTTTGGTTTTGGGTCTGTTAACACACGAAGAAACAAAATTAACATTTTCATTTGAACCAACACTTGAATCATTCTTGTCAAAAGATTTAACCTTGGTTTTTGACCTTGGTTTCTTCTTATGAAATGAAGCAACAGATGCCTCTGCTAGATTGACTCTTCCTAGCAATTGTTGCATCATTAACATCAGTTGATTATGGTTTTGTGTCAATATTTTGATTTCATTAGACACATTAGGACCTGACTTTTGATTTTTGTGTTTGATCACCTTAGTGTCTTTAATTGATGAAGAATCTTTCAAGTGTTGTTTCTTTGAATCTGGAACAACCCCTTTACCTTTCTTGGAGTTACTTGATTCATTTCCTTGTGAGGTTTTTCCAGATTTTGAAACTACTGATGATTCTGGTACAAACTTGGAACTAAATTCATTTTTCATTTTGAGTATGTTCTTGTTTTTGTTCTTAATTTTATTGAATTTAGAACCTTTCCTGTACCATCATTCATCAGAGGAATGATTACACAACCTACAAATTTCACAAGGCACCCTCTTGTGTTTCTCCTTGTGAGTATCGACAAGTACTGAAGACTTAGATACAGAATTTTTCCTCTTCAGTACTTGTTTAACATCAGGCTTTGTAAACTTTTTGACAACAGCTGATGTGTTGACAACCTCTGAAGAGTTATTCTTCAGTACTTGTCTATCAACACAATTGTCATCAGCAGTTGTAACATTTCCAGCTTTTTCTATAACTGCTGATGAGACACTTTGGCTTATCAAAAGCCGTGCATCTTTCTCTCCAGTGCCATGCCCATCTGACTCAATCAATTTTAAATTTAATTCATTGAAAACTTTTTCATCAGGATTAATTTCAATTAAAACACTATCTTGACATGTGTCATTCTGAATGACATTTGTACATCCAATAGAATAAGAATATGTCTCAATATCCACAGTGTCAGACTCAGATTTGCATGCACTTAACTCACTTCCAATGATTCTTCAGCATCAGACTTTTCTGAAGATTTGGTGGATTGGTATACACTGTCCCCTTCAGACTCACAATCAAGATTTTTTGGTGTATAATCAGCTGGGGGGAAGTGTGATTGTATCCAATACCAAACTTCACATTTGATGTTGTTTGTTTGTTTAATAACATCTCAAACCCCTTGCAAGACTCAACCCATCTTTCACACTCTACTTGGGTTGCTGCAAGTGTTTGTTTCAGATCATTGTGTTTTACAAGCATGACTTCCACCCTAGCCATTTCATCAGACAATTGACATTTGAGTTTATAAATTTCAGACTCTTTTTCATTCAAAACTTTCTCAAATTCAGTTTTATTCTTAGTCACAGCCTTTTCTAAATCCAACTTCTCATTGATTAATTCAACATTTATTTCTCTAATGGAAGCAAATGCTGAAATACATGATTCTGAACACAACTTAGCTTTTGATTCAGATGATACCTGAGATGTTGAAGAAGTTGGACCTGAGGTGTCAGTTGAATCTATAGCCATCAAAGCAAGATTTCCAAATGGATTGTCTCCACCATGTGGACCAGCTTCAGAGTACATCTGCATATTGAAATCAGATAAGTCATCAGGTAAACTACTCCAATCAGCTACTCCAGGGGTGAAGAAGCTCTGATGTTGTTGTTGTTGAGGCTGTTGATTTGTTGAGATTTACTGGGATCAGGAAGAGCAGGTGATTGTGAAGGAATTAATGCTGGAGTGTGAGTAGTTTGAGGCATATAAAAGCAGGGATATGGATACGGCATAGGACTTTGTGGAACAAAATGGGCTGGATAAAATTGTTGTTGACTGGTTCCAGAAGATTGTTGTCCTTTGTTTGGTGTGTTGTTGTTTGGAAAGGTCACAAACGGTGCAGAAGAACTAGGTCCAGTAGATTTGCACTCTCGAGCAAAATGACCAGGCCTGTGACACTTGTGGCACCTCAACTTCCCTTTGTCAAAACCAACTTTGGTTTTGCCAGATAATCCGGGAAATTTTCTTCCAGTTCTTTTGTAGAATTTTTGAGACCTTATGTTGATTAATGCCATTTGACTTAAGATATCCATTTCCTCCAGATCATCATCAGGAATTCCTTTCAAATCATCCATCACAAAACACAAATTATCACCATAATTTCCTGCATTACCATCAACTCCCACAAAAGCATGTTCAACATTGTTAGTAGAGAAATCAATATGTTCATCATAAGAACATTCAGACCCATTAAACTCGGACTCTTGACCAATCAAAGCAGTATTGCCGGGAATAAAGTCATCAGTGAGCTTGCCAGATGAAGATAGCTTTCTTTTCTGTTCTACCTCTCTCTCAAATGTTAAGAGTTTCCCATGGAGTTGGGTGAGAGATAGATGTTCTAGATTTGCACTGGAGCGTAGGACAGTAGTATAAGTATCCCATCTCTCAGGCAATGATCTAAGAAATCTGTTGTTCATCTGACTATTGGTATATTCCTGTTTAACCATTTTCAACTCAGAAATCAGACAGGAGAACCGCTCAAACTGTTGAGTAAATGACTCACCCTTCCGATGAGAGAATGTCTCATACTGTTGGGCGAGGATTTCTCTTGTGTTTGCTAAAACCTCATCGGTTCCACCGAATTGTTCTTTCAGTGCAACCCAGAGATCATGAGCAGTATCATGATGCATCAAGCCTGAATAAATCTCATTCGGCAAAGCCATGGCTAGAATACCATGAGCTTTCGCATCAATTTCAAACAATTTGATATCCTCATCTGAATACATATCCGATGGTTTCGGAATCATGATTTTAGTTTCAGGATCAGTGATCATGGGTTTATATGGACCATGCACTAAAGATTTCCAACATCCTGCACTGTTAATTGACAGGTGATGTAGCATTCTACGTTGCCAAATGTTGTACTCACTCCGAACCAGCATCGGAGGCTTGGTTGCGGAGCCAGTGTTGTGCGGATCATTGTTTGGAGTTGTCATGATTTCAGATTCAATCAATATCAACAAAATTCAAATGAATTAACACAAACTTCAACCAATTGATTCAAAACAAATTGATATTGAAAAACAAATCAACAGAAGTTATCAGAAATCTTCAAACTATAACAAATTCTTACAAATCGGCTAATTCGATCAACCAGAGAACTGCCGGGACTTACCGTGTGTTACACGTGGTCTTGATTTACATACAACTGACATCCACCTTAACTTAAGCATTAATGATTTCATTATATCTTAATGATTTCATTATTTCAATGATTCACACACGGTTATGATTCCCATGATTCACTTGATTCTAATATTTAGAATTTCATGATTTCACATTGATTATAGATTCTTGAGTAGGATCCTTAGTTTACTGATCACACACAGAATTAGATTTCTCTGAGTTTGATCTTTAGCTTTAGTTCTCTTGGTTTCACTCTGAGTTTAGATTCTTGAATTTGAACTTGATGGACTAAGGGTTTGTTTTAGAGTTTAGAATTAAAGTATTACTCATAAGAGTAATTAATTAACTCATTAGTTAATTCTGCATAGCAATTACCTAGACAGGAGTCTAGAACTATAAACAATTATATATAAAGCATATAATAAGTAAAAGCATTTACGTAAAACAATTTAAATTAAAAAGGTTTACGCATTCTTCTCAGCCCCGCGTTTGAAAACAAAAATGTTTAGAAAATGGGCAATGAACTCACCTGTGTTGCTCTGTATTGAATTACCACAAAATGCGTGCTCGTTGTTGTAGACTATGTTTCTTCGGTTCCTGAGTTGTTTTAAGAGAATTCGAATTCGATAAGTATTTATAATAGTGGTCGTATCTAGGGTTTGGTCTCGGTGTGCAACTAAGTATCCTATGTTACTAACGTGTTTCTAAGACTCTATCTATTAGTCTAATTAATTACCCATTTGTAACCCAAATCCCATGATTCATCATTACAAGTCTTTAAATTACCATGTTTTTAAATTAACTCATTTTAACCAAGCATTAATTTTAGAAAATCATTTAAGTAAATCTTAACAAAGTTTATAATTTAATTTCTTTTCTTTAAACATAATTAATTTGAGAAAATTGATGTTTACACATGATGGCTTGGGTTAAGCCCATTGGGCCTACCTCGGGCCCATTACTAGACCTTGCTTTCCAAATGATTACTGATAAAGATCTTTGAATAACTCGGCATAGATAATTCAATTAAATCATCTATGTTTAGAAAATCATTCTCTAGTTATTCTCATAATTTGCTCACCTTGTATATAATCTCAAAACTTCAAAATTTATGTTATCAAGAAAGGTGGTAGCTCTCGAATATTCATGCATGTATGTATATATATCTATATGATTATGTGTGTTCATGTCCACATCCTTAGCCTAGTCCAAAGACCTAGCTTTGGCAACTCATAGTGTTCATAGGTGTCTTAGGTTCCCTGCTATAGGTTCACTGGTTGCATGACGGTTCGGCCAAGGTAAAGTTCTACAGCTAGGGTTCGGCCATGGGTCCAGGTTCGTGGCCCTTGTGGTTCGGCTGGCAGGAAGTGCACTGCCAAGGTTTCCCCATCCTAATGTTCGGTGAACATGCAAGGTTCGCTTCCCTGGGTTCGTCCATGCACCTGGTTCGCTCGAGGGGAATGGTTCGGCCAAGAGGGATTCGGCTAATCAAAAAGGGAAGCCCTAGGTTCATGACAACCTCAGGTTCGTGGTCTCACTGGTTCGCCCAAGGGTCCGGCTGAAGGTAAGTTCGCGGCATCTGAAGGAAGGTTTGGCTAACATCTAGCTCATAATCAGAGATTCACTGGTTACCACCATCCCATGTAGGTTCATGGTCCTTAGAGTTTGACTGCTAAGGTTCGGCCTTGAGAGTAGCTTCAGCTGGCCATGGGGTTTGCAGCTCCATGGTTCGTGTCACATGCAGGGTCAGCCAATACAGGGTTCGGCTAACAGGAGGCGCAGCTGGTAGGAGGTTCGGCCATGGCAGCCCTCACGAACCTACAACATCGAACAGCTCTAGCCTTCCCGAACCTGCTGTTCAACTTTATGCCCCATCATCATCTTCATTTCCTAGGTTGTTACAGACCTATCCCGAGTTTCTTCAAGCTCGAACACATTCATTTTAGGGTTTCCAAGGTGTAAAAGTCGTTTAAAACATAAGCATCTAATCTGGTTGTGTCTTAGTAGAAAAACGAAAAAGAAAACTCGAGATTTACCTCGAAATGTCGGCCTAGGGCTTGAGATCGTTGTGGTTTCTTGTTCTCCCCGAACACACGAGCGTTTAGAGCCAAAGATCTCTTGAAATGGAGTAGAGATGGATGAGAAATGGTAGAGAGAAGTTAGAGAGAAATTCTAGAGAGAGAGGAACAAAAATTTGCTGATGAATGGGTAGGTAGGGGCTTGAAAGTGGCACTTAATGCCACATTAATGGCTTTCATCTACCCGGGTGTGTTCGGTCTCGTTCGGTTTCGCTCGGTTTCGCGTAAGGTGCCGGTTTCCCTTTGTTTTCATAACGAAACGACTCGATTATAAAACAAGAATTTGAAAAATTATTTTAGGTTGTAATTCCTAATAAATTAACTAAATATCTTCCATTTATTTAATTTTTGAAAATATTTAATTTACTGTTTAAAAATCAAATCGTACAGTCGTCGCGCGTATTCGTTCGAATCGTCACCCGTACGAACACGACGATAACTATACTTTTCAATATGGTTTTCTAATTATTGGATATCATTCAGAACATTAAACTTTCAGATATATTCGTACAGATTGTCACCTATACAAATAATCCGTCGATTTAGCATTCATGTAACGACGTCCGATGTTGTTCTGTTCTGTAAAGCCTCACATACGTTTATACATAATAGAATCCTAACAAATAATCACATGATGGTTTTGTATTACCAGATAATTATCTGACTGATGAACCATATTTCTTAGTTTTGTTTCTCTGAAATGATTATGAATTTGTCCTTTGACAACGCGAAATGATAATGATACATGATTTGAATATGACATACACTGAAATATACATAGTTTGTACCTGATTACTGTTCATATCATTGTTGAGATCACTGTCCCGGTTACTGGTTTCGGCACTGATGTTACACTATTACACATTCATTTCAGAAACATGTTTCAAGACCATGGTTTAACAGTCAGAATTTCATCTGACAACGCAGAACTATTACGTGACTGTTAGTGAGGACTTTATTATGGATAGAGGTATGTGAGGTTGTACAAAACAAAACGATAACGGATGTCGTTACGTGAATGCTAAACTGATAGATTATTCGTATAGATGACGATCTGAACGAATATATCTGAAAATTTAACGTTCTGATTGATATCCAATAATTAGAAAATCATATTGAAAAGTGTAGTTATGTAGGATCAGATGTTCTCATTTGATCAATAGCAGCGGAATTCAACGATGAATTAGCTCAAAATTTGCAAGAACAAAGTTATTCTAATAGAACAGTAAAGCACAAGTGGTTATAGAAAGAGAATTCTGTAAGAGGAATGATTCATTCAATTCGTACTAACTTCTTTAAAGATACAATGTGTCAACTGCCCTAATATAGAAGCAGTGACGTCTGATGATGTCACAAGATGTTGACATCTAACAGACAAAAGATAACTACTGAAAATAACTAAACTACTGAAAATGTCTTCAACTTCTGAAGACATCCTCTTACAACTACTGAAAAGATAAAACTACTGAAATAGAACTACAACATCTGATGAGTAAAACACTCATCAGACTTTTACAAATACTGAAAGAAAACTACTGAAGACTAAACTAACACCACAACATCTGAAGACTTACACTTCAGCTGTTGTGGATAACTTCAGATCTTGTAACATCTGTAAAGTGCATATCAGCTGTTGTGTTCTTCTTCAGTTGTTGTGAGTGTTGTGAGACTTAGAGATTTTTCTGATCAGGCTCATTGGTTCTTTTAGTCCAACAAGTTATTGTCGTGTTCGTACGGGTGATGATCCGAACGAATACGCGCGACGACTGTACGATTCGATTTAAACTAATAAATTTAAATATTTTCAGAAATTTAAAAATAAACAAAAGATATTAGTTAATTTATTAGGAATCACCACCTAATTTAAATTAAAAAAAACTTTATTCTTAAAATCGTAACGTTTCGTTATGAAAACGAACGAAAACCGACGCTTCTACGCGAAACCGAACGAGCCCGAACACACCCGGGTATTAGAAAGCATTTAATATGGCATTCAATGCCATTCATCCTCCCCAACTTGTAGATTTTGAAAGTACAAGAAATCCGAGCTTGGAACCATCTGAAATGAAGTAACTCGAGTTCATAGGTGCGAAATTTAGGGTTTTCTTCACCCTTGAAACCCCCACGGCTTAACCGGTTTTAAATCACCACAAACCCTTAGGAAACATCACGTTAATGGTCTAGGATGTTGTGGGAACTAGTAAGACTCCATGATTTAGCCCTACACTTGACAATGGGGACCTACACCAAGTCGGCCGCGAACTAGGCGAATGGGCCATGCAGACAGGCCGAATGGCCATGAGTAGAATGGCCACAGGACGAATGATTCCACGACCGAATGACATCCCTCTTCGCATGCCACCCACATTCGGACCCCCATGCTCATTCGTATGGTATCCACATTCGCATGACCAAGGGTCTTCGGCCGAACCGTATCATTCGCATAAGCTTCTATACGCATGACCACCTTGTTCGGCCCAGCACCTCCATTCGCATAATATTCTTTGGTATGGTCAGTTTATTCGGGGAAAAAGTGCCAAATGAATGGACTCATTTGTCACACCCCGAGCCGGCGGGCTGGATCGACTTTCCCGTCGGGCGGAAAGTTCCGAGGCGCGATATCGTTTGATAATCGAAATGATCAGATTGTTTACATAGCACATGATAAATAAATGAGAAATGCTAACATGACAATGAAATAGAATTACAAAGTTAAATTACATTGTTTCCTCATAATTTAACTAAGTAAATCTAATCAAAAGTATCAATGAGTTTATATCTTGTATCTGTACAAGATATACAAAAGATGATTCACTGCTTTGTCATTCAAAATATATCAACACAAAAGTAGCTAGGTCTTCATAAAGTCCACTAGCTATGTCCCTGTAATCCTGGTGACTAAACCTGTTCGTCACCTGAGAAAAACATGCATTTAAACAAAGTCAACACTAGGTTGGTGAGTTCATAAGTTTGATATTTGAAAGCCTTGAAATGTTCACATGCATAATCACAATGTCATACTTGTTGTTTGTAAGTTGTTTGATTCACCCGTTAACACAATGGCCTTTCCATGGTTATATTTACAAGTGATATTTCATCCTACTAGCTATGCTTATATATAGGGCATATGTAAAGGAACCAAGCCCTAGCCAACATCCCACTACATATCTCATAGAAATTAATACCACTTGCGATACAACTATGGATCCCCATTTTACCTGTTCATCCCGTTTGTTAATCATATGTTGTATCATATGTAGAATAATAGGCGATTAGTTATCAAACCGAAGTATTGATCAACCCTTTGGGTATTAAGGATATAAGATTAATTAATCTGATCCTTGTATTATTCCATTACTTGTGTGGTTAACTGTTAATCACTTTTAATAATGTAAGAGTGTTAGTTAACCATTTGATATTTTGTTCTCAACTTGAAGTGCATAGAGCCTAAAAGGAATCCATTGCAATCCTCACGTAATCAGATTACAATGCATCCGATTTACCCCTACCACTTTGTATTACCATAGTCCTCATCGAACTGTTACTAGCAATATGACATGAGAGAAAATAAATTCCTCAGTCTACTAGTCAACAAGAAGCGATGGATTAATTACAATATCACTGTCGAATGATATCACCATGTGTCGTTTACCAAACCTGAATGATTGTCGCACTGTTACCGGTCATACTTTACCGGCCAATTGATGTTACGCTTAACATACCGACCTACTCGCCGGAGGTTTGTCAAACCTATGGTACCACTATGCTAACGTCGATTTAGATCCCACTAAATTAACTGGTAAATGATTCTATGAAGGGACTTACAATGAAACTTGAATATATGGCACATGATTGACATGATATAATACAGACAGTTCAATAGCAATCAATTGTATTGTGTTCATCAATGTTGTTTGTTCTCAATGTTGTATGTTCTTGTTGTTAACAAGGTTAAATAAGATCTTGTCTTATTAAATTATGTTAATTGTTGTGCGAATGATGTTGTTATCATGAAGTTACATTATCATGATTATCATTTCTTGTTGTTCCATATAATCACCATGTTGTCACTAAGCTGTAGCAAGCACTAGTCATACTACACTTAGTCGACTCAGGTGGTGGATGATTCCTATTCCCTGTTATCTTGTAATATGTGTTGAGTTGTAAGCTAAGTGTTATAAGCACTTGTCTTATTACACTTAGTTAACTCTAGTGTTGAATGATGTTATGAAGATGTGTTATCTTCATATCATTCATGTGTTTTGTTCTTGTCATCATGTTCACCTGTGATTACTTCAATGTTCGTTCTTGTAAGAATAATTAAGTGTGGAAGATATAATCTTACAACTATGTTATTCTAATGTGTTGATGAATTATGAAATTGCATTATCATATTTATCCTAGTTATTCCTGTCATATCATGATCATACAAGCATGCATACAACGATAAATGATGATAAAGCAAGCAATATTATCTAATCATAGTATAAGCAATATGTTAAACATAAAACTTTTAAATAATTAAAAGTTAAGCATGTTTCTCAGCCCTGAGAGTTTAAAATCAGTTAATGATTAGAAAAGGGGCATATGAACTCACCTTGTGTTTGAAGTGGTTGACTTAGCTTAAAACAAGAAATGAATGCGCTCTTGATTGTACTTGTTGTGTATTCACGATCCTGTATTGATTTCACGTTGTATGTAGTTCATAAGTATAAGTCGTATGGATTTGTGTGCGTGTATGTGTTAGTCCTAACTTGGTTATCACCCCTTGGTCTCGATCCTCATTCGGCCCTTATGTCTTGTGTTTAGTCTTTATTCCCAATTAGAAATCTAAAAACCTTGTCCTTAGGTGTTATTCATTTGTTTTAACATGACTTAGTAATTAAACTCAGAAATTTATTTAAGTTTACGATTTAAACCACACTTGTTATTATCGTTATTTCTAAAGGCATTATTACATAGCAACTAATTACTAAATAATAACCCTTTAACACTTAATGTTTTGAGTTTATGAAATCCTTAAATCATAATTCTCAACTTTTGTAATAGCTTCCACAATTCCATGATTTTCATACCTAATTATTGGTTTAGAATAGGGATTGATACACTTAATCATATGGGCCGAATGTGTGGAGCCAATCATTACTTTGGGCCAAATATTTAGGTTTTGGGCCGAATGGTTGTAGGTGACCCAATAGGTAATCATGATATGTGGGTCGTTCACGTTTTGGGCGTGGGCCGAACCAACTGTTATTGGGCCGAAAGGTTGGGCTGTATAAGCGACATGGATTTCATGGGATTTCTTGGATCAAATAAGGTTATGGACCATGAGCATGTGCATGGGCCAACTACAATTTCGTGGATCAGCTAATGGACTTCGACAGGATGGGCCGAATCAGTGGACATGGTTGTGTGTTATTTTCTAGCGAACCCTTAAGTTTCATGGGTTGTAGGTTCGGCATACTGGTTCGGCTAGGCAGCATAGGTTCGTTCGGGTTGAGGTTCGGCCAGAGGCAACAGGTTCGCTTGCATGGATGATGGTTCGGCTGAAGAATCCAGCAGGTTCGGCCGGAGGTTCGCCCATGCAGCTCGTGCATGGGTTCAGCAGCGAGTTCGGGGGTCATGGTTCGCCATGCAGGTTCGGTGTAGATGGTTCACAGCAGCTGGGTTCGGCAAGCTTGAAGGTTCGGCCATCTTGCTAAGCCGAGGTTCGGCTGGTCAAAGGTTCGGCCAGCCCCCCTCTCCCCTGCGAACCTGCAACCGATCACCATCATCGTCGACCCTTGCTGTGTAGATATGCGATTCCCATGGCCGTGTGTTGCTAAGGTGGTCTCTCCTGGTCAAGTGTTTCATGGTGTGATGTTGGTTAACCGGCTAAAGTTATGGGTCGAGAAAGGGGTTAGAAAACCCTATTTCCCGAACTTTTCAAGCTCGAATACATCGGATTTGGCTGGGTAAAACTCCAGATCAGTTGTACTTCCTTGTAGATGGTGATTGTAGCTACGCGTGGACACCAAGAATGCTCGATTTTGTTGAGAAACGACCAACTTATGAAGCTTTGAAGTTGGAATTCTAGAGAGAAGGTGGAGGTTTGGGAAATGAGTTTTAGAGAGAGAGGGCTGATGGAAATGAGAGAAAAGCCTCATTTAAGGCTTTAAATACCCCTAGGGTATTCGGGTTCGTTTCGGTTGCTCGGTTTTCGTCTTCGTTGTGTTTCCGGAACGTAGAGCGTATTTTTACGCGTTTAAATAAAAGAATAGATTTTATTTACTTTTTGATGAGCTTCAAAATTGTAAAATGTAAAATAATAGATTTTCTTAATTTAATTATCGTTCGTGTCGTTTTCGTTTTAGTTTCGTCAGACCGCGTCACCATCGCGCGTATTCGTTCGAATCGTCACCCGAACGAACACGACGATGGTTTTGCTTTCTGATTCTTGTTTCTACTTTCCAGTCATTATTTAAGAGAGTTAAACTCACAGATATGTTTGTGTGAATCGTCACCCACGCAAACACACTGTCAGTTCGTTATTCTGAAATAACACTGCAATTATGTTTGAATTGTGTTTCCTCACTGATGGACTCAACTAAACATCCTGTTGTCATCTTCTTTTCATACTGATTTGCCGGCCATCTGATTCCTGTCATCTATGGATATCAGATCGCAACCGACATGTTCGTGATATTTACTTGAACACTATTGTCATTCTTGATTCGTTGTATTAATTGTACTTGGGTTTTCACCTAAATACATACAACTATTGTTTATCGTAAGTTGTTGTACTTACGGTATTTAAGTTTTCACATAAATACGTACAACTGTTCCTTGTATTTTGAATTTTGTTATCACAAACACTGTTCATATAATGTATTTACACACAGTAGAATGTGAAAGTACACATACCGTACGGACTGGCCGGACGATCAGGTACTGGATGTCACATCAATCGTGAACTTTATGTGAACAAAAAATCTCCTTCTCTCATTGCATGCATGCATGGGGAAACCATTAGGGTTTTAAGGGATGATAACCGGTTTTGTAAGTCACCTATACTAGGGATTTCTAACACCAACTTCCTTCTAAACAATTTTAAACTACAAACATGGATTTTTGGACATCATTTGAGTTTGAAACACACAGGTTACATTAAAAAAAATCATGAATAAGGTTGTGAGAATTCCTCAAGGATCAAGAAAACAATTTAAGTATATAGGTGGTGACCACATTGTTAACACTCAATACTTAGAAATTTCATGAAAACGTTTATAACTACATTAGATCATTCAATTGAACTTTCTAGGATGGGTTATACACAAGACGATTCAGGAACTAAGGAAAACAAATAACTAAAGAAACACACTAGTAACGTAGGACACACAGTTGCACACCGAGACCAAAACCCTACATATGTCAACTATAAATACTTATAGTATCCGAATCCTCTTAAAACAACTCAGGTACTGAAGATACTTAATCTACAAGTAACGAGCACGCATATCTGTTGTGATTCATCACATAGCAACACAGGTGAGTTCATGTCCCTTTTCTAAACCTTTTTGTTTTACAAAACGCGGGGCTGAGAAGCATGTGTAAATTATTTTCCTAGAAAATATTTACTTAAATGCTTTTACCTCACGTATGTTTTACATGCAAAATTGTTATTCTATATTATGTTTAATTAAACTATTTACAGGTTTACAAATTGAATTAATTACTCACCATGAGTAAAGCAACTGTTTCAAAACAAAGAACTATTTTCATATATGTGTTTCAAAGAAACTATAGATCTAAATCAAAGACCTATTTTCAGTGACGAGTCTCAAAGAACTAAATCAAAGAACTATTTTCAGTGTTGTGTTTCAAAGAACTAATGATCAAAACAAAGAATAATTCTAGGTGACTGTCAGTCATATGCTGATCAAGATCACATGTACAATAACTGAAAGTCCCGACACATATAGTAGACATTCATAGTCATGCTAACATGGGCACAAATCAAACAATCAAACTAACTACTAGGAAATAGAGGTGAACAATGATCTAAGGATATCCTCAAGTCCCAACATATACAGTAGACCTGGAAGGTCATAGTGATATAGGCACATCATAAACTACCAACACATACAGGTAGACTCCTTTGGGTCAAGCTTGATATGGGCCACGTGTGACATGATACTAACTGGATACCGCCAATAAACTAAGAACAGTTGATTGAGTTTTACTAAGGCCCAATCATTATGTCTTAGACTCTATTAAATGTTTATTTATTCAATTATCTAAGCGTTTGGTATTATGTTTATACAAATGCTATGGTTGATCATGAATGTGTGATGAACTCAAGAAATCAATAGAATTTCAAATTTGTGGAACTCAAGAACTATGGTGTCAATAGTGTGAAATGAAACGCTTAATTATCATTAACAACAATATGTTATGCAGTTCGGTATGTGGTGGGCTGGTGGCGGGGCTGGCGGTAAGCTTGACCCTACATATGCCCTATATATAGTCATACTTGATTGAATAATATAGGTGGTTGTTGATGAGGTTAAGGTTGTCATTTCGGGTGATCAATGTTAATAGATTTTCAGGTTATTTAAACGTTGTGAATCAAAGGTATGATATGAAACGCTTAATTATCACTAGGAACAATATATCATGTGGTTTAGTATGTGGTGGGCTGGTGGCTGGGCTGGCGGTAAGCTTGACCCTACATATACCCTATATATAAGCATACTTGATTGGATAACATAGGTCGTTGTTGATGAGGTTAAGGTTGTCATTTCGGGTGATCAATCTTAATAGATTTTCAGGTTATTCAAACGTTGTGAATCAAAGGTATGGGATGAAACACTTAATTATCACCAGGAACAATATATCATGTGGTTTGGTATGTGGTGGGCTGGTGGCTGGGCTGGCGGTAAGCTTGACCCTATATATGCCCTATATATAAGCATACTGAATTAGATGGTATAGGTGGTTAATGGTGATGTTAAGGTTGTCATTCGGACATGTTTATTCAAATTCATTTTCAAATAAAACTATATGAACTCACCAACCATGTGTTGACTTAATTTTCTTGCATGACTTCTCGGTTGACGAACAGGTCTAAGTTAGAAGTTCGTGCTTTTGACTAGGATGCCCAGATAGAGGACCTAGTATTTTGGACGTGCATATTTCTGAACATCATTATACATATTATTTTGTATATCTTGTGTAGATACAAGTAAAAGAATTATGATGTTGATAGTAGATTTAGATTGTTAAATTATGAACGAAACTGATGTAATTTAACTTTATAATTCTATTTTATTTAGCATTTTCTCATCGTATATCATGTGCAAATCTGATCATCACGATAATCATTCCCGATATCGCGCCCTGGGACCTTTCCGTCCGACGGGACACACGATCTGGCCCGCCGGCTCGGGGTGTGACAGATTGGTATCAGAGACATGGTTATAGAGATATATAGGTCATTTATTTAAATGGTTTGGCCTAGACTATACCCTAGGGACCCTTCGTGTTGAGAACACAGGACTTAGGAAATTACTTGCATTGTGTCTTCTGCATTCGATCATTGCACTAACTGATGCTCTTTCGGTTGTGATCAGAATGCCGCCCAGAAGACCACCTCCTCTTATGCCTCCACCACCACCGCCACCTCCTCCTCCCCCACACACTCCACCTCCAGACCCGAACGCGAACCCAATCTAGATCCTGCTATTGTTGCCTTGGCAACCCTATTGAGCAGTCATTTGACTAATCAGCTGAAAGAGGTGATACCGGATATGATCAACCGTATCCAGAACCACAGCAACAACTCTGGAAATTCATCAGGAGAGGCCAGCGGTAACACTGGAAATGCCTCTTATTACTCCTACAAGTCCTTTGTTGTATGTAAGCCGCCTAACTTCAGCGGTAATGAGGGAGCCGTTGGATTAATCCAATTGATTGAGAATATCGAGACTACTCTGGACCTTTTCAGTTGTCCAGAGCATTACAAGGTTCATTACTCTGCTGGATCATTCAGCAAGCGAGCCTTAACTTGGTGGAACTCACAAATTCAGGCTAAAGGAAGAGAAGAAGGCATGTCGATGTCATGGGAAGATTTCAAGACTTCGCTGAGGAATGAATTTTGTCCCAAGAATGAACTACAAAGGATGCAGACCGAGCTGTCAAACCACGTGATGAAAGGAGCAGCTCACTTGGGGTATACTACTCGTTATCACGAGTTAGTAGCATTGGTTCCAGACATGGTACCGACTCTGGAGAAAAGGATTGACAGATATTTAGGTGGACTCCTCGCCTGCATACAGCGTCTAGTCATTTCAACAAACCCTGTCACCTTAGAGTCAGCTGTTAGTCTGTCAGGGAAACTCACTGACTTGATGGTAGCCTCTGGAACTCTAAAGAAGGAGGCTGACTCAGGAAAGCACAAGGAGGAATCATGAAGGAAACCCACTCACCACCCCAAGAAGAAACAAAAGGTCATCAAAAACTATACAATGGCCATTCCACTCAGCCAAGTAGTTGTTGCACCACAGAACCTCCACAAGAAACCATACACTGGCACGCGTCCTCTGTGTGCCAAATGTCAGTGCCATCATGCTACTAATACACGCTGCAGGCACTGCATAGGTTGTGGGAGGAAGGGCCATTGGGTCCAAAAATGCAGGATGACACCTAACCAAGCAGTCAATAATGCTGCTTTAGGTCTCCCTCCACCCAACAATCAGAACCAGAACAATGGCGGATGCTATAACTGTGGTGAGATTGGCCATTTTTCAAAGAACTATCCAAAGAAAGTACAACCCGCAGTTCAAGCACCACGTGGAAGAGCTTTTGCCATAGGAGCTCCAGCTGCTCGTCAAGACCCGAACGTGTTCACTGGTACATTTCTCTTACATGACTTTTATGCACCTATTTTGTTTGACACTGGTGCGGATCAGAGTTTTATCTCGACCGATTTTGCATGGAAACTTAATCAGGTTGAGGAACTTTTAGATTCCCCTTACATCATAGAAGTAGCGAATGGGAAACAAATCACAGTTAGTACAGTATATAGAAACTGCCATTAACACTTAGTGGTCAAACATTCACCATCGATTTGATACCGATGGAGTTGGGTAGTTTCGACATCATTGTCGGAATGAATTGGCTATCTCTCAACAGAGTGGAAGTCATCTGTTCTGAAAAGCTGCTTCGAATTCCATTGACGAACGATAATGTGTTGGAAGTTCGAGGGGACCATGCAAAACGTAGTGTCAAAGTCATATCCTGCATAAAGGTGCGTAAGTGTTTACAGAAGCAGTGTGTAGCCTTCCTGGCTCATGTGGTGGAGAAAGAGAAAGACAAAAACAAGATCAAGATACAAGAGGTGTTAGTAGTAAAAGAGTATCTAGAAGTGTTTCCTGAAGATCTACCAGGTTTGCCACCCGCACGACCGGTAGAGTTCCGTATTGACTTAGTCCTAGAGCAACTCCTGTTGCTAAATCTCCTTATAGGTTAGAACCTTCCGAGATGTAGGAATTGTCAAATCAACTACAGTAGTTACTTGATAAAGATTTCATCCGACCGAGCTACTCACCATGGGGAGCTCCGGTTCTGTTCGTGAAAAAGAAGGATGAATCTTTTCGGATGTGTGTAGACTACAGAGAGCTGAACAAATTAACCATCAAGAATCGGCATCCATTACCAAGGATTTATGATTTGTTTGACCAACTACAGGGAGCACAGTACTTCTCGAAGATTGATTTACAGTCCGGATATCATCAACTCAGAGTTCAAGAAGAAGACATACCAAAGACGGCGTTCCGAACCAGGTATGGGCATTACGAGTTTATGGTGATGCCTTTCGGATTGACAAATGCACCTACGGTTTTCATAGACCTCATGAACCGAGTGTGCAAGTCGTATCTGGATCAGTTTGTCATTGTCTTTATTGATGACATACTGATTTATTCCAAGAGCAAAGCAGAACATGAGCAACATCTCAGGAAGATCTTGGAACTGTTGAAGAAAGAGCAGATCTATGCTAAATTGTCTAAGTGTGAATTTTGGCTAAGGGAAGTTCAGTTTTGGGGTCATGTAGTCAATAGTGAAGGAATACATGTAGACCTTGCTAAGATCGATGCAATTAAGAAAAGGGATAATCCGAAGACACCGACATAGATACGGTCTTTTCAGGGACTAGTAGGTTATTATAGAAAGTTTATTTCAAACTTTTCTAAGATAGCCTTGCCTCTCACCAAGTTAGCATAGAAAAGTGAGTCGTTTGTTTGGGAGCAGAAACAAGAAGATGCTTTACAGACATTGAAGCAGAAGTTATGTGATGCTCCAATCTTATCTCTCCCAGAGGGTGCGGGTGACTTTGTAGTGTATTGTGATGCCTCCCATCAGAGACTCGGTGGTGTGTTAATACAACGAGACAAAGTTATTGCGTATGCATCAAGACAGTTAAAGATTCACGAGAAGAACTACACTACACCTGATCTAGAACTGGGAGCAGTGGTATTCGCGTTAAAAATCTGGAGACATTACTTATATGGCACTAAGTGTACCATATTTACAGATCACAAAAGTCTACAGCACATCTTTGATCAGAAAGAACTCAACATGCGACAACGTCGTTGGGACGAACTCTTGAAAGATTACGACTGTTTGATCAAGTACCATCCGGGTAAGGCAAATATTGTAGCAGATACTTTAAGCCGGAAGGAACGAGTCAAACCCCTACGCGTAAAAGCCACGGGAATGACTATGCAGACTAGTCTACGCGACAAGATTATTCAGGCACAACAGGAATCAGTAGAACGAGGAAATCTGATGAAAGAACTTGATTGTGGAGCAGAACGACAGTTTGAAACAAAACCAGATGGAATTATCTACTACCTGGATCGCGTGTGGATTCCTGTGGTAGACGAACTGAGGAAACTTATTTTTGATGAATCGCACAAGACCAGGTATTCAGTACATCCGGGCGCTGATAAGATGTACCAAGATTTAAGGACATTTTATTGGTGGCCGGGAATGAAGAAAGATATAGCTGAGTATGTCGGTCGATGTTTGACAAGTGCGAAGGTAAAGGCGGAACCCCAGAAACCGTCAGGTTTACTGGAGCAACCCGAGATTCCGCTATGGTAGTGGGAACAAATACCTATGGATTTCATTACCAAGCTACCCCGCACTTCCAGTGGTCATGATACAATTTGGGTTATCATCGATCGATTAACCAAATCTGCTCACTTCTTTCCGATGCGTGAAACCATCACGATGGATAAACTAGCAAGATTGTACATTAACGAGATAGTGGTACGTCACGGAGTACCATTGTCTATCATTTCAGATCGAGACAGCAGATTCACATCAAGGTTCTGGCAATCATTGCAGAAATCTCTAGGGACGCACTTGAACCTGAGCACAGCTTACCATCCTCAAAGGGATGGTCAAAGCAAATGTACGATACAAACCCTAGAGGACATGTTGAAAACATGTGTTTTAGATTTCGGTGGGAATTGGGACTCTCATTCGCCACTGATCGAATTCTCCTATAACAACAGTTACCATAGTAGCATCGGATGCGTACCATTCGAGGCTCTATATGGTCGAAAATGTCGGTCACCGATCTGTTGGACCGAGGTAGGAGATAATCGTATAACTGGGCCAGCGATTATTCAGGAAACTACGGATAAGATCGCTCAGATCCATCAAAGGATACAGGCAGCCCGAAGCAGACAAAAGAGCTATGCCGACAAACGGCACAAACCGTTGGAATTCCAATTGGGAGATCGTGTCATGTTAAAGGTATCCACATGGAAGGGTGTAGTTCGTTTTGAAAAGCAAGGCAAATTAGCACCACGATACCTGGGACCGTTCGAAATCGTTGAACGGATTGGTCCTGTGGCGTATAGACTGAGATTCCCATATAAATTCAGTAGTGTCCATGGCGTGTTTCACATTTCAAACTTAAAGAAATGCCTTGCTGACGAATCACTTGTCATACCAATCGAGGAAATTCAAGTGGACGAACAATTAAATTTTATTGACGAACCTTTAGAGATTATGGATCGCGAAGTTAAGCCACTAAATCGAAGTCGTATTCCAATTGTCAAGGTTAGATGGAAATCAAAGCGCGGACCCGAGTTTACTGGGGAAAGACGTACAAGTCATCAGAGATTATCCTGAAAAGAAGACGGTGAAAGACGTACAAGTCATCAGAGATTATCCGGAGGTGTTTCTAGAAGACTTGCCTGGACTACCACCAGTCCGACAAGAGGAGTTCATAATCAATCTCGTACATGGAGCTAACCCAGTGGCGAAGTCACCGTATTGATTAGCACCGCCTGAGATGCAAGAACTATCTAGTCAACTTCAGGAACTTCTTGACAAAGGGTTCATCCGACCAAGCTACTCACCATGGGGAGCTCCCGTTCTCTTTGTCAAGAAGAAAGACGGTTCATTTCGCATGTGCATCGACTATCGTGTGTTGAACAAGTTAACAATCAAGAATAGATATCCTCTACCCAGGATCGATGATCTGTTTGATCAATTGCAGGGAGCGACCTGTTTCTCTAAGATTGATCTACGATCCGGGTATCATCAGTTGAGAGTAAATGATGAGGATATGCCAAAGACGACGTTTAGGACTCGTTATGGACACTATGAGTTTGTAGAAATGTCTTTTGGGCTGACCAATGCACTGGCAGCGTTCATGGACTAGATGAATCAAGTCTGTAGGCCGTACTTAGATCAGTTTGTTATCGTCTTAATTGATGATATACTGATTTATTTTGAGACAGAGCAGGAACATGAGGATCATTTGAGGAAGGTCTTAGAACTGCTAAGAGCTGAACAACTGTATGCCAAATTCTCTAAATTTGAATTTTGGCTAAAGGAAGTTCATTTCTTAGGCCATGTCATTAACAAAGATGGGATACATGTAGATCCAGCGAATATTGAGACGATTAAGAACTGGACTACCCCATCTACTTCAACAGAGATTCGTTCGTTTTTGGGTCTGGCAGGTTATTATCAAAGATTCATCGCGAACTTTTCAAAGATAGACTTGCCACTTACCACTTTGACCCAGAAAAGTCAAGCGTTTATATAGGGACAGAAACAAGAAGATGCATTTCAACTTCTTAAACAGAAGTTATGCAAATCCCCTATCCTTAGTCTTCCAGAAGGCAATGATGATTTCATTGTCTACTGCGATGCTTCTAACCTTTGACTCGGTTGTGTACTAATGCAACGAGATAAGGTTATTGCGTATGCTTCAAGACAGCTTAAGGTTCATGAGAAGAATTACACTACTCATGATCTTGAGTTAGGGGTTGTGTTCTCAATCAGAAAGAGCTCAACAAGAGACAACGGCATCGGGTTGAGCTTTTAACTGATTACGACTTTGTGATTCGTTACCATCCGAGTAAAGCCAATGTGGTGGCAGAAACTCTTAGTCACAAGGAACCAATCAAGCCGATGTGTGTTAGAACAATGGAGATCAACACTCAACCAAACTTGAAGGACCTTATTCGTATTGCACATCAACAAAGTGGTGATCAACAATCAGCTGAAGATGGAGTTGGATTGCAGAGTTGAGGGTAAGCTAGAACCTCGATCTGATGGGGTTTTATACTTCAACGGCCGCATGTGGATTCCAAAGTCAGACGAATTGCGCACACTCATCTGTGATGAGGCTTATAAGTCGCGATACTCAATTAAACCGGGTGCCGACAAGATGTATCAGGACTTGAGAAAATCTTATTGGTGGCCTGGAATGATGAAAGACATAGCCTTGTACATAGGGAAATGTTTAACGTGTTCAAAAGTCAAGGCAGAACATCAGAAGCCCTAGGGACTTCAACGGAAACCTGAAATCCCTGAATGGAAATGGGAGCAAATTTCCATGGATTTCATAAACAAATTGCCAAGAACTTTCCGAGGTTACGATTCGATTTGGGTGATAGTCAATTGACCCACCAAATCTGCTCATTTTCTCCCAATCCGAGAGGATTATAAAATGAAGAAGTTATCCACTTTGTACATCAACGAGATCATCGCGCGTCACGGTACTCCAAAGTCAATCATATCTGATCGTGATAGTCCTTTCACTTCTCACTTTTGGCAATCATTGCAAAAGGCTTTGGGAACCCGTCTAAATCTTAGTACGGCGTATCATCTCCAAACCGACGGTCAAAGCGAAAGGACTATCCAAACACTCAAGGACATGCTTCGTTCTTGCGTGATCGATTTCGGTGAGAGTTAGGATACTCATCTTCCACTTATCGATTTTTCGTACCACAACAGCTACCATATGAAAAACGTTAAGGACCGGCAATTTCATCAATGGACGGAAGGTTAGGGTTAGAACAAATGAATATATGAATCAAATCGAATGGTATATTGATTAAATCGAATGATTACAAGATCGAATCCACATCATAAAAGAACATAGTGTTGCCGGGGAGAGATCGAGCATGATCTCTCCCCATCTCATGCTCAAAACCCTAAAACACCAAAAACCCTTAAACTCTCAAAGCTAGAAACTGGTATTTATAGAGGTTGTATCCCATTCAGCCGGATGGAGCTATTCGTATGCTCATTTGCCCGAATGGACCCTCTTACATTAAATCCATTCGCATATGCTTCTGCGAAAGACTCAGTTCCCAGTGTAACAACATACAAATACATACAAGTGATTACAAATGAACAAACACTAATCTAAGCTATTCGACCAGCAGCGGACACCCAAAATATGCACCAACACCATACAAGCATTCAATGTGCACCATTCGAAGCTTTATATGGTAGGAAGTGCCGATCACCGGTCTGTTGGACCGAGGTTGGTGACTCACAGGTCGTAGGGCCTAAACTCATTCAAGAAAAAACCGACAAGATCACAATCATTCAATCAAGAATTAAGGCCGCAAGGGATCAGCAGAAAAGTTATGCAGATCGACGTCGGAAACCGCTTGAGTTTCAATTTGGTGACTGAGTCTTACTCAAGGTTTCTCCTTGGAAAGGCGTGGTCCGATTCGGGAAGAAAGGGAAACTTGCACCAAGGTATGTTCGACCTTTTGAGATCCTGGAAAGGACTGGACCCGTAGCCTACAAACTCAAACTTCCAATGGAGCTAAGCAATGTTCACGATACATTTCATGTGTCGAATGTTAAGAAATGCTTGACTGATCATGATGTTTAGATTCTACTAGAAGACATTCAGATTCAAAACAACATGCAATTCATAGAATGTCCAGATGAGATCATGGATCATGGAGTCAAGAAACTTAAACGTAGCCGGATCCCGATCGTAAAGGTACCATTGGAGGGCAAACGTGGTGCAGAGTTCACCTAGGAACGTGAATACCAGATGAACCTCAAGTACCCTCATATTTTTGCAGTTTCTTCAGCTAGTTAATTTTTGGACAAAATTCCCTTAACTATGGGAGACTGTAACATCTGTACAGTAAGTCGTAGTATTCATAGATCATGATAGAACAGTGTGTACATACTAGTCTATATGCCAATGTAATTTGTATTCAATTTGTCAATGTGCCAATGTGATTCATGTATTCATGTTTGTGTGTTATTGTCATAGGATTTTTTTTAGTTTATGTACAAGTATATATCTATTTATAGTTAATAATGTTAGACAAGAACTCTATTGTATTGTATCGAAATGGTGGTGGGTTGGCGGTTGATAAGGCAGGTGTGGTGGGTTGCCCTATACATATATTGAGTTTGGTGTAATAGGATAGTGTTAGTGCATAGTGTTATGACGAGTAGTATGACAAACAAATCAATTAATCAAACCGTAATGCATAAGTGAGACTGAGTATCATTATGGGTGACAATTCGTAATGATATTAATGTCAAACTTATAATTACGAGTAAACATCAATAAATACGCAAAAACGACCACAAAATATGATTACATGTATACACGTAACTGTATTCGTTGAACGGTCTAATTATGAACGACAGTAAAAATAAGTAAAATATTTTATTTAACATTTTACAATTTTGAAACTCATCAAAAACAATTCAAGAAAACTAGTTTACAATTCAAAATATTTAATTTCGTAATCGTAACAACGCGTACGCAATAATACGCGAAACCGACACCGAGTGAGACCGAATACGCGGGGAACCCCTTGGGGTATAAAAACCCTAAAATTGGCTCATCTTCCTCATTAATGACAGCATTCATATCTCTCTCTCTACATTTTCGTTCACTCTCTCTCTACAAAACCCGTACAAAATCAGCCATAACTCTCTCAAATCTTCATTTAGTATCGACGAGAGGAAGCTTGTAGTAGAAAGGATCGGAGATAGTTCGAGCTCTTTCGGCCAGAATCTTAGAGAGAAGGTACGGGTCTGATGGGTTTTCCACTATTCAAAATCTTTTTCATCTAAAAAACCGGGTTACAGCTTCTAAACTTGAAAAGAAGACTAGAAATCACCTAGGAATCCTTTTGATACATTTGGTATGAGGATTTAGAGTCATGGCTGAGCTAAGTCCGATCAGTATGGTCAAGATCGAAGGTTCTAATTGAGTAGAACAATATCACTGATGAGTTGGATGGAAGCCGGATTCCATCGATACTATTCTGGTCGGCAGTGTGGAACTGGACTTATAATCATCGAGATTAGCTAGCACAAGGAAAGACCAAGGAATTTCCGACACTAGCTGGTCGATATTGCTAAAGTCGGTTGTAGTAATGATGGGAAATGGGAAGCCAGTGATAGTGATAATATCGGTGGACCTCCCATGAAACAACCGACTCCATAAAATCGATATTAACTATTTCAGTACTTTAATTGACCAACCGACCAACGATTATAATATTTAATGTCAGTCCAAGGGAGTTAAAACCAAGAACTTGTCGGAAGAAGTAGAATCGAAGGCTGGGTATTGATCCTAAGGCCCACTGATATTGCTAATATCGATGGGTACCGTTTTTGGTTAGCCAAGCCTTCATTCGACTTAATCAGCCTGGCAAGCTTTCGAACACATTCTAAACCAACAACCTAACTTTGATTGGGTTAATTAAAGGAGTTTAAAACGAAGAAAAATGGATGATGGAGTATTAGACAAGACAATATCGATGGGTTACCCTTAAATCTTAGATGATCGACACTAACAAGTTCGACCGTCACATCCTCAAGGCTGTCGATATTAGACGTTGAACCCCATGCATGTGTTTTAAACTTATGGATTATCAGCATCACCCAAAAATGAACTTACAAAATTTATTGTTTAGGCCTAACGTACTGTGATTATGAATTGGCCTTTTCTTAGTTAAATTTAACTTAACTTAATGATAAGCCCATTTCACAAACTACAAGGTTTAATACATAAATATTCCGAGCATTTATCATAAGCATATAACTTATGTACTTTCAAGAACAATATGTGAACAAGAGTTTCAAATTCGCAAACACAAGTTACATTTATGCATAACAAACCTTATGCATCATATGTAACATGACACATA
Source organism: Mikania micrantha (assembly GCA_009363875.1). Lineage (NCBI taxonomy): Eukaryota > Viridiplantae > Streptophyta > Magnoliopsida > Asterales > Asteraceae > Mikania > Mikania micrantha. Next base: position 19,798,267 of record CM018681.1, read on the forward strand.
TTTTTTGTTAGTGCATAGAATGTCCCTAGTTCAGTAGTTTGTATGATTTGATGTATAAAGGTGATATTATTAATGAAATCAGTCATTCTATATTGTTCGTATATGTTTAAATGAGTTTGTTATGTTCATATATGTTTGACTTTGACTTTGACTTTGACTTTGACTTTGACTATGCTATAGACCCATTCGTACGAATGATCCTAAGATTGAGCTTATTCGGGCGAATGAACGCCTAGCGAATGACTTGGGCGAACGAATGAGTCATCCGCATGACTCATTCGGTTGTCTAAGCTCATTCGACTAAGACATTCGCCAAATGATTGCTTCGCACCACTCATTCGGCCGAATGAGTACAGCATATATATAGCTGAAAATAGAATGTTTAACAATTCTCCGAGCGCCCTCTCTCCCCTGGCCACTCCTCTGTCATACCCTTAGGGTTTTGAGCCGCTCCTTGCTGTCCAACTTCGATTCTCACCCCGTGGTGTTTGATTTCGATCGAAACGTTCACCCTCATCGTCGGATTGCCAAGGGGATTGGTGTTTTAGATTGGAAAACCCTGGAATAAGATTCCGCACTATTCCGGTGGCTGTCGAGCAGATCTCCATAGGAACCGAGTTATTCTCGAGGGTTCCATAGGTCCTACACTTTTGAATCATAAGACAATCATCATTTCAAGGAAATCAATCAAGACTTTCAAGTTAATATAATACTCTTGAACATAAGAACAAGTTATACAAAGAGAAAGGTTTATTAACAAGTAACACCAACTGGCCAATCAATCAGAGCCTATACAATCATAAATCTTATACTATATGTATGAATACATTGATATAGGCATCAGTTAGAGGTCTTGTTGCTTGCTACTTGTTCAAGATCAGAGTCTACTGCTGTCAGGTGAGAACATTAGCCCCTCTTTTACTGTTTTACAAGTGTTTTGGGGTAGAACACGTGACCAAACAATATTTATACAATCACATTTCATATACAGGATTCATTACACTTTTACAACAATCAAAGGTTTTCTTTACAAATTCAAGGGATTTCTCAACTGTTTTTAAATGATTTATGAAGTATTCTGAAGGATTTATCAACAGTTTTAACAGATGTATCAACTGTTAAACACTTTTCTACTAAAAGGTTTTACAAAAAGTTTTCTAAACTGTTTTACAATTGTTTTAAACAAAATGGTTTTATAAATGTTAAAACACTTTTAAAAGAATAAGTTTTATAAACTCTTTTATTATAAACTTGTGTTTTCAAATAAATATTTGTTTCAAACCTTGTTATTATACAAGGACATTATTCTCAGTATTCAATTAATGGTTTCAAAACAAGGTAATCAATCAAGAGTTTTCATGGTGGTATTCAATCAAAGGATTTCAAATCATGGTAATCAATCAAGGGTATTCAACCAAGGGTTTTCAATCAAAGTATTCAAAAGCATGGTGTTCATCATTGTGAAAAAACTTATACACATCAAGACACTTGATCATTCAATCTTATTCTTATTCTTATAACGTTAGTACTGGGTTATCACAACAAGGGAACGCGGGACATGTTTTGGTTACACCAAGGCTGTGGTTAGTGTTTAAATACATTTTAAGCCCTAACTGCAGATTGGATGCGTTACAGTAATATGGAATTGCTGCTAATTAACTTTACCAGCATAGGTCATATTGACCGGGTACGTCAACACGGAGATTGTCTTCCGAGTAAACTCGTTAGTACTTCTCATGCTGAATGCGTTTAATGACTACTTTTCTGACTCCAAATGTAATTTGGGACTAGATTATATGTTGGATTTTATAGTAGACAGTCACATGACTGTTTGCACACGTTAATCTTACTTGATGATAGTTTGTGTTGCAATTATCCATGACATGTTTATACAACTGTTTTATTCATATGTTTACAACTGCAGATTCATATTTACAAATGTTAAACCTATTGTTCTCACCAACTACTTTTGTAGTTGACAGTTTTTTTTCATGTGTTTCAGGTAATCAGGTTTAGAACATTCTCAAGGACAACTAAGGAGATCATTCTAAGATAGAACAAGGCGAGGAAACAAGCTAAGATGGATTAGAAACTCACATAATCCTGATTGTTTAATTTTCTTGTCTGAGTCTTATTTTGTAAACAATGCTTTTGGTTTTGTAGTTGTCATTCTTTTGGTAGATAGTTAGAATGCATGTAACTAAACAAATGTCTAACCTTATGAAACTTAGTAATGCATTGTGGTTCTTCTTTCAATACTTGTGCATGATTCAACCATTTTTCTTCACCGCGTCGTGGATTCCGCATGCAGTGAAGGGGTGTGACATTGTACTAGAATCAACTAAGATAGTGGCAGGTATGTTATTGATCAGAAACGGACCTGAAACCACATCTGGAAACACTTTTTCTTGATCATTAGTCATTGTGTATGCTCGTGTTTTTGCCATTGGCGCATTTCCTTTTATTCTGTGAGTGATTCGAAGTGGCTCCACTTTTGCTTTAAGTGTTTGGCAAACAAACCTCCTATGCCCCTCCTCATCACATTCTTAAAAAATTCTGAAGTGGGACACTTACTAGCATAGTGCCCCTTTTGTCCACAACGAAAGCATGTTACGTCACTAAGTATACATTCGCCTTTATGAAACTTGTGATACTTTTTGAGTAATGTCGGCTTCTTCTCTTCAAACATGTTCTTGAACTTGTGGTTAAATTTTTTTTAGAATCTTTTGAGGACTCTCTTGCTTTTGCTTCACACCATGTGATGGTAGTTTCCCTTGTAGAATCAAATCAGTTTTCATTTCATTCCCAGCATTTACCACTTCCTGAAAATTCTTCATCATTAAACCAATCTCCTCATTCTTGTAGGTAATCCCAAAAGATATCGGCTCACCCATTTCATAACAGTTCTTGCTTAGTGATTCTTGTAACATATTCCCGATGTGTTATATTGACAAGTTCTAGTTGTAGAAATTCTTGTTGAATCTTTTCTAATTCATTGTCAGCAGATAATCTTTCATTTATGATATTTTTAAATTCTTTCCAAGTCATTTGATTCACAACATCTTCTACCCTGTTCTGGAGAACCACATCGCACCAATACAACGCTTTATAATTAAAAGATTGTGTCGCGTAGCTTACCATTCGATTATCAGCACAATTGCTCATTTTGATTACGGCTCCCATCTATTTGATCCATTTCATGGTTGGCGCAGCATTCTGACTTCCATCAAATTCATTTGGTTCGCAGGCTAGGAATGTTTTATAACCACATCCCTTTTGTTAGTTACCCATCGTGCCATTGTTACCTCCTAGAGGTACAATAATTTCACCAGCTAAACCGTTATTATTCCCAATGCCATTGCCATTACCATTGCACATGCCTGCAACAACATTGTCGGGTGGCATCCGTACTGCATTCAAAATATATGGCATGGCGTTATGTAAAGCTTGTGTAACCTGCTCAGCGATGGTATTTCGCAATTGTTCTTGGGTGATACACACGACATCAGGGTCTATTTCCGCCTCCACGTTTGGATGTGCTTGAGTTGCTGGTCTACCACGACCCCTTCCATGTCCTTGTCAAACCATTCTATCGTTCTACAATCGGTATGTGTTTAATTTTAGGGAAAATTCATAAAAATGTAACCAACTTTCAAAAGTGTTCCAATTAAGTCACTCAAACTTTTTTGTACTAATTAGGTAAGTCAACATAGATTAAGTGTTCTAATCCTATGTTTTTTTACCACTTTAGAAGGTAACAATGCTTACATGGCATTTAAAATGTTGACATGTCATTTCTTTTTAGTTTCTTTCTTTTTAATATTGACATGAGAATATTCCTTTGAAACTCTAAGGTGAAGCATTATCCTCAACTTCACTCACTATCAATTATCATTGGATCTGGCTAAGAAATCATGTGAGTTTCGCTCATATATCCTATTTTACTTTTGTATTTAGGGATGTTACTTATGTTTATGCAAAACCATGTTATTCTAGAGTCACAAATCAAATTAGATGCAAACTATAATTTGTTTGACTTAAGTGCTATTGCATGCCTACTTGTTTATGTGTTATGTAATGTCTTGTTATGACATGTATATCTTGTTACTAGTAGCCCTTGCAATATAACTTAGGTAATTATATACTGCAAACGTGAAATATTCGAAATCAATGTAATTAGTAGTCTTTGCATAATAACTTTGTTTATTGTGTAATGAAAATGTGAAATAGCCTAAAGTCAATTATTGTACTAGTAGCCTTTGTCAATAACTTAGGTTATTGAATTACAAAGGTAAAAGTTCTTAAACTAGTAGTCTTTCATCAATGACATATGTCATTAAGTTAGTAAAGGTGAAAGAGACAAAGAAAATATGTTGAACTTGTAGTTATAAATTGCTTTAGGTTTTCGTTATAACGGCAATGATCCTACATACCACGTATGTATTCTTAACAGGGCCCACCGACAGAGGTAAGACGCGGCCACCCATATGCGTGGGAACCTCCTGGGATGGGCAAACCCTCGCCCCCATTGGTCCAGAACCAGAGATTGAGCGCAAAATTATTTCCCTCCCTAGGATATCCTTTAAATCACCCCTAGTAGGACTCGAACTGGTCGTCAGAATTTGCAGGACATACTTGCTTTAGGTCATTATCTATTTGGAAAATTTTTGCATTTTAAGTTTTTAATTCATACATTTATATAACTTGTATGGGTAACTCACCAACTATTCATATAGTTGACACAAATTTATTTTGCATATGTAACAGGTTAAGGTTAAGACATAGGATAAGACTTAGTAGACCTAGTTAGTTTCTTAAACAATGTGTAGTATTCAAATAATTATACTTTGGATATTAAATTCATGTAATGACTTGTTCTGATGTAATCAATTTTTGGTTTGTGTTAATTAATATTGATGCATTAAATATTGAATCGTTAAAATAGCACCATGAGAAAATGAACAATCAAACTCGTGCACCGACGTATTCCACCATTGGACGAGTTGTGTCACACAGGCCCTCTCTTCACCTGATAATTTCATTGTTAACTCTTTGAAGTTCACGAAATCATAGTGGTGATGTATTAGAGAGGGGCAACCTTACGTGCAACGGCATTAAAACACACATAGTTAAGTTAAAGAAAATATAATGCAGGAATAACATCACTATAAGAATCCATAAGTCATTGTTCACTGCTTAAACCAAACTAAACATCCTAGGTTGCTTATTCACAAGGTGCCTGGACGTGCATTCTCATCGCTCATCATTGTCTTCCTGTAAAAGATTTAAAGTTTGAAAGGTCAATATAAAACCGGTGAGTTATCCTAGGTTGCTTATTCACAAGGTGCCTGGACGTGCATTCTCATCGCTCTTCATTGTCTTCCTGTAAAAGATTTAAAGTTTGAAAGGTCAATATAAAACCGGTGAGTTCGTATGCAAGACTCGATACAATATGATATGACACTATAGCCAGTGATACACATTGACAAGATTGGAGTATTCATGTGACTCATATCTAGTTCGTTTTCAACAGTTGTTAATATGTTGTGATATTACCCATCGGTGAATATCTTTGCCTCAATGTTAAGTTAATGTCTCACTACATTAACTTGTTGATATAAAAGGTGACAAGCATTCGCCTCGGGGGGGGGGGGGGGAAGGAAACCTTCCAGCAATGGGGTTGTCAAAGCCCGATAGTATTATCTTTGTCTACTCATTTGGCCCCTCATGGGTTCACTAGATACAAGTAGATTGTTGAGGACTTTTTCATATAGCACATTGATCCCACAGTTATCCCATGATATCCCAAGCCGGCATACAGTTATTATGAGAAAATCATATGTTTAAAAGAATTTTATAATGATACCCCTGATGTTTGTAAAACACTTAAAAGAAAAGGGTTGTACGAAACTCACCTGAATTGTTGTAAAAGAAATAAGTAGTATTCAGCGTATGAATTGTTGTTCTTGAGTTCGAATTATGCAATTGATTAGATTTTCTGTAAGTTATTGATGATCGATTTCGGTTATCGAGACATTCCTAGACATTCATTTTCAAGGATGAACCATACTATAGAGTTGATCTTGAACTACGTGCGTGTCCGGAATCGATTCGATAAAAGTATTATCTGATTTGTGTAGTTACAATCATTGATTTTGAACACTTATAGGGTTTGCATTGAAACTGTATTGAAAATTCGTAGTCAATTGATTTTCGTATCGAAGTCGGAATCTTAATCAGCTTCTAGATTAAAATCTGGTTGCCGAATTATAAAACTGAACATAAAAATGAGTCTGAGACACGAAATCGATCAAGAATAGGTTTTTATATTAAAAATCGATGAGAAACTTAATTCCGAGTCACAATCGAAATTTAATTAGCTCCTAACTCGATTATCGGGTCTCCGGATTGTGAAAAAGATCGCAAAACTGATTCTGGAATGCGAAAAAAATCAAAAATACGTTTTTCTATTAAAAACTGATAAGAAACTGAATTCCGGGTCACAATCAGAATTTAATCAGCTCTCATACCGATTATCGGTTCTCCGGAATGCGAAACAGATCGCAAAACTGAGTCCGAAACGCGAAATCAATCAAAATAGGTTTTTATATTAAAAACCGATGAGAACTTGAATTCCGGGTCATAATCGAAATATAATATGCTCCAATACCATTTATCGGGTCGTCGAATTGCGAAACCGATCGCAAAACTATGTTCGGAATGTGAAATCGATTAAAAATATGTTATTTACATCAAAATAGGATCACTGGATTGAGAAACGGATCGCGAAACGAAGTTCAGATCGCGAAAAAAAAAAAGAAAAATTAGGTTTTGTAAGAAATATTCACCAGGATTTTCCGCCGACGGTGATTTTTTGTTGGAAACTCATTGGAATTTGTTGTATTCTGGGCGACGGTGGTGGTGCAGCGGCCCGTGGTGGCTTAGTGGCTCGAGCCACTGGAAGTTGGTCTAGCCTTGGCTCGGGGCGGACTAGCATGGCTGAGTCGGTTGGTCGCGAGCATGCCATGTGCGGGCCGCGGGGCCAAACGACCGTGTCGTTCTGGGCCGCTGTGTCCATTCAGAATGCTAAAAGCGGTTTTTGTGCCGAAAACAGTTTTTTGTAGCAAAATCCATTTTTTTGACGCTTTTAACAAGACAAAATCTCAATATCCTAATATTTAACATATATCTAGAGTTTGGTGAAGAAAAATCTCGATTTGGACAACTTTGAAAAATCGGGTTTTTGGACAATTTTGTCCTATTCAAGGATTTTCATGATATGATTATTCAAGGATTTTCATGATATGATGGTTTCCAAACCTCAACCAAAGTTCAAACATATTTGTTATGCTATATTAATTTACTGGAATCAAGAGTTTATGGTAGAACTTACTGATTTTGATATTGGAGTTAAAAACCCACTAAAATCAACTTTTGAAGGTTGATTTCTTGTATAGCTTGCTCTTGGATTCAATTATTAGCTGGGACTTGTTTGATTTGATGGTTGGAAGTGGCTTGAAGCTCCAAATATGTTCAAGAAGACTCTAGTCGAATTTCGAAGGGAATAGTGTTGAAAAGTTTGACTTGAAAGTCAAACTTTGGGATTTGTAATGAATTGGCTGCTTGAGCAAGTTTCACAGTATATTTTGGGCTAAAATATCTGAAAACCAGATTAGATCAACTCTAATATGAAAAAGGTTTAAGGTTTTTAAATTATTTTGCCATTATCGCGATCGTTTATTCGGCGTTTACGCGTGCAACTTTGGGAATTGCTACCTTTGAACATCTCTCATTGTTATGCTTCCAATTACACTCCATTATTAAAATAATGTGATTAGGAAATACGGGTTGTCATGAATTTGTCAATTATGCATGCCGAATTGCTTTTTCACAAATTTTCGCGGTTTGACGTATTAAACCTATGGATTTTTTAATTGAGCTATGTTATTGATATATTTTACTTTAATTTGTTATATGGATGATATTACCTTATTTTTGATCTTTTAATTTGGTTTTGGTCATTGTCATCTAAATTCCGTGTAATTCGTCAATTTTGCATATCGTGTTTTGGAATTTGTTCCTTATTATAATTCCCTTACATATATACATACATGCATATGTATATTAATATTTAATCATGATTAATTTAATCTAAATAATTAAGCGTTGAATTTTAGGAAATTAACTCGCGATAAAGAATATGAATGTCACAGGTTGTGACAGTTAATACCTTGTGTATTACAGAGGTTGAATAAAAAAATATAATAAGTAATTATTAATGAAACTTTAAATAATATAAAATGATTTCTAACATAAAATATGATTAAAATTTCATAATTTTAAAACTATCTTTGAGAAACATATGATATGTTATTTTAAATAAATAATTTTAAACTTATATATTTAATATGGGTAATACATAAGTTTTTAACTTCTAAATATATACACAAACACTACGCTAATACCATATGTATTACACCGGGTGAATAAAAAATATAACAAACAATTACTAATACAAATTTAAATAGTAGTCAGTAATGAAAATTTAGATTAATATTATTCTTTTTTATTTTCAAATTTTGTGTCTTTCCACATTTATTTTAAAAAATTGTTTTAAGAAATTTTATATTTTTATAATAATTTGGTTTTTAAAAAAGTGTGATTTTAGTAATAATATATTTTTAATGTAAATCTTTTTTATTTTAAAAATATATAAAAAATATTTTGTATTTTTAATATTATTATTTAATATATGTATTTAATAGTGTAAAAAGGTGAGAAATCAAAACGTGAAAAGAACATATAACATTATTCACGTATTATTTAAAATATTTATTTATCATAATACATAGATATAGATATATGGTGATAGTTCTTACTTGTGTGCGAGACCATAGATTTTTTAAGTCGTTGACATTGACATTGACATTGATTTGTTTGTATTGATCACATTGCATCCATTTTAGATTTTTTTTTTTTTTTGTGAGTAATCGATTTGGGTAGATAACAGTTTCAATCTATGCATTAATTTTAATTGATCTTTATCTATACTTACTCTCTAATAAAAGAGTAAATATTTTGACACATGTCATCTCCTTACAACACTATTGCCGCTTGTTACATTTTTATACCACAAGTGACTCTTGTCAATTACTTACTATTTCACTTAATTATCTATCTTATTAAATAAATATCTTCTCTTTCTTATTAAATAAAATTTTCTTTTATTAAATAATTATATTATTAATAACTAATATATTATTTATCTTTTTATTATAAAACAAACTTAAATTTTTTTGTAGAATAAAAAATTTTGTAAAACCAAAATTTTTAAAGTAAGAAATATTTTGTTTTCAAAAAAACAAAATTTATGTAAAAAATAAGTTATCTTAATTTTTTTAAATCAAGTATACTATTAAAGAAGTTTTTAAACAATGAAATTTTTCTAAACAAATAACGTTTTTCAATTTATATATAAATTGAAGTAATAAAAATAACAGAGAGAAAGTTACACTTTTGTTCCGTCATGTTTAACGCTATTTTTAAATTGGTTTATTTAATTTAGTAATTATAAAATTATATTTTATATTATTTATTTATAAAAGTTAGTTTTAATATAATACTAACCGGAGTTTTTAACGTCAATTATTTCAAAAATATCAATTGTTAAACATTATAAGGTCATATATCATTTTTATATGATTAAAATTTTTAATGTTTTTTTATCACTTCAAATATTTATTAATATGTAAGTTAATCATTTTATATCAAAATATTATTTATAATTGCTAAATTTTCTTTACTAACTATTTAATATTTTATATTCAATCCGTGTACCACATGAGTTAATAAGCTAGTATATATTAAAAGACTATTCAAGAATTTGAAAAGGTGTGCGTGTAACCCACAAGCTTAATCAATAGTGGTGTATATCTCTCGTCGACAGATATAGCTTTCAAATAGTATTTGAAACGTTAAGTAATTAAATGTAGGATGATTTTTTTTTTTTGAACGGCCAACTAATCAAGTGCCAGGTACTCCGTATGCGGCCCCTAATGGCTAAAGGATGCCCAAGCTGGTCACTAGTACAGACGGACGGAGCCCCTAGCCCACCAGCCACCAATTCGCTGGAAAAACCCAACCCAAACACCCGCCCAAAGGCACGACGATGAAAGGCCGGTAAAACCGGGTGGGATCAAGAATCGAACCCATGACATGGGTCTTCCATCACTTCCCCTATACATCCATCTTACCACTAAGACAAGACATTATTGGCAATGTAGGATGAATTAGAACAAGATTAGAGCTCTATAAAATATTTATACCCTTCCTTAAAGTAAGATCATGCCTTTATTATTTTACAAAAACATGGGGAAAAAAAACGAGTGTTGATTGGGCTTTAAAAAATCAATAAAACATGTTTATACCCCTCCTTAGCTATTTTTCCGAGTTTATTAAAGGAGAGAAGAGAGGAAAAAAATTGAAATGAGCGGAAAGGAAAAGAAAAGAATGACAATATTTCCTTTTATTTCCTTCCAAAGCGGATGTGAAAGAAACTAAATAATTTTATCTAGTTTTCGTTACATTTACTTCTCTTTTATCCCTTAAATAAAACACGGGTACACAATATGTTTTATTTTCAATTCCCTCCTTCGTTAAATGAAACTCATGAACACAAACATTTTCTACTTTCCTTCAATTTTCTTTTTTTTTTCTCTTCTTAAATGAACTCGGGAACATAGCATATAGTAAGATCGTGCCTTTATATCAAATTTTGAAGAAGTAACCTTACGACGACCTGCTATAAACGAGTGTTGATTAGGTTTATTTCTATCCATAAAATTTCATTTTACAACATACCCATTACAAAGTGTATGAAAATCCGTATTCTAGTAGGGTAATTACATGGGTTGTAAGAGTGGAGGGTATATATGCAGTTCCTGAAGATTCAAACGAGAGATACTTTGTTGGAAAAACTGCCCCTATCTCCATCCCGCCTATGACCCATTGTTTATGTAATACTCCAACCTGGCTATGACTAACTTGTCGCAATTACAAGTATAAAATAAAAACATCATTCATTATATTGATACAACTCTTGATCTTCAATAGTTTCCACATATTGAGCCAAAACAGGAATAATGAAAAATAGTAATAATCTATCTATTATAATAAATCAAAGTTTTTTTTTGGACACATGACACAATTTTAGAGCACTCCACCTTTCATTTCCCGCCTCTCTCTCATAATAAATACATCTCATATTAAATAATAATATTAAATATGTTTTTTATACATTTTTTTAAATTAAAATAAATTAATACATTGAAAATATATTAACATTAAAAAACAAATTTTTAAAAAGCAATTTATTAAAAAATATACAATTTTTAAAAACAATATTTTAAATCAAAATGTTTAGTGAAACAAATATTTAAAAAAATAGTGTTTAAAAAAATAATATAATTATTTTCATTGATGATTAACCCGTGTAATACACGGGGTATTAACCTAGTGAATAATGAATAAGTAGAAGCAATATGAATCTACTCATAAGATAGTTGATAAATGATAATATATCAATGCTTAACTAAATATTAAATATTAAATTGATCAAAAATCCATTACTGAAGTGAAGTAAAATCTTTTACTGAAGTCAACTCATCTGAATATCAAATATTAAACTCAACATAAATCTATTATTGAATAAGACAAAAATCTTTTCCTAAACTGAATTATCAAAAACTGGAATGAACGAAATCTGATACGAAATTGAAGTAAATACTTTTATTGAAATGTGCTAAATATCTAATATTTAACCAAACATAATTATATTCTTAAAATGAAATGAAATCTTTTAATAAACCAAACTTAATTACATAACAATAATATGCACGTACCCAAATCCTAAACTGAGCTGATTGGGCTAGCTAGTACATGTAGAAGAGATGTGTGTTTGGCATACACACATGATTTCATATCCTTTTGCTTTTTCCCAACTAGGATAATTTTATTCGCCTCTCATATGGCCAAGATACATCATGAGTAGTAAATAGAGGCGGCTTGAACTATTTATTACACATCACCACGAAAAGTATCACGTCATTAACTCCACAACGACGCGTCTGAAATGCTTCGGTAACATAGTACTTAAAATAAAAGCTATTATAATGATTAACAAGTAAATGTATAATCATACAACTATAAATTCTACCTTGAATGAGAATGCACAATAATAAATACAAGTTACGAAATTTATTGCATGTTTCAAATAAACATAATAGTCAAGACTGAATGATGTATAACGATAAAAAAAATTAATTGAATTGTACCATAATAAAGGTGAAAATGCTTACGATCACATTAAAGGAATCTGAACAAGATTATAAACAAAGCGAAATTTATACTACGTTTTAACAAAAGAAATTAGTTACATTGAACTTATAAATCAAAGGTAGCTATTGGGCTAACCCCAAAACCTCATTATAAATAATGAGGTTTCTCGCCAAAAGAAGGGGAGGATTTTCTCTGTAGGGAATAACTACCCTGCACTCTCTAAAAGAAACAATTTTCCAACCTCCTTACACTCACTAAAGAACTTTTTAACAAACCCTCTGCATTGTTTAGACACACATGCACGAGGGGCCATGATGGTAATCATAATATACAGATCTGAGCTGGAGGACTAACCCTCTTCACTTTGCAGCTTGAGTCCATTACTGCTCTCAGTGGGATTTTGGCTTCTTCATTGGCGCCATCCGTGGGACCGAGTACAAGACATGCACGTGTTCTTACTCCATGGCTCAGATTCTAGAAAAGATGAAGAGTTTTTCCACATCCAACCATTTGTCAAGGCCATTAACTAGCGGTCTGCGTCATGGACCAATGGTCCAAGCGAGTAGCTAGCGGTCGCTGCACAGAGATAAGAATATCATGGGCATATATGTGCTCTCAAACGCATATACTTAGCATATCTATGTCTCTCTTTGAAGATTCAAGGCAAATATGTCGTATTTTGAGGCTTACTCAATGTCCTTACGGATTATGAAGTATTTTATTAAGGATTTTTGGCTCTTCACGAGACCCTTATGAGGTTTTATTCACTTAATCGATGAATGGATATGTTGCTTATATTCTCAAGCCCATATAAGAAGCGCATCTTAACTTTTCTTCACAGATCAGAGAAGATTTGTCAATATGTTGAGGCATTCATGAGGTCCTTACAGGCTACAAAGCATTTTCTTCAAGAACTCTAACTATTCTCAAGTACCTTACGACAGGTTCTATCCAATAAACCAACTTATTATATTTCTTCAGTGGTTTATATTTTTATCTTACACTCAATAAATTAAAAAAAAAAATCTTGATTGAACCATCCTGCAATGAAATGAAATTCATAATAAAAAATTGTGAAAACGACAAAAAATAAAGTCATTTTAACATGCAACTTTATGTCAAAAAGTAAGTATCATAGAATTCACTTGATCAGTACTTTACTTAATAGACAAAAAGTACTCAAAAATATATAAAAAAAGTAGGAAGTCGGAAAAGACGAAAAGTAAGTCTGAAGTAATGTTTCATTATATATTTAAAAAAGAAAGAAAGATGAAAAGTACTCAAAAATAATAATAAAAAAGTAATATACATTTTATAGCGCAAGCATTTTTCTAGTGTAGCAAGTACCGTTTTACCGTAGCACGTACTTCCCTACCACAGCAAATACTACTTTTTAAATAATTAAAAGGGTTAAAAGTAAACACATCAGACATAGACATTTTCGAGTCCTTTACAGGAAAAAACGTTCTCGAGCTCCTTACGAGGACTGAATGTAGTACCTTACCCTCATGTGTACTAAACATAGTCCCTTACCCTTACGGGGACTGAATGTAGTCCCTTACCATGACAGGGACTGCCCTCATGTGGACTGAATGTAGTCCCTTACCCTTATGTGGACCGAATGAAATGACCCTTACGCGGATTAAATGTAGTCCCTTACCCTTACGGGGACTGAATGTAGTCCCTTGCCTTTATGGGTACTGAATGTAGTCCCTTACATTTACGGCCTTACGGGGACTGAATGTAGTCCCTTACCCTTATGTGTACTGAAAAGTCTACATTTCAGTAGTTATGAATATGCTCAAGTCCCTTACCCTTACCAGGGCTGAAGAGTCTACTTTCAGCAGTTATAATTTTGCTACATTTCCTTACCCTTATGAGGATCATACGCTAGCAGTTACGATTTTGCTCAAGTTCATTACCCTTACGAGGTCCTTACGCCAGTAGTTATAACTCTAGTCAAGTCTCTTACTTTTACGATGACAAAAGAGTCTAATTTCAGCAGTCATGATTATGCTGATGTGTTAGTTTAACACATCCGTTTTTGTACATAATCGAGTCTGATTTCGTAGTTATTGTTTATATTTCGAGTCGTTTTTCGTTCCTTTTTACATTTTCTTATTTTTATGCAGGATTGCGTCCCAGGGGAGCGAAAATGGAAGAAAACGGGCATCGGAATCGAGCGTGGTTGATCGAACGAAGAAACCGAAGAAATTAACCCTAGGCGGTACGCCCCGAGCCGAGACTTGATCCCAGGCGATGCGCCTGGGAACATTCTATGATTCCCATGATTCTGCGTGCATCGCCTGGTCAGAATGACCGGCCAAAGGTGATGCGCCTGCAGGCCTCAGCCACCCGACTAAGTTGTCCCTCGTGCTCCGCCCGGCCCCATGCACCCCCGCTAGACGGTGCTCCCCAGACCATTATTAGCCCCAAAACCCTAGTTTCATGCCCTCTACAAATGGGACTCGACCAGAACGATTTTAGGGACGTCTTCTGCACCTTGGAACCCAAATCAAGCCGGTGGAGCTGCTGGAGCTTAACCCTGGATGTTTGGGGCTTGATTAGAGCTTTTGGAGTTGAAGAACAAGGAAGATCTTGACTAATTTTGTGACAATCCGACATTCCGGGTTAACTTCGTTAACCGAAAAACTAACGGGAACGGTACGAAATCACACGAGATTGAACAATACCAAATTAGAGGGACTGAAATTGAACAAAATCAGTCCAGAAACAATTAAACTATAAGGATTAAACTTGTAAACACATGAAAGGTTCAATTTTGACTCTTGGAAGTCAAAATTCGACCTAAGCAATAATGAAATCATAAATTCGTAATTACACATAGTTATAACCACGTTAAATCGTCAATAAATATCATATTGATGATACCTATCATCAATTCGTTCTTTAATTTCATTATTAATGTCGAATTAAACCCATTTAACAACTCATTAAATCAAAACCGTTACAAATGCATATCAAACCCGTATTACTCGACCATAATTCATCAAATTGGACTCTCAAATCATCTAGTCGGCATCTTTAGAGGGTTAAGAACACATCAATTTGATCCTAGAAGTCTTGAACAGAAGATTTGGTCCGAGAAGCAACCGAACTCCACCTTTTTGTCGATCTCCTTCAATTGAACATCAAAAGAGGTAACATTTGATTCCTAAACAACCTAATCTAGCCGACTAAGCAAAGCCCCATGCTTAGTTCGTGTACAAACATCAAATTTTATGAATCCTAAGTCTAGGGTTCATCATCTATAACGATTTGGGGGATTTCATACAAACGAATTCAAAAACCCAATTAAATTATATACACAGTTTTGTATTAACATGGTAAACGAAAGTCCAATGTCAATTTGATGTTAGAACAACGAATTTAATGATTTTGGTTTCTAGGGTTCATCATATGAACGAATTTGGGGGTTTTGATTCAAATGAATGCAAAAATGAAATTAAATGGTACCCTTAGTTTCAGAAGATCTCGATTAACATTGTCACACCCCAGGCCGGCGGGAACGGATCGGGTTTTCCCGTCGGGCGGAAGGTTCCCGGGGCGCGATATCTTGAGTGATAATCAAATGATCAGATTGTTTACATAGCACATGATAAATAAATGAGAAATGATAACACATACATGATATAGAATTAAAAGATTAAATTACAATGTATCGTTTATAATTTAATCGAGTAAATCTATCAAAAGAATCAATATAGCTATATCTTGTATATGTACAAGATATACAAAAGATGATTCATGGTTCTTGTCACCAAAAGCATGCAACACAAAATAAGCTAGGTCTTCTGAAAGTCCACTAGCTTAATCCTTGCTTGTAAGTAGCTACACCTGTTCATCACCTGAGAAAACATGTATTTAAACAAAGTCAACACTATGTTGGTGAGTTCATAAGTAAGTTAATTGAAAACCTTGATTCATTCACATGCACAATCATAATATGTATTTTGTTACTTGTATGTCGTTTGTTCCCTTGTTCACCCAAATGGCTTCTCAATAGTTATATTTACAAGTAATATTTCATCCTAGTAGTGATGCTTATATATAGGGCATATGTAAGGGAACTAAGCCCTAGCCAACATCCCACCACATCACTACTAGAACTCCACACAACTTGCAATACAACTACTGATTTCCATTTCCAAATCCACTTGTCCATATCGTTCTTGAATCACCTGTGATAACTTGTATAGAATAATATAATGATGTAATTGTAGTTATCAAATCGGAGTTTAGATAACCATTATATGTTAAGGATATTAGATTTATCAAATCTGTTCCTTGTATTATTCTATATGTGTGGGGTTAACTGTTGTTACACTTTTAAATATTAAGAGTGTTAATTAACCACTTGCAATTTGTTCTTGAACTATAGTGCATAGAGCCTAAAAGGAATCCATTGAAATCCTCACGTAATCAGATTTCAATGCATCCGATTTACCTCTACCACCTTGTATGTCTAGTGTCCTCAACGAAATCTATTACTAGTAGTGTAACATGAGAGAAGATCACTTTCTCAACCTACTAGTCAATAGGATTTCTGCTGGATTAATTACTTATCACTGCAGATTAATATCACCATGTGTCGCTTACCAGAACCTGACTTGAAGTCGCCCTGTCACCGGTCATACGTTACCGGCCAATGAATCAATACGATCAACATACTAGCCCTACAAGCTAGAGGTTTGTCAAACCTATGGTACCACTATGCTATCGTCGGTTTAGTCACGTCAAACTAACTGGTCAGCGAATTAAGAGGGGCTTACATGATCAACTTGTACAATTGGCACATGATTGAAGTGATATAATACAACAGGTCAATAGTAACTAATTGTAATTGTGTTCATCTGTATTGTTGTTCTCATTGTCATATGTTCTCCATGTTATTAACAAAGTTAAATAAGAGCTTGTCTTATTTCATTATGTTAATCATTTGAATGAATGATGTTGTTATCATGAAGTTACATTATCATGATTATCATTCTTTGTTCCATGTTCTCTTGTAGTATGCGTTGAGTTGTAAAGCTAAGTATTAAAAGGACTTATCCTATTACACTTACTTAACTCTTGTGTCGAATGTTATTACAAAGATATGTAATATCTTTATAACATTCATTTGTTTGCTTGAAATTGTTCCAATGTCTGTTTATGTAAGAATAACTGAGTGTTATAAGATAAAATCTTATAACTATATTATTCTAATGTGTTGATGAATTAATAAGATATATTATCTTGTTCATCTGATTATCCCTGTCATATTGTGATCATACAAGCATGCATACAATGATAAGCGATAATAAACAGTTAAGTATTATCTAAATCAAAGTATAAATAACATGCTAAGCAGAACTTTTAAATAAATAAAAGTAAACATGTTTCTCAGCCCCGAGAGTTTAAAATCAGTTAAGATTAAAGAAAAGGGGCATATGAACTCACCTGGTAGTAGTAGGGTTGACTTAGCTTAAAAGAAAAGATGCACGCGCTCTTTGTTGTTCTTGTTGTCGTGTTCACAATCCTGTATTGATTTCACATTGCATTTGAGTTATAAGCGTCGAGTGTAATTGTTCGCGTGTGTGTGTTGGTTCTAACTTAGTGATCACCAACGAGTCACATTCATCATTCGGCCCCAAGTATTTGTTATGAGTTTTACATGTTCACTTACTCGTTTGACTTAATACTTGAATTTGCTAGTTAAAACCTTCAACTACATTGGTTTAGATTTATGGCTTAAGTCCATAACTTTGCCATTTAACTTAAGTATGATCTTAGGTTTATCGATTACTATTTCAAGTGTTGGTTTGTTAGACCCAAAAAAATTTGTTGCATAACCGATTAATAACCCTTAATTCATGACTCGGTTACATTTAAAACAATTGGGCCGAATGTCCTTCTTGTGAGTTTCATGTCTTAACCGTGGGCCAAAAACGTCATGGGTGTGGGCCGATTGTGGGTCGTGAGCCGAGTAGCCACACATGGGCAGGAGGTATTTGGGATTGCAAGCTGTTAGGCCTAAAGGGATCTCTCGGATAACTCAAATGAAATTGGGCCAAAAATAGACTTCGGCCAAAAGGAAGTACTTGGGCCGGTTAAACTTGAGACTGGGCCGGGACTTTGCAACTGGACCAAATAGGATAGGAGGCCTGCTTCACATATTGGACCAAATAAGAACTCAGCCGAAGGTGGTGTGGCGTCCACTGACCAGCGAACCCTTTGAATTTCATGGGACTAGGTTCGGTGATAAGAGAGGTTCGTCTGATTGTAGCTTAGGTTCGCGGCTTCTCACAAGGTTCGGCCGGAGGGTTATGTCGCCGAGAGGTTCGTCTGGTGCTAGCAAGGTTCGTCTAGGGTTCGCGGTGGTTGGATGGTTCGCCGAAATGCAAGGTTCGGCTGTTCTCTCGCTGGTCCAGGTTCGGTGGTTGATAAGGGTTCGCTGCTACTTGAGAGGTTCGCTCCTGGGATTTATCTTTCAAGATTCGTTACTGGTGATCATGGTTCGGCTGTGGATGGTGATGGTTTGTGACATTGCATGGGTTCGTGGAGCTTCACTGGTTCGCCACCTTTGTTCCCATGGTTTGCAGGTTCGGCTAGGCCCCCGAACCCTATGCGCAGTCGACTCCACCCCACTCCAACTCTGGTTCTAAGTTGTTTGTTCGACACCATTTGATGTTAGGAGGGTTCTCACAGGTGTGTAGGTCGTGGGGATAGATCTAGATCCGGTTAAACGTGTTTGTTTAGAAAAAAACCATAGAAAACCCTAGATTCCGTGACTTTCCCTTGCTCATACCTTGAATTTTGCTGGACAAAAGTTCCGATCTGCTGTACTTTTAGGTAGAGGACATCAAGAGCTACGCGTGGGTTCAAGACTCACCGATTTTCGTTGAGAAACGATGGAGTTATGCTCGTTTGAAGGTGGTTAATGGTGGTGAGAAGGTGGTGGCCGACAATTGGAGCTAGAGAGAGAGTGGAAAGGTGTGAAAAGAGAAAACTCTCTCATTTAGGGTTTTTATATCACGCGTGGTGTTCGGGTTTGTTTCGGTTGCTCGGTTCGCGTTTTTGTCGCGTATCAGGAATTTTACGCTTAGTTAATTGTAATAAATAAAAGAAAATAATTTTAATTAATTGATGAGTTTCAAAATTGTAAAAATGTTAAATATTTTATTTTCTTAAATTAATTTCGTTCTTGTCGTGTTTCGTGTTTGATTCGTCAGATCGCGTCACCATCGCACGTATTCGTTCGAATCGTCATTCGAACGAACACGACGATGGTTTTGCTTTCCGACTTTTGTTTTCTACTTTCCAGTCATCATTTCAGAACGTTAAACTCACAGATATGTTTGTGTGAATCGTCACCCACGCAAACACACTGTCAGTTCGTTATTCTGAAACAACTGTAAATTATGTTTGGATTGTGTTTCCTCACCGTCGGACTCAACTAAACATCCTGTTATCACATTGTTTTCACATTGAAATGTCGGCCATCTGATTCCTGTCATCTATGGATATCAGATCGCAACCGATTGGTTTCTGTTAATTGTTTGCACACTATTGTTTCTCATGTTTAGTTGTGTTAACTGTACTTAGGTTTTCACTTAAATACACACAACTAATGTTCCAAATGTACGTTATACTTACAGTATTTAAGTTTACACTAAAATACGTACAACGATTTCTTGTATTTAGACTTCTGTTAATACAAACACTGTTTACACACATGTATATACACATAGTTACTGTAGATAGTACACGTACCGTACGGACTTGCTGGCCGGTCAGGTACTAGTTGTCACAGTCTCCCCTTATTAAAGAAATTTCATCCCGAAATTTAAGCATAATGGTCGGGCTTTACTTCTCGAACAGGTGGGGATACTTTGCTTTCATGTTGTCCTCGCGCTCCCAAGTAAATTCTGGTCCACGCTTGGAGTTCCATCGAACCTTTACAATAGGGATACGGCTTCGTTTCAGTTTCTTAACTTCACGTTCCATAATCTCTACAGGTTCTTCAATGAAATGTAGTTGCTCATCAACTTGTATCTCTTCCAATGGTATGATCAATGTTTCGTCTGCTAAGCACCTCTTGAGATTTGATACATGAAACACATCGTGTACTCCGCTGAGCTCATCAGGGAGTTTGAGTCTGTATGCCACAGGACCTATGCGCTGAGTGATCTCAAACGGTCTGACATACCTAGGTGCTAGCTTGCCTTTAGCCCCAAAACGAACTACGCCTTTCCATGGGGACACTTTCAACATAACTCGGTCACCCACATCGAATTCCAAAGGCTTGAGCCGTTTGTCTGCGTAACTCTTTTGGCGGCTACGTGTTGCTTGTAATCGTTGTTGTATCTGGGCTATCTTATCAGTAGTTTCCTGGATAAGTTCAGGCCTAGTAATTCTGTTATCTCCCACTTCAGTCCAACAAATTGGAGACCGACATTTTCTACCATAGAGTGCTTCAAACGGAGCACATCCAATGCTGCTGTGGTAGCTATTGTTGTAGGAGAACTCAATGAGAGGTAAGTGTGTGTCCCAACTTCCACCGAAGTCTAGGATGCATGTTCTCAACATATCCTCTAGGGTTTGTATGGTGCGCTCGCTTTGTCCATCCGTTTGTGGATGATACGCGGTGCTCAAGTTAACACTTGTCCCTAAGGATTGTTGCAATGATTGCCAGAACCGCGAAGTAAATCGACTGTCCCGGTCTGAAATAATAGACAATGGCACACCGTGCCTCACTACTATTTCATCAATGTATAGTCTCGCTAGTTTCTCCATCTTGTATGTCTCTCTGATTGGCAAGAAATGTGCGGACTTGGTCAATCTATCAATGATGACCCAAATCGAATCGTGTCCGCTAAAAGTGCGGGGTAGCTTGGTAATGAAATCCATAGCTATTTGTTCCCACTTCCATTGTGGAATCTCCGGTTGTTCCAGCAAACCCGAAGGTTTCTGGTGTTCTGCTTTGACTTTGGCACATGTAATACACTTACGAACATAAGTGGCAATGTCTTTCTTCATACCCGGCCACCAATAAAATGACCTAAGATCTTGGTACATCTTATCGGCACCAGGATGAACTGAGTAACGTGACTTGTGTGCCTCGTCAAAAATGAGTGTTCGAAGTTCATCTACTGCTGGAATCCACACACGATCCAGATAGTAGATAACTCCATCTTGTTTTGTCTTGAATTGCTTCTCGGCTCCACAATCGAGCTCGCGTTTCAGTTTGTTTCTTGCCACTGCTTCTTGTTGTGCTTGTAGAATGTGATCTCTCAGACTTGTTTGCACAGTCATTCCCATTGCGCGAACGCGTAAGGGTTTGACTCTTTCCTTCCGGCTCAAAGCATCTGCAACAACATTTGCTTTGCCCGGATGGTATTTGATCACACAATCATAATCGTTCAGAAGCTCAACCCTACGTCTCTGTCTCATGTTAAGCTCCTTCTGATCAAATATGTGCTGTAAACTCTTGTGATCTGTGAAGATAGTGCATTTGGTATCATACAGGTAATATCTCCAAATCTTTAAAGCAAATACAACAGCTCCCAGTTCTAAATCATGTGTCGCGTAATTCTTCTCATGTATCTTCAACTATCTTGAGGCATAAGCAATTACTTTGTCTCGTTGCATCAAAACACATCCGAGTCCCTGATGGGAAGCATCACAATAAACTACAAAGTCATCATTGCCTTCTGGGAGTGATAAGATTGGAGCATTGCACAATCTTTGTTTCAGTGTCTGGAATGCCTCTTCTTGTTTCTGAGTCCACACAAAAGGTTCAGACTTCTGTGTGAGTTTAGTGAGAGGCAAGGCTATCTTAGAGAAATTCGAAATGAATCTCCTGTAATAACCTGCCAGTCCCAAGAATGATCGGATCTCTGTTGGTGTTGTAGGCACATCCCAGTTCTTGATTGCTTCATTCTTGGCAGGATCCACGTGAATACCATTACTGTTAATCACATGACCCAAAAACTGAACTTCTCTTAACCAGAATTCGCACTTGGAGAAATTGGCATAGAGTCGTTCCTCCTTTAGGAGTTCCAAGACTGTCTTGAGGTGTTGCTCATGTTCCTTCTCGTTCTTTGAATAAATCAGTATATCATCAATAAAGACGATAACAAACTGATCTATGTACGGCTTGCACACCCGGTTCATCAAATCCATGAACACAGCCGGTGCGTTCGTCAGTCCGAATGACATCACCATGAATTCGTAGTGACCATATCGGGTACGAAAGGCCGTCTTTGGTATGTCTTCCTCTTGAATCCGGAGATGATGATAGCCTGATCTCAGGTCTATCTTTGAAAAATACTGTGCTCCCTGTAACTGATCAAACAAATCATCAATCCTCGGTAACGGGTACCGATTCTTGATGGTGAGTTTGTTGAGCTCTCTGTAATCAATGCACATCCTGAAGGTTCCATCCTTCTTTTTAACAAGAAGAACCGTAGCACCCCATGGAGAAAAGCTCGGTCGGATGAATCCTTTGTCGAGCAGCTCTTGTAATTGATTGGACAACTCCTGCATCTCTGATGGGGCAAGTCTGCAAGGAGACTTAGCTACAAGAGTCGTTCCCATAATCAAATCGATTCGGAATTGCACCGATCTCTCGAGTGGCGGTCCCGGCAAGTCGTCCGGAACACATCCGCCTAGTCTTTCACCACTGGTACATCTTGAATCTTGATTGCTTGCTTGTCTTTCTCTTCCACATGAGTTAGGATTGCGATGCATTGTTTTCATAAGCTCTCGCGGCCTTCATGTACCATACCATTCTGACACGACGATTCACTTGATCTCCATGAATCTCCCGAATTTGATCGTTCTCCGTTCAAGCGTAGGTATTAATTATACTAAATTCTATTATGTAAGTGTCACCTAATTAATCTATATTATCCTTAGTTATATTACTAATTACCTATAATATATAATTTTAACATCCTACATAATTTAAACGCACATGGTAAAAAGGACATACCCTCGAAGTCATCCGACTCCGCGTGTACATCTGGTGCTGGTAGAGCGAGTAGTTCCTCAATGGTGGTTGATGCGGTTGGAACCGTTGGATCTGTTGGAGGCTTCCTCCTTGGGCAGTCTCTTGCGGAATGTCCAAGTATTCCGCAGGTGTAGCAGTGGTGTTTGTGTTGAGAGGAAGTAGATGTACTTGCCCTCTGATTCTGATTCTGTGTTGGAAGACTTCGGCACTGGTGAATCAAGTGCCCCTTCTTTCCACAGTTCAGACAATGGCTGCATGGATTGTTCCCAGCATGATGAAATCCACACTTGTTACACTTGGGATGTTTATCAGTGTATTGACGAAGGTTTGATTTCATTGAGGTTTTGCAATAAGAAGCCCAGTGTCCTGTCCTTCCACAACGGGTGCATTGACGACACTGGTTTCTGTCATGGTGATGATATTGACAGATTTGACAAAGAGGGGCCGTCCCACCGTAAGTCTTGTTACCCTTTTTAGGTAGTTCTGGCATGACTTGACTGATCGGGGTGGCTTTCGTGAAGTTCACGGGTCCCTTTCGCTTTTTAGCAGGACGGTGTTCGGGTTTCTTACTTGTGTCACCTTCCGCAGGTTCCTTCCCTTTGGCGGTGACAGGTGGAAAACTCTTAGCATACTCTTCACTGCTCCTGATCCTATTGATGATCTCAGGAATGATTGCAACCAACTGTTCAGTGATCAAGGTTGCCAGTGCAGCAGTCGTTGGTTCCACCTCAGGTGAAGGAGGATGAGGTGGTGATGGTGGTTGTCCCTGTGACATGTCAATCCTAACCAAAAAATCATCGGTTAGTATCTATGCTCAAATGATGTAACGTATGCAAGTAATCCAGTGTCCTGTGTTTTCTACATGAGGGTCCCTAGGTTATAGTCTAGGCCAAACCGTTTGAAACAATATGACCTATATTTCTCTATAACCATGGCTCTGATACCAATCTGTCACACCCCAGGCCGGCGGGAATGGATCGGGTTTTCCCGTCGGGCGGAAGGTTCCCAGGGCGCGATATCTTGAGTGATAATTAAATGATCAGATTGTTTACATAGCACATGATAAATAAATGAGAAATGATAACACATACATGATATAGAATTACAAGATTAAATTACAATGTATCGTTTATAATTTAATCGAGTAAATCTATCAAAAGAATCAATATAGCTATATCTTGTATATGTACAAGATATACAAAAGATGATTCATGGTTCTTGTCACCAAAAGCATGCAACACAAAATAAGCTAGGTCTTCTAAAAGTCCACTAGCTTAATCCTTGCTTGTAAGTAACTATACATGTTCATCACCTGAGAAAACATGTATTTAAACAAAGTCAACACTAGGTTGGTGAGTTCATAAGTAAGTTAATTGAAAACCTTGATTCATTCACATGCACAATCATAATATGTATTTTGTTACTTGTATGCCGTTTGTTCCCTTGTTCACCCAAATGGATTCTCAATAGTTATATTTACAAGTAATATTTCATCCTAGTAGTGATGCTTATATATAGGGCATATGTAAGGGAACTAAGCCCTAGCCAACATCCCACCACATCACTACTAGAACTCTACACAACTTGCAATACAAATACTGATTTCCATTCCCAAATCCACTTGTCCATATCGTTCTTGAATCACCTATGATAACTTGTATAGAATAATATAATGATGTAATTGTAGTTATCGAATCGGAGTTTAGATAACCATTATATGTTAAGGATATTAGATTTATCAAATCTGTTCCTTGTATTATTCTATATGTGTGGGGTTAACTGTTGTTACACTTTTAAATATTAAGAGTGTTAATTAACCACTTGCAATTTGTTCTTGAACTATAGTGCATAGAGCCTAAAAGGAATCCATTGAAATCCTCACGTAATCAGATTTCAATGCATCCGATTTACCTCTACCACCTTGTATGTCTAGTGTCCTCAACGAAATCTATTACTAGTAGTGTAACATGAGAGAAGATCACTTTCTCAACCTACTAGTCAATAGGATTTCTGCTGGATTAATTACTTATCACTGCAGATTAATATCACCATGTGTCGCTTACCAGAACCTGACTTGAAGTCGCCCTGTCACCGGTCATACGTTACCGGCCAATGAATCAATACGATCAACATACTAGCCCTACAAGCTAGAGGTTTGTCAAACCTATGGTACCACTATGTTATCGTCGGCTTAGTCACGTCAAACTAACTGGTCAGCGAATTAAGAGGGGCTTACATGATCAACTTGTACAATTGGCACATGATTGAAGTGATATAATACAACAGGCCAATAGTAACTAATTGTAATTGTGTTCATCTGTATTTTTGTTCTCATTGTCATATGTTCTCCATGTTATTAACAAAGTTAAATAAGAGCTTGTCTTATTTCATTATGTTAATCATTTGAATGAATGATGTTGTTATCATGAAGTTACATTATCATGATTATCATTCGTTGTTCCATGTTCTCTTGTAGTATGCGTTGAGTTGTAAAGATAAGTGTTAAAAGGACTTATCCTGTTACACTTACTTAAATCTTGTGTCGAATGTTATTACAAAGATATGTAATATCTTTATAACATTCATTTGTTTGCTTGAAATTGTTCCAATGTCTGTTTATGTAAGAATAACTGAGTGTTATAAGATAAAATCTTATAACTATATTATTCTAATGTGTTGATGAATTAATAAGATATGTTATCTTGTTCATTTGATTATCCCTGTCATATCGTGATCATACAAGCATGCATACAATGATAAGCGATAATAAACAGTTAAGTATTATCTAAATCAAATAGGATAGGAGGCCTGCTTCACGTATTGGACCAAATAAGAACTCAGCCGAAGGTGGTGTGGCGTCCACAGACCAGCGAACCCTTTGAATTTCATGGGACTAGGTTCGGTGATAAGAGAGGTTCGTCTGATTGTAGCTTAGGTTCGCGGCTTCTCACAAGGTTCGGCCAGAGGGTTAGGTCACCGAGAGGTTCGTTTGGTGCCAGCAAGGTTCGTCTAGGGTTCGCGGTGGTTGGATGGTTCACCGAAATGCAGGGTTCGGCTGTTCTCTCGCTGGTCCAGGTTTGGTGGTTGATAAGGGTTCGCTGCTACTTGAGAGGTTCGCTCCTGGGATTTATCTTTCAAGGTTCGTGACTGGTGATCATGGTTCGGCTGCGGATGGTGATGGTTCGTGACATTGCATGGGTTTGTGGAGCTTCACTGGTTCGCCACCTTTGTTCCCATGGTTTGCAGGTTCGGCTAGGCCCCCGAACCCTATGCGCAGTCGACTCCACCCCACTCCAACTGTGGTTCTAAGTTGTTTGTTCGACACCATTTGATGTTAGGAGGGTTCTCGCAGGTGTGTAGGTCATGGGGATAGATAGCTTTACATTAACGAATTTAACATATTTGAGTTAACGATTTGGAACTTAGGTTCGAATTCGATTCAGGTATGAAAACCATATGATTTTGATTGAAAAAGATAAATTAAATACACGTTTGAACTCGTCTGAATTCCTATAAACAAAGCCCCATGGTTTGGGTGTTGATTTCATTCGAATCGGGGTTCAATTGGATCTAGATGGATTCGGTGTAGAAAACAAAGGGGAACCAGTCAACTAATGGTTAAAACAATTAATTCTGGAAAGCTATCGCGATACCCTAGTGGGCTGGAGTGGTAGCATGTGTGTGTTTGGAGTTAGAGGTCACGGGTTCGAACTCGGGCTTCACATGTTTTTGAAATTTAAAAACCATTTTGGTTTTAAACCATAACTTCTTCGTTTTAAGTCCGTTTTAACCCATTCCAGTTGCGTTGGAACCGTAATGGAATCCCGAACAAAATAAAA
The DNA here is from genome assembly GCA_009363875.1 of Mikania micrantha. Classification (NCBI taxonomy): domain Eukaryota; kingdom Viridiplantae; phylum Streptophyta; class Magnoliopsida; order Asterales; family Asteraceae; genus Mikania; species Mikania micrantha. Next base: position 19,825,459 of record CM018681.1, read on the forward strand.
TAATAAAATATTTTGAACAAAAAGTCTAATCACGTATAATTACGTGTCGTGAAATGAAATCGTATATGTTTATACGATTTAATCGAACGAACTTAGATTCGTACACAATTTCGTACGTACGTTTCAAACAACCTAATGTACATGTGTTGAAACGTATGTAACCACAAAAACAGTATGGATATTACGAATAACACAACGTTATTGATGAAACACAGATTCTTCGTAGAAGCTTATCTACGTGATTTCGCGAACACATGATCATTCTAATCACATTCACAGGTGCGTACATGGCCCCTTTTTACATTTTACTGTTTTGGGGGAGAAAAGATGTGCAAACAAACACTTTTGGATACATATCACTTGCATGAGTTAGCTGTTTACTATAAGTGTGAACATAACACAAAAAGTCCTTACATTTCGAACCGTTTAGTTTGCAGTAGTGCAAAGCATGGTAGTTGAAGATAGATCTATTGGGTTTGACAAACCTCACTTGGTAGATGGGATCTACGCATGTGTTTAACTAGCCAATTCAAACATTACTATTGTTTGTGTTAGACAATAGTGGAAAGGCAGCCAACATTCAAACAGTCAGCTTCGGTGTCGACCGCTTATGTAAATAGTACAATGACTAGCTATCATGACTATGCAATGTGTGATTATGTGATCTACAAACATTATATACAAAAAAGTTGTTCAAACAATTGATTCAAACTTTTGTGATTATTCATACAAACATGTGTATGCACCAACCTTTGTGTTGACTTTATTTGCATGTTTTTTCAAGACACTAGAGCACAAGCAAGGACAAGCGAGGACTAGGATGTTGAGTCTCATGCATCAGCTTAAGTTTATTTGTTGATTTAAAACATTGAATATTGTAATGCATGGTTTTTACAACAGACATGTTTGGTTATTAATTTTCAAACGCTTCCGCAACGTTAAAACTTTGAATTTACAATTGAGACCAAATTTATGTTTGAAAAGCATATAGAGGCCTTTCGTTGTGTATAATGACTGAGATCCTGGTTTGTCACACCTAAACGGTATGATTCCGTTAGTTGAAATTTGGGGGTGTGACAAATTTGCTCTCTTTCTTTATTTTGTTATTGTAATCAGTAGTTTAGCATGTTGTTAGACATATTCCAGCATTGTTTAGCTTCTTTTATGACTATCGTTTGCTAGATTTTGGTTATGCCTAGGTTTGAGATGATAAAGTTGTGATCTTTATGATGTTTTGTAGTTGATTTGTGATTATAGATGTTATATGCTTTGTAATCACTTGTAAAGATTGAATCTTTGATGATATTTGCATGTGTGGATGATGATTCTTGATTGTTGATAGATCCACATGTATCTAGGTATGTCTTTCCATCATTAGATGCATGTTAGGCTTGTTACTTTGTGTTTTAGGCTAGTTTATGGATTGGTGATCGCTCTCCATAGGATTCGATATCATTGGGGATTGTTATTCTTATGTGTGACCTAACCTCGAAATCTGGGAGGTGATAGGTTAGATGGTTGGTCTATTTCACTTGGGTTATTTGAGTTAAGCGACCCGAGAGGGCGTTGTCTTAGATTGCCTTAGTGTTTGTGTCAATCAGTGTCAAAGTAGTCAACTTTACAACTCTCTAGTGTCTTAGGATACACGCGGGTGGAGAAATCCGGGAGGTGATTCACCTGTTGGAGTGCAATTGCATATCGGGAAAATCCGGAAACTAACCTGGTAGACTAGTGCATACATAACATTCTTAGGATTTCCATTGGTGTCACCTGGTATCTGATCTATGTCCCATTAGGTCATTCTAAGTTTGTTTCTTAAGATCCTAGTCTTCATCCTTCACAAATCAGTCCAAGTCATCGCTTGTCACACTTTTGATTCTCAGCCTAGGTATAATTGTTTTCCTTATTGCAGTTAGATTCCTCTTTATAGTCTTAGTGTTAGTTGTAGTTTTTAGTTAGCCTAGTTTGTGATTAGTCTTCAGTTTAGTTAGTTAATTAGTTAAGTCTTAATTAGGTTTTCAGACATTGCACCAAACCCCCCCCCCCTCTTTATTTTATTAGTTCATAGTCTAGGTTAGTTTTGTCAAACTAGTGTCCTTAGGGTTCGATATCCGGTATTCCACTAGCTATATTGTCACCGATAGGTACACTTGCCTACGTAGTGATCTAGTTCAGGATTTCTGATTTTAACTAGGTGTTTAGGTCGAGTCTAGGTCTAGGATTAATTATAGTGTCTTTAGCTTAGGTTAGACAATTTTAAGCTCAAGTCACCTAGCTCTCACTAGGACTACAACTCTGATTATGCTCAAGTTTCTTACTCCTTACGTTGGCTATGATATCTAAGGTGTAAACGTATACCGATCAAGTTCAAAATAAAACAACAACACAAAGAGAGAGAAAAGAATAAAAAAACTTAAAAAAGAGAGTTGAAAACAATAGAAGCAGCATGTAACGTAAAGGTAAGCTTTTCTGGCCCGTAGCCATGCTGATATTGATGTATAAGCATCTATTATCCTAATTCATGATCATTTTTCTCATAAATATTACACTCTGAAAATAAAGTAGCATCTACTATTATATGGTTCAAATAGCATCCTAATCTTTGTGAACTTGGTATTTCAAATACCATGAAATACGGGAGACTAATTAAGTGAAATATGAGGCCTTAGAATAAACTCTAAGTCTAGGTGTGACAATCTGGCATCCCGGATTAACTCCGGTAACCTCAAGACTAACTGAAATAATGAGAAATCGAACAAAAACAAACTACAAGGGTTAAATTCTAATAAAATAAATTATAAACATCAAAATTACAAGAATAAGGTTAGTAATTAGGTTAAAATACAAAGTTTGACTTTTACAAGTCAAAAATTCGACCAAATCACTAATTAAATTCGAAATTTACATTTAAATCCGGTAGTAATCGAATTAAATTAGTTAAAATCATCACCTTGATGATTATTAACAGTTTGCATACGTTATGGAGCCATTAATTCGTCGAATCAAACCAAAAACAAAACCAAAAAACGTAACCGTCAATGGTAGATGTACAACTTACACAATTTGACTAATTGTACCACAATTAAACTAACAGAACTCATAATCGGCTCCATTAGAACCAATTGCACACAACAATTCGAAGCAATAAGTCTCTGGAAGAAGAATTTGATCGGGTGCGGCCGAAGGTCAAGCTTTAATCGAGCTACATCAATTTGATAACAAACCAGGTAGGAATTCATTTCTACACAACCTAAACATGCCGACTAAGTAAATCCCCATAGTAATTCTGAGTTCTATCATCGAATTATACGGGTTCGATTGTTAGGGTTCTTCGAATATAGGGATTTGGGGGTTTTTAACAGAATCAGGTCTAAAATCAAATTAATCTATATTAACAGCTTCGTGATAATGTATGTTATGAAAACCCTATCTTAAATTCGAATGACAATGTCGAATTGTATAAGGTTGAGCTCTAGGGTTTATTTCAAGAACCGGTTTGGGGGTTTTAATCGAAATGAGTTTAGAAGCCAAATTAAAGAACACAGTGAGTTTCGGAATTATGTGTGTAATGAAAACCATAAGTTAATTTCATCAAACAATATCAGATTTTATGATCTTTAATTGTAGGGTTCTTGACAAGAGTGCATTTGGGGGTTTTCATGAAAACAAGTTTTAAAATCAAATTGATTGATACCCTTAGCTTCAGAGGATCCCGATTTAAGATAAATCTATATTAATTTCATGAAACAACAATGAATTGAATGAATTTTGGATTCTAGGGCTTATATGATAATCGGGTTGAGGATTTTAAACAAACAAGGTTCAAAAATTTGATTTTGTGACACAGATAGGTTCGTCTTGATTCAAGAATGAAAAACCCTATGGAGATGAGCACTCACAGGCTTGAAGTTGGTTCGATTGAGTCGAGGTTCAAGCCGTTCGAACCCGACTCTGTTCGGGACTGAATTGGGGCTCTTAACTGAGTCGTTGGCTGAATTAAAACCACTCCTGGTTCGCATGAACCTCTGGAACAAAAGCCCCAAGATATCGAGCTCGATCTCAGCCAAATTGAGGTCCAATTGAATCCATATGGGTTAAGTTAAAAAGAACAAAAGGGAATCAGTTGATGCATGCTTAAAGGAATTAAAAATCGGATTCTAATACAAAAGCTTAGCTGGTTGGTGTGTATTTGGTACATGAGGTCAAGGGTTCGAACCCTGCCTCTTATAGTTTTTGAGATTTAAACCAAATCTTGGTTTTTAAATCATAACTTGTTCATTTTAAATCCGTTTTAACCCGCTCAAAATGCGTTGGAACCGAAATGGAATTCCGAACGTCGTGAAATGATAAAATCTATATTTTGACAATGAAAACATAATCGCGTATAATTACGCTTATTTAAATAAAATCGTATACGATTATATGATTTAATTAAACGATTTTAAAGTCGCGCATGTTTATATATGCACATTTCCAACAATCTAACATGCGTGTGTTGACACGTATGTGATTTCAAACACAAAACGACATTCCGAATAACACAACGTTATTGTTAAAACACAGATTCTTCATAGAGGGTTATCTACGCGATTTCACGTGTGTTTGATCATTCTACTGCATTCAAAGGTGCGTACACGGCCCCTTTTTTACATTTTACTGTTTTGGGGGAGAAAACATGTGCAAACAAACATTTTAGATACATATCACTTGCATGAGTTAGCTATTTACGATAAGTGCGAACATAGCATTACAAGTCCTTACATATCGAACCGTTTAGTTTGCCGTAGTGCAAAGCGTGGTAGTTGAAGATAGATATATTGGGTTTGACAAACCTCACTTGGTAGATTGTAGGTCTACGCAAGTGGTTGACTAGCCAATTCAAACATTAATATTGTTTGTGCTAGACAATAGTGGAAAGGCAACCAATATTCTAACAGTCAGCTTCGGTTCTGACCGCTTATGTAAATAATACAAATGACTAGCTATCATGACTATGCATGTGTGATTATGTTATCTGCAAACATTTCGTTTCAAAAAGTTGTTAAACATTTGTGACTATTCAAACCTGTGTATGCACCAACATTTGTGTTGACTTGATTTACATGTTTTCTCAGGGCACTAAAAGCACAAGTAAGGACAAGCATGGACTAGGATGTGGAGTCGCATGCATACATTTTAAATTCATGTGTTTTGAATTTGACTATTTATGACTTTGAACTTGTAATTTACGTTTTACAAACCGTTACATTTTGTTATTTGTTTTAAAACGCTTCCGGAAACTTTGAAACTTTGATATTACAGTTTAGATCAAATTTATGTTTGAAAATCATATAGAGGTCTTTCGCTGTGTCTAATGACTGAGATCCTGGTTTGTCATGCCCTAAACGGTATGATTTCGTTAGTTGAAATTTGGAGGTGTGACAGATTGGTATCAGAGACATTGGTTATAGCAAACTAGGTTTGCATTTGTAGACTTAGACTATAACTGTTACACATTAGACACTTGTTTATACATTTGAGTTTTGCATAGTATTTACATATGGCATTATGTAACAGATATGGCAGCACCATCACCACCGCACGTGATCATACTTAATGATGAGGAGCCGATAGCTCCAGCAATGCAGGATTACGAGGAGGATCCCGAGGAGGACGACCCAGAGGAGGATCCGGAGGAGGATCCCAAGGAGGACCCGGAGAAGGATCCGGAGGAGGAGTGCGAGGAGGACCCACAGGAGGATCCCGAGGAGGATCCCGATGAGGAGTCTTCCGACCGTATGCCACCGACATTGCGTGCCCCTAAGATGCCATGGTTTGAGTCTGATGATATAGCCCAACTGACCTGGGAGTCAAAGTAGGCTGATGATAGGATCGAGCAACTTGCGCAGGAGCTTAGGGATGTGAACGCTCGATACGCAGAGCTTCGTAACGTAGTCCATGGGATGGAGGCTGACATCACTCATCTGACTGCACGAGTGCCGGAGGAGGAGCATCGAGCGGAGATAGCGGAGAGGAGACTTATAGAGTTGGAGGAGTTGGTTGCATCAGAGTCTGAGGAGGAAGAGGAGTTAGAGGAGGTACCAGCACATGATGCTGATTCTGATGCTGATTCTACTATTGAGGATGCCTGATTTATTTATTTTAAACCTAGAAGGGGCGGGTTGTGTCCCTGTATTAGATGTTTGGAAACTTATGTTTTGATATTAAAAGCATTGTAACCATTTCAAATTATTATCTAATGAAAAATTATTATCTATTGCTAACAGTGGTGTTCAATCATACGGTTACATGTTTGTTTGTTGTATCGTTTACACATTTCACATTGTATTTTGATAATACTCTAACACTTATTCTAACTATGAAGATAATGGCTGGGGAAAATATCAATATGACAGTTGCGGAACTCAATGAACTGGGGGATTAGTAAACCCACAAGTATGCACTTTCAAAACGTTTTTGGACTGCAAAACTCATAATTTCAAAGGGTCGGAAGGGGCCATTGGACTCCTACGATGGATTGAAAAGGCAGAATCAGTGTTTGAGATGTGTAACTGTCCTGAAGAGAACAAAGTTAAGTATGCTACGGGAACTTTGGAAGGTCCAGCATTGACTTGGTGGAACTCCAATGTTCGAACTCTGGGATTGGGAGAGGCTAATGCCCTAACCTGGAATGGGTTCAAGACATTATTGTAAGAGGAGTATTGCCCTCGCAGTGAAATACAAAAGCTGGAAGATGAGTATTGGCATCTTAAGATGGAGGGGTCTAATATCGAGGAGTACACTACTCGATCACATGAACTAGCCAGACTCTTACCTCACATGGCTACTCACCGAGCAAGTGGATTGAGAGGTACATTGGTGGTTTACTGCCTCAGATCCAGGGGTTAGTCACTTCTGCAAATCCCACAACTATTCACCAAGTTGTTTGGTTGGCGCACCAACTGACTGATCAGGCAGTACAACAAGGAACTTTGCCCAAGATAACAGCAGATACTAAAGTGGGAGACCACAAAAGGAAGTGGGAGAGCAACAATTTCAAAAACTCTACTCAACAATCGTTTCAGCAGAACCGCAAACAGGATTCAAACAAGACTTATCACAATTCGAACAGTGGTCAGCAGTCATCTGGGGGTATATTGGTAAATACCCAAAGTGCAACAAATGTGGATTCCATCATGTTGGGAATCAGTGTGATAAGTATCGGTGCCAACGGTGTGGTAAAGAAGGGCATGCAGCTAAAGACTGCCGTGGGGAGCTGCAAACAAACTCCACCAACCAGAACAATACTCAAAAGGGGTGCTATGAGTGTGGCAAGCCGGGGCATTTCAAAAAGGATTGCCCACAACTCAAGAAGGGCGGGGCTAATGATACAAACGGCAACGGTACCAACAACAACAATAATAACAACAACAATGGTGCTAAGGGCAGGGCATTCGTGATTGGATGACGTCAAGCACGGGAGGATCCCAACATTGTTACAGGTACGTTCCTCTTGAATAATCATTCTGCCTCTATGCTATTTGACACTGGTGCAGACCGGAGTTTTGTATCTAGTACATTTTCTAAGTTGCTAAATGTTAGTTCTACTGCCTTAGAAAACCCATACACTGTAGAACTAGCTGATGGCAAGTTAATTGTAGTTGAACAAATCCTTAAAGGATGTATCCTTGATTTGATGGGTCAAACACTGGAAATTGATCTTATGCCTATCACCTTAGGCAGTTTTGATGTAGTCATTGGCATGGACTGGTTGTCGAAACATCAGGCTGAAATAGTATGCCATGAAAAGATTGTTCATATACCTCTTCCACATGGAGAGACACTGTATGTACAAGGCGAGAAGAGCAGTATGCCAATGCGTCTCATATCTTGTATGAAAGCACACAAATGTCTGCGTAAAGGTCATACAGAAGTTATAGCACTCATAACTGAAAAGCCGGTAGCTGAGAAGAAGATTGAAGACATCCTAGTAGTTTGTGAATTTCCTGAAGTATTTCCAAAAGACTTACCGGGATTACCGCCTATCAGACAAGTGGAATTTCGAATCGACCTTACACCAGATGCAGCACCGATAGCTAGGGCGCCTTATCGACTTGCACCGTCAGAAATGCAAAAGTTATCTACACAACTGCAAGAGTTGTTGGATAAGGGATTCATACAACCTAGTTTTTCATCGTGGGGAGCACCAGTCTTATTTGTTAAGAAAAAGGACGGGACTTTCCGTATGAGTATCGATTAACGGGAACCTAACAAGGTTACCATCAAAAACCGGTATCCACTACCTCGAATTGACGATCTGTTCGATCAATTACAAGGTTCGAGTTACTTCTCGAAGATTGATCTCAGATCGGGTTACCACCAACTCAGAGTCCAGGAGGAGGATATTCCTAAGACAGCATTCAGAACGCGTTATGGCCATTACGAATACTTGGTCACGCCATTTGGGTTAACAAATGCTCCAGCAGTATTCATGAACCTCATGAATGGAGTCTGCAAAACTTATCTTGATAAGTTTTTCATATTTTTCATTGATGACATTCTCATCTATTCTCAGATTGAGGAGGAGCATGATGAACATCTTCGATTGCTGTTAGAATTACTGAAACAATAACAATTGTACGCTAAGTTCTCGAAATGTGACTTCTGGATGCGAGAAGTTCAATTCCTGGGTCATATAGTCAATGAAAAGGGCATACATGTTGATCCAGCGAAAATTGAAGCGATTAAGAATTGGGAAGCACCAAAGACCCCTACCGAGGTACGACAATTCCTAGGTTTGGCGGGTTACTACCGACGATTCATTGAGGGTTTCTCAAAAATCGCTCAACCGCTTACTGCCCTTACTCACAAAGGGACGAAGTATAATTGGACGGATAAACAGGAAGCTGCATTCCAGTTATTGAAACAAAAACTCTGCAATGCACCGATTATGTCCTTACCGGAAGGAACGGAAGACTTTGTGGTGTATTGTGACGCTTCTGCCCAGGGTTTGGGGTGTGTGTTGATGCAACGTGATAAAGTGATTGCTTACGCGTCACGACAACTGAGACTACACGAAAAGAATTACACTACTCATGACTTGGAGTTAGGAGCAGTGGTATTTGCTTTGAAAATTTGGAGGCATAATCTATATGGAACCAAGTGTACCATTTACACTGATCATAAGAGTTTACAACATATCTTTGATCAGAAGGAACTCAATATGCGACAACGACGGTGGGTCGAGTTGTTGAACAACTACGAATGCGCAATCAAGTACCATCCGGGAAAAGCTAATGTGGTAGCTGATTCTCTAAGCAGAAAAGACACAACATCAACAAGACGGGTTCGCGCACTTATGATGACGATACATACTGACTTACCTGAAAAGGTACGCATTGCTCAGCTTGAAGCCTTAGAAAAGGATAACTTCGAACAGGAATCCTTACGAGGAATGGAAAAACAATTGGATGTCATGCCTGATGGAACTCTTTGTTTCATTAATCGACTTTGGATACCTTTGCATGGTGGTTTGAGGGAACTCGTGATGGATGCAGTGCATAAGTCTAGATATTCAGTCCATCAGGGGTCAGACAAGATGTATCATGACTTGAAGGCACTTTATTGGTGGCCTCACATGAAAGCCGACATTGCTAAGTACGTTAGCAAATGTTTGACTTGTTCGAAAGTCAAAGTTGAATATCAGAAACCATCTGGTTTGCTACAACAACCAGAAATACCTTTGTGGAAATGGGAACAGATTTCTATGGATTTCATTACTAAGTTACCCCGTCCACCAAGTGGTTGTGATACGATATGGGTAATTGTTGATCGATTAACAAAATCTGCACATTTCTTGGCAATTAAGGAAACACACAAAATGGAGAAACTGACTCGCATTTACATCAAGAAAGTGGTAGCACGACATGGCGTACCAGTTTCCATCATATCGGATCGAGACGCCCGATTCACTTCGAACTTTTGGAAATCACTCCATAAGTCATTGGGAACTCGTTTAGACATGAGTACCGCATACCATCCGCAAACCGACGGTCAGAGTGAACGTACAATTCAAACGCTTGAGGACATGTTACGAGCTTGTGTCATTGATTTTGGTGATAGCTGGGAAAACCACCTACCGTTGGTGGAATTCTCTTACAACAACAGTTATCATACAAGTATTCAGGCAGCACCGTTTGAAGCTTTATACGGTCGTAAATGTCGTTCACCTGTTTGTTGGGCTGAAATTGGTGACAGTCAAATAACAGGACCTGAACTAGTACACGAAACGACTGAGAAGATAGTTCAAATTCGGAACCGTATGGCAGCGGCTCGGGATCGACAAAAGAGTTATGCTGACAAACGTCGCAAGCCGTTGGAATTTCAAGTAGGAGACCGAGTCCTTCTAAAAGTATCACCTTGGAAAGGTGTGATACGATTCGGCAAGCGCGGGAAGCTTAGCCCACGCTACGTAGGACCTTTTGAGATCCTGAAAAGGATTGGTCCGGTAGCATATCAACTCCAATTACTAGATGAACTCAGTGGAGTTCATGATGTCTTTCATGTTTCGAACTTGAAGAAATGTCTTTCTTATGAGACATTGGTAGTACCACTTGAAGAAATACAAGTGGACAAACAATTACGGTTCATTGAAGAACCAGTTGAAATCATGGACCTAGAGGTCAAACAACTCAAACAAAGCAAGATTCCGATAGTTAAAGTCAAGTGGAATTCAAGACGTGGACCTGAATTCACATGGGAAAGAGAAGATCAGATGATGAAGAAGTATCCCCATCTGTTCAAAACGAAAACTGCAAACACTGAGAAAGCACGTTAAATTTTGGGACGAAATTTCCTTCAACAAGGGGATGATGTGACATTTCACATTTCAATACTTCAGATTTCAAACTGTAAGCACAAACATTTTATACAATTGGTTTTGTTACAAACATTTGTGCTACATTACATTTTATGTGCTACATTTCATATGTTACATGATATGGTAATACAGACATGACTAGTTTCGAACATTTGCTATGTGTGAGGTTACATAGTACAAACAATTGCGAACATTCACTATGTGCAAAGCTACATAGCACAATATGATCAAACACGAAGATTCACAATTAGGTGTACTAACTAGTGTGCACACAAACAGTTATATAGAACGATCACACTTAGGTGTGATGTTGCAAACGTTGAACTTTATGTGTGAGTTCACATTAATACACAGAATGATCAAATATCGCACTAACACATACAATTTGAATTCACAAGTAGTGTCCTAACTACTTCTGACATTTAACAATTTTCGAGACGAAAATTCCTTCAACAAGGGGATGATGTGACAATCCGGCATCCCGGATTAACTCCGGTAACCTCAAGACTAATTGAAATAATGCGAAATCGAACAAAAACAAACTACAAGGGTTAAATTCTAATAAAATAAATTATAAACATCAAAATTACAAGAATAAGGTTAGTAATTAGGTTAAAATACAAAGTTTGACTTTACAAGTCAAAAATTCGACCAAATCACTAATTAAATTCGAAATTTACATTTAAATCCGGTAATAATCGAATTAAATTAGTTAAAATCATCACGTTGATGATTATTAACAGTTTGCATACGTTATGGAGCCATTAATTCGTCGAATTAAACCAAAAACGAAACCAAAAAACGTAACCGTCAATGGTAGATGTACAACTTACACAATTCGACTAATTGTACCACAATTAAACTAACAGAACTCATAATCGGCTCCATTAGAACCAATTGCATGCCACAATTCGAAGCAACAAGTCTCTGGAAGAAGAATTTGATCGGGGTGCGGCCGAAGGTCAAGCTTTAGTCGAGCTACATCAATTTGATAGCAAAGCAGGTAGGAATTCATTTCTACACAACCTAAACATGCCAACTAAGTAAATCCCCATAGTAATTCTGAGTTCTATCATCGAATTATATGGGTTCGATTGTTAGGGTTCTTCGAATATAGGGATTTGGGGGTTTTTAACAGAATCAGGTCTAAAATCAAATTAATCTATATTAACAGCTTCGTGATAATGTATGTTATGAAAACGCTATCTTAAATTCGAATGACAATGTCGAATTGTATAAGGTTGAGCTCTAGGGTTTATTTCAAGAACCGGTTTGGGGGTTTTAATCGAAATGAGTTTAGAAGCCAAATTAAAGAAAACAGTGAGTTTCGGAATTATGTGTGTATTGAAAACCATAAGTTAATTTCATCAAACAATATCGGATTTTATGATCTTTAATTGTAGGGTTCTTGACAAGAGTGCATTTGGGGGTTTTTGTATGAAAACAAGTTTTAAAATCAAATTGATTGATACCCTTAGCTTCAGAGGATCCCGATTTAAGATAAATCTATATTAATTTCATGAAACAACAATGAATTGAATGAATTTTGGATTCTAGGGCTTATATGATAATCGGGTTGAGGATTTTAAACAAACAAGGTTCAAAAATCTGATTTTGTGACACAGATAGGTTCGTCTTGATTCAAGAATGAAAAACCCTATGGAGTTGAGCACTCACAGGCTCCAAGTTGGTTCGATTGAGTCGAGGTTCAAGCCGTTCGAACCCGACTCTGTTCGGGACTGAATTGGGGCTCTTAGCTGAGTTGTTGGCTGAATTAAAACCACTCCTGGTTCGCATGAACCTCTGGAACAAAAGCCCCAAGATATCGAGCTCGATCTCAGCCAAATTGAGGTCCAATTGAATCCATATGGGTTAAGTTAAAAAGAACAAAAGGGAATCAGTTGATGCATGCTTAAAGGAATTAAAAATCAGATTCTAATACAAAAGCTTAGCTGGTTGGTGTGTTTTTGGTCCATGAGGCCAAGGGTTCAAACCCTGCCTCTTATAGTTTTTGAGATTTAAACCAAATCTTGGTTTTTAAATCATAACTTGTTCATTTTAAATCCGTTTTAACCCGCTCAAAATGCGTTGGAACCGAAATGGAATTCCGAACGTCATGAAACGATAAAATCTATATTTTGACAATGAAAACATAATCGTGTATAATTACGCTTATTTAAATAAAATCGTATACGATTATATGATTTAATTAAACGATTTTAAAGTCGCGCATGCTTATATATGCACATTTCCAACAATCTAACATACGTGTGTTGACACGTATGTGATTCAAACACAAAACGACATCCCGAATAACACAACGTTATTGTTAAAACACAGATTCTTCGTAGAGGTAACGCGAGTTCACGTGTGTTTGATCATTCTACTGCATTCAAAGGTGCGTACACGGCCCCTTTTTTACATTTTACTGTTTTGGGGGAGAAAACATGTGCAAACAAACATTTTAGATACATATCACTTGCATGAGTTAGCTATTTACGATAAGTGCGAACATAGCATTACAAGTCCTTACATATCGAACCGTTTAGTTTGCCGTAGTGCAAAGCGTGGTAGTTGAAGATAGATATATTGGGTTTGACAAACCTCACTTGGTAGATTGTAGGTCTACGCAAGTGGTTGACTAGCCAATTCAAACATTACTATTGTTTGTGCTAGACAATAGTGGAAAGGCAACCAATATTCTAACAGTCAGCTTCGGTGTCGACCGCTTATGTAAATAGTACAAATGACTAGCTATCATGACTATGCATGTGTGATTATGTTATCTGCAAACATTTCGTTTCAAACAGTTGTTTTAAACATTTGTGACTATTCAAACCTGTGTGCACCAACCTTTGTGTTGACTTGATTTACATGTTTTCTCAGGGCACTAAAAGCACAAGTAAGGACAAGCATGGACTAGGATGTGGAGTCGCATGCATACATTTTAAATTCATGTGTTTTGAATTTGACTATTTATGACTTTGAACTTGTAATTTACGTTTTACAAACCGTTACATTTTGCTATTTGTTTTAAAACGCTTCCGCAAACTTTCAAACTTTGATATTACAGTTTAGAACAAATTTATGTTTGAAAATCATATAGAGGTCTTTCGCTGTGTTTAATGACTGAGATCCTGGTTTGTCACGCCCTAAACGGTATGATTCCGTTAGTTAAAATTTGGGGGTGTGACACTAGGAATGAAATGTAATGAGATGATGCGATGATGTAGGTTCTCTAGTCCTAGCCAAGGCAATACGGTTTAGGAAGCTAAGACCCACTCTCCTTTTAGGTGAGTTCTAGATGCCCTCTTTTCTACATGTTCTATGTAAATATGTTTTGGGCTGACATACATGTTGCTATATTGTTATATGATGCCATGAGATGTATGGTAAGGTACTATGATGATGTGTATAAATGATTAATGCATGATGATGTGTTATATTAACGAATGCATGAAAATATGTGATGATGAACGTAAGATGATGTGCTATGATAATGATTACTATGATGATAGTTAAATGATGATGAAGTTCTAAGTTGTTAGGATAATGTTATGATGATAAGATTGTAGCATGACATGTTGTGATAACGATATGTTATAATGTTATGATGTTAAGATGCTAGCATGACATGTGGTGATAATGGTATGTTATGATGTTATGATGATAAGATGCTAGCATGACATGTTTATGATGATGGTATGTTATGATTTCATGATGATAAGATGCTAGCATGACATGTTTGTGATGGTGGTATGTGTCACACCCCCATCGTTGGCGGAAACGCAGGAATGCGACCTATCGTGCGTCGTAGCACATTAGTTTAAGAAAAAATTTAATAATATCTCATTAAATGTACCGCAACATACGTTCTACAAAATTTGCCTATATACGCGGGTTATAAAGGATTCTAAGTGTTTATTATTTCGCAATCCAAAATCACACAACCAAACAAACTATCAAACCAAATAAAGAAAAATCCCAAGATCCCAAAATCCCATGACAAACAAATGTGGGTAGAAATACAACCTGATAAACCAAAATAATAACTAAAATCACTTATTGCATGAAATGAACTTCAAAACTTGTCTTGTGATAATGCACCTTCACTAATTGTCATTACCTGAAAAACACACTTAATAGTCAACTTGAAAGTTGGTGAGTTCACAGGCTTTGACTCAACAAAATATAAAATAAGTGTGCGCATGTTGTTATTCCAAGTATACCATATAACAATTGAAATGAAAGTAAATACAATGAGCTCACAATCAAGCCTCTGACCTGTCTACCCAGCAACAAATGCACACGGCACTTGTCAAAATGACAATAAATAAACCAAGTTGTGCGGAGTATATTCACCTACTTGCCTACAAGAAAATGTTGGTTCGCGGGACCTGTCACACCCCGACCGACGGCGGAATACGTCGGGGCACAATTGTGATTGTTCATAACTCATGGTGCTACTTGTAAGTTTCATATTTTTTTCATTCTCATTTAAAACTAAAGCATACATTACACAATAATTCAAATAAAAACATCCAAACATTACAACATGAATTCGAATACAATGAATTTGATTAATGTTTAAACTAGGTCTCAAGTTCCTATATGATCTTCATCTAAAGCTCTAACCTGTTATACATGTAAAATAAAGTTTTGATCAACTATTTGCATAGTTGGTGAGAATCTTATACAGTTGATATATAGATATATAAAATAAGATGCAAGAATAGTCTAATAAGAATCGATCTAAATATATATGTACTCTACAATGTTTGATGATATGATTTTGGCAATTTCATCTTTCTAACATAATGACACAAAGTCACTAAAGAAAGGCTGCTAGTAATACTAATGTTTTTGGCAATTTCACCTTCAATATAAACAATGACAAAAGTCATGTTAATCAAAGGCTACTAGTACTAATGTATTGTATATGATATCCCAATAGTAATAACACATAGATGTACAAACAAGTAGACAACACATAACATTCAGATCTAATTCTAACTTAAACTATAGAATTGCATCATTGTATTTGTTTATAACTCAAGAATAACATGTTTGATAAGACATGTGTAACATCTCAAAAATTACAAAAACGTAAAAAAGGAGTATAAGAAAACTCACATGCGTTAGCTTTAGAATTATGCTTAGGAGAGAACCACTCCTCAAATCAACCTAAGTTTATATCAAAAATATAACTTAGATCTATGTAGATATTTGTTTTGTTTGTTCATGTAATTTTCCCTTTTGATTTGTGTTTAGAGATAATCAGATGAAATTGTTCATACAATTTTTGTGAAAAAATATTCAAATAAAAAGAATAATATTTTTCATACTTGTTAATATTTATTTTTCTAAAAATAATAATTTAGAAATGTTTATATCTTGTTAATATGAATTTTAAAAATAAAAATGATTTATAAATAGTTATATGTTTAAATGATTTAAAGAATTGGCATCTTATAATTATATATGTATGTTTATTAATAAAATTTTGAATCTTGTCGTTATAATATCGTAAAATTAATCTCATAATATAAAAATAATATAATTTGAAAATTTCTGAATAATATAATATTAAAAAAATTATTTAAAAATTTCAGAATATTAATATAATTTGAAAAATAATTTCTGGAATTATTCCAGATTTTTTAGAAATGTTTTAGTATTTTTTTATATATTTAAAACCATACTAATTAAATAACAAAATAATATAATTTAATTCTTTAAAATTCCCAAATTTTTGCAGAATGTTAAAAACATTATTTTAGAATTTCTAATATTTTTTTAGAATTTTTAGAGTTTGTTTGAAGGGTAAAATAAAAATAAAAGAATTAAAAGGGGAAAATCCAAAAGTTGGTTGGGACCGGACTCAAACCCCAACCCATACCTCATCACCAATACATTTTACTACTAGGCTAGAAAGGTTTTTTTTTTTACTTGAAACCCGTTTTGATTAAACTTAACAACAAACCTGGTTTCTTGTTCAATTCATATGAACCCTAGAAAATCAAATCGATCGATCCGTTGATTGTGAGTTGTTGAAAAGATAGGGCTAATGATCCTTGCATAAAACCGAGTGGATGCATGTTAAAACTTACGGGTTTTGGCATCGAATTGATGGAGTTTGATGCTCACGTTTGTTCCGAGTGTTCTTGAATACTCGTGATTAAGATCCGAATGTTGAGAGAAGCTGAGAGTGCGATCTCCATGTCGTTTGTTTCAGAATTATGTCGTGAACGTTTTTAAATGTTTAATATGGTTCAATTTCCTTGTTTTAACCGATTTTTACTTCAGTTTCAAGTCTGATTGTTCGGTTATGGTACCAAATGTTTAAAGCCATTCAAGATTTAAATTAATGATGCGTTTTGGTTTGATTATCGATTAGTAACGTGCGTATGTTACAGATTTGAGTTAATACTTGCGTTTTGCAAGATTTTGAATGGAATTCGTGGGTAATCATTGTTCAAACGTGATGCCTGTGAAGAAGAAAATGAGGAATTCGAATAACGCAAAAATGGTCCTCCTATTTTGTTTCTTTTACTATTTTGTTTTTAACTTTGTTAAACTAATTTCAAACTTTTAAAACTTAAAACTTCGATCCCTCTTATTTCCATACTTTGTTATTTTATGTTAGGTTTATATAATTTTTTTTTTTAAAAAAAAAATTCTATAAGTTATTTATAAACTAAATGTTTATAATCTTTTTAACGGATTTTTATACTTTATAATTTTAATTATATGTTTACTATAATCAAACTTATATTATATACTAGGTTAGTACCCCGTGTATTACACGGGTTGAATAAAAAAAGTATGATAAATAATTATCAATTAAAATTTAAATGCTATAAGATGATATTTAAAATGACATGTGATTAATTTTGTATATTTAATACTTAAAGTAATAAAATAATTATATTTTTTATTTAAATACTAAGTTTTTTAAAGAGTCTTTTCTTTAAACATGTCATTTTGAAAAACTGTTTTTGAAATTTTATATTTTATAATAATTTGATTTTTTTTAAAAATGTTTTTAATATTAATATATTTTTAATATATGTAAAAAAACCTTTTTTAATTTTAAAATATATAAAAGTATATTTAATATTATGAATTATAGTTTAATATAAGATGTATTTAATATGAGAGAAACGGAAAAATAAAGTTGATGTGCTTTAAGAAGGTGACATGCGTCCATAAAAACTTTTATTTAATACAATAGATATATTTGTTAAATCGTTTATTTTTTCTCCTATTATATTGATTAAATAAATATAATTTTTGAGTTTCTAATTTTATATTTTATTATTATTTTACTTTCGTTTAATTTTCTTACAATTGATACTTTTATATTTTAACTTTACTTTTCATTTATTTATAGGTAGACAATTTTATTATTTTAAACATAATTTTCATTTTCCGTTATTTAATAAGATGAAAACATTAATTGACGAGAGAGAGGCGGGAAATTTAGAAATTGACTTAACCAGAGATTGACATGTGGCATAAGAAAACTTTTATTTATTATAATAGATAGATATAGTTATATAACCTTTGTTAAATTACATTTAGAATAAATAACTTATTTATTCATAATTGTGAAATCAATTTATATTGAAAAAAAAACTATTAAATAATTCTTTAGTAAATTAACAATCAACTTTGTTAAAACCAACTTTGAACATAAATTTGTTATTATACAATTATATAAGTACATGTACATGTATATTTATATAACCAAGTCCTGTGTAAAACATAATTCATAATGTTTTGTTTTATATAACTTGTGTATCCTTGTTATAACCTTTAAATGTTTTATCCTCTATATAATTAAATTTTATCAACACTTATTTGGTTAGTGTTCAGTACCTATGGATATAAATACATTAAGTATATGTTTATGAACTTAAACTTTAAAATAGTTCAATAACTTTTGTTTTAATTTTTTTTTGACATGATTTCATTGTATAAAAACCCTAAAGGTTACACGACCAAACCATAGGTGAGGGCTGTCAGCCCCGAATAGATCTATCCAATACCTGTCCACCGGCTCGCCTTGCGAGTTAAATGATTGTGATAGTTTGGGACTTACGATAATGTGTTGTATAAAGTTATCTATTTTCTACTCAAGCATATACAATTCACAACAAATTCACATGAATATAAAGGCATAAAGTAGTTGTCTCAAAAAGTTGTGTAAGTAATTGTGTGTTTTCCACCCCGAAGTATAGAATATAAAATATGTAAAGGGGCTATGAACTCACCTTTTAGAGAATGAGTACTTGGGATGTATCTCTTTATAACTTGGTTCACCTTTAACCTAAGGTGATAAAATTAGTGTCACATTCGTGTCTACCATAATAATCAATCGCAAGACTTTCAACCAATTGACCTTGATAAGTATTCATAATGTATAACAAGTTTTGGTCACACACATTTGATGATACTTTTACTACATTGTGTAAGTATGTTTTGTGCTATATTATACCCTTTAATCATTTTGGTGTCAAAAAGTTGAATTTGTCAAGTTTATAGATTGTTTTATTTTTAGGCTTTTTTTTTAAAAAAATACTTTTTAATATTTTTAATTTTATTTTTTGGTCAACACAAATTTATATGTTATAGTTTTATTTTTTAACTTATTATATATATTTTTGTAACATTTTATTAATCTTAAACAATCCCTTGAATAATTTTTTTAGTAAACTAGTATACACAGCAACCAAATCAGATTTGTACACTGATTTTGTATCCACTGGTTGAAGGTCGAAAACAAATTGGATTTTCACCAAACCAATGGGATTAGAAATCTGGCACAATAAATAAACTTTTGGTTCAAGAATTACTCAATTTGGATCAAAATCGAGTGAGTTATGGTCTTCCCAAGTTGACCCAATTGTTTTGATTGTCCAACAGAGATCCGAGTTCTCAACTTGGGATGAACATTTGAAGGATCACAACTTATCAAAAAACTGCAAGACCACTTGGATTGGAAATCAGACTCTACGAACATCATTTTAGACTCAAGAATCGATTGATTTGGTTAAAATATGACCAAGTTATGGTCGTTCAAACTTGGATCAAATATTATGTCAAAATTCCAGAACGGGTTTGAAGTTGCAAATGACCATAGTTGATTATGAAATCATGTGCTTATGTGTAAGATCACCATTTAGTATGATTATATAGATATTATTTGATGTTTTTAATTTGAATAACATGAGGTTATACATGATTAACTATCATATCAACAAATTGAAAGATTTGTGGTTCAAAATGACGATTTTCGTCATATTTTTCATGATTTGTATGTATGATGTGAATGAGTTTACATAGACCCATAGATGATGGTCATAAACACACACATATGATTATACGAATATGTGTGTTTGTGGGTCATGAACATGGATTCAAGATGAAAATAATGTGACTAAACATGAAATTTTACAAAGGCTTACCAAGACTTGCAAGGATGAACTCAAAGCTTCAAGATCTTGTTCTTCTTAGATTAATTTCAATGGAATGAAGAGGGAGACGGCTGTTGTTGTATGTCAAAAATGAAGGGAGAAAAGAATGTTTGTTGGGTATTTATTGTAAAGAGAATGGTGAGGTGAAGAGTTGCTATGAATGGAGTTTAAATGATAGTTAAAAGTTAGTTATTAGAACTAATATATTGATTAAAACTCTTGAATGTCCCATGTGATAGACTTTTAGAGCTTCTAGAATGGTCTTTGATTTATTTTATTTATTTATTTATCTATTTTCTTTTTTTTACACCTCATATAACACATTGCATGTCACAATTGGGCATGTAGCATAGCACCCAACATTGTCACAAATTAGTTTGTGTAAAATGATTGTTTTTATAACTTTTTTGCATGGTTTTTCTTAAGTAATTATTTGTGATAATTTTTTTAAATATATCATTAGTTATTTTTTAATGTTTATAAGTATACTTAAGTTTTTGTATCATCATTGAGTGTCGGTAAGACTGAATTCTGCAACTAACGTTGTAAAATCTGAGTTTACCGTCATTTCATTGTCTACCGACCAAACACTATCAAATACAAATTTTAACATGTCTACTACATGTTTATAGTGTTTATTCTTAGTTGAAGTCAATTTGACATGTCTTGGTCAAAATCAAAGTCAATAATCAAAGTCAATGGTCAAAGTCAAACATGAATTTGCGACGAATGTCACAGTATGTTATGATGTTATGATGATAAGATGCTAGCATAACATGTTATGATATACGAGGTTGCTCCCGTACTCGTTACGGGGTAAGCATGATGTTGATCTCGTACTCGTTACGGGGTAAGTATGATGTTGCTCCCTTATCCGTATGGGGTAACTATGATGATGCTCCCATATTCAGGTTGAAGGATAGGTACGAGTACAGGATGGAGTCGTGGCACGAAGTTAAGAGATCCATTGGTTATGGAATACTGATTTGTTTAAATACAGACAATTACGTTTATTATGTTTTGACAAACTATGTTTAAATTTCCGCTGCTTATTTATGAAAGTTTTTGGTGTAAGAACTATGTGATGATGATGTAAACTCAACTCTAGAAGGTACCCGGGATCGGGGCCTCTCAAGTTGGTATCAGAACCATATTTGGGAGATCGTGGCATCCCAAATGCCTAAGATTTAAATTGAGAATGTGATTAAACGATGCGAATTGCCAATCACGGATGAATGGGTGTCACGAGCTAAATGTTAAGTATAAACTAAGGAGTGATGTAATAGCATTAGATAGAGGCTAGAAAACCACAAATTTTAAGAATTATATAATTTATCTATAATCTTTAATATTTATAAAAATTAATATATTTTGAAAATGCTTTATTTTATAAGACTTATTTTGTAAACTTTTTTTTAAAAAAACTTAATATTATATGTGTGTGTACGCATTATTTATTTATATTATTATTAACACCATGTAATGTATTAAATTGATGTTCCTAAAAGTGGTCTAAGAAAACAACTACAAATACTAACCTAGACTTAACTTAATCACAACGAGTTAGAACCAGAAATCCTAAACTAAACCACTACGACATGCAAGTGTACCTATCAATTGTAGAATAGCTTATGAAAGTCCGGATATCGAACCCACGAGACACTGACTTAACGAAACAAGATTAGAAAATGATTTAAAATAAAGATGGGGGATTTTGTGAATAAAAATGACAATTACCAAATTAATTAAACTAATTATCCTAATTAAATTAGAAAAATCAAATTCAACTAATATTAAACCCTAAAATCAGATTAACAAATTTAATTAAAAGAAATGATTTACAATTTTAGAAAAACTTAAACAAATGAGAAAAACTCTACTTAGGTAGAATTCATGTTTGTGATTATTGACACTATTGACTTTGTTTGACACAATGGAACTAGGATCTTAAACAGCAAAATATAGGTAACCTAATGGATTCTGGATCAATTACCAGATGTAACCAACTAAGAAAACCTAATCTTGCAATAAACACACTAGTTAGTTGAATCACCTCCCGGATTTTTCCAATAATACTTATGTACTCAAATGAACAAGTCACATTCCTGATTTTCTCATTCCAATACACCAAAGATGCAAGAAGTAATCTTAAAATCTAATTTGACAAGAAATGACAATAACACTAAGTTTTTCAAATAACCATCCCTCCCGGGTAATTACTATGAAAATCCTAATGCTAAAGATCGCCCGACAAGTCTATCACCTTCCGGAGTTCTAAACTTAGATACACATAGAACCCTAAGAACATCAATCACATCTTTTCCTATGGCTAGTGATATCAAACAAGCCACAAACTAGTCATAACACCAAGTCGATGACCTAATACGTGTCTAACACTGAAAGACATTCAATAAACACGTATGGAACATGATATAAACTGATATAATCAAGATTAGATATGCAAAACTCATCAAAATGACATACTAAGATCTGTTACAAAAGTATTTTTCATCACAAATCAAAACAATGGTCAATAGTTATCAATAATCATCAAACATTCATTCTAACCTAACTAGAATCAAAGAACTAGCCAATATACATCATCATCAGTCAATAACAATCAGAAACAATAGAATGAAATGTTATAAACTACTGAAAATTAAGAACAAGTAAGAACAAGAAGTGACCAAGATGAATTCACAAGAAAACCAAGCCTTCTAGCCCTCCAATGCTTCCCAAAGCTCCTGGAATGCTCTCCTGCTTCAAAAATGGTCGAGAATGATTATTCAAACGGCTGGGGAGCGTCTCCTCTTATTCTCGCATTCAACTTGACTTTTTTCAAAATTAAAACTCCTTCGCATACCGCTAAGAACAATTCAAAACAAGATCGCGTATCGCGATGGACAAAACAAGCGGGGAAGTCCCGAAATCCTTCGCGTATCGCGAAGGTAATTTTCTCCCTCTTCGCGTACCGCGACAACAGCAAAAAAATTAAAATTTGTCTTTTTCTCTGGATTTCAACCGGGGCTCGATTCTTTCGGGTTTCGAACTCGATTTCCGCTCATTTCACTCGACAAACCTGCGTAAGCCACAAAATGTAAAAAGAATCTAAAAATAACACTAAACGACGTATTTACAACTTAAAATCGACTCAAAATTACTTAAAAACCGGATGTGTTTTACAACCCATCATAAATCTATACATCTATACTAAAAAAAAACTTTTGAATTTCTCATTCATATCAAAGAAATTACATAATTAATCGAAATGTTACAGACAATCTTTTAATTAAGTTATAAACACTATCAAACTAATTTGAAAAAAACAATCATAAGAAGAAGATATGAGGTTATAAAGGTGCAAAAAAATCATAGTGCCATGAACAGTGATCTCAACAGTGCCGAAACCGTCACCGGAACAGTAAACAGGTACGAACCACACATAGTTCATATTATTTCATATTCGTGTCAATAGTCAAAGTTATTTCGTGTTATCAAACGACAAGTTCATAAACATTTAACAGAAACAAAGTTCAGAACAATGGTTCTTGAGTCAGGTAATTATCTGGGAACACAGAACCATCATGTGATTATGTGATAGGATTTTATTATGTATAAACGTATGTGAGGTTGTACAGAGCAAAATACAAGGATGTTGTTATGTGGATGCTAAATTGATGGGTTATTCGTATAGGTGACGATCTGTACGAATAAATCTGACAGTTTAACGTTCTGAATGATATCCGATAATTAGAAAACAAGATTGAAAAGTATAGTTATCGTCGTGTTCGTACGAGTGACGATTCAAACGAATACGCGCGACAACCTACGTATCGATTTAAACAGTAAATTAAGATTTTAAAATTTAAAATAAATAAAAGATATTAGTTAATTTACTAGGAATAACCACTTAGATTTAATTCATAAATTCTATTTTTATAAATCGTGTCGTTTCATCGCGAAAACCTCGCGAACTGGCATTTTACGCGAAACCGAACGAAACCGAACTACCGGGTATTCCTAAATCATTAAATGAGACATTAATCCCTCACCCACCACCACCACCAACCCTCCTCATCATCTTCATTTTTTTTCTTCTTTCTCTCTCTAAAACCATTTTCTCTACCCTCTCTCTACAACATCTCATCCAAATCTCCACCATTTCAAACATAGTTGTGTCAAAACGACCATCAAGCGACGTAGATCAAGGAAGTACAGGTTATTCGAGCTTCCTACCATAAAAATTTGAGGTAAATCTTAATTTTATTTTCAGTTTTAGGGTGCCTCACGAGCCTTGGGGGTTATGACTATAAGAACCGGTTTTAAACACTTAATAATCTAAGACTTATGCATGGTTAGCAATTAGGAAGGACTAGGAACTGAATTTTTACAGGTTTGATCGTGAGGAACATGAAGATGAATGCAGGTTCGAGGCAATCATAATCGGCCGAACCCTATATTCTTGGCCGAACCTCGGTTGAGTGGGAAGATAAGGGAACGAACCTAGCATCTCTCTTTAGACGAACCTGTACCCTGACTCACGAACCCTGAACACACCTGCAACGAACCCTGAACACACCTGCAACGAACCTGTGGACTAAACCTGCACCGAACCTGCTACATAGTCACGAACCTAGGATATTTTGATGAGGTAGCCGAACCATTTATACCGAACCCCCTAGGTGCATGACCGAACCCTGCTGGCTGGAACGAACCTGTTTAATGCCACGAGCCTTTGTAGGTCACGAACATATGTCTTACCCGAACCTTGGAGGCCGAACCTACATGCATAAAGTCACGAGCCTTGGGCTGCAAACCCTTGCCGAACCCTACAGGTTTGCCTAGCTATTTCATTCCCGAACCTTTGGCCGAAGCCCAAAAGGTTCGCTGGCCACATGACAGCTATAAGGTTCGCTGGTCCCATGTACAAAAACTCTAGTCATTGACAACAATATAGTGAACTTAAGGTGATGGATGTATGGGAATACATATATGTGTACGTGCATGGGAATATTAGTATGAGGACCCGAGAAGTTCACTAATATTATTCTAAGAATAACAAGGAAATTTAGATAATTATGGGTAGTTAGATTATGACAACAATGGTTTTCCCTATAGCACACAAACAACATGATATAAGCTCATGAGGATCAAGACAACAGCATGAAGAATGAAGGGTCGAGTTAATCATTACTATTAACCTAGTAAAGGTGCTAACATGCACAACTAACTTAAATAAGTATTGGGCTAGGTAGAATTATCTATGGAACTTGATTTGGTGATCAAATAGAAGTTAAAGACATCAATGGGCCCAATGGGCTTGACTAGGGCTCATCACGTGTTAAATGTTATGAAATTCAAGTAATGAAAATTTTAATAAAAGAAAAGGTTTTATGAACTTGTTAAAAGATTTTCTAAAATAATGCTTTAAAATAAAAATGAAATTTATTAAATATATTAATCAAGATTTGGTGATTATTCATGAGATTGGGTTTACAAATGGGTATCTAAGCTAGATTAACTAGATTAGATTATAGAAGTACTTAGTAACTTAGGACACTTAGTTACACACACCGAGACCAAGCCTTAGATACGACGACTTATACGTGTACTTATAGTATTCAAATTCTTTTAAAACAACTCAGGAACCGAAGAAACCTAAGCCATAAGAACGAGCGCAAATTTTGTAATATATCAGTTGCATAGCAACACAAGTGAGTTCATTGCCCTTTTCTAACGTTTTGTTTTAAAACGCGGGGCTGAGAAGCATGCGTGAACTGTTCATTTAAATTGTTTACTTAAATGCTTTTATTAAACATATGATTTATATGTAAATTGTTAACCTAGAATCACTTCTAGGTGAATTTTATGCAGGTTTTTACTAAATTCATCTACTTATAATTTAACTGGATGATTGGGTTAAACTAAACATTTCAACAAATCAAACAAAACATTTTGACGAATCAAGTGGGTGATTTCAACGAATCAAACAAAACATTTTGACGAATCAAGTGGGGAATTTCAACGAATCAAACAAGACATTTTGACAATCAAGTGTGTGAGTTCAACGAAGCAAACGAAACTATTTTGACAAAACAAGTGGGAAATTTCAAAGAATCAAACAAAACTATCTTTGCAAAGTTAACATTCGATGTTCAACAAATCAAGTGTTTGATGAACAACGAACCAAGAGTACATTTGATCAACGAATCTAGTATTCCATGATCAACGAATCAAGTACATCTTGTAACAGAATCAGACGAATCAATAAATCATTTTCAAGGGAAAGTCTGGGAAATATCAAAGAGAACATATGCCAACGAAACAAAACGAATCAAGAACGAAACAAAAACCCTACATTTCAAGAAGTCCTAGCTAGACCGTTTGATTTGTAGGTCATATGTGTGATGATATTTACAGAATTCCCTAACTACTAAGTACCTAGATTGACAGACTAGTCTACTCGAGTTGACCAAGGCCCAATCATTAGGACTTAGATTTTATTAAAATGTTTATTTATTTATTTAATTAAGCATTTATAACTGTTTCTACAATTGCTGTGGTTGATCATATTGTGTGATGAACTTGTGAAATCAACATGGATTTCAAATGATTGTAATTACATGTTCAAAGAACAGGAGAATCTTTTTGTTGGGTTAATGAGAAGGGTAAAAATGCTTAACTATCATTAACAACAGTGTCATATACAGATTAGTATGTGGTGGGACGGTGGTTGGGCGGGCGGTAAGTTCGACTCTGCATATGCCCTATATATAAGCATACCGATCCGGATATTACATGTGGAGTTAATGAGGTTAAGGTCTTTACCGAAAGAGGTTTACAAATCATTTTCAAACTTTAAACTATATGAACTCACCAACCATGTGTTGATTTTATTTTTGCATGATTTCTTAGGTGACGAACAGGTCAACTAGGAAGCTTATGCTTTTGGACTAGGACTTCAGATAGAAGGCTTAGTATTTTTGGAAACATCATCATACCATTATTTTCTATATCTTGTGTAGTTACAAGATAGTTATTTTATGATGTTTAAGATAGATTTACATTGTTAAATTATGAACGATTCGGATGTAATTTAACTTTGTAATTCTATTCTATTTAGCATTTCTCATTTATATCATGTGCAATGTAAACAATCTGATCATTTCGATTATCACTCATGATATCGCGCCCCGAGAATCTTCCGCCCGACGGGGACTCCGATCCAACCCCGCCGGCTCGGGGTGTGTCTGAAATGTGGCTGGAGCATTACATAACCCAAACGGCATACGGCGATACGCAAAGGTACCGTATGGGCATGTAAACGTGGTTTTCTCCTGATCCTCTGGTGCTATAGGGATCTGGAAATAACCTGAGAAACCATCAAGAAAACAGTAAAACTGTTGTCCTGACAACCGCTCCAACATCTGATCAATGAAAGGCAGTGGGAAATGATCTTTCCTGGTGGCATCATTCAGTCTTCTGTAATCGATGCATACGCTCCAACCAGTGACTGTCCTAGACGGAATCAACTCCTTCTTCTCATTCACAATGACAGTCATGCCTCCCTTCTTGGGAACAACCTGTACCGGACTGACCCAAGCTGAATCTGAAATGGGATAGATCAATCCGGCATCTAAAAGCTTAAGAACTTCCTTCTTCACAACTTCAGACATGTTAGGATTAAGCCGTCGCTGTGGTTGGACCACCGGCTTGTAATCCTCCTCCATCAAAATGCGATGCGTACAAAACGAAGGGTGTATGCCCTTTATGTCCATCAACTTCCACGCAATCGCCTGCTTATTCGCCTTAAGCACATCGATCAATGTTGACTTCTCCTTCTCCGTCAATGAAGATGAAATAATGACGGGCAAATCAGAATCACCATCCAGAAATGCATACTCCAAGTGAGATGGAAACTCCTTAAGCTCTAGGGATGGTGGTGCCTCAACAGACGGTTTCTCAACCGGATCTGTACTCTCAAAAACCTCAAAAGCAGTCCGGTACTCAGGAGGCTTACTAGCCAGACTGCTCGGAATGTGCTCATAAGAAGCATCAATCTCAACAGCCTGGTTCTCCTCACCCAGGTCTTGATCTTTCAATAAATCAGATCCAGAAATGTAATCTAGACACCGATCTATGTAAGGAATGAAAGAATCAAGAAAATAAACAGAATCATCCTGGCCATTCGAATGCTTCATCGGCTTCCTCACGTCGAATGTAACATTCTCCTCACCCACATGCAATGTAATCTTACCTTCAAACACATCTATCATTGCCTTAGCAGTGCGTAGGAAAGGACGTCCCATAATGAGCGGGACTCTGTCATCGGCCTCCATGTCTAGAATGACAAAATCCGTGGGGAATACAAACTTATCAACCTTCACAAAACATTCTCCACAATTCCCCGTGGATACTTGACCGATCGATCGGCCAAAGTGATGCTCATGCGCGTCGGCGATGGGTCTCCAAGATCTAGCTTCTGATAAGTCGAATATGGCATCAAATTAATGCTAGCACCCAAGTCAGCCAACGCGTGGTTCACAGAAGAACTGCCAAATAAACAAGGGATAGAGAAAACCCCTGGATCGTCAAGCTTCTCAGGCAGTTTGTTCTGGACCAACGCAGAACATCGAGCTCCTAATGTGACTGTAGAAAGTGACTCCAGCTTCTTATTGTTAGACAGAAGATCTTTCAAGAATTTAGCATATTTGGGCATATGCTGGAGTGCTTCTACAAAAGGGAGGTTGATCTTAAGCTGCTTAAACATCTCTAAGAAATGTCCATACTCCTGTGCATACTTTTTCTGTAATGCACGTGCTGGATATGGAAGCCTGCTTATGTCAACCTCGGGAGTCCTCTTCTCTTCCATCTTCTTCTTCTCTGCCTCAACTCCCTTCTTCTCAACTGAAGACTCTCCTACTGGTGCAGTACTTGTTGGGCCTAGCCTCTGGTGCACCTTATCAGGAGTCTCCATCTCTATCTCCTCGTCAACCGGTTCCTCTACATCAACATCTGGTGACTTCTCCACCTCCTTCTCACCTCCACGACCACTCCTAGTCGTCCCAGCTTTCACTTGACCTTTCGGGTTTGCCTCAGTATTCCCCGAGAAGGATCCACCCTGCCTCTCATCCAACCTCTTCGCAATGTCACCTACCGATCGTTGTAGGTCCAGAAATGCTGACTGTTGATTCCTCATCAATGTATCATGCTCCTAAAGCTTCACCTGTGTTTGTTGATCCTTTGCAATCAACTGCTGTAGCATCTGCATCTGCTGCTTGAGCATGTCCTTCACTTCTGGGTCACCACTGCTGCTCGGACCCGCTCCTGAATTCTCATTCACTGCCTGATTCTGACGTGGTTGATAGGAGTTGTTACCACGCCAGTTATTGTTTGAGTTTCGCCAATTTGAGTTAGGATTCCAATTAGGATTGGGATTGTAATTGAAGTTGGAAGTGAAAGGCTTGTTCCAACCAGAATTAATGGAATCTAACTGCTCCTGATCAGTAATAGGGCACTCGGCAGTCTCATGTCCTCCTCGACATATCTCACACTTCTTCAGCTGTGTCTTCAGTTCCTTCATGTCTCTTGCTAGAACTCAATGGTAGTAGCAAGGCTAGTGTCAGGAGTGACCTGATAAACACCTCGAGCAACGGATGAGGTGTTGGTAGCCTTAGTGGTGGAGGATCTAGCGGATGGCTTCTGCTGCTGCTCGGCTCTAGCAAAACTCTCAAACATAGACCCATAGATGATGATCATAAACACACACATATGATTATACGAATATGTGTGTATGGGTCATGAACATGGATTCAAGATGAAAATAATGTAACTAAACATGAAATTTCACAAAGGCTTACCAAGACTTGCAAGGATGAACTCAAAGCTTCAAGATCTTGTTCTTCTTAGATTAATTTCAATGGAATGAAGAGGGAGACGTCTGTTGTTGTATGTCAAAAATGAAGGGAGAAAAGAATGTTTGTTGGGTATTTATTGTAAAGAGAATGGTGAGGTGAAGAGTTGCTATGAATGGAGTTTAAATGATAGTTAAAAGTTAGTTATTAGAATTAATATATTGATTAAAACTCTTGAATGTCCCATGTGATAGACTTTTAGAGCTTCTAGAATGGTCTTTGATTTATTTTATTTATTTATTTATCTATTTTCTTTTTTTTTACACCTCATATAACACATTGCATGTCACAATTGGGCATGTAGCATAGCACCCAACATTGTCACAAATTAGTTTGTGTAAAATGGTTGTTTTTATAACATTTTTGCATAGTTTTTCTTAAGTAATTATTTGTGATAATTTTTTTAAATATATCATTAGTTATTGTTTAATGTTTATAAGTATACTTAAGTTTTTGTATCATCATTGAGTGTCGGTAAGACTGAATTCTGCAACTAACGTTGTAAAATCTGAGTTTACCGTCATTTCATTGTCTACCGACCAAACATTATCAAATACAAATTTTAACATGTCTACTACATGTTTATAGTGTTTATTCTTAGTTGAAATCAATTTGACATGTTTGGTCAAAATCAAATTCAATAATCAAAGTCAACGGTCAAAGTCAAACATGAATTTGCGACGAATGTCACAGTATGTTATGATGATAAGATGCTAGCATAACATGTTATGATATACGAGGTTGCTCTCGTACTCGTTACAGGGTAAGCATGATGTTGATCTCGTACTCGTTACGGGGTAAGTATGATGTTGCTCCCTTATCCGTATGGGGTAACTATGATGATGCTCCCATATTCAGGTTGAAGGATAGGTACGAGTACAGGATGGAGTCGTGGCACGAAGTTAAGAGATCCATTGGTTACGGAAATCTGATTTGTTTAAATACAGACAATTACGTTTATTATGTTTTGACAAACTATGTTTAAATTTCCGCTGCTTATTTATGAAAGTTTTTGGTGTAAGAACTATGTGATGATGATGTAAACTCAACTCTAGAAGGTACCCGGGATCGGGGCCTCTCAAGTTGGTATCAGAACCATATTTGGGAGATCTTGGCATCCCAAAGGCCTAAGATTTAAATTGAGAATGTGATTAAACGATGCAAATTTCCAATCACGGATGAATGGGTGTCACGAGCTAAATGTTAAGTATAAACTAAGGAGTGATGTAATAGCATTAGATAGAGGCTAGAAGACCACAAATTTTAAGAATTATATAATTTATCTATAATCTTTAATATTTATAAAAATTAATATATTTTGAAAATGCTTTATTTTTTTTAAAAAAACTTAATATTATATGTGTGTGTACGCATTATTTATTTATATTATTATTAACACCATGTAATGTATTAAATTGATGTTCCTAAAAGTGGTCTAAGAAAACAACTACAAATACTAACATAGACTTAACTTAATCACAACGAGTTAGAACCAGAAATCCTAAACTAAACCACTACGACATGCAAGTGTACCTATCAATTGTAGAATAGCTAATGAAAGTCCGGATATCGAACCCACGAGACACTGACTTAACGAAACAAGATTAGAAAATGATTTAAAATAAAGATGGGAGGTTTTGTGAATAAAAATGACAATTACCAAATTAATTAAACTAATTATCCTAATTAAATTAGAAAAATCAAATTCAACTAATATTAAACCCTAAAATCAGATTAACAAATTTAATTAAAAGAAATGATTTACAATTTTAGAAAAACTTAAACAAATGAGAAAAACTCTACTTAGGTAGAATTCATGTTTGTGATTATTGACACTATTGACTTTGTTTGACACAATGGAACTAGGATCTTAAACAGCAAAATATAGGTAACCTAATGGATTCTGGATCAATTACCAGATGTAACCAACTAAGAAAACCTAATCTTGCAATAAACACACTAGTTAGTTGAATCACCTCCCGGATTTTTCCAATAATACTTATGTACTCAAATGAACAAGTCACATTCCTGATTTTCTCATTCCAATACACCAAAGATGCAAGAAGTAATCTTAAAATGTCTAATTTGACAAGAAATGACAATAACACTAAGTTTTTCAAATAACCATCCCTCCCGGGTAATTACTATGAAAATCCTAATGCTAAAGATCGCCCGACAAGTCTATCACCTTCCGGATTTCTAAACTTAGATACACATAGAACCCTAAGAACATCAATCACATCTTTTCCTATGGCTAGTGATATCAAACAAGCCACAAACTAGTCATAACACCAAGTCGATGACCTAATACGTGTCTAACACTGAAAGACATTCAATAAATACGTATGGAACATGATATAAACTGATATAATCAAGATTAGATATGCAAAACTCATCAAAATGACATACTAAGATATGTTACAAAAGTATTTTCCATCACAAATCAAAACAATGGTCAATAGTTATCAATAATCATCAAACATTCATTCTAACCTAACTAGAATCAAAGAACTAGCCAATATACATCATCATCAGTCAATAACAATCAGAAACAATAGAATGAAATGTTATAAACTACTGAAAATTAAGAACAAGAAGTGACCAAGATGAATTCACATGAAAACCAAGCCTTCTAGCCCTCCAATGCTTCCCAAATGCTTCCCAAAGCTCCTGGAATGCTCTCCTGCTTCAAAAATGGTCGAGAATGATTATTCAAACGGCTGGGGAGCGTCTCCTCTTTATTCTCGCATTCAACTTGACTTTTTTCAAAATTCAAACTCCTTCGCGTACCGCTAAGAACAATTCAAAACAAGATCGCGTATCGCGATGGACAAAACAAGCGGGGAAGTCCCGAAATCCTTCGCGTATCGCGAAGGTAATTTTCTCCCTCTTCGCGTACCGCGACAACAGCAAAATAATTAAAATTTGTCTTTTTCTCTGGATTTCAACCGGGGCTCGATTCTTTCGGGTTTCGAACTCGATTTCCGCTCATTTCACTCGACAAACCTGCATAAGCCACAAAATGTAAAAAGAATCTAAAAATAACACTAAACGACGTATTTACAACTTAAAATCGACTCAAAATTACTTAAAAACCGGATGTGTTTTACAATCCATCATAAATCTATACATCTATACTAAAAAAAAAACTTTTGAATTTCTCATTCATATCAAAGAAATTACATAATTAATCGAAATGTTACAGACAATCTTTTAATTAAGTTATAAACACTATCAAACTAATTTGA
Organism: Mikania micrantha; assembly: GCA_009363875.1. Taxonomy (NCBI): domain Eukaryota; kingdom Viridiplantae; phylum Streptophyta; class Magnoliopsida; order Asterales; family Asteraceae; genus Mikania; species Mikania micrantha. The sequence continues at coordinate 19,858,958 of CM018681.1, forward strand.
AAAAAACAATCATAAGAAGAAGATATGAGGTTATAAAGATGCAAAAAAATCATAGTTATTACCGTCAAACCCCATCCCTCTAAGGCCATGTGTAGTGGTGCATACCTCATCACTCCACGTAAGTGTCACGGAAGCGTCACATAAACAACCAACATCATCACCCGTTCATCACTCCATATCATCATCTCATATGTAATCATCACTCCCCTGTCACTTCACATCATCACCACTTTTATTCAGTATTTTATTATTTCATTTTTATTTATTTTTTAAGTATAAAATAAATTATAAAAGATATAATTTAATAAAAAATAAAATTACAAAATAAAAGTAAAAAAAATTCCATAATAAAAAAATTAAACTACATAATAAAATTAAAAAAAAACATTAAAATAAAATTAAATACTTTTTAATAATCTTGAACGAGACGCTTGTTACCACCTTTACGATCACGGTTTATATTTTCGTCATAACACTTGCGTAGAGTTTTTTTCAATATTAGCTACGACGGATGTTAATGTTGCTTGAACGCTGCGTATAAACACGAATGATCATTCGTCTGAATTGGATGATGACAATTTCGTAATTTTCTACTCCAAACTCATTTTTTGGATTGAAAATTGGGTTTTTTGAGAAAATAATGGTTATTTTATAGACATGAGTGATTATTTTATAGAGTTGAATGATGGTTTAAATAGTTGGAAGGTTAATTTATATTGATTTTAAAAAAAAAAAATTGGTGCTCCAACGGTCATTTGATGGTATTATATATTTTTTATTTTCGGTCAAACGGTCGACTCTCATGACCACCATCACGCACACCCTTCCAATGACTCAGTCACACCCCTATGTAGTGGGGGGGAGGGTGTCAAAGGAGCGTGACCGAACCCTCTCACACCCCAGCCACACACGATAACACATGATCTAACAACTTATATTGGTACTCCTTGGTTTTGAATGAATTAATATGAAAGCATAGGTAAATAAAACGAATTATATTGGTACTCTTAGGTTTTGACAACTAAACATGTTGTGATAGTATTTTATTGAATTTAAAACAAAATTGTGTTGTCAATAGAGAAAATTAAAATATATGGTGTTTGCTCATGTTATATTTTGAATAAAGTTTACATCGAATAATAGACAAAACATGTTAAAAAACATCAGATTACCTATGAGATTACCTATGATCATTCTGGTAAACAAATTATTATTCAATATGAATAACTACAGAATGATGATCCGTGGTCTCACCCGTCCATAAGAAAACCCACATCAAAAAAAAAAATTTGTTAGTTTAACACAGAGCAAACTTTTTTAAATGAAGAAATTGAGAATTTTAAATGATCCATATTAGACTAACCATCAGCCCTAACAATCAGCTGAGACTTGTGATAATTAGAATAATGTTAGCCGAGATTTATGCTTAGTCTTAGAATAGAGATTTCCATATTTACCTTTTCCATATTTATCTGTAATCATCTCTATTTATACTCCTTATGTATTCTGCTAATTGATATCAATAAAACATAGAAATCTTTATGTCTAATATGGTATCAAGAGCCCGTCTCTAACCCTAGATGTCGCCTCTTTTTTTTTCTGGCCACCGCCGAACAGCAGCTATATAGCCGTGAGTAATATCTCCGGCCATCTACTCAACAAACTCTCTCTTTGAACAGTAGCGACACCCATTTCAGTCTTTATTATGGCCACCCTTGCCCTCTTTACCACCCAAGAAAAGACCATTCACAACTCTCACAAGTTCGACTTTACCCTCTCACCCTCAAATTATGGCTATTGGAAAGCAATGGTCGAACCATTCCTTGTCTCCAATTCCCTGTTTGGTTACATCGATGGTTCCATACCCTTCCCACCAACCAAAATTTCCACTGATGCGGCTGCTGCTAATAACCCGAACTACACCCGGTGGATTGCAAACGACGCCCATGTCCGTATGCTTATCATCTCAACCGTGTCTGAAGCCTCCTTCCAACATGTCCAGGGCACTACTTCTAGAGACGTTTGGTTGTCTCTGGAACGCGCCTATGCGCCTCAAACCTCCTCACATGAGTATACCTTGAAGACCCGACTCTTGAAAATAGCCATGAAAGGCGATGAGAACGCTGTTAACTATTTAACTCGTGCTCAACAATATGCAACAGCCTTGGCTAACATCGGGGAGCCCCAGAAAGACAAAGATGTGGTGATGCTTACTATTAAGGGTCTTCGTGAGGAGTACAATAGCTTAAAAGGTAATCTGCTAGCTCGTAATCCACCCGTTCAGTTTAACGATTTATATGGTTTATTGACTGACCATGATTACATGATTACTAAAAACCAACAACCACAACCGTCCCTAATACCACAGGCTTACAACAGCACCACAAAACAACCTCCCACCATTAAGAGCATCCAATCTCAACTCCAAAATCTTCAACTGCTTGCTGCTCAACTTGGCTATCAATTACAGCCTGCTCCTAACACCAACCAGCCGTCCCCAGCCTTCAGCTCATAACCCCAAGCTTACTTTGCCCCACGGTCTTACAATAACAAACGTGGCAATCGACGTGGTACTTATCGTGGCAACTCACGTGTAAATTCAAATCGGGCCGTGACAATTCTGGTAACAATAGCCAATTTTCTTGGGCTGCTACACAAAACACTGTTTTTGGCCATTGTAACACGTGGAGATCAGTCACTTACCAACTCAATGCCCCAATCAGGCTGGTCCCTCTAGGTAGCCTTCTCAGGCCAACTTTGCTGCCTTTTTGGATACCAACTCTCAATATGATATCATTTGGAAGCCCGACACTGGAGCCAATGATCATGCCTCTCCGGATTTAGCAAGTCTTGACAACTCTGAACCTTATCAAGGTAGTGATTCTCTCCACGTTGGCGATGGTACACCCCTTCCCATCTTTCATATTGGTTCTTCAAAAATTTACACCCCACACAAAACCTTTAATATCTCTAATATTCTTCATGTTCCTGCCCTAAAACAAAATCTCCTTTCCGTTCAAAAATTTTGCTTAGATAATGATGTTTTTTTTTGAGTTTCATGCTTCTTTTTTTGTTGTGAAGGACGAATCTACACGCATTATCCTTCTAACGGGACCAAGTGAGCAAGGCCTTTATTCCATCCGCCTTCCTACATTCAAGTATCTTCCTAAAGTCGCCTTCACAGCAACAAAAGAGTCCTCCACCATTTGGCACCATCGTCTTGGACACCCGCATCTTCGTGTTTTTCAGTCACTTATTTCTAGTTGTTCTTTACTTGTTTCCACCAAATTATCATCCTGCTTATGTACTTCATGTCAGTATCATCCAAACTGTCTTTAAAACTTTCTACTTTTCGAAGCAATAATATTTTGGATTTAGTTTATTGTGATGTTTGGGGTCCCTCACCCACTTTATCTCTTGATGGTTATCGTTTTTTCCTTTTATGTGTTGATCATCACTCTCGCTATATGTGGTTTTATCCATTAGCACACAAGTCTGATGTTTACACAATTTTTAAACAATTTTTACACATGGTCGAATGTCAATTTAAAACTAAACTAAAAAGTGTGCAAACTGATTGGGGTGGTGAATTTCGGAATCTAACTCCATTTTTTAACTCGCTTGGCATCATTGATCGTCGTTCATGCCCTCACACAAGCGAGCAAAACGACATTGTTGAACGTCGTCATCGTCATGTTGTGGAAACTGGGCTTGCACTTCTAGCCCACTCCAATCTTCCACTACGATTTTGGTGATTAGCTTTTGACACTGCCACCTATCTCATAAACCGCCTACCTTCTCGGGTGTCCTCTAACATGTCTCCCTATCAACATGTTTTCAAACATAAACCTGATAACTCCTTTCTTTGGGTTTTTGGTTGCCAATGTTTTCCATATCTTCGTCCTTACAATCGTCACAAAATTGACTTCTGCTCCACACCATCATGTTTACCGGTGTTTTGACCCGGTATCCGAACGTGTCTATGTCGCACATCATGTTCGTTTTAATGAACATATTCTTCCATCTCGTACACCACCACCACCTGCCCCACCTCCTCCATCCTACACTTTCATCTTCCCGACCCCACCACCCAACCTGTCCAACTCGGAAAACAGCCCTACTTCCACAGTTTCTAGCCCAAACACTAACCAACTCCCTTCTGCCCCTACACCTCTTCCTCCCCAACCAGCTGACCCAATCCAGCCCACACCCTTTGCTTTCTCTTCTGAACCGGGTCCAGTAGAATTGATCACATCAGCCCCGAACCCACCTATTAATGCTACCCAATCTGCCCACTCTGACTCTCCCACTTGACCTCGCCCAGCTCATCTTCGTCCTAACCCAAAGCATCCGAACTGTTATAACCCATCAGCCTATTACATCACCACTTCCCCTTATCAACTCACTGAACCCACTTCCTTTACCGTCGCTAACAAGTCTCCGGAGTGGCGTCATGCGATGAATGAAGAGTTTCATGCACTTAATAAAAACGGCACGTGGTCATTAGTTCTTTATGTTCATAATTCTAATGTGGTTGATTGTAAATGGGTGTATAGGTTAAAGAGGGATACGCAAGGCAAAGTGACTCACTACAAAGCTCGTCTTGTAGCCAAAGGGTTTCATCAACATGCTGGGGTTGACTATCATGAGACTTTTAGTCTAGTAGTTAAGGCCACTACCATTCGAGTTGTCCTATCTCTGGCTGTCACTCACAAATGGGCCCTACGCCAACTGGATGTTCAGAATGCATTTATGCATGGTGACCTTCAAGAAACGGTTTACATGAGACAGCCACAGGGCTTTGTTGATCCCTCCAAGCCACATCATGTTTGTCTCCTTCATAAGTCTCTATACGGACTCAAACAAGCTCCTCGGGTATGGTTCCATTGGCTATCCACTGCTTTTCAATAGCTTGGTTTTCATGGGTCCAAAACAGATACGTCTTTGTTCATTCTCAACTCACGAGGTACAATTCTTTATGTTTTGGTCTATGTTGATGATATCATCATCACTGGGAACAACAACCAGGCCGTTGATCACATCATTCAGAGTCTAAGCTCTTCGTTCGCTGTAAAAGATTTGGGCTCTCTTCATTATTTCTTGGGCATTGAAGTCATTCGCCATGGTCTTGATCTTATCCTATCCCAAAAGAAATACATCTGGGATACTTTACAGCGTTCAGGGTTATCTGACTGCAAACCGGTCAATTCACCTATGAGTACTTCTCAGGTTGTTATGCCTGATGACAGTCCCTTGATGCCTGACCCGTCCAAGTATCGACAGGTTATTGGAGCCTTGCAGTATGCTACTTTGACCCGTCTTGATAGTGCCTTCTCTGTTAACAAAGTCTGGCAGTTTATGCATGCACCCACTGATAACCATTGGACAGCAGTCAAACGAATCCTGAGATACCTAAAGGGTACCACTGACTTGGGTTTACGCATTCGTCATGACTCGGGCTCTATTCTTCATGCCTTTACTGATGTTCAATGGACCAACTCGGTACAGGCATATTCTGATTCTGATTGGGCTGGGTGTCCCGTTGACTGTCGGTCCACGGGGGGTTTTGCTATCTATCTTGGATCGAATCTTGTTTCCTGGATAGCCCGAAAACAACGCACTGTGTCTATCTCATCTACTGAATCAAAATACAAAGCCCTTGTTAATATAGTTGCAGAATTGATCTGGTTAAAGGCCCTTCTTTGTGAACTTGGTATTGCTAAAAATTACTCTCCCACTCTTTGGTGTGACAACTTAGGAGCCACCTACCTTTCGGCTAATCCAGTTTTTCATGCTCACACAAAACATGTTGAAGTGGACTATCACTTTGTTCGTGAACAGGTGGCTCAAGGTAATCTGCATATCAAATTCATAGCTACTAATGATCAGATCGCTGAAGTCTTCACCAAACCGTTATCTTCTCAGTGGTTCCATTTCTTACGATCCAAGTTGCAGGTCGTTCCCCGTCCTCAACTTGCGGGGGAATATTAGACTAACCATCTGCCCTAACAATCAGCTAAGACTTGTGATAATTAGAATAATGTTAGCCGAGATTTATGCTTAGTCTTAGAATAGAGATTTCCATATTTACCTTTTCCATATTTACCTGTAATCATCTCTATGTATACTCCTTATATATTCTGCTAATTGATATCAATTAAACATAGAAATCTTTATGTTTAATAATCCAATTACCCATGTTTTTAAAAACATCAATCAGCCTACTTACGGAGACCATCCATTCTTTTTCTTCTTTCTTGCCTCTTTTTACCAAAAGATATTTCTTCATCAATGGTTTACCTTCTTCTATATTTAGAGACAGACGGAGCTTATAGTCAGCGTTGATCTCTACACTTACCCACTTGATGTCCCACCAATGATTTTGGGTGGTCGCCGGATTTCACTAGTGACAACCCGATTCAATTTGTTCAGATATTTTTATTTGTGAAGTGAGTGGGTGTTTGGAGCTTCAAAATTGCATATTTGTGCGTTTCTTGAAGCGGTGTTTTTTTTATTTCAGCCGCTATGAACTGTCAAGCAGTAACGAAACTTGAATAGATTTAGAGAGTGAAATTAATACCTATAAATTTTTTAATTTATCAACAGAAAAACTAACACTATTAACAACTAAGCTTTGTCATTGTATATATGGATTAACAACTGCAAAGAAATTAATGACGTTACAGAAAAGACATCATTTTGCAAGTCTCCAATAATTCATTATCGCAGTCGATATTTTTATCAAAAAACAGAGTTGTGTAATAATAAAAAATAGTTATGTACTAAACGTAGCATTCTATAAGGGTATTCGTTTCTTAATTTTCCCACCCAAACACTGTAATTCTTAATTTCTTCAATTACACCACAAATTTTATCAAATCTTGAAATTCTAGAATTGATTGTAACTGTCATGTTATATTTCAACCATGATCAAATCCAGACTTCAATTCGTCAATTCTGCACCATGGGTCTACACCGTCACACCAGCCTGCCTCGTATGCTCTCATTCTATCTCCGTTTAGGGTGAAAATCTTCATCAACACACTATAACAATTCACGGTTCTTCACGATAATGATTGGATGTTGAACTTGACCCAGGCACCATTAAACTTCTTTGTTCCATTCTTTATTCCATGTTTCTTAATTCAAAAGGATGTAGGATATAAATGGAATTCCGAAAGATCAACACATATAAGATGTACAAGTGATGAAGGATATTTGATTCTCAGATCCTACTTTAGTTTTGCTAATATGATATACTGACTACTATGAGGATGTTTATGAGGATGTTGATGATGTTAGTCAATCTTAGGTTGATATTGTTGCTTATGGATTATAGGGGTATATATAACTTGATCAAGTAGTGTTTTTCAAAATTAGGAATGGCACAGTGCACTTTGAGCGATTTAATTGTTGATTTCGATTTTGCGCAGGTCTCAGTTTGCATTTGGTTTTATTATAGCACCAATCTATGCATATATGTATCATGGTATTATTTATGTTGCTGAAATTTTATTTAAATTCAAAATATACAAAAATCAAAGTTGCTATGTCAGATGCAATTTAATTTGTATGTTTTAGGCAAGTCGGCTCAACCATTTTGAAGGATTTAAACAGAATAAAAAACTGAGGCCCTTCACTACTAACCGTATGTGAATATTAGAAAAGAATGAACTTTTATTTATGTCTTGCTTATATTTTTATTCCATTCAGACAGTAGTTGTAGGGGGAATTGTTGGCGTTGAATTAACCAGAAAATATACAAGAATGTTTGGCAGAAAGTAACATCAAAATCTATAAGTCGATCCTATGATATAGTTCTATGGTTAATATGAACACGAACTTACGGTAGTTGTATTGGACTCAAACTATTAGGGTCAATTTGGTATGAACTAATGGAATGGACGGGGAATGGAGAACAGACAAGAGAAAGAAATGGATTACTACCATTTTATTGTTCCGTTTGGTTACCTCTAGTAATGAAATGATTCACTACTTCATGTTGTTTGGTAGAGTAATGTATCTAATCATTGTTTGAATCACGGGTTGGGTCATGTGTCATGGGTCGAGTCATGGTTCAGACCATCAGTCGGTTTGTTGGTGGTAATTGTTTAGCTCATGGTTTGATCATGGCTCGTGTCATGGGACAGTTCATGAATCCGGTTATGGTTTGGTGTGACAATTCGCAAATTCTAAGTTAGAATCATGACCTTTGTCTTAATTAAGTCTTACTAATATTAAAATAATCAGAAACCATTAAAATCAAATGAAAACTCAGGAATCAAAGAAACAACAATGATACATAATTGAAATATAAATCACGAAAAATTTGTAAAAAGGCAATTCGGCATGCGTAATTGTCAAATTCATGACAACTTGAACTTCCTAACCACATGATATTCCTAATGGAATGTAATTTAAAGTATAACAATGATTGTTGATCAAATGTGGCAATTCCCGAAGATACACGCGAAAAAGCCGAACAAATGATCGGAAAAATTTCAAAATCTTAAAAACCATAATCTCCTTCACACTTAAGCTTCTCTAATCTAGATTGGAGATATTTTGTGCCAAAATATATGGCCAAGCTTGGAGAAGAAGGCATCCAAGCATAAGAACCACATTGTTGGCGTTCCAGTCAAACTTTTCACTACTTTTTCACTCCAAAACTTGACCAGAGCATTCAACAAACCTTCTGGAGCTTCAAACATCTTCCAAACAACATTTATAATCAATCCCTGATGAGAATCAAGATCAAGAACAAGTAGATCAAAGAATCAATCTCAAAAGTTTGGTTTTAGGTGAGTTTTCAAGCCAAATCACAACCAAGTAAGTTCTAACCCGAATTTTTGATTTGAATATGTTCAAATAGCATAACCAAACATGTTTGAACATTGGTTGAGGTTTGGAAAGCATCAAAACTTGAAAAACCCATGAAAGGGCAATTTTTGTCTAAAAACCTGATTTTTCAAAGTCGTTCAAATCGAGATTTTTTTTCTCCAAACCTTAAATATATGTTAAATATTAGAATCTGAAGATTTTGACACGGTAAAAGTATGAAAAAAATCGTTTTTGGCACACAAAAACTACTCCTGGTACGCTGAAACCAGCCCAGCGGCCCGACGATGAGGCCCTACGGCCAGGCTCGACACATGGACGATGCCCCACGGCCCCTATGCGGCCTGTGTCCTGTTCGTTTCCAAGATCGTTCTAGTTGTTCTCAAGATCGTATTAGCCATTACCGAGATCGCTCGATGATCGGCCAACCGGCTCGGTCACGGCTCACTAAGCTCGGACCAGCTTGCATGTGGCTCGAGCCACTGAGCCACAACCACCAAATCACCACCAAGCCACCACGACCGGCCACCGTTGCCAGACGGATTCCGGCCAACTCCGGCAATTTTTCCGGCCAACTCCGGCAATTTTTCCGACCAAAAGCCGTCTCCAACGGAATACTTAGGCGAATATTCCGGCGAGAGGAAAATTCTGGTCAAACCCTAATTTTGTCTATTTCGCGTTCCGGACTCAGTTTGGCAATCCGTTTCGCAATCCAATTATCCAATTTCAATTTGAAAGGCCTATTCTTGATCAATTTCGCTTTTCGAACTCGATTTTGTTATCCATTTCGCAATGTTGTGATTCAATCTTAAGTATTCGACAAAGGGGCTTTGTTTGTTTGTTTTTTTCAGTTAGAAGTCGATTAAGACTACGGTTTTGATGCAAAAGTTAATTTCTCACCAAAATAAGTGTAAACGACTCATAGAGCTCTAATCGATTACAGAATTTTGTAAAACATGAAACCTGATTTGGATCATGTGAAACTCTCAACGTTTTTGTTACATTTTGTGAAACATGTAAACTAAATTTTTGTAAATCAGTTGGTTGAAACACATGACGGTGGGTTGAAACATATGACTGAATTTGTCATTATTTCACGGGTTACACGTTTGTTGCTAAGTCCGCTATTTTGTAACCGTTAATCGTTAGGGGAACGTGATTATTGGGACTAGAATTTATTTGGAACTGACAATCCATGCCCATGGTTCGTAGCTAAAACCACGTCTAGAGGTCGAGCGGGCGCTTAATAAGGCAATACACACAATGTAATCCGCGTGGTTTTTCAATTTTCTATTTGAATTATAATTATATTCATACATAATAAAACAAAGTTTATAACATGCTTTGGATAGTTGTATTCATAGTTTTGACATAAGATAGCTTTTGGGTGGCTATTTAGCCAACATTTCCTCATCCTCGAACTAACATTTTGGACCACCCAAATCTTCTAGATATAATAGTATACTAAGAAGAAACTAAATTCAAACGGTGCATAAAACCGAGCCCAAACGAAACAAGAATCACAAACAAAAGTTTGAGAACGTGACCCTTGATTCACGCCAAGATCCAATGCTTAAACCCAATTCTCGACACCATGAGTGTTGGATTACTCTCTTCCATATGATAGTACTCAGAAAACGATGAACGTTGGCGAAAACTGTGCGCAAAACGAAGTTATAAGGAAGCAGGAATCGCGAAAACATGTTTGGTGTTTGTTGACGGTTTCCAGACGCGAATTCTTCCTAAAACCCATCCCACATCGGCCAAGAAACCAATATTTCTCCCCTTTAAACACCTATAATATCCTTACTTGGTCCCTTATAGCTTTGCAACTCATAGTTGAGTATAAACAAGCAGAATAGCCAAATTTTGGTGGTTCTACAAGTACAACACCCATTGGGATATTGAACGTAGTAGTTTTATTTTTTGCTCTTGGCGAGGAGGTGGTGCGCTTCGAGATCGTCTCTTCTGTAAAGTTTCTTTGAGGTAATTTTCTTTTTCATTTTCTTCTTTTCATTATTCATTTACTTATTTTTTCCTAGTCTAAGTAGTTGAGATTAGGTTATTAGTTGTCGGCATTAGGCTCGTTTAGGTTGCCTTGTATAGATCGCCTTTAGAGTGGTGTAGTCTTGTAGAGGCTCGTTAAGCCAACGAGTCCGGCCTATGATGTCAGTTCATTTAGGTATGCCTAGCAAAATGTTTACCCATCCTCGTTGCATTCGTTTGACTAGGTTGAACCACGTTTGCATTCGGATCGTATACTTGATCCTTTGAGCTGCTGTCTGGCCACGCACGTTGAATCCTTAGGGCATCCAGTTTGATACAACTGTTGATCTTGGTTCTTCTTCATTATACTAGTTTCCTCGAGCACCATTAATGTGAGTTTTCTACACACTCCCTTTTACATTTTTGTTTTGGGATGTTACAAATGTCTTACTCAAACCTTTATTCATTATATTATTCATTCAATCTATGATGCAAGAATTAGACCTAGTTAGCTTTATGTGTTAGATGCTACGCTTATACAATGTGTTGATTCTATGTGTGTTTCCAGTCAAGCAAGCTAGTACTTAGTAGCCTAAGATGTGTTAGATACTATCTTCGCATTGGCTATGTCATTGTGTGGAAAAGGTGAAAAGTACACCTAGCAAACTTGTTGAATTATAATTGTTAATTTATAGTATGGCCCTACTTGAATTAACATGTTGTAAGGATACTGGTTTGGCCAGAAGCTATTGTTATTCATTCATTCATTCTATTTATTCAAACTTGTATTCATGCTATGCTTATGATACATATTCTAGTTAGGCTATAGTGTGCATCCTTTTTATACTTATTATTTAAACTTAGTGTGCAAACTCACCAACTATGCAAATAGTTGACAAACTCTATTTTACATGTGTGACAGGCTAAGGAAGCATGATGAAGGCATAGGATAAGACTTAGTTGACCTAGTGAAATTTTAAACAATGTTTTAGCGTTCAATTGTAATCATTTTATATTCAATATATGTAATGTTATTTGAATTTAATGAATGACATGTTGTATTGTTTTAATGATGTTGCATTAAATATTGAAATGCATAATAGCACCATGAGCTAATGAACAGTCATAATCGCGCCGTGACGCATTCCGCCGTCGGTTGGGGTGTGACAGATTAGTATCAGAGCCATGGTTATAGGGATCTAGGTTATTAGAAAATGGTGTCCTAGACTATAACTAAGCTAACCCAAATATGAGTTATCTCATTTTACACTTGTTTGTTTATTACTTGGTTATGTGCTATATATGATATACTTGTTCATTATGTGTCATACTTATTCGTTATATGTTTTGTTCTATTACCATAGAGGAAAGCCATAGTTGTTAATATGTATTTTCTTTCACTTAGTTAGGAATGCCTTAGCTTAAGTCAACTTCATACAATGTCGTTTAGACATTTATTAAGAAAATCCATTCCAAACTCATGTAATTGCAAATAATCATTTGATGATAGGATTTCAAACTCATTATGCTTACTGCCTAATATCATTCCCTAGGCAACATAAGAATTCCTACATTGATTTTAAGATCTCGTTAGAATTAAGTTTGTGAGGTGGATATGTACTAACTGGAAGAGTGTAGTATCGGTAGTTAGAATTCCTATCTAGGAAAGCTATTCGTATAAATCCCCGATGTACTGTGGGACCTGTCTAGCTTTCCTGGGGACTTCTGATGAGAGTACAACCACTTATATGCCAAAACATATCATACCAAACACTTTACAAGTTAAATGATTCTAATATGTCACCCGGTATTCAATTTTGAATACCATTCCTTATGTTTTCAAACGATTTGCTTATATGTGATCCTATTATCCGTTCAATCTTGATTTAAAACCTCCTTAGAATTAACTTTGTTAAAATGAGCATGTAGTAACTAGAAGGGTGAATACCGACAGTTGAGACTCCTGTCTAGGAAAACGATTCATAATCCCTGACGAGGGACTAGTCTAGCTTTCCTGGGGATTCCCAATGAGAGTATTTTACTTATAGGACAAAGCATGTTACATTTTTCAAGCAACGTTAATTCTATCAAGCCAAAAGGTGTCCAGCTTGGATACTACTCCCTATGTTTTCTAAATCAAATTCAAAATGATTTCAATACATTGCGTATACAAATTCAAACCATATGATATCATACTTGAGATTAGTGATGGTGATTCATCACTACATCTCACAAGCTATGATGTCATTTCTCCTTTGATGAATAATAATATATATGTTATGATTCAAGATCTCCAATATCATCCTTGAGATATCATTTTTTCTCCATTTGTTGAATAATATATATGTTATGATTCAAGAAAGTTAATAATATCATGCCTAATATTGTAATGGTGATACGTTACTACATCTAAAGTCAATGTGTTACCGTTCTTTGGATTTATAATGTATATATTATGATCAATACCTCCATGTTTCACACTTGAGGATAGTGATGGTGATTCATTACTATTCTCATAGGATATGATATCATATGTCTCTTTTCTATGTTGCCCATGTCATGATCCCTAGAAGTTAGTAACATTATATCTAAGAGTTGTGATTGTGATACATCACAATATCAAAAGGTTATGGTGTTGCTTTTCTTGGGTTGATAATGCCTATGTTTTAATTCTTAAAACTACATGACATCAGACTTGAGGTTAGTGATGGTGATTCATCACTGTGTCTCACAAGATATTATGTCAATTCTCTTTGATTTATGTTAGTTATGTTATGATTCAATAACTAGTAACATTATACCTAAGATTGGTGATGGTTATTCATCACTACATCTAAAGTTCATGGTGTTACCTTTCTCGGATATGCTATGATTTTTAGAACTCCATGATATCATACTTAAGATTAGTGATGGTGATTCATCATTACGTCTCACAAGATATGATGTCACCTCTCTTTGTTTTATATTACCCATGTTATGATTCAACAAGCTAGTGACATTAAACCTAAGATTTATGATGGTGATACATCATTAAATCTAAATGGTGTTGGTGTTATTCCCTGATTTATTATGCATATTTTGTGATTCAAGATAACTAGCAATACTATACCTAAGATTCATTGATGGTGATTCATCACTGAATCGAAAAGGTTATATAATATTGCATATTCCAATATTCAAATTCATGATAGAAGCTTAATGGTATTGTACTTATGAGTAGTGACTTGTCACTATATCTAAAGGTTATGATATCACATCTTCTATGTAATCCATGATGACTATGTTATAAATCTTTGAACTCACTAAGATTTTATGCCTAAGATCGGTGATGAAAAAAAAAACAAATTCTAACATGTCATTAGGTATTCAAACTTGAAAATCCTTTCCTAAGTTTTAAACAAGTCACAATGATTTTTGATTTTATGATTTCTTATTATATTTCATATTCTGTTTAGAATTCAATAAGGTGATATGACTTGAACATATGAAATTTTACTATGGGTGATTCCACGTAAAATTCCAAACAAGTTCACGTGAATCATATTATTGATTTTAGACGAATTGTGTTGTATTGTATGTCTAGACAAACACTCAAGGATTCCATGATATTATAATTAAGCTGAGTGATAATCTAATATCACAACTACCAAAACTTATATTATCAAATACCTATGTATGCTACATCATTCGTTTATCGAAAAATCTATCATCTATCAATTTATATGTTACAACCGAGAGATTTCATTGCAAAAATTTCAATGCTGAAAACCTCTATACTCATGCAATTCTCAAAAGCAAGTCAAAGCCTCCCACAAATATTCGAGCTTGTCTAAAGTTTTTGTTAGCCTTGGTAGGTGTTTGGTATGCTATTAAAGTATTAGTAGTGTGGTTGGTTGGCTGCGGTATACCCTATATAGAAGCACTAATAGTACATTGGTAGTAGGATCAAAAGCTTGATCAAGGGCTAGAGTAGTCAATTCAGTCTACAGTTTCAACTAAACTATGCTAGTTAAACCAATTGTTACTCAATTACTAACACTTGGTGTGTATTCTTACACCAGGTCAAATCAAAGATATCGATAAACACATGAATCATGTTTTGATTTTTAAGTGAGCTATTCAATGCATATTTAAACAAAGACTCAAAGATTCGATGATATTATAATAAGGTTAATGATAAATAATTATCACAACCATATAATATCACATACCAGTGCATTCTATGTCAATCATATATTCAAAATCGATCATTTCGCATCTATACAACCTCGAGATTCTATTTCAAGATTGCAATTTTAGAATTTCTATACTCATATGTTTCTCAAAGCTAGTTTGTATGCAAACGTCAATTAAAATTTAGTTAAATATAGGTTAGTATTGGCAGGTAATTGGAATGCTATCAAAGTATTAGTGATGTGGTGGGTTGGCTGCGGTATACCCTATATATAAACACCAATAATACATTGGTAGTAGTGCCGAAAGCTTGACCAAGGATAGGATTTGTCAATTCAATTTATAAATTCGTGAAAATAAGGCCATAGTCAAGATTGTTAATCAAATTAGTTGTTATTCATAAATAAGTATTTGGTGTGTATTTTTACACCAAGTTAAATCAAGGATATCAATCATAATTCTTAACTTTAGTTAAGTAAGATATCGTTAAATCAAAATCCCCTTAGCAAGTGATCAAACTGTATACAAAGCCTAAAAAAGTATGTGTTACAATTATATCTTTAGATATTATAAATATTAGTCTATGAATTTAGACATTATTCAATAATTCTAATTAAATAATCATCAATCTAAAAAGTTAAGTCAAAAATAATAGTTTTGAAGAAGACAAGGCAAAAGAATAGTAAGCAACAATCAACACTCGTGACCACAATACTTATTAAATAAATAAATTTCGGGACGAAATTTCCTAAAGTAGGGGAGACAATAATCCACGTGGTTTTTCAATTTTCTATTTGAATTATAATTATATTCGTACATAATAAAACAAAGTTTATAACATGCTTTGGATAGTTGTTGTGACAACCAGTACCTGATTGTCCGGCAAGTCCGTACGGTACGTGTACTTTCACTATTTACTATGTGTAAATAAAATGTGTAAACAGTTTTGTGACAACAGGACTCAGAAAACAAACAACAGTTGTATGTGTTTAATTGAAAACTTAAATACAACAAATACAACAACTCATGAGAAACAACAGTGTGAAAACTAATGGCGAAAACATATCGGTTGTGATTTGATATCCACAAATAACAGGAATCAGATGACCGACAACACAATGAGAAAACAATGTGAATTCTATGATAACAATGTGAAAATAGGCAAGTTAGTTGAGTCCGTCAGTGAGGAAATACAATTCAAAACATAAGTTCAGTGTTGTTTTAGAATAACAAACTGACAGTGTGTTTGCGTGGGTGACGATTCACACAAACATATCTGTGAGTTTAACGTCCTGAAATGATGATTGAAAAGTAGAAAACAAAAATCAGAAAGTGAAACCCTCGTCGTGTTCGTTCGGGTGACGATTCGAACGAATACGCGCGAAGGTGACACGATCTAACGAAACTTTTAAAACCAACGTTTTCGATAAAATAAATTAAGAAAATAAATTTAGAAGATTTATTAGGAATCACAACCTAAATATAAAACCCTTTTTATTTAAATCCGTAAAATGCGAGTTTACGATCCGGAACCGTGACGAAGACGAAAACCGAGCAACCGAAACGAACCCGAACACACCCGGGGTATATATACCCTAAATGAGTTCATCTACCTCGTTTATTACATCCACTCTCTCTCTCTAAATTCTCATTCCCGGATCCCTATCTCTCTCTCTAGATTTTCAAACTTCAAACACCTAGATCTCCCTCATTCCTTGATGAAATCTAGCAAACTTGGTGTCTAATCGAAGCTCTTGATCCCCTCTACAAGAAAGTACAACATATCAGAAGCAAAACCAACCAAAAACGAGGTAAAACGAGCTGCAAGATTCGGTTTTCTAGGGTTTTCTAAACCCTTGGTCGAATACTCTTCTAAAACCGGTTCCACTCACTCCAAAACCTTAGAGGAATTTCATTAGAACATCCTAGGAACTTGGGAAAACATCTAGAGTCGTGATTGGAGCTCGAAATGAGGGGCTACACACATAAGTTCGAACGACCGAAAGGGGGGATGCCCAGCCAGGCCGAATGGCCAAGGCCGAAAGGCCAAGGCCAAAGGGCCCCTTTCGCTCGGCTCATCTATTCGGTCGGGGTGGGGTGACTTCATTCGGAGGAAAGCCCCATTCGGTCCATGCTAGACATTCGCACCATGCTTCCTCTCATTCGGCCAATCACACACCATTCGGATGAGCACCACATTCGGCCAAGACCTTAGTCGGATAAACCACTTCTTTCGGCTAACCTCCATTCGGTCGGACCATCCTATTCGGGTGTGGCTAGCTGCATGGAGTATTCATTCAGTCAAAGCATTCTTATTCGGTTTACATAATATAATAACCTAATTCTTGTGAACCACGCTTGGGATCAACCTTATTTTTACAACACGCATGGATATGAATATTAACAAAGTTTTACTACAAAGGTGATAAAAGCTGTATGTAAACCATTTGATAAAAACCTACAAACTTATCATAAAAGTGTTAAGGAAATAAGTTTATGATTAAGTTTGGTTTTAACACTTTTAAAGAAGATTAAACATCAGCAAACCTAAGGATTTTTATTAGGGAATATTAGGGTTTTCAAACGTTGAACCTGAGGTTGATACAAATTATTGAAATCAAGCCACCAAACAAAAGAATAACATGATATGTTAAGCTTAAACTAATTGTTTAAGTGTTGACATGTCCCATCACAAGTGAATTAAGATTAAGTGATAACAAGGGGTCTCAAGTGTTAGCCAACTCCACACATATTCAAAACTTATACTTATAAGTTACAAACACCGTGAAATCAATACAGGATCATGAAAACAAACTCAAGAACAACAGTGAGCACGTGCATTTCTTGTTATTACTTAGTCAACCACTTCAATTACAAGGTGAGTTCATACGCCCCTTTTCTAATCTTAACTGATTTCAAATCTCGGGGCTGAGAAACATGCTAATTCTTTTATTTATTTAAAAGTTTTAGTACAACATATTGATTATACTATGATTTAGATAATATTGTTTATCTTTATTATCGCTTATCATTGTATGTATTCTTGTGTGATCATAACATAATTGAGATATCTAGGATGAAACATGATAATATAGTTTCATGATTCTTCCACACAATAGAATAATACAATTTGTAAGATTATATCTTACAACACTTTATTATTCTTACATGAATGAACAATGGGATAATTAGCATACAACACTTTGACAATGACAACAACTAATAAGAATGATATGTTGATAACATAATTTCACAATATCATTCACCACCTTAGTTAACTAAGTGTAGTAAGACTAGTTCTTACAACATTATGATTACAAATCGATGAAAACTATGGGATAACATGAGACAATTACTAATGAGAATAAGAATGATGATCATGATCACATAACTTCATGATATCATTCACCACCGGAGCTAACTAAGTGTAGTAAGACTAGTTCTTACAACACTGTAGTTACAACTGGGTGAAGACTATGGGATGACAAGAATGATAATCATGATAATATAATTTCATGATAACAAAATCATTAACACATTTACTAACATCATGTAATAAGACAAGTTCTTATAACACTTTGTTAAAGACAATGAGAACACATAACTATGAGAACACACAACAATTGATTACTATTAAACTGTCCGTAATATCTCACAACAATCATGTGTTCATGAGATCATATTCCATTGTATGTCCCTACTAAACAATCGTTTACCAGTTAATTTAGTGCGACTAAACCGACGATAACGTAGTGGTACCATAGGTTTGACAAACCGCCGGCAAGTGAGGTCGGTACGTTGATCGTATTCTATCATTGGCTGGTAACGTATGACCGGTAACAGGGAGACTCAAGTCAGGTTTGGTAAACGACACATGGTGATATTAATCTACAGTACTAACTGTAATTAAATCCTTCGATTCTATTGACTGTTAGACCGAAGAATTGATTTTCTCTCGTGTCATATTATCAGTAATAGTTCGTTGAAGGCTATGAGAACACAAATGTGATAGAGGTAAATCGGATGCATTGTGATCTGATTACGTGAGGATCACAATGGATTCCTTTTAGGCTCTATGCATTCCAAGATGAGAACAATATCAATAGGTTAACTATCGCTCCTATTATTAGAAGTGAACTACAGTTAACCCCACAAACGAGAGAATAATAACAAGGATAAGATTGGATAAATATATCTTCCTTAAAACACTGAGGGTTTATCAACACTTCGGTTTTGATAACTTTAGTCCCTCATATTCTATTATTCTACATATAACACATTGGGTGATGAACACAATCTTATGGGTGAATATCAAATGGGTTGAACACATGTGAGAAAGAAATGGGCATCCATAGTTGTATTGCAAGTGGTGTTGAATTCTCTTAAGTGTGTGGTGGGATGTTGGCTGGGGCTTGTTCCCCTACGTATGCCCTATAATAAGCATAACTGATGGGATTAAATACTACTTGTAAATATAACTATGGAGAGGCCATTGTGTGAGACAAATGAATCAAACATTGCAGGACTTGTGTATGACATTGTGATTGTGAATGTTAACAAATCAATGTTTTCAATTACTAAACTTATGAACTCACCAACCTAGTGTTGACTTTTTTAAATGCATGTTTTCTCAGGTGACGAACAGGTTTAGTCTCCAATATTCAGGGATTAAGCTAGTGGACATTTAGAAGACCTAGCTTCATTTTGTGTTGTGCATATTTTGGAATGACAAAACTGTGAATCATCTTTTGTAAATCTTGTGCAGATACAAGATAGAAAACTCAATGATTCTTTTGGGTAGTTTTACTTAGTTAAATTATGAACATAAAAATGTAATTTAACTTTGTAATACTACATCAATGTCATGTTAGCATTTCTCATTTATATATCATGTGCCATGTAAACAATCTGATCACTATGATTATCAAACGATATCACGCCCCGAGAACCTTCCTCCCGACGGGAAAGTCGATCCAGCCCGCCAGCTCGGGGTGTGACAGATTGGTATCAGAGCCATGGTTATAGAGAAATATAGGTCATATTACTTAAACGGTTTGGCCTAGACTATAACCTAGGGACCCTCATGTAGAGAACATAAGACATAGGACTCTATGTGCATACTTCTTCTACGTTCGATCACTGCACTAACCGATTTTCTTTCGGTTTTGATCAGAATGCCGCCAAGAAGATCTCCACCATTGTTGCCACCACCACCGCATTCACCTCACTCCTCAACACCTACACCACCTACATCTCCTCATCCACCTCCACCTCCACCTCCTCCTCCGCCACCACCCAACCATGTGTTGGATCATGCTACTATTGCAGTGGCCACTCTGCTAACCAGTCAACTGAGGGAAGTAATTCCCGACATGAAGAACAGGATTAACTCTAGCAGCAATCACATTGGCAACTCATCTGGTGAAGGCAGTGGTAACACCAGAAATCACCAAGACTACTCCTACAAGAACTTTATGGGATGCAAGCCACCTAGCTTTAGTGGCAGTGAGGGAGCTGTCGGCTTGATCCAATGGATCGAGAAGATGGAAACAACCCTTGACATCAGTGGTTGCCCTGATAAGCATAAAGTGAGGTATGCTGCCGGCTCATTTAACAAGCGAGCTCTTACATGGTGGAATGCCCAAGTACATACTAGGGGCCGAGATGAGGCATTGTCTATGCCTTTTGAAGAATTTAAGACTTTGTTGAGGGCCAAGTTTTGCCCAAGGAATGAACTGAATAAGGTTGAGACGGAGTTACTCAACCATGTGATGATTGGTGCTGGGCATCTGGCCTACACCACCAGATTTCATGAGCTTGCTACATTGGCACCGGACATCGTGCAACACTAGAGAAAAGGATAGAGCGGTATGTCGGTGGACTACCGACTTGTATCCAAGGTCACGTGATTTCTGCTCACCCAACTACCTTAGAGATGGCTGTCACTCTGTCATCAACACTGACAGATGTGATGGTTGCCTTAAGGGAACTGAAGAAAGAAACTGAAGCAACAAAGGTTGGAAGCTCAAGAAATCCGGATAAACGCCCGGCAAAGAAACAGAAGGTGGTCAAGAATTTTGCTGCGACCACTCATAACCAATGGCTAACCAACCACCACCACTACAGATCAAGCGGCCTTACACTTGCACAGCACCTTTGTGCAGCAGCTGCCAGTATCATCATCAACCACCAGTGCAGACAACGCAACAACTATGGAAAGCTTGGTCATTGGGCCGCTCAATGCAGGAAAACAGGGGCTCAGAACAGGAACAACAATGCAGAGGTTACAACTGCAGCTACTGATAACAGGTCATGCAACACTTGTGGCGAACTTGGACATTTCTCGAGAGACTGTCCCAAGAGAATTCAACCAAGGGCTCAAGTAGTGGTACCATAGGTTTGACAAACCGCCGGCGAGTGAGGTCGGTACATTGATCGTATTCTATCATTGGCCAGTAACGTATGACCGGTAATAGGGCGACTCAAGTCAGGTTTGGTAAACGACACATGGTGATATTAATCTACAGTACTAATTGTAATTAAATCCTTCGATTCTATTGACTGTTAGACCGAAGAATTGATTTTCTCTCGTGTCATATTATCAGTAATAGTTTCGTTGAAGGCTATGAGAACACAAATGTGATAGAGTTAAATCGGATGCATTGTGATCTGATTATGTGAGGATCACAATGGATTCCTTTTAGGCTCTATGCATTCCAATATGAGAACAATATCAATAGGTTAACTATCACACCTATTATTAGAAGTGAACTACAGTTAACCCCACAAACGAGGGAATAATAACAAGGATAAGATTGGATAAATATATCTTCCTTAAAACACTTAGGGCTTATCAACACTTCGGTTTTGATAACTTTAGTCCCTCATATTCTATTATTCTACATATAACACATTGGGTGATGAACACGATCTTATGGGTGAATATCAAATGGGTTGAACACATGTGAGAAAGAAATGGGTATCCATAGTTGTATTGCAAGTGGTGTTGAATTCTGTTAAGTGTGTGGTGGGATGTCGGCTGGGGCTTGTTCCCCTACGTATGCCCTATATATAAGCACAACTGATGGGATGAAATACTACCCCTTGTAAATATAACTATGGAGAGGCCATTGTGTGAGACAAATGAATCAAACATTACAGGACTTGTGTATGACATTGTGATTGTGAATGTTAACAAATCAATGTTTTCAATTACTAAACTTATGAACTCACCAACCTAGTGTTGACTTTGTTTAAATGCATGCCTTCTCAGGTGACGAACAGGTTTAGTCACCAGCATTCAGGGATTAAGCTAGTGGACTTTTAGAAGACCTAGCTTCAGTTTGTGTTGTGCATATTTTGGAATGACAAAACTGTGAATCATCTTTTGTAAATCTTGTGTAGATACAAGATAGAAAACTCAATGATCCTTTTGGATAGTTTTACTTAGTTAAATTATGAACATAACAATGTAATTTAACTTTGTAATGCTACATCAATGTCATGTTAGCATTTCTCATTTATATATCATGTGCCATGTAAACAATCTGATCACTATGATTATCAAACGATATCGCGCCCCGAGAACCTTCTGCCCGACGGGAAATTCGATCCAGCCCGCCGGCTCGGGGTGTGACAGTTGTATTCGTAGTTTTGACATAAGATAGCTTTCGGTGGCTATTTAGCCAACATTTCCTCATCCTCGAACTAACATTTTGGACCACGCAAATCTTTTAGATATAATAGCATACTAAGAAGAAACTAAATTCAAATGGTGCATAAAACCGAGCCCAAACGAAGCAAGAATCACAAACAAAAGTTTGAGAACGTAGCCCTTGATTCACGCCATGATCCAATGCTTAAACCCAATTCTAGAAACCATGAATCTTGGATTACTCTCTTCCATATGATAGTACTCTGAAATCGATGAACGTGGGCGAAAACCGTGCGCAAAACGGAGTTATAACAAAGCGGGAATCGCGAAAACAAGTTTGATGTTTGTTGATGGTTGCAAGACGCGAATTCTTCTTAAAACCCATCCCACATCGGCCAAGAAAGCAATATTTCTCCCCTTTAAACACCTATTATATCCTTGCTTGGTCCCTTATAGCTTTGCAACTCCTAGTTGAGTATAAACAAGTTGAGTAACCAAATTTTGGTGGTTCTACAAGTGCAGCACCCATTGGGATGTTGAACGTAGTAGTTTTATTTTTTGCTCTTGGCGAGAAGGTGTTGCGCTTCGAGATCGTCTCTTCTGTAAAGTTTTTTGAGGTAATTTTCTTTTTCATTTTCTTCTCTTCATCATTCATTTATTTATTTTTTTCCTAGTCTAAGTAGTTGAGCTTAGGTTATTAGTTGTCGGCATTAGGCTTGCTTAGGTTGCCTTGTTTAAGTCGCCTTTAGAGTTGTGTATAGGCTCGTTAAGCCAACGAATCCGGCCTATGATGTCCGCTCATTTAGCTACGCCTAGCAAAATGTTTACCCATCCTCGTTACATTCGTTTGACAAGGTTGAACCACGTTTGCATTCGGATCGTATACTTGATCCTTTGAGCTACTTTCTAGCCACGCACGTTCAATCCTCAGGGCATCCAGTTTGATACAACTTTTGATCTTGATTCTTCTTCATTATACTAGTTTCCTCGAGCACCATTAATGTGAGTTTTCTACACGCTCCCTTTTACATTTTTTGTTTTGGGATGTTACACATGTCTTACTCAAAACTTTATTCATTATATTATTCATTCAATCTATGATGCAACCATTAGACCTAGTGAAATATCTGAAAATTTAAAATATGTCATATTGTTTAATGATAATAATAATATTTGTAAAAAAAAAAAAACAACGAATTTGAAAAAAAAAAAAACAAAAAGAATAAAAAAAAAACAAGGTTTAATTATGAAAATAAAGGAATAAATAATATATATATATATATATATATATACATATGTCTTCCACGTATGTATGTTTGGTGAAATTTCAAACTAATAATAATAATAATAATAATAATAATAATAATAATTAATTAATAAATAAACTCAAGAAAGGACAAACAATCCATAATCATGTTCAGACCTGCAAATAAGAAAAAAATAATAAAAAAAAAAACAGAAACACGAAGAAGAAACAGACGCGCCGGATAACCAGCAGGTTAAAGCCGCTAGCCGGCAACTAGTCGGCCTATTCACCCTACACCGCGTCTCCATCCCCGACCAACATGTCGCTGCCTTCGGTTATAAAAGAAGATATTCGCTCCAAACGTAGCCACTCAGCTCTCCGGTTCGTTTATGTTTTCCGGCGAGGTAACAAAACTCCGGCGAGAAGGAACAAGAACGAAACGTGAAACCGACATCACCACACACCTATCTCTATCACTTATCACTCTCATCGAAGCACAACAACCCCAACTTGTGTTGTTCGTGTTCTTCCGGAGATCACTCGAGACTCCGAAAACTCGTCTTCATTACGGTACCCACGAAACACACACCACCAGTTGCTATACTCACCACGGTTCGGCTCGT
Organism: Mikania micrantha; assembly: GCA_009363875.1. Classification (NCBI taxonomy): domain Eukaryota; kingdom Viridiplantae; phylum Streptophyta; class Magnoliopsida; order Asterales; family Asteraceae; genus Mikania; species Mikania micrantha. The sequence continues at coordinate 19,883,478 of CM018681.1, forward strand.
TCTTGACACCATAAGTTTCCAAATACCACCAACAAATCTCCGGTGCCGTTCGATTATCAGATCTCTTTTTCAAACCGGCGAGAACTGAGACACAGGTAATCAAATCGAAACCTAAATCGTTGCTTAAGGTCCATGTATCTTGATATTTAAGTTCTAGTGAAGCTCCAGACTTATTTTGAAGAAGATGATAATTTAAGGGTGAACTATAACTTCCTTTTGAAACTAAATAAATCAATATATGATGATGTGTGTTAATGGTTTATACTCTTGGATTTCAAACATGATATCACGGGTTCCAAACTTGTTAACAGCAAGTTTGTTTTTTTTATTTTATTTTACACTTACCAAAGATATTTTCGTATTATCACTAGTAATTCATGGTGCACGTTAATAAATTTTAATTAACACCTTAAATAACATATTTTGATCAATATACACACCCAAACAACATAAATGTTATTATATAAGATCTTAAAACTGTAAATACAAACTTGCAAACATAAAGATGTAAATTTATGGAAATATGTAAAAAAATATATATATTTATATGAAAAGAAAAGAAAATTTTAGTAACTAAAAGTTATGAAAATAAGAATTTTGTTTTATGAAGACTCATAATTAATAATAAAAAGAAGAATTAAAATAGATGAGGTAAATGACAAAACATTATTAACTATAACCATAATATATAAAATAAGTTGAACTACGAAGTTCATAAATTATAAAATATAAAATCGCAACTTTGTGTTAAAATAAAATTATAAAATCTCATGGGGAACAAAACTATGATAATATAGGTTACTACGAGAACCTGTAGAAGAATAATCCAGCGTCCTAAATTATCAAAGTTTGTAAAAAGGTACGGATTCTTACCCCCTCCTTTTTCGTTTCAGTATATGATTTAATTATTTGAACCCATTTGATTCTCACACACCTTTGGAATTCCTGAACGTCTTGATATAATCGATCTGTTTCATTTGCATTGTCCGTTATTGATTTTCTAGCATTATTTATTATTGAATATATTTTGCTTACATGTGATATAATCATTGGATTGAAATCATTATCACATGTTCTGATATTATATTATGACTTGGTTTAACGCTTAGTGAGAAGCGTATCTGATATACATTGTTGAGTTACCACTTTCGTTCTTGTAATCTGTTACCCGAGCATGTCCCCACTTGCGGAGGTGACCGCAAGCACGTCATTGCGGCATCAATGACGTGGCACCAACCGTGGCGGTGAGCTGAGATCACGGCGTCTTCTTCGTACTTGTGAGGTACCTGAGGCCATAAGAAGGCGTATGGACTGGTCCTAGGATATATTTGTATTTGATTTCTGGTGGATGGATCTGTGTATGCCCACACTCCATTGCACGTTCGGTACATAGAGCTGCAGCTCTATGTGCATGTCAGTAGTGATTTAAGATTCGGCTCAGGGTACATCTGTATGATATGATTTATTTGATTGTCTTGCTTTACTTTATATCATATCATTTTGTCTTTTGTTATCGCGCATTCAGTAATTGATTCTGTTACTAAATTCGTATTCAGTTATTGATTATGTTACTTAAGCCTTTATCTGTACTGGGCATTCGGCTCATTCCGTTAATGTTTGTTCATAACAGGTTCACAGGTTACTCAGGGCGGGACGTGAGGAGAGAAAAATTGAACTCTAGGATTTTGGACTGTGAAAGTATACTAGTGGATCTTTGTAGCTTAGTCTAGTTCATCTAATACGGTCAATTGATCAATATGTAATTAACAATTTAACCAGGGCTCTTAAACAGTTTTTTTGGGATATGTAATCCTAACCTTTGCTTAATAGAAACCATGTTTCTGTTTTGATCACTGTAATAGTGACACGTCACCCCTATTTTGGGGTGGGGTGTTACAGTTATGGTATCAGAGAAAAGGCTCTTTCCTGTAGAAAACTTAAACATTAATAATTAAAACGTGTGAGGTTATGGGTAGACATTGTGTTAGGTTGTCAACTTCCTATCAATCTTCATACTATTCATTGTGGCGAAATCTCGAAAAATCTGTTAGAAACGTTTTTATCGTAAATTGTAGGGCCTCTATTTTGCTTCATGATTTCTCGGGTATAATGAAAAATACGACTTTATAATTATCATTGTCTCTGCTTAAGAAACGGACTTCGTGCATGTTGACTATGCTGGAACTCGACATTGCTACCATGCATGACACCATTTGTATTTAGCAAGAAGTTTATTTCAAAATAATTTTGACGAACTCGTTTTAGTTATCATCTTCATGATTGATTCAAAAAAAAAAAAAAAAACTTGTGATTCATTTATTATCACATTATTCTTATAAATAAACAATAGGCATGATGGGAGGACGTTAGGTCACTCTTGTAAGGTAAATTGACGATTACGGTTCGCGAACGTAATCGTGAATTTATTGGTACATTTGTGCACTTTTGGATCCCCGTTATGTAGATTAATGTCCTTATAAACATTAGTTTTCTTTTGATTCTACCATTAGATGATTGCTAATGAGTATTAGCATACTTCATTATGCGTTATAGTATCTTGACGATTCTGAAACTCCTTTCAACATTCGATTTCATTCTTCTATTCATACCATGATACTCATATCTAATTATCATATGGACATACCCCCACAAGCATAAGAATGAAATTATTCTGTCAAGTGTTTTATACTGCATGAAGCATGTTTATTGTCATCTCATCCACGGGGAGATTATTTAAATTGAATTCCTTCTAAGTCTCATAAAGTAGCTTTGACAACTTCGGTGCCAAGAGTATTGAACTTATTTGTCATAAACCTAGTCACATTATAGATTGAAAGTAATTCTTGCTAAAGGCTTAGAATTTCTCGTCACGTGGTTGCATGAATTTCAAACGTCAGTAAAAGATAAGTTGTTCTAGGAAAAAAATCCATGATTATTCGATTATTGGTGATGTTTTGCAAGTTTTCTTAAGAAATTATATAGACTTCCCATATCATGTGATGGATTTAATTATTTTTCTTAGCTAGATTATTGAACCAAATTCTAAGCATCGTTACACCTCCAACGCCTAAATAGTTTATATTGTAGTTAGGGAGTTGTATAAAGAATTTTATAAGCATAGATTTAGTAGATCAATTGTTTCTATATTGACTACCAAGAGTTAAACAAAACTACAAATGGGAATCATTATCCGTTTCCTTTCATCAATGATCATTTTGATCGGTTTCAAGATTTCAAGTTCTTTTCAAAAATAAACCCATGGTCTGGGTATCATCAGTTGAGGATTAGAGAGGAATGTGTTTCAAAGTTTGCCTTTCGTACTCGTCACGACCACTACAAGTTTTTGGTTATGTCTTTTGGACAAACCAATGCCCCTACAATCTTTGTGAATTTGATGAATCGTGTAGATGATGTCATGTTCGTGTTCACTGATGATATCTTGATATATTCTAATAGCAAAGAGGACCATGAAGAACATTTGCGTAAGGCACTTAAAACATTGCGACAAAAGAAGTTGTATGCAAAATTTTCAAAATATCACATTTGGCTCAGTCAAGTTGCATTTCTTGGTCACGTTGTTTGTGCTGAAGGAATCATGATGGATCCCCCCAAAACTGAGGCTATTACAAAATGGCCTATACCCACTTCTGCTACTGAAGTTCGAAGCTTCTTGGGCCTTGCTGGCTACTATCGAAGGATTGTAGAAGGATTTTCAGTCATTGCCTTACCTTTCACTCGAATTTGAAGGAAAAGAGTTAAGCACTAATGGAATGAAGAACGAGAGAAAAGTTTCCAAGAATTAAAGAAAAGGTTTGCATATGCTTCAACACTCAGTCTCCCTTGTGGTTCAGGCGATTACCAGATTTATAGTAATGCCTCGGTCTTGGTTGCGTGCTAATGCAACACAGGAAGGTTATCGCCTATGCCTCGCGTCAATTGAAGCCTTATGAAGTTAACTACCCGACACATGACTTGGAGTTAGCGGCTGACGTCTTTGCATTGAAGATTTGGCGACATTATTTATACGACGAAACTTATGACATCTTAAGTAATCATAAAAGCCTTAAGTATGTTTTTCAAAAAAAAAAAAAGATCTAAATACTAGGCAAAGAATGAGGCTATAACTTCTATAAGATTATGATGCAAAAATGCAATACCATCTATAGAAAACGAATGTGGTAGCTGATGCTTTGAGGAGAAAAAAAAATTAATTAGTGCGGTATATTGCCTTCAGATTCAACCTTGTATCATCTTAGATCTGTATTATACGAGTGTTGGCATCCATATGAGTAAATTAGATGGTTACCTTGCAAAATTGAAAATCAAGCCTAACCTCGTCTCACGTATTAAACAAGCACAAAAGATGATGGAGAAATTTGAGAAATATCAGAAAAACATGGAGGTAGGGAAAACAGTTTGAGTTTCATAGAGCGATTTGGTGTGGCAAAGATTACGCCTACTCAATGATTCTACTCTTCGTAATGATGAGCTACGTTGCATCACTACCCAAGCCACGTATCTCATCATTCTCTATCCACCCGGTATCTATGAAGATGTATCAAGATGTATCGAGATCTAAGTCAAAACATTTGGTGGAATGACATAAAGGAAACTGTTGCAAAATATGTTTGCCTAAAACTTTGAAGAAGAAAAAAATGATGTTATATGGGTCGTGGCCGATAGATTGTCCAAATCAGCCCACTTTCTAGCAATATAACAAGGGTTTTCTGTTGGTAAGCTATCAGATGTGTTTATAAAATAGATTGTTCGATTACATGGCATTACAGCTTTGGTTGTGTCCGATGGAGACCCAAGATTTACATCACAGTTTTGGAAGAGTTTCCAAACTGCTTTGTGTACCAGATTAAAGTTTAGTACGGCTTTTCATCCCAAATAGATGGGCAATTAGAGTGCACGATTTAGACACTTGAAGATATACTTAGAGCTTGCGCACTCAAGTTGACGGGGAAACGGTGATGAATATTTATGTCTTTTGAGTTTGCTTATAATTATAGTCGGCAAGCAAGCATTGACATGACTCCATTCGAACTCTTGTATGGACGGAAGCGTCGAGCACCAATTTATTGGAATGAAGTTGGTGAGAAAATAATAGAAGGGCCATAATTGATACAAATAACAAATGATGAGGTTGCTATTGCTCGAGAAAAGTTAAAGCAGATAAACGAGTTATGCTGATAAGCATCGACGAGCCTTATAATTCAAAGTTGGAGATCACGTATTCTTGAAGATTTCGCCATGTCATGACGTTCGTAGATTTGGGATTAAAGGAAAGCTTAGTCCTCGTTTTATTGGTCCGTTTGAGATTCTTGAGAGAATTGGTGAAGTTTCATATCGATTAGCGCTACCACCTCAACTTTTTCATTTTCATCTCGTCTTTCATGTGTCCTTGTTGAGGGGATACAACTACCACCTGCTTCACGTTATCAGTAATCCATTACACACGATTCAGGAGGATTTATCTTATGAAGAAGAACCAGAAGCTACTTTGGATCGACAGGAAAGAAACATGAGAAAGAAAATAATTCCTTTTGTTAAAGTCTTGTGGAAGAATCACTTAGAGCGTGATGCGACTTTGGAAATGGAAGAATCTATTCGTTTTTTTGTATCCTAGCTTATTTGATGCGTAGTTTCCTTTGTACGAGTATCTGTGAACCTTGTTTTATCTTCCAATGATATAGAATTTATTTTATTTCGTCTATAACTATTCATGTCTCAACCATCAAATTTCGAGGACGAAATTTGTTTTAAGGGGGAAGTAGTTGAAATATCTGAAAATTTAAAATATGTCATATTGTTTAATGATAATAATAATATTTGTAAAAAAAAAAAACAACGAATTTGAAAAAAAAAAAAACAAAAAGAATAAAAAAAAACAAGGTTTAATTATGAAAATAAAGGAATAAATAATATATATATATATATATATATACATATGTCTTCCACGTATGTATGTTTGGTGAAATTTCAAACTAATAATAATAATAATAATAATAATAATAATAATAATTAATTAATAAATAAACTCAAGAAAGGACAAACAATCCATAATCATGTTCAGACCTGCAAATAAGAAAAAAATAATAAAAAAAAAACAGAAACACGAAGAAGAAACAGACGCGCCGGATAACCAGCAGGTTAAAGCCGCTAGCCGGCAACTAGTCGGCCTATTCACCCTACACCGCGTCTCCATCCCCGACCAACATGTCGCTGCCTTCGGTTATAAAAGAAGATATTCGCTCCAAACGTAGCCACTCAGCTCTCCGGTTCGTTTATGTTTTCCGGCGAGGTAACAAAACTCCGGCGAGAAGGAACAAGAACGAAACGTGAAACCGACATCACCACACACCTATCTCTATCACTTATCACTCTCATCGAAGCACAACAACCCCAACTTGTGTTGTTCGTGTTCTTCCGGAGATCACTCGAGACTCCGAAAACTCGTCTTCATTACGGTACCCACGAAACACACACCACCAGTTGCTATACTCACCACGGTTCGGCTCGTTCTTGACACCATAAGTTTCCAAATACCACCAACAAATCTCCGGTGCCGTTCGATTATCAGATCTCTTTTTCAAACCGGCGAGAACTGAGACACAGGTAATCAAATCGAAACCTAAATCGTTGCTTAAGGTCCATGTATCTTGATATTTAAGTTCTAGTGAAGCTCCAGACTTATTTTGAAGAAGATGATAATTTAAGGGTGAACTATAACTTCCTTTTGAAACTAAATAAATCAATATATGATGATGTGTGTTAATGGTTTATACTTTATACTCTTGGATTTCAAACATGATATCACGGGTTCCAAACTTGTTAACAGCAAGTTTGTTTTTTTTATTTTATTTTACACTTACCAAAGATATTTTCGTATTATCACTAGTAATTCATGGTGCACGTTAATAAATTTTAATTAACACCTTAAATAACATATTTTGATCAATATACACACCCAAACAACATAAATGTTATTATATAAGATCTTAAAACTGTAAATACAAACTTGCAAACATAAAGATGTAAATTTATGGAAATATGTAAAAAAATATATATATTTATATGAAAAGAAAAGAAAATTTTAGTAACTAAAAGTTATGAAAATAAGAATTTTGTTTTATGAAGACTCATAATTAATAATAAAAAGAAGAATTAAAATAGATGAGGTAAATGACAAAACATTATTAACTATAACCATAATATATAAAATAAGTTGAACTACGAAGTTCATAAATTATAAAATATAAAATCGCAACTTTGTGTTAAAATAAAATTATAAAATCTCATGGGGAACAAAACTATGATAATATAGGTTACTACGAGAACCTGTAGAAGAATAATCCAGCGTCCTAAATTATCAAAGTTTGTAAAAAGGTACGGATTCTTACCCCCTCCTTTTTCGTTTCAGTATATGATTTAATTATTTGAACCCATTTGATTCTCACACACCTTTGGAATTCCTGAACGTCTTGATATAATCGATCTGTTTCATTTGCATTGTCCGTTATTGATTTTCTAGCATTATTTATTATTGAATATATTTTGCTTACATGTGATATAATCATTGGATTGAAATCATTATCACATGTTCTGATATTATATTATGACTTGGTTTAACGCTTAGTGAGAAGCGTATCTGATATACATTGTTGAGTTACCACTTTCGTTCTTGTAATCTGTTACCCGAGCATGTCCCCACTTGCGGAGGTGACCGCAAGCACGTCATTGCGGCATCAATGACGTGGCACCAACCGTGGCGGTGAGCTGAGATCACGGCGTCTTCTTCGTACTTGTGAGGTACCTGAGGCCATAAGAAGGCGTATGGACTGGTCCTAGGATATATTTGTATTTGATTTCTGGTGGATGGATCTGTGTATGCCCACACTCCATTGCACGTTCGGTACATAGAGCTGCAGCTCTATGTGCATGTCAGTAGTGATTTAAGATTCGGCTCAGGGTACATCTGTATGATATGATTTATTTGATTGTCTTGCTTTACTTTATATCATATCATTTTGTCTTTTGTTATCGCGCATTCAGTAATTGATTCTGTTACTAAATTCGTATTCAGTTATTGATTATGTTACTTAAGCCTTTATCTGTACTGGGCATTCGGCTCATTCCGTTAATGTTTGTTCATAACAGGTTCACAGGTTACTCAGGGCGGGACGTGAGGAGAGAAAAATTGAACTCTAGGATTTTGGACTGTGAAAGTATACTAGTGGATCTTTGTAGCTTAGTCTAGTTCATCTAATACGGTCAATTGATCAATATGTAATTAACAATTTAACCAGGGCTCTTAAACAGTTTTTTTGGGATATGTAATCCTAACCTTTGCTTAATAGAAACCATGTTTCTGTTTTGATCACTGTAATAGTGACACGTCACCCCTATTTTGGGGTGGGGTGTTACACCTAGTTAGCTTTATGTGTTAGATGCTAAGCTTATACAATGTGTTGATTCTATGTGTGACTCTATGTGTGTTTCCAGTCAAGCAAGCTAGTACTTAGTAGCCTAAGATGTGTTAGATACCATCTTCGCATTAGCTTTGTGATTGTGTGAAAAAGGTGAAAAATATACCTAGCAAACTTGTTGAATTATAACTGTTAATTTATAGTATGGCCCTACTTGAATTAACATGTTGTAAGGATACTTGTTTGGACAGAAGCTATTGTTATTCATTCATTCATTCTATTTATTCAAACTTGTATTTATGCTATGCTTATGATACATATTCTAGTTAGGCTATAGTTTGCATCCTTTTTATATTTATTATTTAAACTTAGTGTGCAAACTCACCAACTATGCAAATAGTTGACAAACTCTATTTTACATGTATGATAGGCTAAGGAAGCATGATGAAGGCATATGATAAGACTTAGTTGACTTAGTTGACCTAGTTAAATTTTAAATAATGTTTTAGCATTCAATTGTAATCATTTTGTATTCAATATATGTAATATTATTTGAATTTAATGAATGACATGTTGTATTGTTTTAATGATGTTGCATTAAATATTGAAACGCATAATAGCACCATGAGCTAATGAACAGTCATAATCGCGCCGCGATGCATTCCGCCGTCGGTCAGGGTGTGACACACAATGTCTCGCAACAAGCGCATTAGGAAGGGGCAAGTTCACATCGTCAGTTCGGTAACAGGAGCCCAGGAGTTATAATGTAAAGTTGGTTAGAACATCACTACTTTGTTGGGTGGAACAATGTTCGCGCGAGATACCAATGTTTTACTCCTTGTTTGGGACATGAATATCGATTAACTTTTTTTATAAAAATACTAAATTTTATTGGATACATTGGTAAAGTACATTTTGAAATTCTAAAACATGTGAACTTACCAGCGGTATGCTGATTGTTTAATATCATATTTTCTCAGATGCCTAATGATGCAATCGGTAGAGCTGGGAGTTCAACTTTTGGAAACATATAGTAGTGTCTCAAAAATAAAAATTGTAGTAGATATATGAAACTCAGTTTTGACTGTTATGACATTAGGCTTTGTAACTAATGCAGTTGTAACATGGTTGTGTCATATATAAACATATGTGCCTTTTGTTGTAAGCAATGAGTGTGAAACCTTGAACTTCACCGTACGCTTCCGCAACGACAATGTGTGCCATTTGGTTTACGGTTCGAGTCATGGTTCAGGTCGTGGTTTGGGTCATGGTTTGGGCCATGGTTTTGTTTCATGCAACAGATTATAGTTCAAATCATGGTTCGGGTCTTTGTTGGATCATGGGACGTATCATTGTTTGGGTCATGGGTCTGGTCATGGTTAAGGTCATGATTCGGTTCATGGTTTGGATCATGATTTGGGTCATTATTTGGGTCATGGGTTTGTTTATGGGTCGGGTCATAGTTCGAATCATGGTTTGCGTCATGTTTAAGGTCATGGTTCGGGTCATGTGTCAGGTTAAGGGTTTGGTCATGGGTCGGGTCATGGTTTTGGGCATTGGTTGGGTCATTGATCAGATCATTCCTTCCAGAGATGGAATGAAAAACAGTACACCCTAGATCTAAGGAATGAAAATCACCAAAAGTGAATGAATTGCAATCCTTATAGAATAGTACATTCCATTCCTATCTGCTAAGCTAACATACTTCTTTTCATTCCAACGTAATGACTCCTTCCATTCCATCATTCATTAATTCATGCATACGATCGTATCATTCCTTCTAGAGACGGAATGAAAAAAACACCCCAGATCCAAGGAATGAAAATCATCAAAAGCGAATGAATTGCATTCCTTATGGAATAGTACATTCCATTCTTATGTGTTAAGCAAACATATTTCTTTTCATTCCAATGTAATGACTCGTTCCATTCCATTATTCATTCACTCATGCATACCAAATGCTACTGCAGTCTTTGATATAGATGGTCAAGTCATCTCGATCATATCAAATCTATACTTATATAATAAAAGAATAGCAAAATGTCACGTGTCGTCTTTCTAGCCTATCCATATCACATTTGTGATATGACATCTTTATATGCTATCCACATGACATATTTGACAAATTTCAAAATTATTATCATTTAATACAATCAAACCCAACTTTTAGATTTTTTTTAAAAAAACTAATATTCATTTTCTTTAAATATTAATGAAAATTCAATCATTGCAAACTTCATTTTCAATCAACAATTTCAAATATTCAAAATTTCCAAATCTTAATTATATTGTTTAAATAAATGTTTTTAGATTTATAAAATGTACTCTTCTTTTCTTTTTTCAAAAACTTTAAAAATTTTAAGTTATTTCACTACTAGAAAATAGATGCAATGCAACTTTTTAGAAACAACCTCTTTTAAAGTAGTTGCATTTGATTCTAATGCAACTTTATTATACATAAAGGTTGCAATGAAGATCTAATGCAACTTTTTCTATAAAAAGTTGCTAATTTACTAAAAGTGCAACTTTTATTTTCAAAAGTTGCATTGTGAAAATTTTAAATACTAATTTTATTATAAAAGGTTGCATTGTTAAAAATTAAATGCAACTTTTAGTTTTAAATGTTGTATCCAGATTAATGTACAAGACTCAATGTCAAAATGTAATTAACAACATGTTTTAATTTATTTACGAATAAATCTTTTAGGGGCAATTACATATATCCCCCTATAAATTTCATATATTACATATATACTCAATTCAAAAATTTAATTACATATATCCCCTCGTCTAATTTTAAAATTTTCAAATATACCCATTTTAATTAAAATGAATTAAGGAATTACTATTTTACCTTTACTTTAAAAAATTATTATACGTATTTTACCCTTGCTTCAAAGATACACATATTTTACTTTTTTCTCCTTTTTTTAGTGTTTTTGCCTCTTTTTTACGTGACTTTTTATCATTTTTAATTGACGAAGTTGGAGTCGTATGGAGGGATATGAACAAATGTGGTGTTTACGTATGGGGGTTTACGTATGTGTGTTTGTAATTCAAAGGGTTACAATGTGTAAAGACACTAAAGTTGGGTATATATGTATTTAAATTTTTTAGTTGGGTATATACGTATCAATAACTTTATTCTTCAAAGATTCACTTGGACCAACACACTTTGCACACACAATACAAACATTGCACATACATACACACATTTCATACATACTGCACACATTTAGACACATATACACACTATAGTAGCTTTTGATTTTTATTGGCAACTTTCGTATCTAGATATAACTAACTTTAAACTGAGATTACCTTAAAATACCACGTGTATTAAATTATAGACATGATAATCTTAACTCGTGTTCATGAAATTGAGTTGATATGGACGCAATATAAAAAAAACATATGTTGGGTTAATCATCATTGTTATAGGGTCAGAATGGGCATACTTAAAAATAGAACATAACCCAAATGTGTCAGTTATTTTACCTTCAATCCATTATTCTTTTGATCAATCTAGGTGATTTTGTTTCACGTAGTTGAGATTTTGTTCAATTTTAGTGAAATTTAAGTTTTAATGAAGTTTAATTTTTTGTATAAGTCCAAGATAGTTGTTTTTTTGTTTGATTACTTCAATTGATGATATTCAATGTTTTGGTTCAAAGTAGTGACCCAAACAAGGCTTGTTTTGACCCGTGTCTTTTTTTTTTTTTTTTTTGTGAAAACATGTTTTGACCTGAGCAAAAATTGTTATTTTTCACGAACAAATCGTCTTGATCCAAACTCATCCTGACCCGTCATTATGTCCAACCTAACCAACCCTCTTTCCAGCTATAGTGCAGTTTGAGTAGTGTCTGTAGTGTGCGTGTTATGTGTATAGGTGTGCAGTGTGCAGTGTGTGTATGAATGTGCAGTGTTTGTGTATTATGCGTGTGCGTGTATATGTGTGCAGTATGTGTAAATTTGTGTGAAATATGTGCAGTGTGTGTAAATTTGTGTGAAATATATGCAGTACGTGTAAATGTGTGTAGTGTGTGTAAATGTGAAGTGCAAATGGAACATGTGTAATGAAAGTGCAATGTTTTTAATACGAGTTCATTGTGTGTAAATGTGGGTAAAACACATATATCTAACTCACTAGATTATATTAATAAATCAGTTTGACCTTATCGTTGAGGTCATCTAGCACACACAAGAAGTCATCAACCCCGAAATCTCAAGTTCTCTACCACAAATTAAAAATGGGTGTTGATTTACTTTAACACATGGGGCCATCAAAACGTGTTTTGAAGTTGTTCATGTCACAAAGTCTGTTGGTTATGATGTTGCTTGTTTACAGGGATGGCCCTGAGAATTGAGGTGTCAAGGACGAAAACCAAACCTTATTTATATCTGAAAAAACTCAGCCAAATTTTGAATTAGGTTTTCGGTATTGTACCTAAATGTGTGTGTGAATAAAACCCCAGTTAGTGGGATGCAACGCCAACCCATGTGATTTTTCCTACAACCATTCGGTCCATAGCTGACAGAACTTCCCCTCTCTGTAAGTGTGTTTATTGATTCAGTTTGTTCGTTTATTTGTTTCGATTTTATCGGTTTTGAATTTTTTTTATCCATAACTGAAAACCGAACCTAATTCAACCCAATTTAATTCGGTTCGGTTTCAACTAAAACCAAACAAACTTATTTCAGCTATAAAACTAGTTAAAAACGGTATAAAACCAATTAAACATGTCCAAATAAACCAAATTTAACCTTATTTTTATCATCAAAAGTAATAAATTTATAGTACAATTGGTTTAATCCATTTGCATGATAAACCGAACAGACCAATTTAAACTATATATATATATATGGTACCGACACTAGTACAAATATATATATTTAGGGCGGTTGAATTTTTTTTAAGGCAGTTTAGTACATTAACCGCCCCATTAAAAGGTGACAATTCTAAATGTATTTTTTGGAGCGTTTTTTTATTTTTGAGGCGGTTTTAAATAAATCAGTTTCGTATTATTTAGGGCGGTTAACATTTAGGGCGGTTTATATTATTTATGGGGCGGTTCGTTGTTATTTGGAGCGGTTACCAGTTTGGAGCAGTTATTTATTTTGGGGCGGTTTCATTTGGGGCGGTTTTTATAGTTTATGGGGCGGTTTTTTTTGGTTTTATAGAGCAGTTTTTTTAAAATTTGAATATATCTACTTAACGTCATCGTCTTCTCCAGATCGACATTACACACTCTCAGTTTTATCTATGGAGCTCTGTTAGTTACATTACATGTCTACATTTGTTATCTTTAATTTATTTCTCTTCAACAGAACCTTTAAATAGAGTTCTACGTACGTGTATTTGTTTAATCAGGTATTTAACGTTTTATATAAAATTATTTTTACATATTTATATGTTTAATCATTTTTTAACCTTTGTTTAATTAATTGTTTATTTGTAGGTTTTGAAGATATTAATTCGTCATTTAACTTCTTCTTTCATCTTATAATATTGAAACCACCAAATTTAGCTTCTCAATGGTATGAATCATCTATCTCAGCTCTAACTTATATTATGTAATTTTGCTATCTGCAAGCATAAATATTTCGTTTGTTTGTATTTCATAAAAATTAACAATTTATTACTTTCAAAATTTTATACATATACAAAAAAAAATTATTTTACATGTTTATGATCGCTAGCAATAATCCTTAGAATATGTATACCCGTCTGAATTTTATCTAATAGAGATAAAACTCAGTTAGTCCCCGATTGGGACTGCTTTTTGAATATTTTATCTCATTTAGGATATGTATATATGTTAATGAATTAACATTTAAGGAAAAAAAATTGGTTGATGTTTCTCCTTGCTCCTTCGAGTTTGTGGATTACCACATGCTTGGGGAGTTAAGGGGAAATGTTGTTCAAAAACCGCCCCATATGTGTTTTTTAACCGCCATAAAAGAGGTTTATTGTACTAGTGCGACAATCAAATCGAAAACCGAATTCACAATTGGTTCAACTTTTTTTTCGATTTAAACGGTTTTTGATTTTTTTTTAAATATCGCTACCTCTCCCAGTTGTCTAGAAATTTTTTTATTTTTTTTAAATATCGCTACCTCTCCCAGTTGTCTAGAAATATATATTCCCAAATATCCACCAAAGTTTGCTCCCATTAAAAAATTGAGGTACTTGCCAAGGACGCCTCTTTTTGCTAGGATCCAAAAAAAAAGTTATATTTTGACTAAGAAAATGAATTGGTTTTCAGGTTCTAATAAATTGAATTGAAGCATTCTTACTTGCTTAGCAAACTTTTTATTTCTTTCTTGATTAACGAAATCTATTTAGCTAGAAAACTTGATTTAGTTTCCAATTTCTAATAAATTATAAGATGTTTTGATGTTTAAAGTATGCACAATTTTATAAATAAAGTTTACAAAATTATTTAAGTAAAAAATAGGCAACCTAGAGGTCTTAAGTTCAATTCTCGTTTGTTGTGATTTCCTTTGGAGATCGTCGACCCGGTTACTTGTTACGCTTTACATGTTCCTCCTGGTTAGTGGTAGGGCTGTCCAAAAAGCTCGAAGCTCGGATTCAGCTCGTAGCTCGTTCAGAAAAAGCTCGGCTCGAATAAAACTCGTTTGTAACCGAGCCGAACCGAGCCAGCTCATTTTGTAACCGAGCCGATTCCGAGCTAGGGCTGGCTCGGCTCGTATGCTCAGCTCGTGGCTCAGCTCTTTTGTACAACATACTATACTAAAATATAAAACTATAGGGTTACTTTCACTAATATATATACTTTGATGTTACTTTGTAATTATGTTAAAAAAATAAAAGTAAAAAAAAGAAAGAAAAGATGAAGGAAATATGAAATGAATCTCAATTCTCACGTAATCCACTAACTTATAATTCCTAAATCATATTCTCAATTCCTAGTTCCACGTATTCACTTTCTTCTCTTATGTAAAAACTGAGCCAAAAACAAACCGAGCCGAGTTGAGGTAAATGCAATTCAAATATTAAATTTCTTTTGTAAAACCATGTCACACCCCGAGCCGGCTGGAACGGATCGAATTTCCCATCAGACGGAAGGTTCTTAGGGCGCGATATCGTGAGTGATAATCGTAGTGATCAGATTGTATACATTGCACATGATAATAATGAGAAATGCTAAATAGAATAGAATTACAAAGTTAAATTACATCAGTATCGTTCATAATTTAACAATGTAAATCTATCATCAACATCATAAATTTTCTATCTTGTATCTGCACAAGATATACTAAATATATTGTGTAATGATGTTCCAAAAGTACGCAGGTCCAAAAATACTAGGTCTTCTATCAGGAATCCTAGTCCAAAAGCATTAGCTTCTTAATTGACATGTTCGTCACCAGAGAAGTCATGCAAAAATAAAATCAACACATGGTTGGTGAGTTCATATAGTTTAGTATTTCAAAATAGCTTGTAAACCCTTTTTCGGTAAAACCCCTAACCTCATTAACTTCACCTGTAATATCCAGTTCGGTATGCTTATATATAGGGCATACGAAAGGGTCGAGCCTACAACCCGCCCAGACGCCATCCCACCACATACTAGACCACATATGACATTGTTGTTAATGATAGTTAAGCATTTTTACCCATCATCACTTCCTTTCAACCATAGTTCTAATGTAAACACAAAACATTTGTTAAACCCCCAGGTAACAACCTTAATCTCATTAACACCACCTGTAATATCCAATTCGGTATGCTTATATATAGGACATATGTAAGGTCGAACTTACCGCCCGCCCAGTCAACATCCCACCACATACTAAATCGCATATGGCAGTGCTATTAATGATAATTAAGCATTTTACTCCTATCCTTAACTCACTAGTTCTTCGGTTCTTTGTTTCGGTAAATACAACAAGTTGGGAATCTCTATTGATTCCTTAAGATCATCACACAATTATGATCAACCACAACATTTGTAGAAACAATTAAATAAATGCTTAATTTAAATAAATAAATAAACATTTAATAAAATCTAAGACCTAATGATTGGGCCTTGGTCAACTCGAGGAGACTAGTCTAGCAATCAGGGTTCTTAGTAGTAAAGGAGATCTGTAAACCTCATCAAACATGCGACCTATAATCAATCAGTCTAGCTAGGACATCTGTTGATATACAGGCTTTTATAGTTCTTTAGACCGTCCATAGTTCGTATAGTTCTTTAGTTCTTTGACACATGTTATCTTTGAGCATTTCCCAGATGTTCCTCAAAACAGTTAGGGAATACTGTAAATATCATCAAACATGCGTCTCATATTCTATCAGTCTAGCTAGGACATCTTTCAAACATGAGAATGGCACATGCTATCTTTGATATTTCCCAGTCAGACCCTTAAAATAGTTCTTTGTATATAGTTCTTTGAAATAGATCGTTAGTTCTTTGACGACACAACCCCGAAAATAGTTCTTTGATGAGTCTTTTAGTTCTTTGAAATGGACCTTTGAAAATAGTCCTTTGAAAATAGTTCTTTGTTTTAGATCTTTAGTTCTTTGATTTGAAAGAGTTATATACTCATGCTGAATAGATAACTTACCTTGAAATCATGTATAAAGTATACCTAGACAGATTCTAGGATAACAATTTCAAATATAAAACATATGTTAAGTAAAAGCATTTATATAAATATAATCCAAGAAAATAATTTACGCATGCTTTTCAGCCCCGCATTTGTAAAACAAAAACGTTTAGAAAAGGGGTAATGAACTCACCTGCGTTGCTGTGCAAATAATCTATCACAAAATGCGCGCTCGTTGTTGTAGCTTAGGTTTCTTCAATTCCTGAGTTGTTTTAAAAGAGTTCGAATGCGATAAGTATACGTATTAGTCGTCGTGTCTAGAATTTGGTCTCAACGTGCAACTAAGTGTCCTATTTTACTATTGTGCTTCTAAGGTTTCATCTAACTAACCTAACTTAGATACCCATTTGTAATCCCGTATCCCACCTTTAGTCTTCTCAAGTACTAATTTATATGTTTTTAATTAAATTCATTTCAAGTTAAAACATTAATTTAGAAAATCCTTTAATTTAATTTAACAAAGTTTATAAACCATTTTCTTTTATTAAAATATCATTACTTGAATTAAATAAACATTTAGCATGTGATGGGCCTTAGTAAGCCCATTGGGCCCCCTTTGGCCCCTTGATCATCTTTAATTATCCCATGATTATTGTTCATAACCTTCAAATGCTTCGGCCTAACTGATCCAATTAAATCATTTAGGTTCAAGAAAACCATTTGTAGGTTATTCATACTTCATGTTGAGCTAACTCAATAATCACCATCTATGTTTAAGTAATAACAAGGTTTACAATATTCCTTATTATTATCACTATGGATTTAGTATGTTTCACATGAGTGAATCACAATTTCCCAAGTGTCAAGTTAAATCATTAGACATTAACATTTCATAATGAATTGTTAAGGTGTTTTAGAGAAAACCCTTGTTGATTCAATGACTAACCCGTGATTGCCTCAATACCCTATAACATTATGATTAGCAACATGATCTAGGAACTCACTTTTCTTTGAATACTAAATTCTTTGTCACCTAAATGACTCCATGCACACACATACACACCTAGTCCCATGCACGTGGGAAGGGTTGAAGATCTTTATGATTTGGAGTTTCATTAACCACAAGGGCAGCGAACCTTTGGAAAAATCCCCAAGGGTTCGGCTGTTTTGGGCAGGTTCGGCCACCACGAGTTCGTGGGTTCTCAAAGGGGTTCGGCTAGGTCCTACTTAGCCATAGGTTCGTGACATTCAACTGAGGTTCGCAGCCATGTATATCTTCCTTAGGTTCGCTGCTATCCAAGATTGTAGATGATCCAAGGTTTGGTTACTTTAATACAGCAAGGAGGTTCGTAGGATTTCATGGTTCGGCTAAGGGTTCGGTCTAAGGGACAGGTTCGGGACTTATAGGGTTCGGTTGATGCAAGGTTCGGTTATGCTTGCTGCCTCAAATAGGTTCGTGATATCTTAGAAGAGGTTTGGCTAGGGTTTCCGGGTTTGGCCGCCTCCTTCTTCAGCTAAACAGGTTCGTCCCTTTCGAACCAGGTTGCAACAAGTTCGGCCGGTCGGTACAGACACGAACCTGAACCTTCTTCTCCGCAAAACTCGATCCTTACCTGTTACAACCCATTCCTAGAGTTCCCTAGACGTTCACAATGATTTATCTCAAGAGTTCTAACTTCTAAGTGTTTATAACCGGTTAGACAACAATCCCTACAAAAGTCGTGACCCACACAAAGAAAACCGAATATAACTCAAATTTTACCTCAAAAATAACGGATGAAAGCTTGAACCGCTTGTACTCTCGTCATCTACTTGATGAGGGGGTCGTTTTGAGCCAAGAATCACTTGAATCGGCTAAGGGTTCGGTCTAAGGGACAGGTTCGGGACTTATAGGGTTCGGTTGATGCAAGGTTCGGCTATGCTTGCTGCCTCAAATAGGTTCGTGATATCTTAGAAGAGGTTCGGCTAGGGTTTCCAGGTTTGGCCGCCTCCTTCTTCAGCTAAACAGGTTCGTCCCTTTCGAACCAGGTTGCAACAGGTTCGGCCGGTCGGTTCAGACACGAACCTGCACCTTCTTCTCTGCAAAACTCGATCCTTACCTGTTACAACCCATTCCTAGAGTTCCCTAGACGTTCACAATGATTTATCTCAAGAGTTCTAAGTGTTTATAACCGGTTAGACAGACAACAATCCCTACAAAAGTCGTGACCCACATAAAGAAAACCAAATATAACTCAAATTTTACCTCAAAAATAACGGATGAAAGCTTGAACCGCTTGTACTCTCGTCATCTACTTGATGAGGGGGTCGTTTTGAGCCAATAATCACTTGAATCGGGTGAGAAATGATCAAGATATTGTAGAGAGAAGTTGGAATTTTAGAGAGAGAGAGAGCTAGAGAGAGAGAGTGACGAATTTGAGATTGAATTTTTGGGTTGGTGGTGGTTGTCGGTGACATAAATGGCTTCATTAAATGGTTCCAAACACCCGGTTAAGTTCGGTCTCGTTCGGTTTCGCGTACGCGCCGGTTTCCTCGGAGACTCTCGTAACGAAACGACGTGGTTTATAAAATAAGATTTCTAATTTATTTTAGGTTGTGATTCCTAATAAATTAACTAATTATCTGTTGTTCATTTTAAAATTTTCAGAAATATTAATTTACAGTTTAAAATCGAATCGTACGGTCGTCGCGCGTATTCATTCGAATCGTCACTCGTACGAACACGACGATAACTATACTTTTCAATATTGTTTTCTAATTATCGGATATCATTCGGAACGTTAAACTTTCAGATATATTCGTACAGATCGTCACCTATACAAATAATCCGTCGGTTTAGCATTCACGTAACGACATCCGTGTGGTTTTGTTCTGTAAAGCCTCACATACGTTTATACATAATAAAATCCTAACAAGTAATCATCTGATGGTTCCGTGTTGCCAGATAATTATCTGACTGATGAACCATGTTTTCTGAGTTTTGTTTCTCTAAAACGATTATGAATTCACTGTTTGATTCATGAAATGATAACGGTATATGCTATGAATATGAAATACACTGAAATGTATAGAATTTGTACCTGATTACTGTTCATGTTACTGTTGCGATCACTGTTCCGATACGATTCCGGCACTGATGTTACAAACCAAGCCAAAAACGAGCCGAACTGAGCCAGCTCGGTTTGCAATCCGAGTCGAGCCAAGCTCGGTTTAAATCCGAGCTCACCCCTAGCTCGGCTCGGTTCGGCTCGTGAACACCCCTTGTTAGTGGGGTATTAGGGGAACCGGGGTTTTACCATGTAAATAGGTTCCATGATTAACAAAAAAAAATTGAATCAACTCGAATTCGATTAGAATTTGAAATTTTAATGCCAATATCATCGAATTTCGAATTTGAATTGATTTATTCGAATAAATTCGAATCATACTAAAAAAATTTTAATTTGAAATTCTTCGATTCGAATTATTCATGTTATTTGAAATTTGATATCTCGTCCAAGAGGTAGAAGACTCCTACTTGAACTGGCTAAGCTAAAAAGAGGAAAACATTGTAGAATAGGCCCAAACATTAAAAGAGCTTGAAGTTTTCCTAAATATCAAATAATATTTCCATCAATTAGGATTCCAATTCCTTTTTTTTTCATTTAACATATCACGGGCATTATATGCTCCCTATAGGTGTATACAAAATGTTTACGAGACCAATGTTGAAAAATCTGGCAATTAATGATTGATCATATCTTATACACATGCATAAGCGTATATGAGACTTATAAAGTATATAAAATTTGAGTGTTGAGTATATGTCTAACAAAACCTTTCCAAATTCGTCCTTTGAATATTTTCCCAGATTTTCGGGATTTTAAATTTTTCCTTTCTATTTATGTCTTTAATTTCATTTGTTTGATGGTTGTAAATTTGAAGATTTGGAACTACTTGTCCTTGTAAAAAGAACAACTATCATGTCATATTTTCATCATTTTGGAGTCTCTCATATTCGTTTTAATTTCTTAGGCACTGTTTAGGATTGCTAATTTAACTTTAAAAAGACTTTTTATTAAAAATACTTATTCAATTATGACTTTTTGAAATTAAGTTTTTAAAAATGTGTTTGGATTAATTTTTCTAAAATGACTTTTCAAAATAGCCAAAAAAGACATTCTTTTATTGACATCATTTTAAGGTTATGGGTAGCGGTGGTGGGCTGCTAAAATGGTAATGGGTGATGCGGTGGTGGGTGGCGATGATGACGGTGGGGAGTGGTGGGTGATTGTGGGCGGGTGGCGGCATTTGCGGAGGGGTGGCGACATTTGTGATGGGTGGCAATGGCGTGGCGGGTGGTGGTTGGTGGCAGTGGCAGGTGGCAGGTGGCGGTGGATGGTGGCATTGGCAGGTTGTGGTGTCGGTGTTGGATGGTAGATTGGGTAAAGGGTAAAAAGTATGATAGATTTGTAATTTTATGTCAATAAGTTGTAAGTCATTTTAAAAACTAGAATTTTTAGATTTTGAAAAACAAATTATTACACTTTAATAAAAAGTTATTTTGAAAAGTGTTTTTAAGTTTGTCAAACAACTTATTAGTAATCTTTTATTATATTTTCTACATCACAAGTCTACACCTATAAACAATGGGAAAACGTATCATATATCTATGTAAATTCATTGAATTTTTAATTGAATTACTCTGCGTGTCAAATAATGCATTTTTTTTTGTTTTAGATGTACATTTGACAAAAAACCATTCCTAGCAAATCCCACTATTTAGTAGGCATGCGAGAGGTGGGACGAAAACAAACCTAACTCTTTCCACAATAGGATAAAGACGTCACTTTTAGAGAGACCCCTTGCCCAGTTATTACATAATTTTTTTGGCAAGATAAATATAAATATGTATGTAGGGCACATAGAGACATCAAAAAAACCCAAATAAGACATATTAAAGACTCTCCAATCACATACTCATATTTCTATATAACCATAAGCGTAAACATAAATATAAACACAAAAATGGAATTAAACACAAGCAAAGATTTGAAAAACAGAAAATAATAATCTAATATTTAAAACAATAATTCTCTTACCATTATTCTCAAAAACTGTAAAAATATTTAACATTTATCCTATTTCTCCTCCATTTCACCATCTTTCCCTATTTTATAAATAGAGGCTAACTAAGATAAAAATGTTTGGTAGACAGCTACGCCAAAAGTCTATTAGTAGATCATATGATATAGTTCTATAATTTGTGTACTGTATATTATTACGTAATTGCGGTAGACTCAAACTAAGTCTTTGATAAAGATGGTCAAGCCATTTGTATCGTATCAAATGTTGTATATAAAAATGCATATTAGTACGCTATTAATGGAAAATGTATCCGGTTAGAGGTTCAAACAACCTCGCGCACCCAGTCTTGATCATCTTATGTGATTCTCCACCTCCTCTCCATCCACTTATGCATCATATCATTCTTTTTAATCATAGAGACACAATTGATATTTTTGACTTCTTAAACTTCTTTCTCTTTCATAAAATGTTTTAGTGAACGTTTCCCTTTCCATGATGCTAATGTCTTTTGACATTTGAAACGCTAGAATTGTCTTAAAAATGAACAAGCTACTTATCATACAAGAAATTAGAATAAGAAATAGCATAACGCATACCTCCTTTGCTCACAATTGGATGTTAAAAAATATCATAGTAGCCCCTCATGTGAATTTTGTGGATGTTTTCGTCACCTTTGAACACGACATGTTGTTTAAGCATCTTGTTATGTTTATTGACCTTATCGT
Organism: Mikania micrantha; assembly: GCA_009363875.1. Lineage (NCBI taxonomy): Eukaryota > Viridiplantae > Streptophyta > Magnoliopsida > Asterales > Asteraceae > Mikania > Mikania micrantha. The sequence continues at coordinate 19,906,276 of CM018681.1, forward strand.
TGAGGTCATCTAGCATACACCACAAGTCATCAACCGCGTGATATATCAATCACAAAAGTGTGGGTTAATTTACATTAACACAGTGTGGCATCAGAATGTGTTTTGAAGCGTTCATGTCACAAAGCCTGCTAGTTAGGATATGTGTACTCACCCCACCACACCCCACCATTCTACGTAGGTGTCACATAGACGTCACATATACCTCACATAAACAACTAAAATTATCACTCTCTTTTCACACACATATGTGTAACTACCACCCTCTCACTTATCATCACTTAATTATAATCACTACTTTTAGTTAATATATATATATTTTAAATTAAAGCCTTATGTTAAGCATTAAAGCCTTATGTTAAACAATCCCCTTTAAGCATGTTATGTATTTCCCTGCTTCAGATCTCGACATGTATTGTAATTCTTTCATTCGGTGTAGCATCTGCAACAGGAACGCTCATATCTTTATAATTTTGGCAAATTGTTTCTTCTTTCTACTCCAAAATCATGTTATACAAAATAATGAAAGTATACACAGCGTCTCAAATTTTATTTTTCTCCTAAATCCTACATGGATTAGACACCATATGACATTTCTTTTTAAGTACACCGAATGCATATTCGACATCGTTTCTCGCCACCTCTTGAGATTTTCTAAAGTAATTTCTCTTTTCATCGTCTTCACGAGGACATGTAAATGATTTGACAAACATAACCTATCTGGGGTAGATGCCATTGGTAAGATAGTGCACATACTTGTAGTATTTATCGTTAACATAAAACAAAAACCCTGATGAAACTTCGTCGAAGATGTCATCAAAATCTGTGATTGATCTAAAACATTTATATCATTATATGATTCAGAAACCCCAAAGTACGCATGTCATATCCAAAGATCATTAGAGGCCATTGTTTCAAGCATTATTGTATGATGTTGGTGGTCACCTTGTTGATGAGAGCCTCCCCAAGCCGTGGGAAAATTTACCACTCCCAATGTGTATAATCGATGCTTCCTAAGAAAGCTGTGAACATATTGATGAACTGCATATATTTGTTGAATATCACTCCATGTTAGTTTTCTCAAATATCGAAGGTCGTATAATGTTATAACGACTTTGAAAATAATGAAATAATTACAAAACAAATTAAGTAAATATGTTAAAACCATTAAATTAATAATACCTTTTCAAAAGTTGTAAAGACTATCTCATGAAACTTTGTCAGAAATCCTTAAATATTCGTCCCAAAAATCACTACATGTGTCGTACGGCATCTATCAAATAACGCTTGTACAGTTTTGTAGAGATGTGAAACCTTCTCAACCTATTGCATCTACTTTTTGATGAAAATACGGTAAAATTTGTTCCATATCTCTTACTATTTGAGTAAAAAAATTGTAGCTTGTTCAAAAACGACATTTAAATTGCTTGTAATAATAAGTTGGATTTTCACTAAAATAATATTCAGCAAGTCATTTGTTACCACCTTTACGATCACGATTTATTCTTTTCTTTCGTAACACTTTTGTAGAGTTTTCTTCAATATTAGTCACGACGGATGTTACCGTTGCTTGAACGAGACGTAAAAACATGAATGCACCTTCTTCTGAATTAGATGACTACGATATCGTTAATTTCTTTCTGCCAACTCATTTTTTAGTGGATTGTAATACGGTTTTTAGAGAAAAGGATGGTTATTTTAGACAGTAAAATCATAGTTTAATGAGAAGAATGGTTAATTTATAGTGGATTTTAATAATTGATTTTTTTTTTCAATATGTTACCGTCACCTTTTTTTATTTATTCTTCAAAGGTCACCTAGCTTCACCCATGACCACCGTCGCGCCATCCATGGTGACACCCGGTCATGCCTGGGATGTAGTGAGGAGGAAACGCCAGAGGGCCTTGATCGAGACGCTTCACGCCTCAGTCACCCTCCATAACATATAGTCTTATGATGTTGCCTGTTTGCATGGAGTGCCAAAATATACATGTTCTAAAAGGGATGATATATTCTTTGCAATTGACGGTTAATCCTATGAAGGCTAGTGTTTTTGCATGAAATTCAACTTTAGTATTACCACCCCTTCCCATTTACAATCTGAAGGCCAATCAGGTAAATCACACACTTAGTAACATGATACACCGTGTAGGTGAATAAAATCCCAATTAGTGGGATGCAATACCAACCCATGTGATTTTTCAACAGCCACTCCGTCCATAGCTGATAGAACTTCCCCTCTCTATAATGATGTTCATTAATTCGGTTATAGGCTTGTTCAAATTATTCATTTCGGTTTAATCGGTTTTGAAATTTTTTATCCGTCATTGTCTCACTGAAAACTGGACCTAATGCAAACGAATTCAATTTTGTTTGGTTTCAGTTAAAAACCTATCAAACCGAATTCAACGGAATAAATCGACTAAAAACCTAATTAATCAATTAAACACGTCGTCATAAATCAAATTCAACTTTATATTTATTAACAAAAATAATAAATTTATAAGTAAAATTGGTTTGATCATTTTGCTGAATAAATTGAACAAACCGATTTTAAAAAAATGGAACCAATAACCAAACAGAAAAACGAATTCACAAATTGTTGAGTTTTTATTTTTGTTACAAATACGGTTCAGTTGTCGATTTAAATGATTTTTGATTTTTTAAGCATCCCTGCCTCTCTCAGTTGCCTCTCTTTTTGCTTTGATGTAGTATTTTGCCTAAAAACTTGATTTAGTTTTCAGGATCTAATAAATTGAACCGAAACATCCTTACTCACTTAGCAAACATTTTATTTCCGTCTTAAATAACCAATTCTATTTAGTTAGGAAACTGGATTTGGTTTTCTAATAAATTATTAGATGTTTTGATGTTTAAATTAGGATAGTTTTGTACATAAAGTTTTAATAAATTATTTAAGTAAATTCAAATCGAATCAAGTCATCAACTTGAATTTGATTCGAATTCGACTTTTGAAAGTGAATAGAATTGAATTTCGAATTTGAATTAGTTTATTCAAATTTTATCTTGTATTCGAGTCAAATAAAATTTCTACTTGAAAATTTAAAATTGAAAATTATAACTCCTAATTCTAATGTGGTGGGCTCTATCAAAATTTGTTGTTTTCCTCGAGAACTCATGGTCGAAATCTTCTCAAGTGAGGGCGACTGACTCATCCAACAGGTAGCACACTCCAACTTGAACTAGCTAATGCTAATAACAGGAAAACATTTTAGAATAAGCCCAAACATTAAAAGAGCTTTAAGCTTGACTAAATATCAAATACTATTTCGATCAACCAGGATTGCAATTGGCTTAGTTATTTACACATATATTTTTTAATTTAACACCTCATTGAAACTATACATTTTCTACAAGTCTACATGATTCGTATACGACACTAATCACTAATGCTGAAAAATGTGACAATTAATACGCTCGTATAGGTTTATACAAAATATATAAAAAGGTGTAAAATTTGAAGGTTGGATGTGCATATAACAAGACGCTTCCAAATTTATCCTTTGAATACTTTCCCTAATTTTACGAATTTTAAAATTCTCCTTTCTATTTATGTCTTTATTTCTATGTCAATTAATGCTTTTTTTTAGATGTAGTTTTAACAAACAAATAAACTAGCTTAGCAAATCCTACTATTCCGTAGGTTTGTGAAGAGTGGGACAAAAACATACCAAACACTTATTCCAATGGTATCAAAATATTGCGTATGGAGAGAATCGTGACTCGATTATTCCGCCATTTTTAAACAAGATAAATATAAATATGTACGTAAGGCACCATATAGACATCATAAAAACCCAAATAAGACATATCAGAGGCCCTCCAATCACATATTCATACTTCTAAGCATAAGCATAACACATGAACTAACAAACAAACAAAAGTAGCACTCGAGATACACATAAATAGAACTAATCATGGGATAACCAAGTAGAAGTACAAGCGAAGATTTGAAAAACAGAAAATAATAAACTCACATTTGAAAGTTGTGTTGGGCTTATTTTGTTTGGCCCATGAGAAAGCCCACAACATATAGGGTTTGTTTAAATAAAAAGGTGCGGCAGCTGGTTGTTTTAGAGTGGTACAGCAGCAGCCAAAACAGAAAGAAAAGAGGAGAAGGAATTTTCGTCACTTTTGACCTAGCCACGTTTCCTGCTGATTTCCCGGTGTCTCAACCGTCGGATCATCTTCATTTTTGGAAAGCTTCTTCGTCACATCTAGGGGAGCTTATCCAACGGTGGGTTTTGTTTAATAACGTCCGGAGGTCGGGTTTTCGAGCCCCTGTTCACAGCAGACGTGTTTTGTGGTTATTTCCTTCCTTTTGTCTTTGATTTGTTTCCATATGCTTGATGTTAGTATTTCCAAGTGTATGATGGTTATTGTATGCCTCTAGTATACCTAGAGAAGACTTTGTATTGCTCTAATTTTGGTGATAGTGGATTTGAAGCGGCTCTAGTAGTCCCGTGGTTTTTACTCTCACTTTGAGAGGTTTTTCACGCTAAAAATATTGGTGCTCTTTATTGTTTTAAAATTCTCTATTTGTTTGCATCCTCATAGGTTCATTTGAGTTGGGAAAGTTTGGTCAAACGAAGATAATTCCGCATTTGTTGTTACCGTTGTGACCGGGTCGCGTGTTTTTCCCATCAAAGTGGTACCAGAGCCATTGGTTCTTGATTTTGGTTATAAACACTCACTTGAACGATGGATGCTAATACAAGTAGAATGGTTAATTTGAATGGTTCTAATTATCATGTTTGGAAAGGAAAGATGGAAGACCTTCTTTATGTGAAGGATTATTATTTGCCTGTCTTTAGTACGGATAAACCTGACAACAAAACAGATGAAGAATGGAGCATTCTACATAGAAAGGTTTGCGGGTATATTCGTCAATGGGTTGATGATAATGTTTTGAACCATATTAGCGGGGAGACTCATGCTCGTACTTTGTGGAACAAGCTTGAGGAATTGTATGCTCGTAAGACCGGGAACAATAAGTTGTTTTTGATTAAACAATTGATAAACTTGAAGTATCGTGATGGAACTCCTGTTACTGATCACTTGAATGTTTTTCAAGGTGTTATTAATCAACTTGAAGGAATGGGCATTAAGTTTGAAGACGAGATACAAGGTTTATGGCTCCTCGGTACTTTACCGGATTCTTGGGAGACTTTTAGGACATCATTGTCCAACTCTGCAGCAAATGGTATTATTACTATGGAACTGGCTAGGGGCAGTATTTTAAATGAAGAGATGAGAAGAAAGTCACAAGGTTCCTCTTCACACTCGGATGTCTTAGTCACAGAAAGCAGGGGGAGAAGTCAAAGTAAAGGTCCAAGTAACAAAGGGAAGCATCGTAGCAAGTCAAGAGGAAAAAATGATGATTTTGAGTGCTATCATTGTGGCAGAAAAGGGCATACAGTCCGGTATTGCAGACAACTAAAAAGAGAGAACAAGAAGGCTAATTACAACAACCAAAAGAACAACCATAAGAAAGATGACGGTGGTAATGACAGTGCAGAAGCAAATACTAATATCGATGAGTTCTTTATTTGTTGTGATTATGATATGGTGAACGTTGCACATGATGATTCGAGTTGGGTTGTTGATAGTGGTGCTACCTGTCATGTGACATCACAAAGGGATTTCTATACATCTTACACACCCGGTGACTTTGGGAGTGTTAAGATGGGCAATAGTGGGCTATCTAAGATCGTTGGTGTTGGAGATATTTGTTTGAAGTTTGACACTGGGATGGAGTTGGTTTTACACAATGTAAAACATGTTCCAGATATCCGACTTAATTTGATATCTGCAGGTACACTCGATGAAGATGGTTACCATAATAGCTTTGGTGATGGTAAGTGGAAACTAACTCGTGGTTCTTTGATCGTGGCAAGAGGTAAAAGAGCTTCAAAGCTCTACACGACGCATCCAAAGATCTCTAAAGATTCAGTTCACTCATTGATGAATACAGATATGACTGAGTTATGGCATAAGAGACTTGGTCACATGAGTGAAAAGGGCATGTCTTTATTGTTGAAAAGAAATGCCTTGTCAGGTGTGCGTGATGTTCATTTGAAGAAGTGTTCTCATTGCCTTGAAGGTAAGCAAAATAGAGTTACCTTTAAGAGTCATTCTCCTTCTATGAAGGAAAGAATACTTGATTTGGTGCATTCCGATGTATGTGGTCCTATGAAGACTAGATCACTTGGTGGCTGTTCATACTTTGTCACATTCATCGATGATCACTCAAGGAAGGTTTGGGTTTGTTCTTTAAAATCTAAAGATCAAGTATTTGATGTGTTTAAGCAGTTTCATGCCCTAGTGGAAAGACAAACTGGGAAGAAACTTAAGTGCATTAGAACGGATAATGGAGGTGAATACATTGGTCCCTTTGATGCTTATTGTAGAGAAAAGGGTATTCGACACCAAAAGAGTCCTCCGAAGACACTACAGTTAAATGGTTTAGCCGAACGGATGAACAGAACATTGGCTGAAAGAGTTAGATGTTTGCTTTCACATGCAGGATTGCCTAATTCTTTTTGGGGTGAGGCTTTAAATACAGCTGTACATGTTATTAATCTTACTCCTTGTGTTCCTTTGTCTTTTGATGTTCCAGACAGGGTTTGGAGAGGAAAGGATGTTTCTTACAATCATTTGAGAGTCTTTGGATGCAAAGCTTTTGTACACATTCCCAAAGATGAAAGATCAAAGCTTGATGTGAAGACTAAGCCATGTATATTCCTTGGTTATGGCCAAGACGAGTTTGGGTACAGGTTATATGATCCAGTTTTGAAGAAACTTGTAAGAAGCCGAGATGTTGTGTTTATGGAAGATCAAACTTTGAAAGATATTGAGAAGGTACAAATGGTTCCTCAATATAGTGATGATCTTGTTGATTTGGATCCGGTTCCTCCACAACATTCTGAGCCACAAAGTGGAGATGAGACTCAAGTAGATCAACAACATGAAAATGGTGATATTGTTAATCCAGAGTTACCAATACCAGATATGCCTGCATTTGTCCCACTTAGGCGGTCTACCCGAGACCGTCATCCTTCCACCCGTTTTTCTGCTGATGAGTATGTCTTACTCACTGATGGGGGAGAGCCTGAATGTTATGCAGAGGCCATGGAAGATGAACACAAAAGAGAGTGGTTGAAGCCATGCAAGATGAGATGAATTCCTTGTATGAGAACAATACTTTTGAGTTGGTAAAGTTGCCTAAGGGCAAGAAAGCTTTGAAAAACAAGTGGGTCTACAAATTGAAGACTGAAGAACATACCTCACGACCTCGGTACAAGGCTAGATTGGTGGTCAAAGGGTTCAATCAAAGAAAAGGTATTGATTTTGATGAGATTTTCTCTCCAGTCGTGAAGATGAGTTCTATTCGGGTTATTCTTGGTTTGGCCGCTAGCCTTGATCTTGAGGTTGAGCAAATGGATGTCAAGACCGCATTCCTTCACGGTGACTTAGATAAGGAAATCTACATGGAGCAACCTGAAGGGTTTCAGGTTAAGGGCAAAGAAGACTATGTCTGTAAGCTTCAGAAAAGTCTTTATGGGTTGAAGCAAGCACCTAGACAGTGGTACAAGAAGTTTGAGTCAGTTATGGGGGAGCAAGGCTACCGGAAGACTACTTCAGATCACTGTGTTTTCTTTCAGAGGTTTGGTGATGATGATTTCATCATTTTATTACTTTATGTTGATGGCATGTTGATTGTTGGCAAGAATGCAGATAGAATTTTACAGCTGAAGAAAGAATTGAGCAAGTCTTTTTCTATGAAAGACTTGGGGCCGGCAAAACAAATTCTGGGCATTCGGATTACTAGAGATAGAGCTTCAAAGAAGTTACACATGTCACAAGAGCAATACATTGAAAGGGTGCTTTGCAGATTCAACATGGCCAATGCTAAAGTTGTGAGTTCACCTCTTACTCCCAACTTTAAGCTAACTGATAAAGATTGTCCTTCTTCTGAGAAAGAGATTGAAGAAATGGATAGGGTTCCATATGCCTCAGCAGTTGGAAGTTTGATGTATGCAATGGTGTGTACTAGGCCTGACATTGCCCATGCAGTTGGTGTTGTTAGTCGGTTTCTATCAAATCCGGGTAAGAAGCATTGGGAAGCAGTTAAGTGGATTCTTAGATATCTACGTGGTACCTCCAAATTGGGTTTATCATTTGGGGATGGGGAACCGATGCTTGTTGGTTACACAGATTCTGATATGGCAAGAAATAAAGACAACATGAAATCCACTTCTGGATATTTGATGACCTTTGTAGGGGGAGCTGTGTCATGGCAATCTAGGTTGCAAAAGTGTGTTGCTTTGTCTACTACAGAAGCTGAGTATTTGGCAGCAACAGAGGCATGCAAAGAACTATTGTGGTTGAAAAGATTTTTGCAAGAGCTTGGCTTCATGCAACAACGCTACGTGGTTCTTTGTGACAATCAAAGTGCTATCCATCTTGCTAAGAACTCTACTTTTCACAAAAGAACAAAACATATTGATGTTAGGTATCATTGGATTAGAGATGCTCTTGAAGACAAGTTGTTTGAGCTTGATAAAGTTCATACCGATGATAACTGTTCCAATATGTTGACTAAAGCTTTAGCAAGAGAGAAGTTGAAGGTGTGTTGCTCGATCGCCGGAATGGCGAACTCTTCCTCATAGGCCAAAGGGGGAGATTTGTTGGGCTTATTTTGTTTGGCCCATGAGAAAGCCCACAACACATAGGGTTTGTTTAAATAAAAAAGTGCATCAGCTGGTTGTTTTAGAGTGGTACAAAAGCTGCCAAAACAGAAAGAAAAGAGGAGAAGGAATTTTCGTCACTTTTGACCTAGCCACGTTTCCTGCTGATTTTCCGGTGTTTCAACCGTCGGATCGTCTTCATTTTTGGACAGCTTCTTCGTCACATCTAGGGGAGCTTATCCAACGGTGGGTTTTGTTTAATAACGTCCGGAGGTCGGGTTTTCGAGCCCCTGTTCACAGCAGACGTGTTTTGTGGTTATTTCCTTCCTTTTGTCTTTGATTTGTTTCCATATGCTTGATGTTAGTATTTCCAAGTGTATGATGGTTATTGTATGCCTCTAGTATACCTAGAGAAGACTTTGTATTGCTCTAATTTTGGTGATAGTAGATTTGAAGGAGCTCTAGTAGTCCCGTGGTTTTTACTCTCACTTTGAGAGGTTTTCTACGCTAAAAATATTGGTGCTCTTTATTGTTTTAGAATTCTCTATTTGTTTGCATCCTCATAGGTTCATTTGAGTTGGGAAAGTTTGGTCAAACGAAGATAATTCCGCATTTGTTGTTACCGTTGTGACCGGGTCGCGTGTTTTTTCCATCAAGTTGAAACTATAAATCTCTATCCATTATCTTCAAAAACTTTATAATTCTCTAACCTCTCATATTTTACCATATTCCCCTACTTTATAAATAGCAGCTAATTAAGTGTAGTAAACATTATGCAAATCATTTTTGAAAGCAGTCATTAATTTTACTAATTTTTATTCACGATACAATTATCTAATCATTGGATCCCATATTTTCAAAGACAACTTAACACAAAAAGAATTACTTCTTTAATAATAATTCGGTCACACATACAATTGACCAAAATTAATTTGTATGGTCGCATATAGCAATCAGATTGGATTAAGTCGATCGAACAGTTGGCAAAACCTTTCACTTTCATGGCATAACTAATTAGTAGCTGAATAGTCGCAAGAAACACAGCTGCTATGTTCAATAATGGCAGCTATGTACCATCGCCCACTTGTAACATATGATTTGATGCAATACACAAATATTATTAATTATTAATTAAGAGTTTGCAGCCTTATAGTAGCCCCTTAATTAATTTCTCTTATGAATGATATTAAGTTCAAGTCTCTTTAGAAACATTTGTTTCTCGATGAATAGATGGTTTTCTTTGTATGTGTTTCCTCGTGAATGATCGGTGGTGCTTGAATTAGCGAATATATGTGGACGTTTTATCGAACATGTCGGTCAAATATATAATTATATTTGAAAGTGTTAATTAGATTGCGAGGGGTAGGTGATTGTAGGCCAATTAAACCTATATTTTAAAGGATAAAACCGAGACTCATTCAAAATTCGGCAATTAATGCATTTATTATTCTTGCCACAAGCAAATACTATTCTTCTTTGTCTAATTTTCCACTAAGTGTTGATGAGGAATCATGCATTCTAATGGTTCACATGGCACGTGTTTTGTCCACAAGGACCCATTCAACGAATTCGTGTGTCGTTTTGTTTATAATTATGTGTATATAATGTCAATGGCTACTTGATTATTCTTACTCAAACTAAGCTACTTACTACTATTGAATAAACCTTTAATAGCTAGTATGGGTTATCACAAGTTCATTGGAACTACAGTGGTTTCTCTATTTATGTTACTTGTATCATTGTACAACATACCGTGCAATGCTCAATTGACAACCACCTTTTATGATAACACATGTCCTAATGCACTTTCAACCATTCAAACTTCCATTAATGCCGCGGTGTCTAGGAACCCTCGCAATGCTGCGCTTCTCATTCGCCTTCTCTTTCATGATTGCTTCGTTCAGGTTAGTTATGATATTTATATATTCCATTTTGTCCTATGTATTATGTTATTATGATATTATGTTACTACATAGATTGTCACTTATTGTGCTACTATTTCACTTAAATTAGTAGCTTACAACCTTTGTAAGACTTCATTTTGCAATTGATCATGTTTATTTGCATTTGAGTCAAATCCGAAGTCTCTCTATAAGCAGTTTTTTTTAGGGATAGATGATGTAAATTTTGTTTACATCTCATCTTTCTCAAACCCTACAAATAGCAATGTTACGAGTGAGATTTTGCAAGTATGGTTATAGTTATAGTTTGATAATTAATTAGAAATATTAAGAGCATATATGTCGTTTTAACGATTTTGTTAATTTGCAGGGTTGTGATGCATCTCTTTTGCTTGAAGGTACTAATAGTGAGAAGGATGCACTTGCGAATAATGGCGTGTTGGGTTATGAAATTATAGATGATGCTAAAGCCGCAGTCGAGAGTGTATGCCCCGGAGTCGTTTCATGTGCAGATATACTTGCTGTTGCAGCACGTGATGCTTCCGTGGCGGTAACTATATTTATATTTGTATTTCTATTTATATATATATTATGTAATAAATCAAAATTTTGTTGTCACACGTGTCGATTTTAAAAAATCACCTAAAAATTGTTTTTTTTATGTATCTCTCCTGTTAAATATTTGTTGGCCAAGTTTTATTATATATTGATTTTTTTTCCATACTCTATCCTATTAAAAAGCTATGATTATTCAATATCTATCTATTCTAATAAACAAAAATATACATTTGCCACTTGTCATATTCTAATGCCATAATGCCACTTGTCATATTCTAATGCCATAATGTCACTTGTCAATTTTTTATGAAATCATTTAAGTATCTCTTATTAAATACATTATATTATCTCTCATATTACATAAATTATATTATCTATCTTATTATATAATTATAATAATAATAACTAATGATATTGTTTTTATTTTGCAAATTTAAAAATAGTTTTTATACATTTAAATCGAAAAATTTTATTATAAAATATATTTTAAAAAGTTTATAAAATATATTTTTTTATAAATATCAATTTTTTTAAAAAAAAGAAATATATCAATTTGTTTTAGAAAATAATATTTTTACAACAAAATTTCTTAAAAAGCAATTTTTAAGAAATAAAATAAAATGTAAGCAGAAAAATATGTAAATAATGATAAAAGTAACTTTTTTTTTGTTTTATATATTTAACGGTAATTTCAAATTAGGTTCTTTAGCTTTAATGATTACAAAAGTATTACCTATCATCTTACTTTAAAATAGTTAGTTTTTGATATAAAACTAACTAATTAGATCTTTAACTTTAGTTAGTTCAAATATTTTCAGTTATTACGAATCAAGAATGTTAAAGGTATTACTACTGTTATTTAAAATTTTTTATTATTGTTTTATTATCTAACGTAATTATTAATACATAATTTAATCATTTTATATAAAAATATCATCATTTATAATTCTTAAATTTTTATTATTAATTATTTAATATTTTATATTTAATCCGTGTGTTCACACGGGTAATAGACTAGTAATTAATAATATCATAATATTATAATTCTTTATTAATTTCTTATAACATTTAATATTTATTTATTTAATTCGTGTGAATAAAACTAAATTATACCAATTGACTTTTCTTATGCTACTCTTTGCAACAAATATTTTCCAAATTTTTTGACAAACACATTTCAATAAACTCGAAAAAAACTTCATGCGCAATTATTTCTACATCATATTTTCCAATGCACCAAATGCCAATTATCCCAATAGTATCAAGGTGTTAAGGTGTTCCTTCCTAAAATTGGTTGAGAGTTTAAGTCATATAATGGACAAAGGTGAAAAATTTTGTTAGTTCAAGAAAAAATATATCTTCCGATGCATTTTATACACATATTTCTTACGCATTTCCCAAAAAATTTTGATTCGATTTTTTACACGTTTCCTTTGAAAAGTGGTTTAAAAAAATAAAAAGCTAAACACGAAATTATCAAGATTTCATTACACGTGCATATGCAGAAATCCAATATAATTCGTTGTTACAAAATTCAATACAATTATCACATATATATTTTTTTTGCAAAAATCCAATAATAATTCGATGATGTTTATAACTTAAAAAAATAAATATATATAAACTATAGTGCATTTTTTTGGAGGATTGGCGTGAGAAATATACCAAATCAAATGATAGTGCGCGCAATGGTGCATGGGCATTTTACCAATGTTGTATGTGCTAGCGGTAAGACGGGTTTAATGGGTCAAGCAACTGAATTAAGAGATTAAGCCTCCAAACACACATGACCTCTAGTTTTTTAATAAGATTCTATATGTAGCTGGCTTTTTTAAATTGTGAACTTTTTTATTTAGTTTGTGTGATCTAGATATAATAAAGATACAAGAAAGAAAGGCTCAAATTATAGTACCTTATTTTCTAATATTAATGGAAGATCTATAGTTCATAAAAGAGGGAGGATTTGTTAGTAAATGGTCACCGAATTTTTATTCCGCTTAGGCCCCAAAATAGTTGAATCGGCCATGGTTAGTGGGCATGGGTGACCTTTCGTCAATAAATTTACTCGGGTTATCGGGTTTAAAAAGTATTTGTTTGCATTTCAGGAAAAAAAAATTTGTTTATAAGATCTATAATAAGTAGACTATATATGTAGGTAAATGGTCCGTCATGGGTGGTAAGACTTGGAAGAAGAGATTCTCCTGGTCCAAACGCGGATGACGCGGCTACTGATCTTCCAAGAGGAAGTTTTAATCTAAACCAACTCATTGAAAACTTTGCGCGTAAGGGACTCAGCGCAAGAGAAATGGTAGCTTTATCAGGTTAGATTCGCTTCATTGATCGATATTATGCACAACATTTGAGCGGAGTGTCTTTTTAAAAGCAACCTCTTTATCTTCAAAGGTTTGCTTAATTTATACAATTTTATGATTGGGATCTTGTTGGGTAGTGTGTTTGTTTGTTATATATTACACAATGACATTTTTTTAATATGACATGGAATTGTTGGTGACCCGATACGGTATCGTTATGTTGCAGGGTCTCACACGATCGGGCAGGCCAGATGTATTACATTTCGAGCCAGGATATACGACAATGCTTCAAACATAGATGTTGCATTTCGTGACTCCCTAAGGGAAAACTGCCCACAGACTGGTGGTGATGGCAACTTGGCACCACTTGATCTAATGACACCAAATACATTCGACAACAACTACTTCAGGAATCTGGTTGGTAGTAGGGGTCTCCTTACATCAGACCAAGTTCTCTTTAACGGAGACTCAACCGATAGCATTGTGAACGAGTATGTCGATAATCCTTCGACATTTGACTCTGATTTTGCTGCAGCCATGGTTAGGATGAGTGAAATTGATCCCCTTACTGGTACTAGTGGGTCCATAAGGACTCTTTGCACTACTGCCAATTAAGAACAAGGATATGTAAGCAAGATAATATACCAATGTTGTATGTTGTGCAGTTACAAATAAGTCTTCTGCAAGCTTTGTTAATCACAAGAAATAAAATCTCCTTTCAACCATGTTTCTTTGATTTTATTTAATTTATTAAATAAAAAAATTAGCACTAAAAACCGATGGCATTTATTGATGGTTGAAATCTGTCGGTGATGTTGTATCGAGTCTGTCACACAAACAAAAATAGAATATATGTGTGCAGAATATATGAACCAGAAACAAAAAAACATTGTATATATACGAAATTAAACTACACATGTGTACGTACAGGTTTTGTGACCATTTATAACCCTAACACAAGACGGTTAATTGGTTGTTATAAACAGTTTTTTAGCGACAATTAAACGACTTTAACTAACATTTGTGACATTCCATTTCTTTTTGCAAGATAATTTCCTAAATCTAAAATTAATTGCTGAATTAATGTAATTACATAATTACGCAAAATTGCGACAACAATATCAAATATAAGGCAATTTAGTAATAGAATCAAATGGGAAGTTAAAACAAAAGATAATATAACCCATAAATTACATCTAGAATGTTGTATCTCAATAACTCAAGAAAATGAAAGAAATCCTTTAGTCCTGAAGTTTTAATTCACGGATTTTGCGTAAAGTGAGTTGGTACGCGTAATTGATAAACTATAGACAATCTAACCACCCTAATTACATGACATACCCAATGGGATGTAAATGAGAGCATAATCATAGTGACTTATGCATGATAACAATTCCTTAAGATACGCAAGTAAAGTCAAAGCAAACAATCGTTAAATTGTAAACTAAGCAACCTTGATAAACCTTATTCACATTTAAACTTTAAAACAGGTTTGATTAAGTGTTGAGATGGATTGGATTAGGAAAGTGCTTCTTCCCTAAATTATATAAAAGATTAAAACCTAAAGTTGACAAATTTGACTTTGGCCACACATTGAAAAACTTGAACTTCCTCTTAAATTCAACTTCCTTCCCTTCTCCCGGTTCATGGAACTATAGAACAACATCAAACAACGTTTCAAGTAAACCCAAGTTTTGATCAAGATCCAATCTCAAGTCAAGTCTACAAATACTTCAAAAATCATGTTTTTTAGGTTTTTCAACCCAAGTGACCAAATCAGTAAGTTCTAAACCTAATCCATAGTTCTAGTAGCTTCATAAAAACATACAAGGGTTAATAAACATGGGTTAATGGCGGGAAAGCATTAGAAGTTCAAAAATTAAAAAAGGACAAAGTTGTCCAAAAAGTGATTTTTCCAAAGTTGTCCAAATGGATTTTTCCTCACAAAGCTGTAAAACTAGGCAAAATATGAAGATCTGGAGCATGGTGACCGAGAAAAAGTCTAGAAATTGAGAAAAACATGAAAAATGGTTTTAACTTGGTCTAGGTCACCCGTTTCGGGGAATTCTTGACGTCGTCAAGACCGTTCTCGGGAATCTGGGTCATTAACGAGATCATTATTGGGCAACGAGGTTGTTATCAGGAATCCACGACGCGATGCAAGTCGTGACAAGCACACCATCGGCCATCCTGGCAAGCATCGGCCGACGGCATAATACGTTAGGGCGCAATGTCGACTTTTCATTACTTCATTAGCTTATGATGTTATGTTAAAGTTTAAGTATTTATACATCCGTATTAAATCAAATGCAAACATTCATTAATTCAACCAAACCAAAATATTCAATTACAATAATCCAAATTGAAATATAATGTTAGGCCCCGAAACCGGGCGACCCCACAGAGGTTGGTTTCGTCATGAACGTGCCGCGGAAATGTAAACATAGTTTGATAAACAGAATTCAATAAAGTGTCTGTATAAAAAACATATCAAATTGCCAAAACCAACGGATCATCTGACTAGATGCCCGAGCTCCATGCCTTCTCTTATCAAAGCTTTAACCTGACATACATGCTAAATCAAGTCAGCTTACGCTGGTGAGTTCTAGTTTTCATAAAACATTATAATCGTTTAGTGAGTTAAACATTTTTAACATGAAAACACCATTTCATACACATAAACCATAGCACATAACCATTTCATCATCGTAACCATATAACCATCGTCATCATCAAAACCACTGTCATCAACATGAGCAGTGGGCTTATGCCGGCACAAGGCTCCATGTTTATAGTCCGATCGACTCTTCCAAGTTTATAGCCAGATCGGCTCCGTGTTTATAGCCCGATCGGCTCCGTGTTTATAGCCCGGTCGGCTCCATGTTTATAGTCCGATCGACTCTTACCATGTTTATAGCCCGATCGGCTCCTACCATGTTTATAGTCCGATCGACTCTCATGTTTATAGTCCAGTCGACTCTGTGTTTATAGCTCGATCGGCTGTTCATTTCCTGATATGTTCAGGTCATCGTCCATACTTACTAGTACAAGTACTAGTACATCATGCATACATATCCTATCACACGTATAGGGTCATTATTCATTCATTATACGAGATATACTATCAGTATATCATCATACATCATAATCATGTTATGCTAGCAATAATTCATAACATTTTAGACTTAGTAAAGTCTCGTCATCATAACAAAGTCATCACATCATAAAATTCTAGCCTCTATCATTATCCTACACTTAGGACTTCATCGTATCATGCTATCATAACATCATTCAGATTATCCTAACAGCTTAGGAATTTATTATATCGTTCGATCATCGTATACATAACATGCAAGAAACATATCATCCTAGCATACATTATGGCATCATACATAACATTAGCATATTTTCATCAATCCTACATCGTGTCTTCGTATTATGCTAACAATTATTCATTACTAATACATCATAGTTTCTTACTTACATCCTAGTCGTTTAGGATTTCGTTATCATGTTTCGTTTCATGTATTCATCATACCTAGCACATTTGCATGCTCATTTCATCATACATAACGCATATAATAGCATGCATCATTCATAACGTATCATCATAACATAACATAAGCATGTATGCCAGCCCAAAACAGTGAACATGAAATAGGGCGTCTAGAACTCACCTGGTAGTAGCTTCTGTTTTCCTTAGCCGAACTCCTTAGCTAGGGCTTAAGAACCTACATCAGTACATCATATCATCACATACTATTCTTGGACTAGAATATTTTCTAAGTCCTCACAGCCTACTGTCCCCCCTACTGAATCCGAGTCCTCGAAACTTAGCTAAGTATTCGAAACCCTCGAAATTCATTAAGTTCCCATGTACACGAAATTCCATAGTAATGAATAGCTAGTACTCGAAACCATCAGTTATACTCGAAATGACCTTTGTACTCTAAATAGTCTGGTACTCGACATAACCTTGTACTCGAAATAGTCCTGTACTCGAATCCTTGGTATTCGACATCGAACTCGAACATGTATTTACTTCAAAGTATGATTTCGAGTATCCTTTGTGCATGAATTCGTGTACTCATCACTTTCGTCTTTAAACATCTCAGAAATTCATCTAAGGCTTGGGGATCTAGTTCTAGGTTCCTTAGTTTGTTACCAACACACTGGAACCTCAAAGTTCCGAACTTTATGCATAAAGGTGCGAGCTTTATGCATAAGTTCACTTCTGTATAACCATACTAACTTTTGTATAAAATCCTAACTTTTATATCTAAATCACTTACTTGAAGATAGATGAGCACTCCTGTAGATTCCCGTGCGTTTCCTCTTCCGTTTGGTTGATAAAAAACTCGATCTTGAAGTTCTCAAACCCTACTTCGTGTAGTCGAGAGAGAATGTGTTTCTAGCCAAAGGTTCACACATTTCCCAAGACAATAGTATTTATAGGCAGTGTATCCGTACTCGAATTTGTAGATTTCGAATACTAGGGTTTCAAGAACTAGTGTACTCGAAATCCAATTCGAGTACACGTCTTCGAGACCTGCACTTAGTTATTTTTCGTCCCTTTTCTAGAAAGTTAATTGTTTGTTACGCATTCGTAAGTTCGAATAACTTGTATTAAGAAAATTTGGGATGTTACAAGTCTCCCCTCTTTACAATAGGTTTCGTCCCGAAACCTAACTCGTTACACATCGAACAAGTAAGGGTACAACCTCCTCATTTCATCTTCTGTCTCCCATGTCGTGTCTGAGCCCTTCCGGTGGTTCCACTTAACTCTGACTTGACGAACCGTCTTATTACGTAGTTGCTTTTCCTTCGTATCCACGATCGCAATCGGTTCTTCAATATAGTTCAGTTTGTCATCTATTTCAATTTCATCCAAAGGAACGTGTGCTTGCTCGTCCGCCAGACACTTCCTAAGATGTGACACGTGAAAGGTAGGATAAATCCCGTTCAGCTCCTCTGGTAGGTCCAGTCGATACGCGACCTTCCCTACCCTTGCCTCTATCCGAAATGGCCCGATGTACCTCGGACTCAGTTTGCCTCTCCTTCGAAATCGAATGATCCCCTTCCAGGGTGATACTTTTAGCAACACTCGATCGCCAACCACAAACTCTATCGGTCTTCGGCGTTTGTCTGCATATGACTTTTGGCGATCCTGTGCAGCTTTCATGTGTGCCTTTATCACCCGTAGCTTTTCTTCCATGTCGATCACGGCAGCCTTGTTTCCCATCTCTTTATGTACAACTTCAACCCAACATACCGGGGTCCTGCATCGTCTTTCGTACAACGTCTCGTATGGTGGCATTCCGATACTGGAGTGGTAGCTGTTATTATAAAATCGATAATGCACGCCCTAAGCATATCCTCCAATGTTATTATAGTCCTTTCAGACTGTCCATCCGTCTGGGGGTGATAGGCGGTATTGATGTTCAGTCTCGTTCCCATAGCATCATGAAACTGCTTCCAGAATCTGGAAGTAAACCTCGTATCCCGATCAGACACAATGGAGACAGGAACTCCATGTCGGGTCACAATCTCTTTCACGAACAGCTCAGACAACCTTTGGGACGTAAATGTTTCCCTAATAGGAAGAAAGTGTGCACTCTTCGTCAGTTGTAGGTCTCAAACCGGATCAAGAACAAAACTTTATCTTCTAAATCATCATCAATGATCTCTAGAAAGTGCGGAATCCTAGTTAGAATCAAGAAAGCAAGTAGAAAAATGTAATCTTTGTATAAATACTGAAAATTCGAGTACAAGTGCCTCAATACGTCTAGAGAGCAAATGCCTCGGGATTCCAACCTAATCTAGTACAAAATACGTCTATTTATACTAAACTAGGAGTACTCGAAGTTAAATACAAAATACTTCAAATACAGTTGTACTCGAACCTGTACTCGAACCTTGAGTACACGAAATCATCAAGACTTTGTCAAAAATCTGTATTTTGACTCTTCCAGTTTTGACTTTGTCAGTCTTCATAGTGTTGTGGGCTCTACAAACTCCCCCTAGACTGGCGAAGTCACCCTATAGGAAGAGTCACAGAGTGTGGTCCGGCTCCAGCATAAAGCTTTTTCTCTATCGCAAACGCAACTACACGTGTGAATGGTTTAGCTTCCTCATCAGATCCTGAATAAACTCGTATTGGAGATTGATGGAGCTTCATCATGTCTTCCTTTCCATACTTCAACAGATCCATCGGGTCAAGAATCATATCCACATCTTTAACATTATCCTTGTTCTTGATGATTACTGCTGCAACGTTTAGATCATCAAAATACCACGACACAAAATTCGCCAATGAATTGTCAGGAACTCTTGGGGAACCGGTACTGCTATCTCAACGTGTGGTGGAGGATACTTGTAGTATATCCATGGCTTTTGCATCTTTGGGTCAACAATACATGTCGAAGTAAAACGCCGTCCCTTGGCTGTGTGCATCACAGAAAAATCCTTCTCACATTGGTCGTTAATGAACCTGGCAAACAGATCAGCTTTTGAATCATTTGAAGGATTGAATAACATAGCTTTGTTGATACTTCGGATATCAACTTTAGGCATTGTGCAGAAGTCTCTCGGCCGCTTGTAGAATTCAACCTTCCCATTCATCCTTTTCACCAAATAGATATCCCTTTCTTTGTCATACATCCAGCAACATACGTTGGACCTTTCGTTACGAACAGCGAACAGGTTTCTGTCATCCGAAATAAATGTATGCTCTGGATGTTCATCATTTGTCTCCTTGAACCAAGTATCTTTCATCATAGGAGGAGACGGTGTCCAATCCTTCTTTTTGTCAAACCAACTGACAATCACTTCGTGAAGAGAGGTGACATCCTGTCCCAGAGCATCAATGTTTTGTGGGCATACAAATAATCAATGTAAGGATCAGAGGAGATGTTGCCAAGTACAATATTTTTCGGTTCTTCTTCAACAGATGCCCCTGTAGAAGATTCAGCTTCTCCTTCGGCTTCTTTACTGACTCCTTCAAAAAAATAATCGTCGGGAAGATCCTTGAAGAAGTCATCAAACCCTACATTCTCCATGTCAGCTCCTGGAAGGCTGTCACCGAATAGAATATCATCGGGAATATCTCCAAACAGATCAACATAGTGACTTGTGTACTTTCCTGAAGAGGATGGATTTCCAGTGGCTCCTCCTTGGTCTTTGTCATCTGGAGGTCCTTGATCCTTTTTATCCGAAGAATCATTTTCTTTCTTGTTTCCACCATCATCATCATCCCTGTCATCCTTCTTTTCTTCCGAGTCCTTCTCCTTCTGATCATCACCATGATCATCATCATCACTATCATCACTATCATCACCTTCTTTGACATCATCATCTGACTCTGGGACTTCTTCTCCTTTGAGTCTTTTGATCTCTTTACGCATGTCGTAATTCTCCAGGGAGAGAAATCTAATAAACTTTCTGTGGGCTTTGATCTGTCCCTTAAACTCATCAAGCTTGTCATATATCTTTATCATCCCATCTTCCATAATCTGGATAATCTCATCCTTTTGTGTTGCCTCTTTCTCGAGTGCAAAGACTCTGTCTTGCAGACCTTCAAGATCGACAGGTATCCCTCTCGGCTCATATGGTGATTCTGAGTGCAAAGGGGATTTTCCCTTGTCCCTGCTCGAGCGAGGCGGAGATGGTGGATTTTCGGTGAGAGAAATGGGAGTGGTACAGGGTGTCTGAGGGGAACGAGAGTGAATTTTAATGACTAGTTTGGGCTTGGCTGGTTCAGTTGTAGGTTTTGGTTGAGAAGATGGTTTGGGTTTTGAGGGTGGCTTGGGTTGTGTGGGTTTCTTGGGTGGTGAAGGTGGATGTGGTTGTGTAGGTGGAGGTGGTAAAATCGAGGCAACTGATGAGAAGGATAAACTAGAAAAAATCTGCTGTAATCGGGGATCTCTGGTTTGCCTGGCCATTGTCTTTTGTCTCTTTTTCTTTGGAGATGATTCAGAAGTAGGTGTGTAATCTACATCCTGTGCCTCTTCTCTTTCTTGTCTTGTAAGAGGTGGCTTTTTAGCAACAAAATCCTCACTTGATGAAGAGGATGCCTTAGATGAAGGTTCCTTGTTAGTTGTTCCAACCTGTGAGCTAGTAGGAATGTCATGCTCCTCAGCAACGAATGCAACGGGAGTACCCTGATCGTCAATCACATTATCTTCTCCTACAAAGCGTCCAAACTTGATCAGTGGTCTCTCTCCAATATACTGCTTCTTTCCCCGCTTATTCATCTTCATATACCCAAAAATGTCATCTCGCATTCTCTTGATCTCCAAGGTGCCAAGAGTGGGAGACAGAGAAGAATACTTTCTGTTGATGATGATATGCAAAAACCGGGGAAATGCCAAAAACCATTCCTTTCTTCATCCTTTGATGTTCGTGTGCATGTCAAGGAAGACCATCTTCGAGAAGTTGAAGTCAACTCCGAGAGCTAAGGCTGCCAGACAAGAACTGAGAGTCTGGTTTAAAACATCGTACCCTCCTTTCCTTCCAGAGAGGCACTGAGTGACCACGTGTACCAAATATCTCCAGTAAGGATGTAGCAATTTCTTCTTGGTCGGAGGATAGGCACCTTCATGACCCATCTGATATACAGTTCTGTTAACCATCTCTTGATCCAATTCTACAGGATCATCAGCTTTGTCTCCAAATGCACAATCTGTTCGGTGATAGTGATAGGTTGATCTTGAATTCTTCCAATGATACTAAAGTTCCCATCCGCATCAGTACTTTCTTCCACTGTGCTCCAAAAGCTCCTAACGAAACCAGTCACGATGGGCGGGTGCTCCATGATTGCATAGTTGATAGGTGATAGAATCAGTCCATCAACCATACTCTTGAACTCCAAGTGCTTTTCTGGCGGGTCCCCAAGGAATGCTATCATGTTGTGGTCATGCACGAAGCGTAAGTCTGCCATCTGAAAACACAAGAAGATCAAGTTAGTTTAAGATCAAGAAAATTTGAATTACTGAAAATTTTCTAAGTCCGAAGGGGTTTGTTCTCGAACCAACAGACGTACTCGAAATAACATTGCTTAATTAAAATTACAGGTGTACACGAAATACAAGTTGTACACGAAATGAATCGTGTATTAGAAATACAGGCTGTACACGAAGTGCATCTGTACTCGAAGTGCATCTGTACTCGAAGTGTTATATTTCGTGTACGCAAAAGTCTTTAAAAATTCATCATTTTTGTCTCCTTAGAACTTCTAATCTTATGTGAAATACTCGGAATTACTAGGCGACCATCATTTCCAGTAATCACCTCCCAATTTAACGGATTTCAAGGTCAATTTGATTGAAAACCTTAAGTACACGAAAGTTGCGTACTCGAAATTTCATTTTATCCATAACTTTCGATTTCACGGTCAAAACTTGATGAAAATTCATACCTAGGGTCGCCTATAGGGGATCTACAAGACTGTCGGATTAGTTTTTTGAAAATGGATCTAGAGAAAGAGATCGCCTCAGAGAGAAAATCTGTACTCGAAATGAAGAACTGTGTACACGAAATAAATGGTACTTGAAATTTAATGATCTTGGACTATTTATATGCAGAATTTCGAGTGTGCATTTTTCGTGTACTCGATTTCGAGTACACACACTTATTTATTTCGATTAAAATTCTAATTTTTAACATTTTATAAAATAAAATAAAATAAAATAAAATAAAATTTTGTAAACTTTGGACAAGTTTAAGGTTAAGTCGGGTCAAATTTGTGGGATCAAATCTGTCGTCAATATTTTACTAGCTTAATTAATTTCTTAACGAAGCACAACTTTTAAACACCTATTCCCCACCAATGATTTCCACTCGTTATTCCATTACTTAAAAATCAGTCATATGATCAAGGTTTTTGTAAAAATATCTTATGGAAATTTATGAACAATTAGATTGTAAGACTAGATTAATATACAACCTATCAGTCTTGTTAAATCCTTTGTTTCAAACTTTGATTGTGTTTCAACGAACTTAAAATGTTTTGACAGAGTTTAGATGAGAAAAGAAAAGAACAAATCTTATTAGATTAGAATCAAGAACAAGAAGGGGTTCTATCATCTTGTGCTCATTGGCATGTTTTATTTTCTGATCTGCAGACACATTGGCCTTAACGTCACACATCCAGATCTTTGCTTACGCAAAACAGAGGATGCTTCAGTAGACTTTTCCCGCTCTTTGTTTGCACAAAATATAGGAAATATCCGAGGTTTTCAAACACAATTTCAAGTTTATTGAAACACAAACTCGTTTTGTTTCAAGGACTTAAACAAGAAGTCAAATAGTTGTCACACATTTCTAGTTATCTAATAATCACAATTTCACACTTATTTATTTATTTATATATATTTTAATGTGATCAAGTCTGATTCTTTCATTAGGAAAACTTGTTTCAACTTCTTAGTGCATAATAGATATTCACGGTTGTTCTTCTTTCAGAAATTTTATTAAGATAGTGAAATTTTGATCATCAGAAATTATTTCACTTCCCAATTTGATAGATTCACTTTGCTTGTCCAAATAAACTCTTTTTTGTATTTTCTTAAACTTTGAAAAGATAAAACCTTTTTGTAATTTTCTTTGAATAACAAGAGGCAGGATTTCCTTTTCTTAGGTTTTCAAAAACTTAACTCCCCCTAAACTTGTAGATCATCTTAGACTAACTCAAAGACCGAAAATCTTTTTGTTGTTTTTGTATATTTTGACTCAAAGACCAAAAATCTTTTTGTTGTTTTTGTAAATTTTGACTCAAAGACCAAAAATCTTTTTGTTGTTTTTGTAAATTTTCTCCCCCTAAATTTGTGAATAAAATAAAACACAGATTTTAGTGTATTTACAAAAGAATTCTTTTAGTTAAAGCTGATTAGTTTGAGAGAGGCAAGCAAGTGATGAAAGCGTGCTGTATCGAACGGTTTTGTGAAAAGATCCGCCAGATTATCATATGTATGGACCTTTTCAAGATGAATGAGTTTCCGTTCAAAACAGTCACGGATGAAATGAATCCGGATGTCAATATGTTTAGTTTTGGAGTGTTGTACCGGATTCTTGACGATCTGTAAGGCGGCTTCATTGTCACAATAAATAGGAGAGTCAAGAAAGTTCCAACCATAATCAAGGAGCTATTGTTGCATCCAGATGACCTGAGAGCAGCAACTGGAAGCAGCAACATATTCGGCTTCCGCAGTTGATGTGGATACGGACGTTTGTTTCTTGCCTTGCCATGAGACAAGGCGATCTCCCAGGTACTGACACCCACTAGTGGTTGACTTCCTGTCCAGGTTACATCCAACAAAGTCACTGTCTGAGTATGCAAATAAACTAAAATCAGAGTTCTTTGGGTACCAAAGACCAAGACGAGGCTTCCCGACAAGATACCGAAAGATTCTCTTGACAGCTATAAGTTGAGATGACTTCGGATTTGCCTGATATCTGGCACATTGACAAACTGAAAACATGATGTCTGGACGACTAGCAGTCAGATACATTAGGGAACCAATCATCAAACGATAGAGGTGTTAATCAACATCTTCACCATCCAAATCCTAAGTTAAGACTGGACGAGCAGCCATGGGAGTGGATGCCGGCTTTGATTCCATCATTTTGAACTTGGTCAAAATATCTGTGACATACTTTCCTTGGTGAATCAGCACACCCTTTGAATCTTGCTTCACCTGCAGACCTAGAAAGAAGGTCATTTCTCCCATCGCACTCATTTCAAACTTCTTCTTCATTACCCCCTCAAATTCCTTGCACAACGCCGAGCTTGTGGAGCCAAATATAATGTCATCCACGTAAATTTGGACGAGAATTAAATCATCCTTATCCTTGCGAACGAACAAAGTCTGATCAATGGCTCCACGGGTATATCCATTTGCAAGCAGGTGATCAGTATGTGTAGCCTACCACGCTCGTGGTGCTTGATGAAGACCATAGAGAGCTTTGTTTAACTTGTAGACATGGTCAGGAAACTGAGAATCTTCAAAGCTTGGGGATTGGCACACATAGATTTCTTCTTTAACCTTCCCATACAAAAAAGCAGTCTTCACATCCATCTGATACACCGTGAAGTTCATGTAGGAGGCATAGGCCAAGAAAATCCGTATGGCTTCAAGTCTTGCGACTGGTGCAAAGACTTCCTCATAATCTATCCCTTCCTGTTGATAGAAGCCCTGAACTACTAATCGTGCCTTGTTTCTGATAATGACTCCTGAGTCATCTCTTTTGTTTCTGAAAACCCATCTGGTTCCTATAGGAAGTTTTCCTTTGGGCAGGGGAACCAGATTCCATACTTTAAGTTTCTGAAACTGCATCAGCTCCTCCAGCATCGCCTCAACCCAGCTAGATTCCTTGAGAGCCATCTTGACATTCTTGGGCTCAACCTGCGAAATGAAACATGAGTATAAACAAGAATTAATTGGACCTGATTGGCTTCGTGAAAGAGTGCTTTCAGGCAAGACATTCTGAGCTGGAATTGACCGGCTTCAGGTGAGAACTCCTTCTAAAAGAGGTCCAGTGATGTTTCCCACAGGATGATCCTTGTTGATGTTAAGAGTTGGCACTTCCTCCACAGCTAAGTTGTCAAGTAGATTGCTGAGGTGTGTCAGCTGGTTGTCATTTGAGGAAGATAGATCATCAGTAAGAGCAGCTTCATTTGTTGTAGCTCCTTGATTCACACAGTGTTCCTCAGGAATGTTATCTGAGAACAGTGGGTTATCAAAGGTCTGATGAGAGGTGGACGAAACTTGATCTGTTTCTAGAAGTGGCTGAACAAACTGAGAAGTGTCTGGTTCTGATGGAAGAATTTCATGTATCGGAGTGGGCTGTTCTGGAGGGGCACGATTGTACATGCTTGGAGGGTCAACTGTTAAGAGATTTGGATCACATGGAACATAGTCAACCCTATAGTCCACATCATCACCCTTGTAGAAATCATCGGTCTGCTTAGATGATTCTGGGTTTTTCGGATGTGTTGTTAAAGGGCCTGAAAGTAGAATCGTACACAAATAGCCAGTTTGGACCAGAACCAGCATCGGTAGAGTTCATCTCTTGCCAATCTATAGTATGATTCCACGATCATCCGAGTCTTCTTGTTGTAAACTCTGTAAGATGCTTTCTCTGATGAATAACCCACAAAGTAACACTCATATGCCTTGTCTTCAAACTTGTGATTAGGCTCTGTATGAAGAAGAGTGCAAGGACATCCAAATGATTTGAAGTGACCAACTTTGGACTTTTGATTGAATAGAATCTCGTAGGAAGTCTTCTGATGGTGCTTGTTCAGGAGTGCTCGATTTTGAACATAGCAAGCGGTATTAACTGCTTCGGCCTAGAAGAAGATTGGCAGCTTAGATTCTGACAGCATTGTTCGTGCAGCTTCTATAAGCGTTCTGTTCCTCCTTTCAGCAACTCCATTTTGCTGAGGTGTTCTGGCTGCACTGTACTGCCTAGCAATCCCTTTCTCATCGCAGAAATCTATAAGAGTCTGATTTCTAAATTCAGTGCCATTATCAGTTCTAATCACCTTGACCTTTAGATTCTTCTGATTTTCAATCAAGGTAATGAACTTCTTCAGAATCTCTAGTGTTTCATCCTTCTTGGCCAGAAAGGACACCCAAGTGAATCTGGAATAATCATCTGTCACAACAAGACAATATGATTTCTTCCCGATACTCATTACGTTGACTAGTCCGAAGAGATCCATATGAAGAAGTTGAAGAACTGAAGAGATATTATTGAAAAGTTTAGGCTTATGGGGTCTCTTGTGTTGCTTCCCCTTGGCACAAGCGATGCACTTCTCAATAGTGGAGAAATCTTTAGAAGGCAAACCGATGACGTGATTTCCCTTGGCGAGTCTGTTTAGATTCTTAAGATTTACGTGACCGAGTCGCCGATGCCATAACAGACAATCATGCTCCGATGCCTTTGAGAACAAACAAGTGTTCTCTGTGAATGAATCTGAGTTCATGTTGATAAGGTAGGCATTGTTTATCCTCGGAGTTCTTATCAGAATCCACTTCTCAGGCACTACAAATCCAGGCTTCATAATAAGACACTCCTTGTTTGTGAAGTGAGTTGAAAAACTCTTGTCACATATCTGAGAAACACTTAACAGACTGTGATTGAGTTCTTCAACATAATAAACATCTTCAAAACTAAGAGTTCCATTTGTCACCGTGCCCTTCATGCTTATCTTTCCTCCCTTGTCTCCAGCAAATGAGACATATCCGCCATTAAAAGGTGTGACCTCGTGTAACTGAGAGAAATCCCCAGTCATGTGCCAGGAGAAACCACTATCAACATACCAAACATTTTTAAGCTTGTTTGGTCGTCCCTGCATCACATACAATCAATTAATGAGAGACCGGTACCCAAATCATAATAGACTTAGGTACTTTGGAAATCGCATAGACTTTTTTTCTGGGTTTGGGTCTGTCTGATTTGTTTTCAATACATTTTGACTTGCTTCCACTGCCATGGTCAACTGGCTTTATCTTAGTTTTAAAAATCCTTGGAGTTTGCTTATGAAAACCAGATTGAGTTTGGTTTGATTTCTTTTCCCTTTTAGTAGTGGAAGGAGTCTGAGTCTGAGTCCCCTTTTGAGAGGTTACCTTAGGCTTGGAGGATGGAACAGTCCTCACATGTTTGTTAACCATTTTAGCCTTAGGTGTGACCTTCTGATTCTTCCCATAGAAGAACTCAGTAGGTCAGTGCAGACAGTGTCGAGCAATGTGGCCTGGTTTTCCACATGCATAGCAGCAGACTTTCTGGTGAAATTCAATTGGGTCAAAGGGCTTTACATCACAGTTACTTCGACCAGAGGATAAGTTTGAAGAAATCTGTTCCAAGGACTCAGTCGGAACATAAGGTTCACAGTTAGGATTCAGCTGTGAACCCTCCTCTTTGGTAACTGTGGAATGAGCCGGCGCTGCCTGCTTTGTCAAAGGAGAGGAAGTTGATTGTGAGACGTGATTTGTAACAAAAGTCTTCTGAAAACTTTTCAACATATCATTAGGCTTAATGTTAATTTCATCAAATTTTCCAACAAAATCAGTTTTTGGAACAAAAGATGATTGACTTGTAGATGTTGAACAATCTGTGCTCCTCCTAGCACTTCTTTCTAACTCCTTCTCCTCTGAACCTGTAACACTTAGTTTTTCTGCACAAACCTCAGAATCATTAGTCGTAACAGGGTCAACTGTGAGTATAAGAGGTTTGGTGGGAAAATCACAAGCACGATCAGAATCCAATTCCAAGTCATCAAATGATGTGTTGATCCTTGGCATGCTTAAGTAATTATGGTTAAACGGTGGTTCACACTCATTAAAACCAAGACCCTTACCCCTCTTTTCCCTGTATTGTATGCTTACCATGTTTTCCAAAACTTTGCTTGAATAATCAAATTTTTCACATTTTACTGAAGTTTTAGGAAGTTGAGTTTTGACTTGGTCCAACTCCAAAGTTAGTTCATCGATTTTGCGTATAGCATCACGATAGTTGGACTCTTTGTCACTCAAAAGTTCCTTTAGCCTTGCCACATCTCGACCCTCTACTTCAAGTTTCCTTTTAAAAATTCCTTCATTTTTAAGAAATTCTAAGTTAAAGTATTTAAGTTTAGTTACTTCTTTGATTAGTGATTCATTATGTGACCTATACTTAAATACTTTATCTATGCACGAGGTAGAGCAAAGATTTTCAGTTACCTCCTTTTGCTTGTCGTCCACCTCAGCCATGAAGGAGTGACTCAGAGTTAGCTCCAGTTCCTGCACCTTATCACTCCAATCATAGGAGTCATTTTCTTGGGTCACTAGTGCTTTAGACGTACTAGCACTTCCTCCTGCAGCTGCAGTCACAGCTTTCTCTTCAGACTTCTTTTGCCCTTCCTTGTCCACCTTTGGCTGCTTAAATTCTCTAGCAAAGTGACCTGGTTGATCACAGTTGTAGCACCGCAACTTTGACTTGTCAAATCCAAGTTTCTTTCCCGGGTTATTTCCAAAGCTATTCCTTCCATATCGCTTGATGAACTTCTTTGTCCGAAATACAGCCATTGCCAAGAGATATCCATTTCCACAACATCAGCTGGATTTATCTACTCTAAATTGTCCTGAGTTAGGTTGGCAGGTGCCAATTCTCCTGCTATGAATGCATTGTAGCTATTCATAAAACCTTTAAACAACAGCATATTTTCTTCACTTTCTGGATTGATCTTGGACACCGATTCGGCTTGTCCAGATGATAGGAATGCGGTCTTAAAAGGAATTGACTGAGATGAGGAATGCTGATAGTGTTGCATCCCTGAAGCTTGAAGATTTATAGCTGATAGAAGAGCAGAGTTTTCAGACACGGGTGCAATGCCCATTGAGCTGGCATGGTT
Organism: Mikania micrantha; assembly: GCA_009363875.1. Classification (NCBI taxonomy): domain Eukaryota; kingdom Viridiplantae; phylum Streptophyta; class Magnoliopsida; order Asterales; family Asteraceae; genus Mikania; species Mikania micrantha. The sequence goes on from CM018681.1 coordinate 19,936,148, forward strand.
CAGTGCTCTCTGTTTATCATCCATATCATAGGAGTTGATGATTGAGATCAGCTCACTCAGAGAGGTCTTGTACATATCCTTTGTTCTTTTGATTGTTGTGCAGTTTGAGTTCCAATTGTAAGGTAGTGAGTTCAAAAGCTTCTTGTTCACTTCTCCTTTAGTCATCACAATCCCAGAACTTGTCATTTCGGTCATTAAATGGGTGAATCTATTCAGCTGTGCTTCAAGGGTCTCTCCCTTGATGTGATTAAACATGTTGAACCTTTGTCTTAGCATATCCTTGCGACTCTCTCGCATGTCTTCATTTCCTTCAAACCGTTCAATCAAGGCATTCCAGAGTTCCTTTGCGGTCTTGTGCTCTTTAAAACCATGTGCTACTTCAGTTGATAGGGCCATTGTGATTGATGCATATGCCTTTTCATCCTTTTCCATCATAAGGATGTCATTGTCAGTGTACAATTCAGGATCCTTAGGAACAAGAGGACCATTGATCTCACTCTGGTAGGAGGGCACAAAGGGACCCTCTTCAATGGATCTCCAGAGTTTTGGATCAATGTATTTGATAAACGATTGGAATCTGAATTTCCAATATTGGAATTACACAAGTCTCGGTGGCTTTGTTCCAGTGCCAATCTCATTGTCCAAGTTGAGTAAGTTGGACAAATTTGTCAGATTCTTTGAGGCCATGATGGATTAAAAAATTTCTAAGTGTTGTTCACGAAGTCTCTTGTACTCGAAATTGGCTTGGTACTCGAAGTTCCCTTTATATTCGAAATTCCTTGTGTACTCGAGAATGAAGCTGTATTCGAAATTCCGTCTGTAATCGAAATTTACTTGTACTCGAAATCACTTGTACCCGAAGTACCCTTTGTAGTCGAAAATATCTTGTACTCGAACTGTAGCTATCCTTCGAACACTCTATCTGTACTCGAAATAGCTGAACTCGAAAATTTTGAACTTGAAAATACTTAAGAAAAATTTTATAAAAATATTTCTTAAGATTTGGAGTCCCAAATTTACACAGTAGCTAGATAGAGTAGAGAAGAATGATAAAGTATTAAACTTGCTTCAGAAAGTTGTTACCTTGACGATGAAAAGAGCACTCAGGCTCTGATACCACTTGTAGGTCTCAAACCGGATCAAGAACGAAACTTTATCTTCTAAATCATCATCAATGATCTCTAACAAAATACGTCTATTTATACTCAACTAGGAGTACTCGAAGTTAAATACAAAATACTTCAAATGTAGTTGTACTCGAACCTGTACTCGAACCTTGAGTTCACGAAATCATCAAGACTTTGTCAAAAATCTGTATTTTGACTCTTCCAGGTTTGACTTTGTCAGTCTTCATAGTGTTGTGGGCTCTACATCAGTCGATCCACAATCACCCATATGGTATCATGTCGTTTAGCTGTCCTAAGTAGCTTGGTGATGAAATCCATGGTGACGTGTTCCCATTTCCATTCCGGTACTGCAAGAGGTTGCACATATCCGTAGGGCTTTTGATGTTTAGCCTTCACTTGCACACAAGTCAGGCACTTGTTTACATACTGCATCACATTAAACTTCATTCCCGGCCACCAATAATCTTTTCGAAGATCTTGATACATCTTCGTTGCACCGAGATGCACAGAATAACGTGATTTGTGGGCTTCATCTAAAATCCTCGATCGAATGTCCCCATTTCTGGGCACCCACATACGACCGAATCGTATCTTTCTACCGTGATCATTGTCTTCCATGTTCTTCACTTGTCCGAAGACACATTCAAAACCCACATTCTCTTCTTTTAATCCTTCATGTTGCGCCTGTTTGAGCTTATTCAAAAAGTCTGGCGTTATCACCAAACTATACGATTTTACTCGTATGGCAGGATGCTCGGTCTTGCGACTTAGGGCATCTGCCTCCACATTGGCCTTTCCTGGATGATTTAAAATATCACAATCATAATCCTTTAACAGCTCAAGCCATCGTCTCTGCCTCATGTTCAAATCCTTTTGCTCGAAGAAATACTTCAAGCTCTTGTGGTCGGTATAGATGGTACTCCTTACTCCATACAGATAGTGTCTCCGTATTTTCAATGCAAATACCACTGCAGCGTGTTCTAGGTCATGAGTCGGGTAGTTAGCTTCATGAATCTTTTGCTGGCGCGAAGCATAAGCTATCACCCTTCCCCTTTGCATCAGTACGCATCCCAACCCTTGTCGTGATGCATCAGCATACACGACCATATCATTGTTTCCATTCGGCAGTGCCAAAACAATAGCTTGGGTAAGTTTCTCCTTTAGCACTAAACGCTTGTTCCTGGTTTGGGCCCCATTCGTACTTTACGTCCTTTTTCATGAGCTTCGTCAGTGGCGTCGCTATCTTGGAGAAGTCTTGAATAAATCTCCGATAGTAGCCGGCCAAACCAAGAAAACTGCGTACTTCTGTCGGTGACTTCGGAGGGCTCCATTTTATAATCGTTTCAACTTTAGCTAGATCAACCATAATGCCTTCTGGGTTCACCACATGACCCAGAAACTGTACCTCTCGTAACCAAAAAGCGCATTTGGAGAACTTAGCATAAAGTTTCTCTTTCAGCAGGATCTCCAATACCTCTCGTACGTGGCAAGCATGGTCTCCCTCGTTCTTTGAATAAATCAAAATATCATCAATAAACACTATCACCGATCGGTCCAACATCGGTCGACATACCCTGTTTATCAAATCCATAAATGCTGCAGGAGCATTCGTCAATCCAAATGACATAACGAGAAACTCGTAGTGTCCATAACGTGTCCGGAATGCAGTCTTTGGAATATCCTGCTCTCGAACCTTCAACTGATGGTAACCGGATCGAAGATCTATTTTTGAGAACCAGCTTGCACCTTGCAATTGATCGAACAAGTCATCAATTCTAGGTAGAGGATACATGTTCTTTACGGTCAACTTATTCAGTTCCCTGTAATCGATACACATACGCATACTTCCATCTCTTCTTAACGAACAGCACCGGCGCTCCCCAAGGAGAGACACTCGGTCGTATAAAACCTTTATCAAGGAGTTCTTGTAGCTGGGTCATCATTTCCTTCATCTCAGTTGGAGCTAAACGGTAAGGTGCTTTGGCAACGGGTTGTGCCCCCGGCACTAAGTCGATTTGGAACTCAATTTCCCATTCAGGTGGTAATCCAGGCAATTCCTCAGGGAATACATCGGGGAAGTTACGCACCACGGGTACATCAATCGTCCTCATATCCGTACATTCCTCAATCACGTAGGCCAAGCATGCTACACACCCTCGCCTCGTCATAACATCAGCCTTGATCATCGAAATGATCTTTGGCGCATACATCGCTTTATCACCATAAACCGTTACGGAGCTCCCATCCATCGCACGTAAACATATCATCTTTCGTCGACATACAATGTTAGCCTCATATTTGGCTAACCAGTCCATACCCAAAACCACATCGAATCCTCCTAAGGTAATAAGAAACAATAGGACAGGGTACATATGACCTCTATCTCAACATAACAATCATCAATAGCGTCAGTCACCCTGGTCATCTTACCAATAGCCGTCTCTACATCAATTACTCGATCTATCTTCTTAACCTTCCCAGATAACCCATCACAGAAAGTAGAAGATACAAAACTCATACTGGCACCAGAATCAAACAATACAGAAGCAGGAATATTGTTGATAGAAAAGGTACCTGTGACCACATCAGGGTCCTTGATCGCATCATCCTTCGTCATCGTAAAGGCTCGGGCTTTAGCCTTCTGCTTCTCTTTGCCTTTGTCGTCTTTCTTTCCAGAGCCGGAAACATCGGCTTTTGGTTGTCTGCAATCCTTGGACAGATGTCCAATACCATTGCAGTTGTAACATCGGATAGTCTCGGGACAGTTGGATGAAAAGGGTCCCACCTTTCCACATCTGAAACATAAGTTTCTGCCCACACGGAATGGCCCAGAATGGCTCTTGCCACACTTGCTGCATAGCCCAGTCTATTCCCGTTTCACCTTTTTGCCTGAGAACTTTCGTTGGTCTGTTCGACCCCTTTTTGTCTCGGAGGACTCCTTCACCTTCAGCTCTTCCTTCACTGGCTCAACAGCCATCACATCATCCCACACAATACAACTGAGTTCAACAGTGGAATCGAAGGTCTTGGGAGCATTGGCCTTGACATGAATCCTGACCTTTGGAGGCAAGCCCTCCATGTACAACTTCACCCTCCTTTCCTCAGTAGCAACCAAATGAGGCACAAGCCTCGCCATCTCATTAAATCGTGAAGTGTACTGCCTGTGATTCAGGCTTCTAGCTTTCAGCACCAGAAACTTTTCTTTCAACTTTATCCAGCTCGTTCTTGGGACAAAACTGTTTAGTGACCAGTTCCTTGAGATCGTCCCAAGTCATCTTCTCCATATCAGCTGCATACTTGGACTGCTTAATGGTGTTCCACCAGTGAAGTGCCTCCTCGACAAAAGAGTGAGCTACAAACTTGACAGCTTGGTCAACTCGGCATTCACTAATGGAGATAACAGCCTCCATCGCAGATATCCAGTGGCAGGTGGCCACAACATCCTTCTTACCATCGAAAGTCGGAGGGTTGCACCCCTTGAAGGACTTGTAATCACAACCTTTCAGTTTCCCAATCATAGAGTCACCGCTCTTTGTCTCGATGATCACAACTTCTTCATCTCCTTTTGAGCTTTCCTTTGTTCCTTCAAACTTCACTTTCAGAGCATCTTTTAATGCTTGGGCAATCATGGTTGGTAACTTCTCATCCGTGATTTTGCAGACCTCATCAGAAATAGCCTTTACCACGATAGGCTCTAGAGTGAACTCTCTTTCATTCTCCGGTTGCTCGCTGTGCTCGTGTCGTCCTCATTGACGGGTTCTTCATTCTCGACATGTGGTTCTTCAGGTTCCTGTGGTTGCTAACGTGGTCTACCCTTTTGTCCAGCCATCTAACTATCTACAGGATGCAACAATTGATGAGTCAGTACAGGAATCAGTTTAGCACGAAATAAGTGTTGTAAATCGTTAATGATGTTGATCAGGTGTTATTAACCATTTACCCAACTCATAGGCTCTAAACGTTTCCCATCCCATCTCCTCAATGTGCATGACACTAAATACCTTTCTAACCTTAGGTCTACATCTTAATTCGTACATAACATTCAGCTCGTGGCAGCCGTTCATTCGTGGTTGGAAATCCGCATCATTTAACCCCATTCTAAGTTTAAGTCTTGGCATTTGGGGTGCCAAGATCTCTCAAACTATGGCACTGATACCAACTTGTGAGGCCCTGAAACCGTGCGACCCCACAGAGGTTGGTTTTGTCATAACGCATAGCTCTTAAATTAAAAACTTTCATAAACGTGCAGCGGAAACGTAAACATAGTTTGATAAACATAATTCAATAAAGTGTCTGTATCAAAAACATATCGAATTGCCGAAACCAACAGATCGTCTAACTAGATGCCCGAGCTCCATGCCTTCTCTTATCAAAGCTTTAGCCTGACATACATGCTAAATCAAGTCAGCTTACGCTGGTGAGTTCTAGTTTTCATAAAACATTATAATCGTTTAGTGAGTTAAACATTTTTAAGATGAAAACACCATTTCATACACATAAACCATAGCACATAACCATTTCATCATCGTAACCATATAACCATCGTCATCATCAAAACCATTGTCATCAACATGAGCAGTGGGCTTATGCCGGCACAAGGATCCATGTTTATAGTCCGATCGACTCTTCCATGTTTATAGCCCGATCGGCTCCGTGTTTATAGCCCAGTCGGCTCCATGTTTATAGTCGGATCGACTCTTACCATGTTTATAGCCCGATCGGCTCCTACCATGTTTATAGTTCGATCGACTCTCATGTTTATAGTCCGGTCGACTCTGTGTTTATAGCCCGATCGGCTGTTCATATCCTGATATGTTCAGGTCATCGTCCATACTTACTAGTACAAGTACTAGTACATCATGCATACATATCCTATCACACGTATAGGGTCATTATTCATTCATTATACGGGATATACTATCAGTATATCATCATACATCATAATCATGTTATGCTAGCAATAATTCATAACATTTTAGACTTAGTAAAGTCTCGTCTTCATAACAAAGTCATCACATCATAAAATGCTAGCCTCTATCATTATCCTACACTTAGGACTTCATCGTATCATGCTATCATAACATCAATCAGATTATCCTAACAGCTTAGGAATTTATCATATCGTTCGATCATCGTATACATACATGCAAGCAACATATCATCCTAGCATACATTATGGCATCATACATAACATTAGCATCTTTTCATCAATCCTACATCGTGCCTTCGTATTATGCTAATAGTTATTCATTACTCATACATCATAGTTTCTTACTTACATCCTAGTCGTTTAGGATTTCGTTATCATGTTTCGTTTCATGTATTCATCATACCTAGCACATTTGCATGCTCATTTCGTCATGCATAACGCATATAATTGCATGCATCATTCATAACGTATCATCATAACATAACATAAGCATGTATGCCAGCCCAAAACAGTGAACATGAAATAGGGCGTCCAGAGCTCACCTGGTAGTAGCCTCTGTTTTCCTTAGTCGAACTCCTTAGCTAGGGCTTAAGAACCTTAATCAGTACATCATATCATCACATACTATTCTTGGGCTAGAATATTTTCTAAGTCCTCACAGCCTACTGTCCCCCCCTACTGAATCCAAGTCCTCGAAACTTAGCTAAGTATTCAAAACCCTCGAAATTCATTAAGTTCCTATGTACACGAAATTCCGTAGTAACGAATAGCTAGTACTCGAAACCATCAGTTATACTCGAAATGACCTTTGTACTCGAAATAGTCTGGTACTCGAAATAACCTTGTACTCGAAATAGTCCTGTACTCGAATCCTTTGTATTCGACATCAAACTCGAACAGGTATTTACTTCTAAGTATGATTTCGAGTACCCTTTGTGCATGAATTCGTGTACTCATCACTTTTGTCTTTAAACATCTCAGAAATTCATCTAAGGCTTGGGGATCTAGTTCTAGGTTCCTTAGGTTGTTACCAACACACTGGAACCTCAAAGTTCCGAACTTTATGCATAAAGGTGCGAGCTTTATGCATAAGTTCACTTCTGTATAACCATACTAACTTTTGTATAAAAATCCTAACTTTTATATCTAAATCACTTACTTGAAGATAGATGAGCACTCCTGTAGATTCCCGTGCGTTTCCTCTTCTGTTTGGCCGATAAAAAACTCGATCTTGAAGTTCTCAAACCCTACTTCGTGTACTCGAGAGAGAATGTGTTTCTAGCCAAAGGTTCACACATTTCCCAAGACACTAGTATTTATAGGCAGTGTATCCGTACTCAAATGTGTAGATTTCGAATACTAGGGTTTCAAGAACTAGTGTACTTGAAATCCAATTCGAGTACACGTCTTTGAGACCTGAACTTAGTTATTTTTCGTCCCTATTCTAGAAAGTTAATTGTTTGTTACGCATTCATAAGTTCGAATAACTTGTATTAAGAAAATTTGGGATGTTACATCAAAGGAAATAAATAATATTGTTTTAAATTTAGCTAGGTCCTCTAAACCTACACTAAGTCTTCAATATTGTTCTTCATCTTATCCTGTTACATATGTAAAATAAAGGTCAACTATTTGCATAGTTGGTGAGCAATTCAAAACAGTTTTATATAATATGTACAAAAAGATGCAAAACTATTAAACTAAATAGAACAAGATCTAAAGCGTATGTAAGTTTCAAGTAGCACAAAGCAATAATCCAAACAAGTGATATTACAAAGCTTAATCAAGACTAGCTAGGTCTTTGACTTAAACCATGTAAATCATAATGTTTATGTTTATGTTTATGTATATGTTTGTGTACATTTCATATTTTTGACACAAGACACAAGTCATTGCGAAAAATGTAGCAACATTCTTTGTGTACTAGTATATGTTTGATGTATGAAACGTCTTCTAAACTAATTCCATATAACAATTAGTACATAAGTTCTCATAGCATCTAAATCATGTCTACTAGCTTAAGAGTTTGCATCATGTAATGTCTACTAGCTTAAGAGTTTGCATCATGTAAATGTTTTTGACTCTATGAATATGTTTTTGCACAAGACATATGCAACTTCCCAAAAAGTTACAAAATGTAAAACGGGAGTAAGAATTAACTCACTTATATCAAGTCTTAGCCTTGTTCCAAATGTATTTTGTTTGAAGAAGGTAAGCTAGTAACATTTCCCTATTGTTTATGTAAAACATATGTCTTAGTCTAAGTTCAAGTGTTTGCTTAAATATATGGCTTCTATAGAATCGTTAGAGTTCTAACATGGATAATGTTTAACTAGGTTTAGAATAATAGTTTTGAGAATATTTAATTTTTAGTTATAATTAAATTTCTCAAATGTGTGAAATAAATAAATTAGAATATTTTTGGTATTCTATTTAAATATTATAAAGTCTAAGAATATGAATTTGTTCCCCAATGATAATGGTTTAATTGATTATAAGTTCTTTATAATAGTTTGGTTGTTTAAAAGAATTTTGATTTTTAAACAATATATTGATTTTTTTTAAAAAAGTAACAAAATAATTTTCATTGTTTTGTGTTTTATAACTTTATAAAATTGTTTATTTTATTATTATTATTATTATTATTATTATTATTATTATTATTATTATTTTCAAATAATTTTATAAATTCTAAAGTTATAAAATTTAAATTTGATTTAAGGATGTTTATAGTTTTGTATTTTAAATATATATATATATATATATATATATATTTATTTATTTATAAACCATATAGTAAAGTTTGTAAAACTCTGTTTCATAAACTTTGTGAGAGATCAAAAGCATAGGGCTTTTGATCCTCATGTCCTTACGAGTCTAAGGAGGTAGAAATTACCTGGTTAGCGTTCGGAATTGATAGGGTTCGAGTTCGAGCACAGTCGCTGTAATCCCCGGGGTTTACCGTTACGGATTCAAATTTCAATGTTTCTCAATTACAAATAAATAAAAGTTATGATATCTTAAAAACATTCGTATTCATATACATGTTTATATATACCCAAACACAACAACTAAATTTAGTAAAGTTAGTAAACAAATTTAATTTAATGAGATAAAACATTTTAGTAAAACGTTATATAATATTTATTTAAATGCCTGTGTGCCGTGTATATATGAATGCGATATGAAAGTTATTAAAACTATAGTTATTATATATATGTATATAGGGGATGGTTCCATTGTTAACCCTTCCTTATAGCGTTAACCGCTTAACCCTAGCGTTTTTTGCCCGAATCTTTGTTTTTTTTCATGGTTTTTGTTATACATAAATAGGGGGTTTCTTTTTTGTGCTTTTGTTAATCCAACACCGTTTAGAAGTTTTAGTAAGTGTAAGTTACTTACACTTACTTACATCAGATAGGGATTGTAAGTAAGTGTAAGTAACTTACACTTACTATAAATTCTAAACGGTGATAAATTAACAAAAACACAAAAAAGAAACCCCCTATTATGTATAATAAAAACCATGAAAAAAAACAAAGATTCGGGCAAAAGACGCTAGGGTTAAGCGGTTAACGCTATAAGGGTTAACATTTGATCCTTCCCTATATATATATATATATATATATATATATATATATATATATATATATATATATAGGGAGAGGTTCAAATGTTAACCCTCCCTTATTGCGAGAACCCATGTTAACCCGGCATTTTTTGCCCGAATCTTTGATTTTTTTTCATGGTTTTTGTTATACATAAATAGAGGGGTTTTTTTTGTGTTTTTGCTAATTCATCACCGTTTAGAACTTATTTACAAGTGTAAGTAGGTGTAAGTTACTTAAAGTAAGTGTAGTGTAAGTAACTTACACTTGTATTTTAGGCAACAAATCATGCTTTTAATTCGATTTCAAACAATAATCAACAAGAATTAATTCATAAACGCGTGAATGGGTACCGAATATAATCATGGTGACTGGAAATTCAAAATCAATAAGGATCAGTATATAACTCAAACCAAACAAATTCATTTGGTCCCTTTGACCCATGCGAACCTGTTTGAACAAACTAAAGCACTCTCATAATCGCTCCTGTGCACGAATCAAACCCAAGGCCAGTCGAGCATCATCTTTCAACCAAACACCATCAAACCGTATCATTTCCAGGCAATTAAAACTATCACCATACTCTGTTTCATGCGAATAACAAAAGGCCTAATGTTTTGAGATCGAATTGGAACGAACCAATTTCTAGGTTCATGAAGAGTTTGGGGAAATCAAAACTTATACTTCTTATATAACTAAAACGGCTGTATACTGAATACATTGTAGACATGTAGTAGCTCCCTGGAAAACGCTAGGGAATAGAAAGGTGGTGGTCGTGGGTTCAAGGCTTGTTTCAGATGGTTTTGTGCTTCAATCCTTATCCGCCCATTTTCTTTTTATTCAAAATTATTTAAAATTCCAAAGTAATTCTAAAAATTATTATATACATAACAATTTGCAATGTCGGTGGCATGCTTCACTTTTATATCAATACGTACTATTTTGACTGGAAAACTAACTAATCGCATGTTTAGTTAAGATGGTAAACAATGACGCTTTAATACTCAAGCTCATGAGTTCGAAACCCACCACTACCTTTTTGTTTTTTTACTCAGGTTGTTCGTAATAGCGGCAGTGGATGTGGGTCAAATCCCCTCCTTAAGTAATACGATTGACTTTGTTATTCCTCACTTATTGTGCCCTTCTTTTTTCATTTTTTTTTCATATATAATATTACACTATTTTTAAATAGTATATTATCTTTTCACAAAAGTTTTTTCTACAGTAAAGATTTATAATAATCTTTAACAAAATATAGGATTCATTATTTCATTTCCTTTCTTATTTACTTTATATTAATTGCATTCAAGTCCCTATAATTTTTTCATGACAAATCTATTTTAGTCTCTGTAGTTTATGTTATGACAAATCTATCTTAAACCTACTTTTACTCAATTACTCCATATTAATATCTTTTTGTCTATATTTGAACCTATGATCTCACATTTTAAGAGGCAATGTCTCTATCAAATATATTATTCCCACACTGGCAAGTTGTTGTAATTAATTAAAATTTTCTTTTAGTCATAATATTTTTATTTATTTTCTTTAAACTTTTTCGTAATCGTGACGGAATTTTTCCCGTAATGATATAAAGTTTACAACTTCTTTTTAAACTTTTAGTCTTTAAACTTTTTTTTTTGTTTCTATGTTAATATCTTTTTACAACGATATAACTTATTCATGATTTTTAAATATACCGTTGTAATGTGTTTTCTAAAATACAAAGTTTATCTCATATATTATATACGATCTGATTTTTTACAATAATTTTCCTTTGTTAATTTAATATATGTGTGTGTGTATACAAAATCGCCAATTGTATCGACTTACGATGACATGATGTTAGTGAAAATGAGACTGACATCAACGCCGACTTAATAACATCTTACTATTAATAACATCTTACTGTTCTAATTGTTGCTTATATGTTCCAATCTCCAAAACCACGCTATTATATTTTTATGTCTCTTTTATATACATAGGACGCAACACGAGCAATGAATTTCGTAAACACATTGCTTCAATCGCCTTTGGTTTCGATATTTTTAAAACTTTTCCTATTATTTTTTTTATATTCGTATCCTACAATGTATAAGGCATAGTAGTGTTGCATGCCAATGTTTTATTTTACTTTTTTGCTTTATATATCTCAACGTATAAGACACAATAAAATTGTCTATATACATTTTAATATTTATAACTTATCAGTCATAATTTTATATGTTTGTTTTAATCATACTACCATAATACAACGTACGTGCACCTATCGTATCGTCCGCGGCAGCGCGCGGTAACTTTTCTAGTTTTTATTAATCTGAAAAACTTAAACTGCTTTTTTTGTCATTATTTAATTTATTTTCATATTCAAAATAATAACGGTTGTATCAAACAAAATCTATATATATATATATATATATATATATTTATACTATATAATAAATAAAAGTTTTGATATGCCACTTGTCAACATTTAGGTTATTTAAAGATTTTTTTCCCGCCTCATTTTCATAATAAATATTTTTATGCCATTATTTATTAAATTTTGATTTATTTATCTTTTCTCTCTTATTAAATATTAACGATTTTATTTAAAGTAGTAATAATATTATTAAATTATGAATCAATTTTTTAATTTTTTATAAAACATCTTTGAAAAATTTGTATTATGTTATTTTAAACAAATAATTTTAAAATTTAAATATTTAACATGTGTAAATATTTAATACATCTATGTTTAATGCTATATATATATATATATATATATCTATATATATATATATGTTTTAAGAATTTTTTTTATAAATTTTTGTCTTTAAAGTTTTTCTATATAAAAAAGGTATAAATAATATTATTAGTATTAATATAATCATGTAAATTTAAAAAGATATAATAAAATTATTTTAATTATGTAAATTCATGAATAAATAATTATAAAATCACATTATTTTTTATTCGCAAAACCATGTATTACACGGGTCTATAACCCAGTATTCTATAATATAAGAATCAATTAACTTATTTTTTTGTATATGTGCTTTTGGAACTTTCGAAATATATGTATTAGTTTTAAAGCAAGAATTATGAATATTACTTTGAAACTTTAAATAAAATTTAGGAATACATATATAATTTTTGATGTTATCTAAATTGTTAAAAGCTCATTTCCAAATTTTGAAATACTAACATTATTCATAAAAAAAATAATAAATAAATATATTTTTTTAAATAAAATGATTATTGATTTAAATTATTATTTAAACAAATCATTGTATTTTAAAGATTACTTATCTAAACTAATATTCATAATCATTTATACATATTTAAATAATTCAGATTTAAGAATTAAAAAAAAATCAGCATGCCTTACAAAGAAGATAGTTTTATAATTATTTCAAACATAATTCTCTAAATATTCAAAATAATCTTTCATTAATTCTTAAGACCAATATTTCTACACAAAATGTTAAACTTTATCTTAAGCAATTGGAAATGTAAATAAAATGGATGGAATGGGTTATTCAAAGGCAACGTGGTTATCAAATTCAAAAAGGATATTTATTTATTTGATAAATAAGTAAATACTCCAAATTGATACCATTCAAACTTAGACAAATAATTTTAGGATTTCCAAAGATACCATAGACTCTAAGACATGAAAACTAAAACCTTAGAATACTAAGACTCGTGGTTTTACTCAAACTTTAGGGTGACTGACCTTTGCTCTTTCAAACATTACTCAAAGGCTTTAAGGATTAGCTTCTAAGCAATTTAAGTGAGTTTCACTCATACTCCCTCTTTTACTTTTGTATTTAGAGATGTTACATATGTTATACTAAACCTTGTTATTCTAAAGTCAAAAAATCAAAATTAGATGCAAACTATTAGTCTAAGTTGTTTGACTTATGTGCTTTGTATGCCTACTTGTTTATAATAAAGGTATTATCATGTTATTCCATGTGTAGTCATTGTTACTAGTAGCCCTTGTAATATAACTTAGGATATTATATATTGCAAAGGTGAAAGAGCCTAAAATCTATGTGACTAGTCGTCTTTGCACAATAATTTTGGTTATTGAAAAATGAAAAGATGAAAGAGCCTAAATTCAATTGTTGTAACTAGTAGCCTTTATTTAATGACTTGTGTCATTAAGTTAGTAAAGGTGAAAGAGCCAAAGAATCATGTTAAACTTGTAGTATACTTGCTTTAGGTCTTATCAATTTTGGACTTTGTTTGCATTTAAACTTTTAAACAAATTCTTATATATATATATATATATATATATATATATATATTAACTGTATGGGTAACTCACCAATTATTCATATAGTTGACCCAAATTTATTTTATATATGTAACATGATATGGTGTAGGCTATGGTGAAGACATAGGATAAGCTTTGAGGACTTAGTTAATTTTAAATAATGTTAGATTTCATATGGTAATGATTTACATTGTATTTCTTTTAATGCTTGTAATGAATGTATTGGTTTAAAATTATTAATGAATGTCTTATATATTCAAACTTATTAATAGAAACATGAGCTAATGAACAGTCAAGCTCGCGCCCCGACGTATTCCGTCGTCAGTAGGGGTGTGACAGTTGCGATCTTCCCGAGTTCGAATCGCTTTCCTGAAGCCTTATGAGCGAGTCTTTTGTGTGCAGAGAGTTTCAAAAAATGAGTAAAGGGTCCTAATGGTGCGTCTAATTCGTTCTTTTATACTGGTACTCTATGATTTTGAAACCTCAGTTGACTGAGGTGCTTTAGGAAAGCAATTACACGTTCAATCGACTTAATTTCGGTGAATTGGTGATTGGTATTCGTTAATCGCGTGAAATCCTTTCCAAAATAGCCGAAGATGAGCTGTTAGAAGCTGTGATTCTGCGTGATTGAAACCATGTTGGAATCTAGGTTTTGGGTGACCGAATAAGGGAACCGGGTGAAGGGGAATCCACTTTGTGGATTTGTCACTTTGAGTCCCTATACTTTGAATATGACATGTTTCAATTTATAAGTTTATTTTTACTCAAAAGATGTTTAAGTTATTACCAATTCAGCCCCTCTAATTTATGTTGTATTCCTTTTTATGTTTTTAAGAGTTTATTAACATAGTAATATATATATATATATATATATTTATTATAAATATAAACCATTTATTGTGTTTTGTAAATCCTATAGCTTTGTTACCAAAATTGTTTTGTTTAAATATTAAGCTTATTATTATTTTAAACACTTTATAATTTAAAATCAAATGTTGTTATTTGTTATTATTTTCTTAACTAAATACTAATGAAAATAATGTTAGATATATGTATATATATTTCATATTTGAATACATATGCCATTTTCTGATTTTAAGAAATCATTTTTTTAATTATTAAATGTTTAGAATAATACCAATATGTGTATATATATATATGTGTGTGTGTGTGTTTTAGTTTTTATACTTGTCATATAACTTTCTACTTACCAAGTTTATTTTATATGTATATATTAAATACATAAAATATTTCAAAATAAGTACTCAAAACTTTGGTTTTTTATAATTTAAACACGATTATAGTTATTCGATTTTTGAAACAAACCCTAGGGATTACACCATGCAAGTCGCGACTAGCACACCATCGGCCCTCCTCAACAACCCTTGGCGCCATGCAAATCTCAACCAGCACATCATCGGCAACCACCGGCCAACCCCAGGTCGTTACAGAGAATCGCGGAGCCATAGACTAGGCCATTGCGTCGCCGCCCACCAATTTCCATCCAAACTCCAGCTACTCATAACGGAGTTTGGCAACTGCAAGAGATGTTTTTCCAGCCTGTCCCATTTGTTATCCGAATTCAATCTGGAATCTGGTTAAGATTATGATTTCGATACGAAAGACAATTTTGTGTTAATTTTCAATATAACCGCTACAAAATTGAAACATATAATCACAATCAACAACTTTGACTACATAAGTTAACCGATAATCACATTAAACTAATTCTGAAACCACACGAATGTCACACCCGACCGACGGTGAAATACGTCGGGGCGCGAGCTCGACTGTTCATTAGCTCATCGTGCTATTAAAAATGTTTCGATGATTAATGTATCATTATTAATCAACGTAAACAAACATTCATTACTCAATTATAATTTCATTACATTGTCCAAATACAAACAAATACAATTGGAATGCTAAACATTATTTTAAGTATTCAACTAGGTCAACTAAACCCTAGCTTAAGTCTTCATCATCTTCACCCAACCTGTTACACATGTAAAATAGATTTCTGTCAACTATTTGCATAGTTGGTGAGTACACCTACGAGTTTATATAATATATAAGAAATAGATGCAAATTCAAAGTCTAAAGTATTAACCTAAAGCATATGTTCTCACAAGTTTTTAAGGTATCATGTATAGCACAAAAGTTCATGTAATTCATCAATAGTTATACAAGACATTCAAACAAATAATCATTGTTCTCAATAATCCTCAATAGTTCTCAAGTAGTCCTCAATAGTTCTCAAATAGTCCTCAATAGTCCTCAAATAGTGTGAAACCATACTTGTACACCAAAAACTTGCAAGGCCTTAATGTAAGTATGTAAACACGTGTTTGCAATTGATTAGAATAATGCATGTAGAATTCAACATGTAATCACATACAACAAAAGGCAATATCTAAAGACTAAGTCATTGCATCATTTGTGTTTTGACTCCAAGAATAACATGATTTATATAGGACATGTGTAACATCCCTAAAACATTACAAAATGTAAAGAAGGGAGTATGAATGTACTCACCTGATAGCTTAGCTTAATCCAAGAATTATTGTCTAGAGTTTGAGTCAAGGATCACACGATAACATAAAGTTTAAAGGAATTACTTATTAAACTGAGTATTCCTAAGGTTTAAGTTTCATGTTTCTAAATCTATGGCATTCTATGAAATACATAAGAATATATTTAAATTTGAATGGTAGTAATTGTAATGTTTATTTAGTTATTTAAATAAATTCTCTTAAAATTTTGTTAAATAAATAGGTGCAAAATATTACTAAATAATATTCCATCTATTTATTTAAGTTTATTTTTCTTTATTTATTAACAGTAGCATTTAGTATTTATGTGTATGAAAATATAATATATATAAATGATTATCTAAAATATTTATAAAATGGTTTCGAATAGTTAATCTATATGATTTTAAGATAAAAGTTTTAGGCTTTTATTTAAGTAAATAATTATTTTGTTCCAAAATATGTTTATAATATTAAGCATTCCAAGATTGCTTGAAAATAAACTTTATAAAATATATATAAAGATTCATTTAAATCAAATTCATAGATTTATTATTAATTTATATGATTTATAAGATAAAACATGAATAAAGATAACAAAAGTTATATTATGTTAAAATTGTGTACAATAGTGTATTTAATTTATTTATTCATTATATATATATATATATATATTTGAATCATTTATTAATTTGTTTTTTTGAAAAAAAACTACATAAAATAAGAAAAGCAAGTTAAATAATTTTCTGAAAATAATTAATTTCTAACAGAATGTTAGAAATTAGTTTTTTTGGATTTTAGAATTTTCTGGAAATTTTAAAATAAAAAAAAATGGATGTAATATCCCCAAAAGGGTAAAAACCGGACCAAGGAGGCACAACCGGGTTTCGAGCCCGGGCCCCTCGCCTGGAACTAGCGTGTCTTACCGCTTGTCTAGGTAGGGGATCACTGAATATGACTCGGTTGATTGCTTATTATAAACGTTTTAAGATTCATTTCAAAAAGCCGAAGAACCCTAGAATAATTTCGATCCAATTTGACTGACTTGATGATCGAGAGCCCCAAATATTAAGGGCTTTTGTTCCCAAGATGATTACGAGTAGATATATGTAAGTAATTACTTGGTATTGTATTGATTTGATGATTTCGATTACCATAAAGACTTTGACTGTTCTTGGCTTAATCGTGCTCTCAGAAATGTTTGTTCGTAGGTGTTCTTGACTCAGAATGTTTCGTGGTGATCAAAGGAATGATTTGTGATGTTTTAATTTTAGTTTTATAGCAGTTCGTGTTGGATTGGTATACCGGTCGAGATTTGATATGTTTGGAAAGTAAAATACGCGTTTTAAGAGATTGAATCACCTTAAATGATTATTGCAACGATTTCGTTTACGAATACCTTCCAAAATGAGCAACGATCGAGCTGTCCTTGAGCTGGAACAAGCTGTATTTATGAAATGGACCACTGACGACCCACGGGTCGGGTCTGTGGTGTCCAATGGGTGAAAGGGAAAAAATGTGGGTTTGCCACTTTTAGTCCTCCATGTTTGAGTTTCTTTATTGTTTTTATCAAAACTTTCCCAAGTCTTATATAATTTCAAATATGTTCACATTTAATCCCTCCACTTTTTTATTTTATTTATAAACAATCCTCATAAATTTGTAAACTCTTTGTTATACATTTATAAACTTTGGAATTAAGTTTTCAAAGTTGATTATCATTATTCATTATTTTTATTGTTGTTGTTGTTGTTGTTATTAAACTCTATTTGTTAAATCTATTATTAACTTTTTATTTTACAAAGTGCAAATATATACATATATATATATATGTGTGTGTGTGTAGAACTTTAAGTAGTTTTATTTTGATAAAATTGAATTATTAATCTCCTTAAATTTCTACTTGTTTATTTATATATTATTTATAGATTATGCATCTCAATGTTATTACAAGTCTTATTATCATGCTTAATTTTATTAAAATTTAAATTAATTAAACCATAATAAAATTTTATTATTGTACATAGTATTTTGTGTATTAATGCTTGTTGTTTACATTCGTGTTTTATGAATAAAATTCGTTTAATGACTTTCATACTTTTGTTTATTATAATGTAGCACTGTTACAAGTTTTAAATTTACAACGAAACCCTAGGGATTATAGTCTCCCCTACTTTAGGGAATTTCGTCCCAAAATTTATTTGATTGGAGTTGTTATTACGCGAGTCGATTGTTTCTCAATTTTCCTTTCAATTCGTTTCGTTTGTTACTAAACTTTGATTACCGGTTTATTCATATTAAAGTTATTATTATTTATTAGTGTCTTAAAATAACATCTAAATTCATAGACTACTATTTGTATTACCTAGAGGTATGCGAGTAATATATTTGCTTTTAGAGTTCATGTACAACTCGTTTACTTGCTAAGAAGGTTTCGAATTAAGGATTGTTTACTT
The DNA here is from genome assembly GCA_009363875.1 of Mikania micrantha. Lineage (NCBI taxonomy): Eukaryota > Viridiplantae > Streptophyta > Magnoliopsida > Asterales > Asteraceae > Mikania > Mikania micrantha. Next base: position 19,955,064 of record CM018681.1, read on the forward strand.
AACTCAGGGTAAGAATAATGATCAATATAAGAATACACACCAAATATTGATACATGAATAACAATTAATTTGACTAATGTGCTTGACTGCAACATGGTTTGTTTGACTATGTAGAATAATTGACTAATTCTAGCTCTTGATCAAGCTTTTGGTGCTACTATCAACATATCATCGATGCTTATATATAGGGTACACCATAGCCAACCCACCACATCGCTAATAGTTTGATAGTACATCAAACGCCTACCAAGACTAACCTAAACTAAAACATGCATGACTAAGTGTTGAAGATTTGATTGTAGAATAGATCACTCAAATTATAGCTTGAATTGACAAAACCTATCCTTGGTCAAGCTTCCGGTACTACTATAAATGTATTATTGGTGCTCATATATAGGGTATACCGCAGCCAATCCACCACATCATTAATAGTTTGATAGCATGTGACAATTGCAGTTGAGAATTACGTCATTAATGACGAAATCACATGTGGTCATGCTTGAAATCCACGTTGATTTGATGATTTTAATTATTACAGGTTGATAGTATGCGAAAAATGGTGTTAGTAGATCGCAAAGAAACATCCATCACATAATGCTTATTCAAATAGATGACCAACCGATTTCATATCTAGAATCATAACTCGGAAATGAAGAGAATGAGTGTAAGCGAAATTGCGAAACGAGGCTCCGATTTCAAGATACACTGAGTCAAATATAGCGTTAAATAGGAGGTCAAATATTTTGAACTCTTTAAGTCTTGAAATTATAACCATTGGAAAGAGCTCGAAAAATCGTGAATGTAGGCGAAAACCGTGCGTAAAACAGAGTTCGTATGCTCCCGGAATCGCAAAACGAAATAAAATCAAAATCACGACTAAATAATTCAAGGAATTATCGAGGAACAGCACACACGTGTCAAAACACACGAACGTTGGTGAACGTCTAGCACATTGTGTAGCACAGCACTTGAAAACCTCATGAAACACTCACACATTGAACTTGGAAGTTCAGACGAGGCCAAACGATAGTTCGTAAACGTGAAAACGGCGACGAACGAATCAAACCCATTGAAACAGGCTTATTGGGCTCTCCAGGGGCCCATCGCGGTACGCGATGGCCCAACAAGAGGTATGGTTGCGGTGCGCGACATGCATTGCGGGGGTTTGACTCCCGAAATCCGCCGTGGTACGCGGAGAGGATTTGGAGGCTCCATCGCGGTACGCGACGCCGTCCAGTCGACAATATCTTATAAATCCAAGACCATTATGGCTAATCTATCCTTTCTAATCATCATTTTCGACTGACCACGCCACCACTCGACCCAATCTTCTGCAAATCACCTTGAAAACCCCATTGGCAGCCATTGGAAGCCATAGTTGAAGCTTGAAGACCTTGGGGAAGCTTGAGAGAGGTTGAAGGAGGCACTCAAGAACATCATCCACCACCATCATCTTCTTGTTCCAACCAAGACCAGCGAACCAGGAGCTTCACAAGCTGTTCTCGTCACCATCTCAGAACCTTTGAAGCTTTGGGAGGTAGTTTTATGCTCCAAACCCACTTTCACATCATTTACACACACATACATGTGTTAAAACCCACATGCAAGCACCATAGCACCACATGCACGAGTTTTGCTTCTGGGTTTGATAGTTTAAATGTATTTCTTGATGATCTATGATGGTTATACGATGTTTTATGATGATCTAAGTTGATAAGTATAAGTATTTTTACTTAAAATAATGATTTATGATGATATAGATGCATGCATGTATGATCCATGAGTATGGGGATGATTTTGGATGATTGTAAGTATTTGTTGATGATATTAGAAGTGTTACTCATGGTTAGATTTGGTTAAAATGGTAAAGATGTTGATTTTTGATGAAACTTTCTATTAATAGAAACTTTTTATTCAAGAAATGATGATATGAATGATATTTGGTAACATGCATGCTTATGGATTGCTATTAAAATGTTATTAGAATGATAATAATGCTCAAAATGTGATCTTGATAATGTTTATGGTCAATTTTGATAAAGTTACTATTTATAGTAACTTTTCGGGTCAAAATATTGATGTGTGATGATTTGGGTTATGTTGACATGTTCATATGATGTTAGATGATTTATTATGATGATTTATGACATAAAAATGGATTAGAATGATTTATGACCAACATTTGTATGTGAAATGCCATAGTTACTATTTATAGTAACTTTGTTTTTACAAAAACCAATTTGTAAACATGTTGTACGATTTGAGCATGCTAAATGACTTAATATGTTATAACATGATGATTAGATGCTAAGCTAGATGGTTTCCGATATCATGTACGTTATAAATGGAAACTTTCCATTTTAGGAAACTTTTATGTGCAAACATGTTATAAACGACTCATGTAAATTCGTATGATGATGTGCTATGTGTTAACATGATCACGTAGGACTAATGAGCATGCTAGAACTATGAACCGTAATGCTTTGTGAACTTTCCATAAATGGAAACTTACTATAAATAGTAAGTTGTCCATATACGCGACTTGCGCGTTTTGCACACGACAGACACTTACACCATTGCTACACTATTCACAACCGTCACACAGTTCACCAACGGGTCGTTGACTTGATACGGTCAACTTTGGTCAAACACGGTCAATGTGGACCAACACGAGCAAACATGGTCATTGTGGACCGACACGGACAAACATGAACAACCGAGGGTTGTTGGGCACAAACACGCGCACTAACACGAACACAAACACAAACACAGTCGTTACACGAACTCACGTGCGGCATACGATATAGGTCGCCGGTGACCGACGCGCGGACTACACGGGATATTTCATTTGATCATTCCTCTTTACTCTTTTCAAACGCTTTCAATAGGGGGAGAATACTGGTTGCATCGAGTCAAACAATTATACTGTTACAAACATATTTACTGTGTATGCTGGTTTATTGGACAAACATTAAGTGTTGAACTCGTAACAAGTCCTCACAAAGTCTTACCGTTAATGAACGAACAACGTGGTAGATTTGGATGGATCCATTAGGGAATGACCAACCCCACGGGGCACAATGTTGACTGGATGTCATAACCTGTGCAAACTCTGACCTAATTTACTGTGTGTACGAGACACAGTGGAGGCAAGTACAAACAGGTCTAGTTCAGTAGTGACGCACTGACACTTGGAGCCTAAGGCTCGATACTAACATTTGATAAACAGCATGACACACTTTTATTACTATATGTATATCAAAACCTGTGAAATCACCAACCTTTGTGTTGACACTTTTCAAACTTGTATTCTCAGGTAATTAGCATGGCAAGCACTTGGAACAGGAATGCACATAGGGGATTGAGCATAGGACCCCGCATGCATTTTGTTCATCTTTTGAAAACTATTTCGTTTGATTTATGTATTAAACAATATTATGTATGACAATTTTATTTCCGCTTTGTAAACAAGTATTTTCCGCTGCATGTATCAAACATCTTTATTTCCGCTGCTATGATTTAATATTCCGCTGCAAACTATTTTGATTAAGTGTGTGTGTCAAACATGTATTTGTAAACGCATATAGAGGTATTCTATATGACCTTGAGCTGTGATTCTGGCCATGTCACACCCACGTGGACTGACACCACGTGTGTGTGACAGTTTGAATCTATAGAAGATATAGTTTTCCAAAAAGAAGCACTTACTTGGAGGAACACTGAAAAGAGGAACCGTGGTCGGGATGCTGCTTTGGGTCTTTTTTGGGTTGATTTCAAAGCTTTGTTGATTGATCATTTCTGCCCAAAGCATGAAATAAAGAATCTTGAAGACGAGATGTGGACTCTTGCTCAAGTCGGAGGAAACAATAGAACTTACATGACTCGATTCCATGAATTGAGTGTCTTAGTTCCACACATTGTTACCCCTCTAACCCGAAATATTGATAAATACATTGGGGGTTTACCACTCAAGATCCAAAGCACGGTTATGGGAAGCAATCATGTTACTCTTGAATCGGCTATTCATCTAGGTGCAGCTCTCACTGATGAATACGTTAAAGCAGGCCAGCTTACTCGAACTGAAGATGGCCCAACTAAAACTACTGAGGGAAAGAAATCTGAACCACCTAAGAAGAAACATAAGACCAACAAAAACTTTGCGGTAGTCACGCCTGCTGTTCCCCTCACCCAGATTCCTTCCTCTTCCTCTTCACAAACCTTTACTAAGAAACCATATGAAGGGCCACATCCGTTATGCAACAAATGCCAATATCATCACTCTCTGAGACGTCCATGTCTTCGGTGTACAAAGTGTGGGAAACTTGGCCACTTGGAAGCTTACTGTCGAACCATTGAAAAGACAACTACAGCAACAACCTTGGTACCGGCCAAGCCAACTGACAGGGCTTGTTTCGAGTGTGGAGCGATTGGTCACTTCAGGAACAAATGTCCCAGGCTCAACACACATGAGGTGCACCAGTTCGCGCCTTTGCTATCAACGCACTGGAAGCTCGCGAGGAACCAACAGTCGTTACGGGTACGTTCATTGTCAATAATCATTATGCATCAATACTCTTCGATACTGGTGCTGATAAGAGTTTTGTTTCCACTGTTTTTACTTCATTACTTGGAATACATCCGACTGCATTAAAACCCCCATATACTATTGAAATAGCAGATGGTAAATTAATTCATGTTCCTACTATTATCCTTGGGTGTAAAATGACACTCAATGATCATATATTCTCTATTGACCTTATCCCTATGAATCTTGGGAGTTTTGATGTTGTCGTGGGAATGGATTGGTTATCCTGTCACCATGCTAAAATCATATGCTCAAATAAACTTATTCAAATCACTTTGCCAGCCGGCGATATTCTAAGAATCTATGGAGACAAACCTTGTCGTACCTTGAAAATCGTTTCATGTATGAAGGCTCGTAGTTATCTTAGGAAACAATATCCTGCCTTCTTAGCTCATATTGTGGAGAAGGATTCTATAAAGAAAACCATCCATGAAATTCCTGTTATATGTGATTTTCCTGAAGTATTCCCCGATGAATTACCTGGACTTCCACCGATTCGTCAAGTCGAATTCAGAATAGATCTCATACCTGGAGCAAATCCAGTTGCAAAATCACCTTATCGTCTTGCACCCTCTGAGATGCAAGAATTGTCCAGTCAGTTGCAAGAGTTGTTGGACAAGGGCTTTATCAGACCAAGTTTTTCACCCTGGGGAGCTCCGATCCTTTTCGTTAAAAAGAAAGACGGTTCTTTTCGAATGTGTATTGACTATCGGGAACTTAATAAGCTGACTATCAAGAATCGTTATCCTTTGCCCCGGATTGATGACCTATTCGATCAACTACAGAGTGCCATTTTTTTTTCAAAGATTTATCTTCGATCTGGTTATCACCAATTGAGAGTCCATGATGATGATATCTCTAAAACAACATTTAGAACATGCTATGGACATTATGAGTTTTTGGTTATGCCCTTCGGACTAACTAATGCCCCTGCTGTGTTCATGGATCTTATGAACAGGGTGTGTAGACCCTATCTAGATCAATTCGTTATTGTTTTCATTGACGACATATTGATTTACTCTAATACTAATAAGGATCATGAAGCTCATCTCAGGCTGATTTTGGAACTTTTAAAGAAAGAACAACTTTATGCCAAGTTCTCGAAGTGCGAGTTTTGGCTGAAAGAAGTTCAATTTTTGGGTCATGTTATCGACGAAAGAGGCATACATGTAGACCCGGCTAAAATTAAAGCTATAAAGGACTGGAAAGCACCAAAGACACCATCAGAAATTTGTTCTTTCCTAGGATTAGCCGGATACTATCGGTGATTTATCGCCAATTTTTCTAAGATAGCTGTTCCACTTACTACTCTCACTCAGAAGAATCAACCATTCGTTTGGAGCGAAGCACAAGAAGATGCATTCCAATTGCTGAAACACAAGCTATGCAATTCTCCTATTCTTAGTTTACCAGAAGGCAACAATGACTTTACAGTCTATTGTGATGCCTCAAACCTCGGTCTTGGTTGCGTATTAATGCAACAAGACAAAGTCATTGCTTATGTATCAAGACAACTCAAGATCCATGAGAAAAATTATACCACACATGATCTTGAGTTAGGTGCTGTAATCTTTGCTTTAAAAATTTGGAGACATTACCTTTATGGTACCAAATGTGTTGTTTACAGAGACCATAAAAGTCTTCAACACATCTTTGATCAAAAGGAACTTAATATGCGACAAAGACGTTGGATAGAATTGCTCAATGATTACGACTGCGAAATCCGCTACCACCCAGGCAAGGCTAATGTGGTGGCAGATGCGTTGAGTCGAAAAGACAGAGTAAAACCCAGAAGAATACGAGCATTGGAGATGACTATTCAGACTAGTCTTCTACCATAAATCCGTGAAGCACAACAAGAGGCACTTATTGAGATTCATGTCTGTGACGAAGCTCTACAAGGTTTGAATCAACAATTTGAAACCAAATCAGATGGGGCATACTATTTCTTAAATCGAATATGGGTCCCTTCTTTTGGCAATCTAAGGAAACTAATTATGGACGAAGCCCATAAATCTCAATATTCGATTCACCCAGGCGCAGACAAGATGTACCAAGACCTTCGTGAATTTTATTGGTGGCCTGGGATGAAGAAAGACATTGCTATATATGTTAGTAAATGCCTCACATGCTTACGAGTAAAAGCTGAACATCTAAGACCCTCTAGGTTACTACAGCCATTGGAGATCCCAGTATGGAAATAGGAGCAAATCTCTATGGACTTCATAACTAAGTTGCCTAAAACGCCTAGGGGTCATGATGCAATTTGGGTAGTCGTTGATCGATTGACTAAGTCAGCACACTTCTTAGCCATTCGAGAAGACTACAATACTAACAGGTTAGCCAAACTATACCTTGATGAAATTGTGAGCCGACATGGAGTGCAAATCTCAATTATCTCTGATAGAGATAGCAGATTTACTTCAAGGGTTTGGCAAACGTTTCAAAAGGCTTTAGGTTCACAACTTAATCTTAGCACAGCTTACCATCCTCAAACCGATGGCCAAACTGAACGAACCATTCAGACTTTAGAGGATATGTTAAGAAGTTGTGTTATTGATTTTGGTGGTAGCTGGGACACTCACCTTCCTCTAGTCGAATTCTCCTACAACAATAGCTACCACACAAGCATCAAGTGCACACCGTTTGAAGCTTTATATGGACGAAAATGTAGATCTCCTGTTTGTTGGGCTGAAGTATGTGAAAGCCAATTCACAGGTCCAGAACTTATACAAGAAACAACTCATAAAATTGCTATTATACGAGATCGAATCAAGGCTGCACAGGATCGTCAAAAGAGCTATGCTGATAATCAAAGGAAGCCTTTAGAATTCCAAATTGGTGACAAAGTTATGTTAAAAATCTCACCATGGAAGGGTATAGTCAGATTCAGGAAACTAGGTACGCTAGCATCAAGGTACGTGGGTCCTTTCAAGATCCTTGAAAGGATTGGACCAGTAGCATACCGATTGGAATTACCTTCTGAACTCAACAATATACATGATGTATTTCATGTATGCAATCTTAAAAAGTGTCTATCAGATGAATCACAAATCATTCATCTTGAAGAAATTCAAGTTGAGGATAAACTTCAGTTTGTTGAAGAACCGATTGAGGTTATGGATCGAGAAGTCAAGAAACTAAAACGCAGTCGGATACCTATCGTGAAGATTAGATGGAATTCTAAGCGTGGACCTGAGTTTACTTGGGAACGTGAGGATCGTATGAAAGAGAAAGATCCTCACTTGTTTTCTTAAACAGACAATCATAGATGAGCGCAAACTGAATTTCAGGACGAAATTTCTCTAACAGGGGGAGACTGTAACAATTGCAGTTGAGAATTACGTCATTAATGACGAAATCACATGTGGTTATGCTTGAAATCCACGTTGATTTGATGATTTTAATTATTACAGGTTGATAGTATGCGAAAAATGGTGTTAGTAGATCGCAAAGAAACATCCATCACATAATACTTATTCAAATAGATGACCAACCGATTTCATGTCTAGAATCATAACTCGGAAATGAAGAGAATGAGTGTAAGCGAAATTGCGAAACGAGGCTCCGATTTCAAGATACACTGAGTCAAATATAGCATTAAATAAGAGGTCAAATATTTTGAACTCTTTAAGTCTTGAAATTATAACCATTGGAAAGAGCTAGAAAAATCGTGAACGTAGGTGAAAACCGTGCGTAAAACGGAGTTCGTATGCTCCCTGAATCGCGAAACGAAGATAAAATCAAAATCAGACGAAATAGCCATGGGGCGATACGCCCCGGGCCAAACCCTGGTCTGGAGCGATGCGCCTGGGGTCCCTATGTCGGCAAAATGGGATTTAAGGATCAGAACGCATTGGAAATCTCATATTCTTCATCCTTTCGACTATCCTTCACCTCCAGACGAACATACACATAAATTTAGCATTAAAACTCGATTTCAAAGCCTTTCAAACATCTGGATCACACCTAGGAACGTTTCTACAAGCATAGATCGCTGTTCTACCTGCATAAATCTGTCAGATTAGGTAACGGTTCGTTTTAACCTTCTAGTTTGATAATGGTTAGATTAAATCTTGTTTTGAATATGATACAATAGTTAGGATTGTTGATTATTGCCTAGATGACGGCTAGGAATGATTATAAACGAAGAACTTGAACTGTTAATGGGTAAATCCTTGTTTTGATCCGTTGTAATGCCCGGTTTTCATGAAACCCCAATAATGGTTATAATGGTTTAAACCATTTGATTGTAACAATGATTATGATTGTCTTGATCATTTCTTGAAATGCTAGGTTAAATCCAAGTGTTTCAAACTAATGACAAGCATAGATAATCACCAGAATAACGATCTGATGTTTATGATAACAGTTAGATTAGTACATTGAGAATGGTTATTAAACCTATTCTAATATCGCATTCTCATGTTTCATGATACCTAAATGATCAATAACAAGGATTGACTATTCCTAAGCCAGAAATTCATCTAGGAATTGTTTCAAGTGAATAATCAACAACAATATCTATTTGATTAATCCGAAAATGTCGTGATTAATCCAGTTAGTCATTAACTCCTTAATAAGAGCCTAAATCATTATAGTTTCCTGTTTATCGCACTTGTGCAATATTAACTTAAGGAGACTGATTAAGAATTAGATCAGCTTGATAATCTAATTCAAATACAAAGAACTTATAAAACATTAACGAATTGCAGAATTCTCTTCATATTTTGCGTGAAACTTCAATATCAAACACTTCAATAACACAAGTGAGACTCATAACCCCTTTTCTTTTCTTTTGCTAAAACCGCGGGGTGGAACATGTAAACTATTGATAACTCAAACATTTTAAACTATTGTGGAAGCAAACTATTGATACAATGCAAATCATTTACATGTTTTGGTTATACAAATGCTGAATGATGCTATTCTTATGCAATATCATTAACTTGATTCGTCAAGCCCCCGGTAGTACTGGTATGGTCCATATGCGGGAAACCGCGAACACAAAAATGCGTGCTCCAACTGCGGTTTGGACACCACACGAATTGGATACACGTGGTGTATCACACATGGAAAGCTATTGCAATAGGTTTGATATTTGCATGTTCATTGGGTTTGTATTTCAATACATTTATATGATGAGCTTGTGCTATAATTGCTACTCAAGTTTATACAAAATATGTTAACTCAAAATATATGTTTCTCACTCAACCACGTGTGGTTGATCCAAGTTTTCTTTACATGTTTCAGGTAAGCAGGATAAGGAAATTCCGCTAGGTCAAGATGCTATGAATGTTTAGGGTGACCTAGAAACGAGAAACAAACTAGACGTTTTGTAATATTATCATTATGTGTATACTTTGATGTATAATGTTGTGTGCGTTTGTGTTAATCTATCTAATAACTATGAAACATTAGTAAATTTTGGGTTATTCTTGAACTATGGCTATGAATTCATTACGTCACGCGCCGTGGATTTCGCACGCTGCGCAGGGTGTGACATAGCATTCCAATTACCTACCAAGACTAACATATACTTTGAATAGATTTCTTGAATACTTGACTTTGCTTTAGGAATCGTATAAGTATAGAGATTCCAATAATTTCAATATTACAATAGGATCTCATGATTGTGTAGCTTGATATATAATTGATTTTGAATATACAAATGCTATAGAATACACTAGTATGTGATATTATATGGTTGTGATAACTAATTATCATTAACCTTATTATAATATCATCGAATATTTTGAATCTTTGTTTAAACATGAGAATATAGATCAATTTACTTAGAATTCAATAATATGAACTTGTTGTGAAAGATTCGTATGGAATCACCCATACCAAAATTTCATTAGTTCAAGTCATGCATATTGAAATCTAAACGAAAGGCGAAATATATTAATGAAAACATAACATTCAAGATTGAAATAGTCCACACGAAATCAGAAATACATGAATCCAAAACAAATAAAAGTTCAAATCAAACTCCTTGAATAAGATAGAATATCAAAATCGGTTTATCACAACGCATTGTTCACCATTTCATTTTTATCTTGATCCATGTTCGCGTCAATATTGGAAACACGACCCCTTGCTCCTTGATTGGTTTAATTGTTTGGGGTATTCAAGTTGTTTTTGTTGAACCGAAAGGGCCAGGCATTGAGCACATGATTTGGATTCCCACAATTGTAGCATGTTCTTGGTCTAGGAGTTGTGATGTAAGGTACGTTGGCTTGATTAACTTGAACTTTGGGCATCCGACAAGCAGTAGCAAAGTGACCCAAGCGGTTGCAACTTGTACATAGTCGACAAGGGTTGGTTGTTGCAGGTGGGGCACAAAGGTTGGGTTCCGGTGTAAATCTTTTTCTTGGCATGAGTATATGTGTTAGCAGGTGTAAATTGTTGAATGGGTGTGGCTTGGGTCACAACAACGTTCATGGGACCAACCTTTCTTTTGTTGTTCATCAAAGGATTATTTGACCCTGTTTTGATTTCTTCGTTGGTTGGTTCATTTGGACCTTTGGATTGATCATTACCCTCCTTGAACCCCTTCTTGGTTAGGGTTCCAGCTTTGACAACGAATTTCAAGATCAGCTCGATTATTAGGTTTCGCGTCAAATTTCAATATAATCACTACTAAAATGAAAAGTTTAATCAAAATCAATGATTTTGACAATAGAAATTAACAAATAATCATATTAAATAGATTCTGGAAACATAGGTCTTTTGAGATGTAACCTTTATGATTTTCTTAAACAATTTGTAAATGTAATTGTGTCTCCATTTAAATAATATAAAGTTTATGGGGTTTGATTTTTATTTCAAATCTTAAATGAAGGTATAATTATGAATTATCAAAAAAGTTTACACACACACATTTAAACTTTCATAAAACTTTTATATATGTGTATGTGTGTGTATATATATGATTGAGCTCAAATAAGAACCCACCTTAATTGAGGTAACTCATTAACCTTAGCAAAAATTCGCTCAAATATTTGAATTTTTTTTCATGGCCTTATACATAAATATTCATGGCCTTTTATTATACATAAATAGAGTGGCTTCTTTTTTGTGTTTTTGCTAATTCATCACTGTTAAAGATTTTACGTCAGTGCAATTTGCGCAAAATAAATACAACTTACAGTGTAACGCAAACGTATACTTGGTTTAATTTCTAAACGATTGTGAATTATCAAAAACATAAAAAAGGAGCCTCCTATTTATGTATAAAAAAGGCCATGAATAAAAATTTCAGAGATTTGAGCGAATATTGCCAGGGTTAATGGGTTATCTCAATTAAGTTGGGTTAACAACCGATCTTTACCCTATATATATATATGGAGATGATTGAAAAGTAACCCTTTCTTACCGCGTTAACCGAATAACTACATCTTATTACTTTGGGGCCCACATTAAAGTAAATATAAAGGTGTAGGTTTTTCTTCTTTTTTAATTAATTTAATTAATGTAGGGCCCACTTACATTAATAAAAAAGAAAAAAAAAACGTACACATTTAGATTTACTTTAATGTGCGCCCTAAAGTAGTGAGATGTAGTTATTCGGTTAACATAATAAACATGGGTTAACAAAGGAGTCACACCCTATATATATATATATAACACATGGATAGAGCTATAACCAATAACTATCGTCTAATGGTTAATTAAAAAGTCAAGTGAATAAGATAATGTCATGTGTCATATTTATTTTTTTAATATACAAGTGCATGTTAGACATTTTGTTATTATTAGAATGCTAGATTTAATATGGTGATGACATTTTCACCTTCTATTACACACACAGATATATATATATATATATATATATATATATATATGTGCAAATGTATTAACAAGTTTGATTAAAATAAACAAATAATTTAAACAAAATTGGATAATGATTTATATGTTTTATTTTAATAAACCAATGATTTATATATAATGATAATAATAGAAATCATATTAGTAATAAATAAAATGGAAATTTTATAAAGAATTATTAAGATTATAAAACTTTGATATAAGTTAAATAATAGGTTTTATAAACTTTACAAAATAGTATTTGCATAAAAATAAAAGTTAAACAATTAGAGGGGTTGGATTTGTATAAGTTAAAAACTTAATTGTGAATATATGGAATTTTAAACAACAAATGTAAGAGCTTAAAACCTCAAGGGTGGAAACTGTAAAAGTTTTGAAATGCTTTCTTCCTCCTAGAAACAGCCCATTCGAACCTTCTGATCATCATTTTCCAAATCAAAATCCAGCCACAAACGTTTCTAAAATTCAAAACTTAAAAAGCAATACGTTTATGACATGAATCCGAATTCAACTGCCCAATCAATTGCAGGTTAATACCTATTAAATCACCTTGACCATAAACGAACTGATATGATCAACAATTAACTCATAATCTAGCATATATCGATTTTAATGCAAAATTGAGAACACAAAAAATTAGATGAATTGTTTCAGAGTCTAACAATAACAAAATCCATATCAAAGTCTTTTTAAATTATCGAATCCGCAGCAAGGGCAGACACAACTTGAGCCTTCAATCGAAATCGTGCAATTCGCAAACGTAACAAGTAACAAATCACACCACTCTACATCAGAGAAAATGTGAATTTAATTCAAGCAGAACCTAGGGTTCTTGAAGTATAGGGCGCACCTTTTGAATCAGAGTTTAAATATAAATGGAAACCAAAAAACTCGACGAGACAACTACCTTTTTTTTAACGGCATTTGATCTCAACGTGTGAACCACTGATTTCTATGCCACGTCACCAAGGTCTAGTTACCACGACCTCTGTTGAGACCCTACCACCACCCCAAGAGGAACCCGCACCGGAAAACCCTCTGACCTCTCAAGGACCTCTATTTCGTCTTGGGAGGGATTTGAACCCGTGACCTCCCATAGGGAAGCCAAAGGGGTAACCATTAGGCTAGAAGCCCTTGGTTACGAGACAACTACCTAGCTCAGCGGTAAAAAGACAGGACAGCGGTTTGAAACCTGCATGTGACAGTAAAATACATAATTTTTATTTTATTATTTTTATTTCTTTTAATAAAATGGAATAATATAAAATGTATAAGGCCACTCGGAGTGGGGTAATGGGAAGAGCCAGGGAGGCTTTCACCAATCCGGGAAAGGATGGGAACACCGCCCCCCGGAAATGGGGTGGGGGAAATCGGGGTGTGCTCACCGAATGAGGCCGAAAGTGGGGAGGTGAAAAAAGGACCGTTGGAGGGAAAAAATATGTGGGGAAAAGAGGGAAAAGTGAGGAAAAGTGATGTGGGGAAAAGTGGGACGACACCATGCAAAATGGGGAAAAGTGTAGAAAGCTGATGTGCCGTTGATGTGGCAACGGGGAAAGGTGGTACGACTCCGAGTGGCCTAATTACTTTTTAGGAGAATTTTGATATTATTCCCTCTATTAAAGTACAACTTAGGAATAGTAACGGAGCCTCCACCACGTATTTGCACCATTTCGTATTCATGGGTATGAACCCGTCTCTCAGCCTTGCATCGCCACCTCTTAATTGCTTATCAGCATCTACGCAAGCAGCACTCCAACGGTAACAGGCGGCGCAGCAGTGGCAGAAACAGGTTTCCTGCACTTTGTATGAATAATTCACTCACAAAAGCTTGAAATTTGATTATCCACACCCAAATCCTCCAACGATCCATCTTCACTTAGATGAAAAGTAACAAAAATACCCACATTATCATGGATTCAAGATTGAAAGATAATTAATAGCATTACTAACTATTCTAAATACTATATTACAATAACGAAGTTAAGTATAAACCAGCCACATTACTTTTCACACTACAATAAGGTTAAAATTTATTGCTCCTTTTAATGAAAACTAATGTAAATATCATACTCTTGTAAATAATGGTGAACTGCATTTTCATTTTGCTTTGAATTTTCATCTTACCTTGATGTAAGACAACTAAATATTGTAAATATAGTCTTGCCAGATATAATTTAATTATACTACCTGTATGATGTATAAAAAACAAAATATTAAATTAACTGATAGGTACACATGTTTGACTTGAGAAAACAACAAAATATGATGATTGGCTACATTGTTAATAGTTTCAGATTTATGTAATTAAACCAGAGCTCACATACATGTTGCTCATTTTGTTGTTGTGTATATAAAGCCAAAACATAACTGGATATATGTATAAGTAGAAAATAATTCAAAACCTATTTAACATGAATAACAACCCTTTGGTTGCTTCCCAATAATAGTAGCTCAAATGCATGGTAAAAGGTATACATGCCAAATATACATATTATTTACATGCATGTTATACCTAATATATATGTCATCTAGAGGCAAATCAATTGGGCCATCAACATAGCTTAAATTCCTTTTTTAATATTATGAGATGAAAAGAAATAGAAAGCTACAAATTATGAATTCTGTGACAGTTTATGCATAGACGTAAAAGTGAAAATCATATTGAAGTTTATCCTCATCATAAGATGTCAACTACATTTATAATAGAAAATTTGTTAAGATTCAGTTTCAATCAACTTATATAACCTAAAAGTGTATAGTGAAGCACTGAAGCAAGCAATCCGAACACATACCAATTTACAATCATAAAAACACAAAAGCTAGAATAAGAATATTAGTGATCAAAAGAAAGAAACTACGAAACAATGTGTTAACCCCCTGTTACCTCTTTTAATGAAAATAGCAATCCTAGCTGCAGTGAATATCTAACCTGCATAAAAACAGATTATTGCCCATGTCATATATAACCTAGATTCAACAAAATTGCACCTACACAGGTAAGGTTTGAGCGAAACCACCAAGTCACGACCACTGCCGCTGAAACCACCAAGTCATCCACTCACATTTTCCGGATCCTGCATATTTGGAATGTTGCTAGGTGGTGTACCTCCAGATCCAAAATGCATAGGGTTCATATAATCTTGCTTTTAAAAAGCAAGAAGGGCACCAAGGTGGCAAGTTGAGGCAAGAGATGTGTGTGTAATTTTTTATACCTCTTATATGTTTTTATCATTCCATATGCAAAATATAGCTATAAATAAGGTTTATATATTCTATGATTTAATGTATAAGGTACCTGCATGTACAACTTTTTTAGCTACATGTTATCAAAGAGCCTACATTTGAAATCACAAATTTAGTCAACAATTTTACAAATGGTTTACTTATTTGTGAATGTAAGCCTGCATCTATATCCCTACTCCCTAGTGATATGAATAAATCATTGTAAACTCACTTCAAGAAGAAATTAAACTTAAAAATAATTCATATCATAAGCAATCTTTGAATGAAACTACAAAGAAAAATGATAAATATGATTAGAGATTTACCAGTTCCATTTGCGTTCCACACCAGCTTCAGCTGCACGACGTGGTTTACTTTTCCTCCTACTTCTCAAGTGTTGAAAACCATTTTGAACCTGAGTTGATCCATGAGTTGATACATGAATAGATTAATGATATTGCGCAATGGCGCCATAGCTGTAAGATTGTAAGAACAAAAAAAAGAAAAAAAATTCATAAATTCGTGTTTGGGTAGCTCATATTATATTTTAGTATATGCATATGCTTGTATGCATACAAGAATATATAGTTGTGTATACTTACTGAAACAGATATACATTTATGTGCGCAAATTTACGTGTTTGTATTCTCAATTATACAAGTATAGAGTTGTGTATGATGTATGAATTAAATTCTAATAAGTGATTATGAAGGTTTGCAGGATGCAGCTCATTCAAACACCATATACACACATATGCATGTATATATGCCTATATGTATATACATGTATGAACTCATTCACACATACATATAAACCTAGATAAAAAAAATTCGCCCATGCTATAAAAAGTATTAGAAAAAAATTCAAACATCTAATTGTTCAATGCAAACAAAAGACACCCATTTCTTGCTATCCATTTTTACCTTCATAAACATCAAATTATCATATAAAAACATTAAACACAATCAAATTCACAATCCAGACACATTTTATCTATAAATCATAAATTCTTATCTACAATAAAAAGTGATTTAATTATATCCTTAAAACAACAACTTAAATAGTTTGAAAACATTTCAATCAAAATCACAATGCTTACTCACTTCCTCCATAATAAAGATAATTTTTTAAGTATCTAATAACCCAAATCAATATCAATTAGTAGGAACTTCAACACAAAAAAAAAAAAAATTATATAAATAAATAATCATTATACCTTATTATCAAATCCCTATGACGAAACTGAAGCCACCACACTCCCCCAAATATAATATATATGTTTGTTAAAATACCTCTTTTGTCTTCAAGCTTCATAGTTCTTCATGGGTTGAAATTTTGAATCTGGTTTAGAAAAATTCTTAACAGGGAAAGAAAGTCAACCACAAGCCTGTGGTTGAAAATTAGCATGTGAAGATTTCTTGATTTGGGGCGTAGAAGACGAAAAAGGAAAAAAAAAAGTTGAGGGGGTGAGAAAGTAGGGTAACCAGATGTGTATTCAATATATCGGAAGCAGACATGTATTAAACCATGGTTGCATTAAAGTGTTGTAACACAAGCTTACCTAGTTGTACAGTTCTTGAATTTAAGACATTGTACTAATCTCTCACCAATACTTATTATAAAGTAGTATAGATTTGTATTTTGAATATTCATCTTATCTTTTTATAATTTAAATTATATGTTCGGTTCCTATTATTAGTAAAACTAAGGTTAAGTCTGAGAATGTTAAGATGTGGACAACCTTGCCTTCACTCATAGGAATATAAATTTTGCTTTCAATTACACCAACGGCTTATGATGCATAATTAACCGACCAAACCAATACTTTTAACGTTATTTTTACAAAAATAAGTAAAATAACGTTAAAATTAGTGCAATTTTACTTTTGCTTCTCGAGGGCCGACATATATATTCCTTATATTCACGCACGTTATATGTGCGTACCAGAGATAACATGTATGTTAATTCAACTTTATGTTTAGGTATGGCTATTTTCCTAATATTCATTGCTTGAATTTATATTTTGTAACCATAAACCGTACCAATGTTTATGATGGCCATCTAATGTAAAAGATAAAGGCGGGCAAAATACCTGGATACAGAACCAACAACCCAAGCCGAAACCGGAAATGGTTTTCACCTCTACCTAGCTAAAATCCAAACCGGAATCAACCAAAAACCAATTGAAATCGAGAAAAACCGGAACCGGTTGTTGATAGGAACCGAAACCAGTTCCAAAAAAACGGTTTGTCCACCTTTGATGTAAAATATGTAAGCTTGATGTGAAAAGCAAGTGTGCGCCGCAATGCGCGCAATAGAAACATCTAGTGTCACACCCCGAGCCGGCGGGGTTGGATCGGATTCCCCGTCGGGCGGAAGGTTCCCGGGGCGCGATATCGTGAGTGATAATCGGAATGATCAGATTGTCTACATTGCACATGATATATAAATATAGCTGAGAAACTGCTAAATAAAAGTAGAATTACAAGTTAAATTACATCAGTTTAGTTCATAATTTAACGATGTAAATCTACTGTTAACATCATAAATCTTCTATCTTGTATCTGCACAAGATATACAAAATAATATGTATAATGATGTTTTCCAAAAGTATGCAGGTCCAAAAATGCTAGGTCCTCTAACTGCATCCTAGCTCAAAAACAAGAACTGCTTAGTTAACTTGTTCGTCACCTGAGAAGGCATGGAAAAATAAAGTCAACGCATGGTTGGTGAGTTCATATAGTTTAACATTTGAAAGACAGTTCAGCAAAACTCTTTTTCGGTAATAACCCTAATTTCATTAACATCACCTGTATCATCCAGCTCGGTATGCTTATATATAGGGCATACCCCTGAGTCGAGCCTACAACCCGCCCAGACGCCATCCCACCACATACTAAGCCACATAGGACACTGATATTACTGATAATTAGGCATTTTACCTACCCTTTTACTCCATCTCTGTTATAGTTCCAAAACATGTGCATAAACATTTGTTCAACCCTCGGGTAAGAACCTTAACCTCATTAACATCACATGAAATATCCAGATCGGTATGCTTATATATAGGGCATACCCCTGAGTCGAGCCTACAACCTGCCCAGACGCCATCCCACCACATACGAACCCACATATGTCATTGTTGTTAATGATAATTAAGCATTTTAACCCTACCGTTTACACAATAGTTATTCAGTTCTTCATGTCATTGTTCCTGTAAACACACCTTGAAATCTCTGTTGATTTCTTAAGTTCATCATGTAAACATGATCAACCAAGACATTTGTAGAAACAATTTAATAAATGATTAAATAAGTAATTAAATAAACATTTAATAAAATCTAAGATCTAAGGATTGGGCCTTGGTCATACTCGAGTAGACTAGTCTAGCAATCTAAGTTATTAGTAGTGGAGGAAAATCTGTAAATATCATCAAGCATGCGACCTATACTCAATCAGTCTAGCAAGGACATCTTTTGAGACATAGGATTTTATTGACCGTTATTGACCGTTGACCGTTACTGACCATACTTGACCGTTAATGACCACACTTGACCGTTCTTGACCGTTATTGACCGTTCACATGCTATCTTTGATGTTTCCGAGATATCCCTTTGAAAATAGACCGTTGCAATTTGATTGTTAATAATAGATCGTTGAAGTTAGATCGTTTGAAAATAGATCGTTGTACAAGTATACATAACTGAAACAATTATCCACTTATAATAAGTAAATAATTCTTTATGAAACCTGAAATAAATGTTCCTAGATATAATCTAGGTTAACAATTTTGTTACAGATAATATAATATGTTAAGTAAAGCATTTAAGTAAATTTAATCCAAAAAGAATAATAATTTACGCATGTTTCTCAGCCCCGCGTTTGTAAAACAAAATGTTTAGAAAAGGGGCAATGAACTCACCTGTGTTGCTGTGTATTGTACTATCACCAAATGCGCGTTCTTTGTTTGTAGACTAAGTATCTTCGGTTCCTGAGTTGTTTTAGAAGGATTCGAATACGATAAGTATACGGATTAGTCGTCGTATCTGGAGTTTGGTCTCGGTGTGCAACCAAGTGTCCTATGTTACTAGTGTGCCTCTAAGATTTCATCTAACTAGTCTAACTCAATTCTCCCTTGTAACCCCAAATCCCATAACAATTTCCATTACATCTTAGTGATGTATGGTTTACGTTGTTCATATTCAAAGTCTCTTAATTAACATTTTAAAAACACTTTATTTTACATTGTTAAGTTAGAATCATTTTATTTAGTTGGAAGAATATTTTTATAAAACTTATCATTTAGATTAAGGAATTATGATTAACAAGTTAGGCTTAGGTTAATCACATTCAATTAACCTTAACCTTGTTATTAGATCGTTGTTTCCGATAACTCGTTGTTCGTCCATGTGTATAACTTAGCTTAGAGTGTTCAATTGAACAATCTAATGTAGTTACATACTCATATGAAATTTCTAAGTGTTGGATGTAAATGTTGAAATTAACACCAACACCTTATGCCATAACATCCACTAATGCATGTTACTTAGTTCGTTTTAGGCTTTGAGTACTCGTATATTCATTTCCTTGTTCTTATAACTAGGTTCAATAGCTATAGGTCCTAAATTTCCCTGATTAGTCAACACTTTAGGTTCCATCACCCTTGGGGCAGCGAACCTATTGGTATTGAGTATAGATTCGGCGAACCGTTAAGGTTCGGTGAACCTTTAGGGTTCGGTTAACATATCAGGTTCGTCAGCTTAGAAGGTTTGTTGCTATTAGGCTCGTGGTCAAAGGTTCGGCAAGCCTTCTTTGTTCGTTGACAGCTCAGGTTCGGCACACCTAGGTTCGTCCCATATGGTTCGTCTCACTCAGGTTCATCACTTTTAAATGGTTCGGCCATGTCCTTTATTCAGAGAGAACAGGTTCGGCTGTCAGCAGGTTCGGCTAAAACTCAGGTTCGGCCAGGAAAATAGGTTTGTCGGACCAACATTCGGCCACCAGAAGGAAGGTTCGGCTACCTGCAGCAGGTTCGCCTGATCGTATCTGGTCACGAACCTGTACCTTTTTCTTCATTTTTCAACCCCAATCTGTTACAAATCAGTTCCTACAACTTTCTAGTCATTCATATGTGTTTATCCAAGTGTTTTTAAGTGTTCAATGTGACTAAAACAACAAAAATCTAAAGGGTTCGTGATACACACTAAAAACCGAAATAAAATGAAGATTTACCTCAAAATCTACTGATGAAAGCTAAAACTTCTTGTACTTTCGTGACCTACGTGCTGAAGGGGTCGTTTTGGCACCAAGAACACTTAGAATGGTTGAGAAATGAGTGAGATCTTTTAGAGAGAGGTTAGAGGAAATGGGTTCTAGAGAGAGAAAGTGAAAAACGAAAATGGGAGGGAGAAATGGTAGATGGTGGTGGGTGGTAACATTAAATGACCACATTTAATGTTTCAAAATACCCGGTTCGTTCGGTTTTGCTCGGTTTCGCGTAAATTATCGACTTCTCGTGGTTTTCGTCACGAACCGGGTATTTTGAAACATTAAATGTGGTCACCACCTTATCCGGCGAACTCCTCCACCTCTTTTAGCTACTTCAGCAGTCACCAACCTCCTGCAAGCCTGACCCACCAGCTCCAGCTCCTCTGGCAATGCCTCCATTCGTTTCCTGCAGTGACCATGCGCCGCCGTGAGCCACCTGCCCCACCACAGGAACCCGTTGCAGCGTCTCCGGCCACACTTCAGCCTCCACGATGGTGTCTCCGACAGGGCTCAGATCGACCTCCCAGCGAGCTTCCTGGTCAGCCAGCCCCTCACCCGATCTTTTCACAGTCCTTCCTCGGCCAAGACCACTCCCACGATATGATGGTGTTGGGTTGCAAGCTATGCTATCGTGACAGGTGGTGGTGAAGCTGGATGGAAGGTCGGATCTATGAACCGGGAGTTGTTCGGTTCGTTCCCGACACTCCCGAGCCTCAATCTAACAAAAGTCAAGAAAGTCAAGCTGGTCAAACAGTCTAAGAAGTCAAACTTAGTCAAACAACATGTTTAGCATGCTCGGTTTTGTTCGTGACGCAAAAACGAACACGTTGGTGTGCATGGATCTCTAAACGGGTTACCGGTTATCAAAACGAGTTCGCGTACGCGAACCGACTCGGAAGGTATAACTGTACGCTAACCCTTATCATACAAACCTTGAATCGTGTGTTGTTACTTATTTATCTACACGACTAAAAGTAAACGAAAATAATTAAAAACAATCATATAAATTAACTTTGTTTAGCTTTTAGTAATAGTAAAATCTAGAAACTAGTAAGTACATGTTAAAATAAACTAATCGAGTATGTACACCGACATCAAGAGATTTGAGAAGAATACGTTTATTTTAACCAAAATAGTATGATTTGACGATTTTAATTATTTGAGGCTTGGATATATAAACAACTAGCATGGATTATATATATATATTTTAAAATGAGCATGTTAATACCAAACCCAACATATTATCGTTTATTCGATTAGTTGACATTCTTAGAAATCAATACGAAGTATTTATACATTATATAAATGACAATATTGGTTAGAAAATGAATCTTTTGAATATAATAGATATGTAATTGATAAAAAAATGTATTTATATATTTTATAAGTAGATACACGAACCTATTGGTCTTAAACAAATAAATGTTTATATATTTAAAGCCACCAAGCATTGGCAACCAATTTTGGGATAAACCAATAAACACATAAGATGAGCGTAAGACAATATTTTATAAAATAGTATGTTTTCAAACGGATAGTATACATATTGTTATAAAATATCAAGTTTGTTTAAGGTATAATACTTGAAACTTACGAATGATAAATATGTAAAGCATTGTAAGTTTTCATGTAGTTTGTATATACAAATGAAATGTCAATAATAATAATAACGATTAAGTTTTGATAATTATAAGTATGATTATTAATTATCATATTTTGATAATCAAAAGTATCTATAACAAATCTCCATCCTTAGACAAATATAATCCCAGTCAACAAAATAAATAAATGGATCTTTTATGAGTATTATGAATATATACATAATTGACGTGAACTTACTCGATATAAATCAATGAATCAATTTAACACAAGTGAGGACACGATAGATCACATAACGACCGTTGTGTTGAATAATAACCTGAAACAGACTACCTGAATTAATCTATGGTACGCATTTGATCAGGATCTCGTACTTGACTCAATTGGGAAATATGATAATAGCTGAGACACACATAGAGTGAGTAGCACGTTTGGTTACTCCGATTTTGATTATCACAATACATGGATGTTGTTTTCATTGCTACACACAAGGTGAGTTTCACAACCCCTTTTTACTACTTTTGTATTCAAAACTCGGGGGAGAAATCATGCACAACACATTATTTGAACACAAGTGATACACACATAATGTTATTACATGAGTCACATTTATCGCATTAAGTCCCCTATTCTGTAACCGTTAATTATGGGTAAACGTGAATTATTGGGAATAGTACTATTCGGGAGTGACAACCCCCGCCCGTGGTTAGTCGCTCTAACTTTGATTGTAGGTTAGATCGGGTGCACAATATTCATCTCAATACAATGTTTTGCGATAGAACATTGGGATGGGGCAATTCAATCATGTCAAGTTCGGTTATGGGAGCTCATGGTAATAATGGTTAACTCATGATATTGTTTTGAGAACAATAGTCACAACAAAAATCTTGTGGTTCAAATGGAAAACAATATTTTAACCCAACGATTTGAAAACTATGTTTTAACTCATTAAAACTTGTGAACTCACCAGCTTTATGCTGACTGTTTTTAGCATGTTTTCTCAGATAATTGCAGAGATACTATGAGACGCATTTTGGGTTTTGGCATAAGAAGACACATTGCATCACTTGAATCATTAACTTATTTACCTTTATGATGTAAACACATGATGATGCCCATTTAGTTTTAACAACGTGAAGGTTAGTATTCTCTTATATTCAATGTGTTCATGATATTCAGTTTCGTCTCATCCCCGTGTTTCCGCCTCAGGCGGGGGTGTGACAGATTGGTATCAGAGCCATTGGTTATAGAGAATTAGGTTCCTTTAGTGATACCTAGACTATAACCATAAGCTCTAAATTGTTGGGACTATAGAAACTATAGCAGGATCTAATTTGATACTAATATATTTTATTCTAGAAATCATTTTTTCTCTTAAGGAACAACACATATTTTAATTGATACTAGTCGTAGAGTTAAGCAATGAAAACTTTTAGTTGACATTTGATCACTCATAGTTAACAACTCATAGTAACTATATCCTTACTAATGTTACACAACATGTCGGAGATACACCATAACAGGGACGAACTACACTGCACACATCACTATTACTATGACATTATTCTTATTTGTCATCATAGACTTGATGCATTGCTTCTCTAGTAACAATTCTGACATAATTTACAAGTTTAAAAAAATATTTTGAGTTGCTGTAAATCTAAACAAACTTTCATCACCAACACATATATACTATATTGGTGAACCAAGTTGAAACATAACATCACAAACTAAACATGGTATGTAAAACTCAATAAAGTCCACAATGTTGTTGGATCGAGTAGGACGTTTTTGAAATCTCAAAGTGGTACTAACATGAGATCAAATTAACACGATATTTCTGACTGTTGATGGCAGTTCATTGAAAGGACATGACAAATGGACTGACTTGGGGAAATCATTGGTTTTACAAGTTGGAAAGATTGAATGAATCAACAACACTATATGATAAATGATTAAACGGAGTGAACAATAAACAAATGATAGAAAACAATACGACGCATTATGACTCATGACGAGAAATTACTAGAGTGACCAAGCAAGATAATTGATAGTTACACTTTGTACTACGTAACTATGAATTATAGTACTTGTGAATTCTGGGAAATCCTATTGTGATAATTAGTGTTTGAACACAATAATTCTAATAGCATAAGTACAAAAGTTAATTTTTTCGAACTGAACGAATACGACTAGATGACTATCTAGTTAGGAAAAAAAATGAAAGAAATGATGAAAAAAAAAATTAATAAATAGAAAAACCTCTTCATGAGAAATTAAACTATCAACGAAGGAATACTAATAATAACTTGTACATAACAAATACGATTATCGGTCCTTAAAAGTCGAACGAATGATCATCACATGCACAAATAACCACTCAAGGCACATAGAAATAGTAATATGTAATCTAAATGACTTGTCATAGAATCAAAATGATCTTTCAAAATCTTCATTCACACAGTTTCTACTCATGATAACATTGATTATTCACAAATTTTTTAGACACACATTTCGACACTTAGAACTAAAATCTATGCGGATAAAGGAAACACTAATGATTGGACGTCGTGGCTTAATAGAGTCCTTAACATACACAGACATCAGCTCACTATCTTACTAGATGAACATTATTACTAACTTTGAATTACGGTATGAACTTGATAACTTAAAAAAAAAGAAGGAAAAAAAAAGAAAATGGACCC
Organism: Mikania micrantha; assembly: GCA_009363875.1. Lineage (NCBI taxonomy): Eukaryota > Viridiplantae > Streptophyta > Magnoliopsida > Asterales > Asteraceae > Mikania > Mikania micrantha. The sequence goes on from CM018681.1 coordinate 19,980,276, forward strand.
TTGAACACAACATCGATCATTGAACGACACAACAACACAAGTGGTGTAATTGGTACCGATAACAATACAATGTAATCAACGAAAAATCGCATGAACACAAATAGTTCCTTGCTCAAATAGTCATTATCAAGTGTTGCAAGTATATACTTGTGATCTACTATTCATATTCAAATCGACCCCAAATTGACTATGAGTACTACACCTTTTCTATGTTGTTATACATAGAGTAGTACTGCCATCGTCATTCCAGTGATAGTAATTGATCTACTACAGCTTGATTTAAGACAAATGAGTAACTTGACTATTCTAATTCTCATATGACTCGATACATCAACTACCTTATGTGTTTACAATAGTTGAAGATATCATATCCTGTTTCAGACACGAAATCAAACGTAGAAATGTAGTGACCGCGAAACTCTAATCAAAATCATGGATGACTCATCCATTCTAACGTTGAGTTAGCCTATTCATGTTCTTGCTAACATTCTCTTGTATTTTTCCTCTAATTGATGGAAGAAAAAAAATTGTCATTGACAACTATATTTTGTGAAATCTTTGTGATGGTGATGTTGTCCATCAATCATACCCTGACGATTCGCAAACTCTTAACTCAAACATTGATCGTGTATGTTTAGATGACTACAACACATGAATTAAGTCATTCTAATCTACATACATTTAAGATCCAACTTTAACAAATATTATATTCATGTCATTCAATCCCAGTTGATTGGAACAAGGACATGAAAAACAAAGCAACGTTTTACGGGGAACAAACTTACTATTTCCACGATGGGAAATATGAACATCTCGTAATGGGTACCTTCCTCATTAAGCCGTTATCAACATACATTAAAAGTTAAAGGTGTGTGGCAACGAACGCCGTCAACACACTTTGAACTTCTTATGACTTTTCTAGCCGGTAGAATTGTCTGAATTATACCAAGGAAAAGAACAAATTTGGTAGGAGTGCAATCTTCTCAATCCCTAGGAAAGGGAGTATAACCAAACTCTCATTAGTGGGAGAACTGAAAAGAAATTAATATATTTCCACCCAATACAACAAGGTAGTGAGTGTTGAAGAAGTCAGGAACCATTGTAGCAAAGAACTTCAGGCACGCAAAAGATTTAATAATCCTTAGAGAATTTTATGAAACTGCTGACGGGAACACACAAGAGATCTTATGATGATTCACAAAAATTAAAATCTGATTTTGTCAAAAGAGTAATTAGGAAGAGAAATTGATTTAAGTTTGGGAAGTGTCATGAGTATCCAAACTCTGGTTTACATGATGTTTAACTAAAATGAAGGATTAAACTGTCTCAGTTTGAGTAGTTTGAATTGATTAGGAGTGGTCTACCTACTAGTTGTATTCTCATCAAATGATGATCTCCTCAGATGTATACAAAGCCTGGATGACTTATCTTTCCCAATAATCGACTGGGTACCAAGCAGATGACGGATTTTAAGAACACAATTAATGGATAGGATGGAACTGTTAGAAATGTACGTAGTAATTCAGAAGATGAAAACATGCTAGTCAATTAGCCATTTAATTGACATAGCTTGATTTATGACATACGCAATTAAACAAGTCGTGTAATCCTTAACTTGACTTGTGCTTTAGAACAAGACGTATGATATCCTTCAACTTAAATAAAACACTATTCGAAAGAATGTCGAAAGAATAATTTAACTGCTCGACAAGTGAAAAATAGTATTTTGCATGATCTCTAGTTAGTCGAAAGAAAATCGAAACAAAAGTACTCAATAAAAAGTACTTAAATCGTATAAGTCCTAAGTTTAAAGAGTTGATCAAAGAGGTTAATCATTCAAACTCGGGAATGTTCCTAACGGACATGAGCTCAGTAAGAAGGCTTTGATTGTCGAGACAAGCACTATGTAGCTAGCTCATGTGGCCTTTAATGATTGACAACATGGATGATCTAAAGCATCAAGTCGCTCTCAAGAGAATTTCATAATTATCACATACAATCACATCGAATACTAGCAATATCTCGTTAGCCATGTTTAGCGAGAACAACCTAGTCGAATATTCTAATCTGACAAATTTGAAGTTAGTCGAACTAATTATCAATTTTACTCTTATGATAAACAACTTACCAGGTTTTAACAAGTTAGTATATGATCCGTTAATGATCAAAATGACATATTCCTTTAACATTTTTAAGAGTTATACATGCATGAAGCCAAAAGAACGCTTCATGAAACCTCAATTCATATGCTCAAGAACGTAATCTATTAGTTCAACATTCACAAGAACTTAACCGCAGGTGAATTAGTTCACTAGACAAGTTACAACCTCATTCTAACTAAGTGATATCAAATTTCGAGGACGAAATTCCTTAAAGGAGGGGAGTCTGTAACAATCGTCGAAATTCGATAATAAATTCATTATATAATTTGACTTAAAGGGTAGGCCCAGTCAAGCCCAACAAGGCCCAACAAAAATTTAAACCAATCTAGGTGAAATCCATAAAGTTGAGTTTGTATAAACTGACAAATATTTTTATGACAATTTATTACGAAATGATTGGTGCTTACGGAAGGAAATTGACCAATAACCGATTAACGTTCGGTGATCGGACATTTATAAAATGTTATAATTAAATCCATAACATAACATGTTACTAATATTATTATTTGAAAGTTGGCACCGACATTTCAGCGTAAAACTATTTAAAGTTATCAGATACGGTTTAACTCGGCTAAACGTGTTTATTAAAAAAAAAATTCACGTATCAAAATACAATAATAGGAAGTTCTTGTTTTCGTAATTCATCTTGGTCTCGAAAATAATAATCAACAAGAACAACGAGGCTCGAACGAGTTAATTGCGCGAGCTGGTTACGCGAGTTATACGCGACTGGACCATTTAAAAACCCTAGGTATAAAAAGAAAGTGATATTGTTGCCCTCACTTTTACATCAGCCGCTCTACACACTCAAACACACACTTGTGTGTGTGATTTCCAGATCGTGATGAGAGAGGGCACCAAGAATTGACAACTCCGGCGTCTACCAGCCAACTCCGGTGAGCCACCGACCAGCCATATGTTCCTCTCATCCCTCTCACAGCAACTCGCCAGTACCTTCTCGAAGAACAAAGGGGTGCAACCCTCGAATACCACCATGGTGGTGGTCAGACTCGAGCCGGCGATCTTCTTCTCCTTCTCCGGCCGACCACCCTTCTCAGGCGAACTCCTCCACCTCTTTTAGCTACTTCAGCAGTCACCAACCTCCTGCCTCCAACCTCCTTCGACAAAGCCTGACCCACCAGCTCCAGCTCCTCCGGCAATGCCTCCATTCGTTTCCTGCAGTGACCATGCGCCGCCGTGAGCCACCTGCCCCACCACAGGAACCCGTTGCAGCGTCTCCCGCCACACTTCAGCCTCCACGATGGTGTCTCCGACAGGGCTCAGATCAGTGGCGGACCTAGAAATTTTTTTTATGGGTGTCGGAATTTTTTTTAAATAATTATTTGTCGTTAAATATTTTTTTGACCAATTCGAATTGGGTCGGATCGGATCACCCAAAAAATAATAAAACTAAATTAACTTACAAAAACATAATAAAAATACGTCAAATAATCATCTCATTTATTATGATGATATGATAAAATTGATTTTCTTTTGACATAATATGAAGGAATACTATTTAAATTACAAATTAACTAAATTTTTCAATATGCTAATAAGTTTTAACTTTGGAAATTATATAATAATCACTCAATCTATAAATTGTGGTTGTTCTGATATAGTGGACAACATTGTATATACGTAAGTTATTGCTTTAGTCTATTTTAATTTTAGTGGGATCCAAACATTATTTGTGAACATCAAATTCAATCACTCAATATACAAATTTGAGTTTATTACTTTTTTTTTAAGTACGCTATGACTAATTAGGTATTAAGTTAGATTATTAGTAATAACCAACTGAGTTTAATAAGAAATAATGCATATTACGTTATTTGAGTATTATTATTATTTTTATTTTTTGGCCTTAATTTGATTTAAATTGGGCTTCATCTGATACGCCAAATTTCGATGGGGTTCGGGGGCAAAATTTCTTGGGGGTCGGTCGAGATCAGATCGTATATACACCGTTAAAAATCAAAAGTTCATGGGGGTCGGTCGACCCCCATCTCCACTACATAGGTACGCCTCTGGCTCAGATCGACCTCCCAGCGAGCTTCCTGGTCAGCCAGCCCCTCACCCGATCTTTTCACAGTCCTTCTTCGGCCAAGACCACTCCCACGATATGATGGTGTTGGGTTGCAAGCTATGCTATCGTGACAGGTGGTGGTGAAGCTGGATGGAAGGTCGGATCTATGAACCGGGAGTTGTTCGGTTCGTTCCCGACACTCCCGAGCCTCAATCTAACAAAAGTCAAGAAAGTCAAGCTGGTCAAACAGTCTAAGAAGTCAAACTTAGTCAAACAACATGTTTAGCATGCTCGGTTTTGTCCGTGACGCAAAAACGAACACGTTGGTGTGCATGGATCTCTAAACGGGTTACCGGTTATCAAAACGAGTTCGCGTACGCGAACCGACTCGGAAGGTAGATGTGACAATCCGACTTTTTGAGTTAACTTAGCGAACTGAAAATAGTGAGATCACAGGCCCAACAGGGTAAGTGTAGGCCCAATGAGACAAGGTAGGCCCAATAAGGCCAGTGTAGGCCCAATGAGATCAAGCTAGGCCCAATAAGGCCAGTGTAGGCCCAATGAAGTCTAGGAAGGCCCAATAAGGCCAGTGTAGGCCCAATGAAGTCTAGGAAGGCCCAATAAGGCCAAGGTAGGTCCAGGTAGGCCCAATAGTATTTAGGAGGCCCAATTGGGTTAATCTAGCCCAATAATGGTTCAATTGGCTCAATTTATGACAATTCTGCAATTTCGAGTTACCACCGTTAATTCGAAACTAACCGAAACGACTCTGAATCAAGCAAAAACAAATTGCAAGGGTTAAGATTGAATAAAGCAGGTTCATAAAAACTTAAAATACAAGGGTTTGATTTGTATTTACACAATATACTTAATTTTGACTTTAGAAGTCAAAATTCGACCTTGATGATCAATTAAATTCGGAATTCACCACAATTAGGCTTGTAACTGAACATTAACCATCTTTAGTCATCACATTGATGATTATCATCAATGATCATCGGTTATAAGGATTAATTATGTCGAATTTAACTCAATTGTAAGCCAAAGAGCCGAAACCGTTAATACTAGCTATCAAAACCATATCATTCTGAGTTATAACATCAAATTGAAGTCTCATATACCATATTCGGCCCTTTTAGCATCTATTCTATATATCAATTCGATCTTAGAAGCCACGAAAGAAGAGGTTGATCAAGAGCTCGGCCAAATATCAAGCTAAAAGTCGATCATCATCAATTCTATATCAATCCAGGTAAAAGATCGCTTCTACACATCCTAAATATGCCGACTAAGCATAGCCCTATGCTATGTTCGGTTAAAAACATCGAATTTTTAGATTTCCAATTCTAGGGTTCATCTTTGAAACCGAATTGGGGGATTCCTATCAAACGCGTCTAAAAATTCGATCAAATGGTATCCCTAGCTTCAGAACCCACCGATTAACAAAACCTATATTGCAATTTCATTAAATCATAACGAATTTCATATGATCAAGTTCTAGGGTTTCTTTTAGAAAGCGATTTGGGGGTTTTGATGGGAATGGACTTTAAAATCAAATTAATTGACTCAGACATGTTCGAAATTATATTGTGAATGATAACCATATGATTTTTCAAATCAATTTAAAGGAAATCGATTAAATCAAATTATAAGTTGATGTATGAGTTCGAAACTTGTTCTAAACGAAATTGAAACAACTGTGTGATGGTATTAGGTGAATTAGAATTATGGGTAGGTTCGATTTGATCCAAGGAACAAAAGCCCCATAGTTAGCAGGCCAATTGAAATCGAATTTGGGTTCAATTGAGCCCATTTGGGTTTCGGCTAATATTAAACAAAGGGGAACCCAAGAAACTAAGGTTAAAACATTTAAATGGGGAAGTCTAATGCGAAACCCTAGGGGGCCGGAGTGGTAGGATGTGTGTGTTGTGAGGGAGTGGTCGCGGGTTCAATTCCGGGTTCCACCATTTTTTGAGATTTAAAACTATTTTGATATTTTTGTCATAACTTTCTTATTTTAACTCCGTTTTAATCCATTCAAGTTGCGTTGGAACCGTAACGGAATACCGAACGTATTAGAATAATAAAATTCATATTTTGAACCGAAAACGAAATCACGTATAATTACGTTTATTTAAATAAAATCATATAGGATTTTATTTAAACGATTTCAAAAGCACGCGTACACCCGTATGCCTATTCCTAACACTCTAACATACGTGTGTTGACACGTATGTGATTTCAAGCACAAAACGACATTCCGAATAACTTTAGGTTATTGTTTAATCACAGATTCTTCGTAGAGGATTTTCTACGTGAGTTTAAGTGCGTTTGATCATTCTGCAATACTCAAAGGTGCGTACACGGCCCCTTTCTTATTTTAACTGTTTTGGGGGAGAAAACATGTGCAACAAACATTTTTGGATACATATCACTTGCATGAGTTAGCTGTTTACATTAAGTGCAAACATAGCATTACAAAGCCTTCCATTTCGAACTGTTTAGTTTGCCGTAGTGCAAAGCGTGGTAGTTGAAGATAGATCTATTGGGTTTGACAAACCTCACTTGGTAGATGGGATCTACGCAGGTGTTTGACTGACCAAACATACATTTCTATTATTCGTGCTAGACAATAGTGACAAGGCGAAAAACATGCTATAGCATGGCAATCGTCAGCTTCGGTGTCGACCACTTATGTAAATAGTACAAATGACTAGCTATCATGACTATGCATGTGTGATTATGTTATCTGCAAACTTTATATTCAAACTGTGGCTTCAACATTTGTGAATGCTTAAACCTGTGTATGCACCAACCATTGTGTTGACTTGATTTACATGTTTTCTCAAGACACTAAGACACAAGCAAGGACAAGCAGGGACTAGGATGTTGAGTCTCATGCATGCATTTCAGTTCAAGTGTTTTAGTTTTGATCAATTAAGACATTGAATGTTATTGGATTTGTACTTAAAATTTTCAAACCGTTACGTTTTGTTATTGGTTTTAAAACGCTTCCGCAAACATTGAAACTTTGATGTTACAGTTTTAGACCAACATATGTTTTGAAATTCATATAGAGGTCTTCGTTATGTCTAATGATCTGAGATCCTGGTTTGTCACGTTCCCAAACGGTATAATTCCGTTAGTTGAAAATTGGGGGTGTGACAGATTGGTATCAGAACCATTGGTTATAGCGAACTAGGTTTGCATTTGTAGACTTAGACTATAACTGTTAGACATTAGACACTTACTTACACGATAGTTTATATGCATTTACATATGGCATTTTGTAACAGACATGGCATCATCATCTACACCTACTCACACTGAGGGACAAGTAGTAGCATTGTCAGAAATCATGACAAGGAGGATCGAACCAGTGGATGATACGATCCACTTTGGGGAGGAAACAGATGTTCAACAAAGGGGGAACAACCAATATTGGCAATGGTATCCTGATCTCATACGCAGCTGGGTGTGGGAAGAACGAGTGCCACCACCACTAACTGCCAACACTGCTAATAGCCTTTGGACGTTACCTGCTCTAGGATATCCACTAGAACAGGCATTTGCTGCTTTTGTTGCACGTATGGAGCGTGAAATCCGCAACATGCGGGAAGTAGCGGGGATGATCACAGAACTGCTTGAAAATAACAACTGGCTGACACAAATGTGGGATAACCACACTGAGGAGTTGGTTAGGACTAATGAGGAACAGGAAAATTTGGTGGAAACGATCTGGATGATGCGAGGGACGATCCTCGAACTCACTGCACGACTAGAAACTACTGAGTTACGTGTAGCTGTAGCTGAGGCAAGGGCTGAGGAAGCCAATGCACGGGCTGGTGCAGCGGCGACTGAAGCCAATATAGTGAGAGACTTGGCTGGGGAGGCCATGACCCTCATCAGTGGGCATATGCGTTACCAGCATGGTGCAGTGACTGGTCCAGCAGAACTGGAAGATTCATCATCAACCGTTGATCAACCAAACGATGGAATCTAGTTATTTCATTTACTTTCTAATTAACAAACTTAAATGAGTGGGTTGTGCTCATAAAAGTAGATTTCGTGTTTAGTTGTGTTGCATCTCTTTGACAAACAATTGTAAGCACTAGTTTATCATAAATGATTAAGAATTGTTACCTTAATGGCTATGGTAGTGTGTTACTTTTACTTTGTGCATGAGTGATGATTATGCGATGGGTGTAGTCTCATTATGTATATTTGTAAATAGGAAGATCATGGTTGGAGGAAACATTAACATGACCGCAACGGAAGTTGAGGCACTTATTAACACTCGAATTACCGAGACAATCGCAAACTATACGCAAACATACCAAACAGGACCACATGATCCAACGGGGGGACTGGTAAACCCACAAATGTGCACGTTCAAGACATTCTTGAACTGTAAACCACGTAATTTCAAAGGATCGGAAGGAGCCATTGGACTTCTTCGATGGATTGAACAGTTAGAATCGGTGTTTGAGAGGTGCAATTGTCCGGAAGAAAACAAGGTCAGATACGCTATTGGTACTTTGGAGGGTTCAGCCTTGACATGGTGGAACTCTATCGTACAGACACTCGGGTTGAATACAGCCAATGCACTTACTTGGAACGGATTCAAAATCCTGTTGCAGGAGGAGTATTGTTCCCGTAATGAAATGCAAAAACTTGAGGATGAATACGGACAACTCAAGATGAAAGGTTCTAATATTGAGGAATACACTACTCGATTCCAGCAATTAGCAAGAGTCTTACCGCACAGGGCAACCCCACCTAGCAAGTGGATCAAGAGATACATTGGAGGGCTGGTATCTCAGGTTCGAAAATTGATCATATATGTAAATCCTACTACCATACAGCAAGCTGTTTGACTTGCACACCAACTGACTGATCAAGCGATGCAACGGGGAACATTACCCAAACGAACAGTAACAGCTAAGGCGGGAGACCACAAAAGAAAATGGGATAGCATTGATTCCAAGAATTTCACTCAGCCGTCATTTCAGCAGAATCGCAAGCAGGAATCAAACAGAACCCATCACAATCCGAACAATAACCAACAGTCATCGGGAGGGTATAATGGTAAATACCCAAAGTGCAACAAATGTGGATTCCATCACTTTGGGAAACAATGTGACAAATACCGATGTCAGCGATGCAGAAAGGTAGGTCATGTAGCAAAAGACTGTCGAGGGGAACTGCAGGCAAGCTCACTCAACCGGAGCAACACACAGAAAGGATGTTTTGAGTGTGGCTTATCAGGACATTTCAAGAAGAAGTGCCCACAACTCAAGAAAAGAAGGGCTAATGACATAACTACAAAAGGAAAAAGCAACAACAACACAAATGATGCTAGAACAGGGCTTTTATGATTGAAGGACGTCAGGCACGGGAAGATCCCAACGCCGTTACGGGTACGTTTCTCTTGAATTATCACTCTGCCTCTATGATATTTGACACTGGTGCAGATCGGGGTTTAGAAAACCCATACACTATAGAACTAGCTAATGATAAGTTAGTTGTTGTAAACCATATTTCTAAAGGATGTGTTCTTGACTTGATGGGTCAAACACATGACATTGATTTTATGCCTACTGTCTTAGGCAGTTTGATGTTGTCGTTGGCTGGTTATCCAAAAACCAGGCTGAAATAGTATGCCATGAAAAGATCGTTCGTATATCTCTTCCGTATGGAGAGACACTGTATGTACAAGGTGAGAAGCGCAGTACGCCACTGCGTCTCATATCTTATATGAAAGCATACAAATGTCTGCGTAAAGGTCATACGGCAGTTATATCACTTATAACTGAGAAGCCGGTAGTTGAGAAGAAGATAGAAGACATCCCAGTAGTTTGTGAATTCCATGAAGTATTTCCAGAAGACCTACCGGGATTACCACCTATCAGACAGGTGGAATTTCAAATCGACCTTACACCAGATGCAGCACCGATAGCTAGGGCGCCTTATCGACTCGCACCGTCTGAGATGCAAGAATTATCTACACAACTGCAAGAGTTGTTGGATAAGGGTTTCATATGACCTAGTTTTCACCGTGGGGAGCTCCAGTCTTATTTGTTAAGAAGAAGGATGGGAATTTCCGTATGTGTATCGATTACCGGGAACTTAACAAGGTTACTATCAAAAACCGGTATTTGTTACCCAGAATTGACGATCTATTCAATCAGTTGCAAGGTCCGAGTTACTACTCGAAGATTGATCTTAAATCGGGTTATCATCAACTAAGAGTTCAGGAGGAGGATATTCCAAAGACAACATTCAGGACGCGCTATGGCCATTAAGAGTTCTTGGTCATGCCAATTGGGTTGACAAACGCTCCAGCTGTATTCATGGATCTCATGAATCGTGTTTGTAAACCTTACCTTGATAAGTTTGTCATTGTTTTCATCAATGATATCCTCATCTATTCACAGTCTGAGGAGGAACATACTGAACATCTCTGATTGCCACTAGAATTACTGAAACAAGAACAATTATACGCTAAGTTTTCGAAATGTGATTTCTGGATGCGAGAAGTACAATTGTTGGGTCATATAATTAATGAAAAGGTATACATGTTGATCCAGCAAAGATTGAAGCGATTAAGAATTGGGAAGCACCAAAGACCCCTACCGAGGTACGACAATTCCTTGGTTTGGCGGGTTACTACCGGCAATTTATTGAGGGATTCTCAAAGATTGCTCAACCACTCACAGCTCTTACGCACAAGGGAACGAAGTATAACTGGACGGATAAACAGGAAGCTGCATTCCAGTTATTGAAACAGAAACTCTGCAGTGCGCCGATTCTGTCCTTACCGGAAGGGACGGAAGACTTTGTGGTGTATTGTGATACATCTGCACATGGTTTGGGATGTGTGTTGATGCAACGTGATAAAGTGATTGCTTATGTTTCAAGGCAACTGCGATCACATGAAAAGAATTACACTACTCATGACTTGGAGTTAGGTGCAGTGGTTTTTGCTTTGAAGATTTAGAGGTATTACTTGTATGGAACTAAGTGTACAATTTACACTGATCATAAGAGTTTGCAACATATCTTTGATCAGAAGGAACTTAATATGAGACAGCGACGATGGATTGAGTTGTTGGACGACTACGGATGCGCGATTAAGTATCACCCGGGAAAAGCTAATGTAGTAGTTGATGCTTTAAGCAGAAAAGGCACAACAAGACGGGTTCGCGCACTTATGATGACGATACATACTGACTTACCTGACAAGGTACGCAGTGCTCAGCTCGAGGCTTTGAAAAAGGAAAACTTGGTACATGAATCCTTACGAGGAATGGAAGAATAACTGGATGTTAAGTCTGATGGAATTCGTTATTTCATTAATCGACTGTGGATACCTTTGTATGGAGATTTAAGGGAACTCATGATGGATGAAGCACACAAGTCCAGATATTCAGTCTATCCGGGATCAGACAAGATGTATCATGACTTGAAGGCACTGTATTGGTGGCCTCACATGAAAGCTGATATTGCTAAGTACGTTAGCAAATGTTTGACTTGTTCGAAAGTCAAAGTTGAATATAAGAAGCCATCTGGTTTATGGCAACAACCAGAGATACCGATGTGGAAATGGGAACAGATTTCGATGGACTTCATTACTAAGTTACCCCGTACACCGAGTGGTTGTGATACGATATGGGTAATTGTTGATCGATTAACGAAATCTAAACACTTTTTAGCAACCAAGGAAACTGATAAGATGGAGAAACTGACTCGCATTTATATCAAGGAAGTGGTAGCACGGCATGGCGTGCCAAACTCTATTGTAACATTTGTGCATTTAGTCATGGTAGTAGTAAACAGTGTTAGAACAGTGTGTGTCCATGTTCAGTCAGTCAATGTGAATCATGTGTTCATTATGTGCTTGTGTGTTAGAATCATTATTATTTAACAAGTATGTATTATTTATTTACAGTCGAGTTCACTAGGCAAGAACAGTATTGTGTTATATCGAAACAGTGGTGGGCAGCGAGAGTGAGCCCTATATATATATATTGCGTTCGGTGTAACAGGATAGTGTTGGTGCATAGTGTTAAGACGAATATTATGACAATTAATTCAACAAGAATCGTAATACGTAAGCAAAACTGAGTATAGTTATGGGTGACGATCCATAATGATACGAATGTTGAACTTATAATTATGATTAAACGACTTTAAATAATTAATACGATCGAAAAACATACGCGATTGCGGGTATTCACGTAATTGTGAGTGTTTAACGATCTGTCAACACACGAAGAGTAAAAATAATTAAATTAATTATTTTATATTTTTACAATTTTGAAACTCATCATTTATTTGAGTTTAACAACTCTTTTTATTTAAAATCGCGTAAAATACGCGTTACGTTCCGGAAACGCGAACCGAGCGACCGAAACGGACCCGAATACCACACGGGCTATAAAAGCCTTGAATGAGATCATTTATCTCATTTATTTCACCTACAACACTTTCTCTCACTAGAATTTTCGTCTACCCTCTCTCTCTAGAAAAACTCACTTTAAACGCGCGTAACTCGCTTATTTCTCAACGGATTTCGTCATTCTTGGTATCCACGCGAAGCTCTCAACATTATCTACACGAAAGTACAAGAAATCAGTGAGATTAACCGGCCAAAATCGAGGTATATGTGATTGAATGTTCACGAAAATAGGGTTTTTGGTGTGTCTTGTTCAAACTCGACCAAAAAACCGATTCTATCATTTCATTTTCTGATTTCGCAACCCTAGCAACCTCATCTGATGTTGAACTAACCTAGATCGTGGCCTAGAGATGAGAAATTGATGAAGGAGAAGATGCAGACGTACAGGTTCGTGGGGGTCATGGAGCCGAACCTATTAGGGTTTCCTGGCCGAACCATTGGGAGCCTAGCGAACCTAAGCGAACCATGCATGGTTCGTTGGGTTACTAGCTGAAATCAGAAGATCCTCACGAGCCAGTGCCGAACCTTCGTGCCACCAACGAACCCTTTATACTTGCAAGCAACGAACCCTAGTTGTCGAACCTATGGCCGAATCTATGCAGTATCACTGGGAGCCGAACCTTGTTAGTCACGAACCAACCTCATCTCAGGCGAACTATAAGTCAGGTAGCCGAACCATGTATAGGCTGACGAACCCTGCATGTAGATCATCTCACGAACCCTCATGCAACCGAACCTTGCTAGGACTACATTCTTCACGAACCATGCTAGCACATCATAAGAACCGAACCTTGTAGAGTTCCATGGCCGAACCTTGGTGATTTTCTTATGATGGGCGAACCTATGAGCACGTTTTAGCCGAAACTTAGAAGAAAAATGGGATAGGTTCGCTGCCTAAGGTGGCAGCCCAAACCCATTCGGCCCAACTCAATGCTTCAAGGCCCAATTCCATTAACAACTTGGCCCATAGGTTTAAACTAAGCCCAATGGAGATAGCTTTGGCCCATTATGATCTTAAGTTGGACCAATAATGCCTTGGAAGTTTACTTGGCTTACATATACATTGTTTGGCCCAATTAAATTCTTTAGGCCTAATCCAAGCCTATTAGATCCACTATTATTCTAATTGGCCCATCGGTAACCTAAGTGGCCCATAGACTTGGTTTAAGGTCCATCATGGTTACATAGGCCAATGGCTAATGTTGGATCATAAATTCAATAAATGTGAAATGATCAATTTTGGTTTAAGTTGCAACCTAACTTAATCATGGGATCAATTCACAATCACAAGACTTAAAACAATTGGAACATCTTTTCATAAGTCATGTTAATCAATGGTTATCAAATTCGCAAACAATTTTCATTTCATGCATAAGATTTATGCACAAAGGATCATTCCATATTCGTTTCTTGGACCCATGATCAATCAAGTGATTCAAATCATAACTTTCAAGTTTTCACAACAATCATAATCATGAACAAGTTATCATGTGATAATCAATCTCAAGGGAACACAAGTCAATCAATTATTCAAAGTCTATACAACTATAAATCCTATATCTTATGTATGATTACAATGTTATAGGAAACAATTAGAAGTCCTGTTTGCTACTTGCTATCTGTTTTAGTTCAGAGTCTACTGCAGACAAGTGAGAACTTTAGCCCCTCTTTTACTGTTTTATAACTGTTTTGGGGTGGAACACGTGATCAAACTCTTCATTTACAATTGTATTTCATTACACAAGATGTGTGTATTCCTATCACATTTCAGGTTCATATTACAAATCCAAGGGATTTATCAACTGTTTCAGAAAAGTTATCAACCGTTTTAAAAGTATTATTAAACTATTGAACTATTATTCTAAAAAGGTTTTATAAATGATATGTTCTTTTAAATAATGAATTTTATAAACTTTTCTGTTAAAAACCTTGTTAATATACAAGGTCACATTTCATGATAATCAAACCAAAAGATTCATTTCATGGTATTTGAATCAAGGGTTTCAAACATGGTATTCAAACAATGGTTTCATGGTGATGTTCAAATCAAGGGATTCACTTATGGTATTCAAATCAGAGGATTCATTTCACGGTATTAAAAAAACTAAGGATTTAATTCATGAGATTAAATCAAGGTTTTCAATCATGTTTTCACATAAGGCATTAACACGCTCGTTTAAAGTAAGGTTCAGAAACATGGTGTCTATTGTTGTAAACAAACTTATGAATGCATCAAGTATCATATTCATTAGCGTTAGTACTGGGTGATCACAACAAGGGAAAGCGGACACACACATTTGGGGCAGACCGATTGCTGCAGTTAGTTTTTAAATTTGTTTTATAAACCAACTGCAGATTTTGGTTACGTATGGTTTTATCAAAACTGTTGACACATTATCTAACTCCAAACGTGGTTTTGGGACTTGATATTATATGTTGACTCTTGTGCAAACAGTGAATGGACTGTTTACACTCATTTTCTTACTTGATGTTAGTTTGGGTTGCAGCTCATCCATGTGAATCATTTATTACTTTAACATACCTATGCCTTATATCATATATTCATGTTTACAAATGATTAAACCTATTGTTCTCACCAACTACGTCTGTAGTTGACAGTTACTTTTCACGTGTTTCAGGTAATCAGGTTTAAGTCTTTCGCAGGGACAACTAAGGAGACCATACTAAGATAGAACAAGATGAAGAAACATGCTAGGATGGATTAGAAACACACTAAATCCTAATTGTTTAATTGCCTTGTTTGAAGTCTTATTTTGTAAACTATATTTTGGGTCTGTAGTTGTCTTTCTTTTGGTAGATAGATTGTCTGTAACTAAACAACTGTTTAAACATTATGAAATGTAGTAATCCATTGTGGTTGTTCTTATTCAATACTTGTGCATGATTCAACTGTTCATACGTCACCGCGCCGTGGATTCCGCACGCGGCGCAGGGGTGTGACAGGTTGGTATCAGAGCCAAGGTTGTAGAGAACTAGGAAAAACCCAATGTTTAATGACCTAGACTATAACCTAAGCTACCCAATAGGACTAAGTGCTATAGGCTTGAGAAACTTAGGATCTAAGTAACTTAAGTGAGCATTAAGTCTACATCAAGCTTGAAAGATCTTAGGGACATTTTACTAAGATTAGATATCGAGTCAAAGAATTTGAATCGGACTTCTATAATTTTAGAAACCGAATTAAATTCTCACACATATGCATTTAAGGATTTCAGAGGCAAGGATCTGTATTCTTGGTATCCTTGATCTGAAATTCTCACACAGAGATCATTATAGAATTAAGAGGCAAAGATTTGTATCTTTGATCTAAAGTCCTTGTCATATTCATTATAGGATTTAGAGGCAAAGATTTGTATCTTTGATCTAAAGTCCTTGTCATATTCATTATAGGATTTAGAGGCAAAGATTTGTATCTTTGATCTAAAGTCCTTGTCATATTCATTATAGGATTTAGAGGCAAAGATTTGTATCTTTGATCTAAAGTCCTTGTCATATTCATTATAGGAATTCAAAGGTCAAGATCTATTAATTTAGAATCTTGATTTGAAATCCTTGTCATATTCATTATAGGAATTCAAAGGTCAAGATCTATTAATTTAGAATCTTGATTTGAAATCCTTGTCATATTCATTATAGGAATTCAAAGGTCAAGATCTATTAATTTAGAATCTTGATTTGAAATCCTTGTCATATTCATTATAGGAATTCAAAGGTCAAGATCTATTAATTTAGAATCTTGATTTGAAATCCTTGTCATATTCATTATAGGAATTCAAAGGTCAAGATCTATTAATTTAGAATCTTGATTTGAAATCCTTGTCATGTTATCATTATCAGGTGTTCATTATCATAGGAACTTTATAACTTAGAATCTGTGTAACAATATTCTTTAGTTGAAGTTCTCACAGGAGATCATTATACTCAATACTGTAGGTATTGAGAACCTAGGTTAATTAACCTAGGACACACATGCTGAAACCTAAGGTTTTAATTTCAAGTAAATTAGGAACCGTGGTTTACACAGTCATAATCATATCCATAGCACAAGAGGCAATCATGAAACAATCATAATCAATCAACAGTTGGAATCTTAGCCCCAAATATAGACGACGGATTAACGCTGACGTGTTGAGGTAAGTGGTGGGTCGGTGAGAGCTTACCCTATATATAAGCTTATTTCAGTATGTTAGGGGGAATCCGGCGTTCGTATTTGGAGTGAGGATTCGGGATCAACTGGAATCATTGAACGTTAGTCAAACACATGGGATACAAACATTTGAGAAACAATCATTGGTGAATCAAATCATAGTGCAATTCAAACTTGGATGAACCAAACATTATGGTGAATCAATCAAGTTGTGAACATTCTTTAAATGTAAACCTTAAGTGAAATTCTTAAGTGATTACATGTTGGAAAATAAGGACTGACGAAGCAAAACCACCTTTCAAATAATCTTTGTAATAAATGTTGCAGGACACTAGCTTCCGAAGACAAGTCTTCAGAAGAACCTTCGGAAGAGACAAATAAAAGCCAATTGCTTCCGAAGACAAATAAAAGACAACTGCTTCCGAAGACAAATAAAAGAAAAATGCTTCCGAAGACAAGTCTTCAGAAGAACCTTCGGAAGAGACAAATAAAAGCCAATTGCTTCCGAAGACAAATAAAAGACAACTGCTTCCGAAGACAAATAAAAGAAAAATGCTTCCGAAGACAATACTTCAGAAGTTGCTTCGGAAGACTCTATCTGAAGACAAACCTCAGAAGACACTATCGGAAGAGAACACTTGCTTTCGAAGAATAAAAGTCATTTACTTCGGAAGACTTCCAAAGACATCTGCCTCGGAAGAAAAACAATATTTCAGAAGACATATGTTTCTTCTGATGAAAGAATAAATGTAACCTGCTTTTGGATAACTGTCTACATTAGATAGTTTTCTATAAAGAGCTTCCAAAAGAATAATGTATTAGCATCAGTACAAAAGTCTGAACTAAGATCTTTAAAGATCCTATGTTGACTTTACGCTTGTACTATTCTGATGCTACAGTGTCTGTAATAGTGTCATCAGTCGTATCTGTTTGTCTTCTTCTTGTATTTGTCATGAAACATTAAATGTCGGGGCTATTTATACCCCAACATCTACTGAATAATTTGAACAACACTTTTCTGAATCTTCTTTGTGTTGCTCTACTGTTTTCTCTTCTTCTAATTTATGAAAACTAAACACTAAAATAACTAAAGAGCAAAACTCAAGAGGGAGCAAAACATCAAAATCTTTGTCTAAGCTCTTGATCCTGGTTAAGTTAGTCTCTCCTCAGCTCACCGGTTTTCTACAATTGGTATCAGAGCCTTGTTCATTAGTCTTGGTTTAACCATCAAGGCTAAAATTCAAAGCTCGCTTTAATATCTGTGTTTAGTTTTCTATTATCATCTTCTTTTCAAAATCTGCTAAAGATTGATTTTTGAAACTTTAAAGTGTTCAAAAATCCTTCAACCAAACTATCTTGAGTACTCACTATTGATTTACTCAAAACGGTTTAAACAAATGGCAGAAAAATTCACCTTAGACCCGCATAACACTGGTTCTGCCACGAAGCCACCAATTCTGGTTAGGCATCAATATAATATTTGGCAGAGACGGATGTTACATTTCCTGTCAAATAATCATACAGGATGTTGGAAGTCTGTCATGTTCGGACCTCATAAACCAATGGTCTTGGACACAGAGACTGGAGATGATGTCCCTAAGGATCCCCGAAACTATACTGAAGAAGACTTTCATAAATTGGAGCTTGATGCCAAGGCACATGCTCAGCTGGCCATGGCCCTTCCGAATGAAATCTATTCGGGTCTTCTTCACCATGAGTCTGCTAAGGACTTATGGGATGCTCTAAAAGAGCAATTCGGTGGTACTGATGATGTTGTAGCCAATACTAGAGAGATATTGGCTCAACAATATGAGACATTCTGCCAACTAAATAATGAGTCACTGACTCAGCAATTTGAAAGGTTCACTTCTCTCTTAAGTGAACTAAAATTAGCTGGTCAAGTGTATCCTCCTGTCTCAGTTCTAAATCGATTTTTAAGATCTCTCCCTGAAAAATGGGAAACTTACTCTATAGTCATGAGATCTTCACCAGATTTTGGTAAACTCTCACTTACCCAACTTCATGGTAAGTTACTCACTTTTGAGCGAGAGATTGACCAGAAAAGAAAACTAATAAAATCTGGAAAATCAACTGAAGAGTATGTTCAAGGGAACACGGCTCTCCTTAGTCATAACTCTGTGATAAATGATCAGGGTTATGATGAACATATTGACATAACTACTGGTATCACCTCTTCATTCTCTTCATGTGATGACCACTCTCTCCCCTCTGACCATCCTTGTTTTATCATGGACGATCTTCATCAAGTTCCAAGTGATGACTTGGAAGAGATGGATATTCTCCATCAACTGGCTCTCTTGAGCATAAGAACTAACAAGTTCTACAAGAGGACAGGAAGAAAATTTCCCGGTATCCATGGAAAAACCAGGATTGGTCTAAATAAGGCTACTGTCCAATGTTATAGATGTCATGGCACTGGACATTTTGCCAAGGAATGCACTAATGCTTCAAACTCTAACCCTTCTTCTTATGTAACCTATCCAAACATACCTTCACACACCACTTCAACACCACATTCATCCACCTTTTCTTCTTTCAAAAGGTCCAATAATCCTCAAGAATCAGCACACATTGCACAAAAATCTTCTTCTAACACTGTGCAATATGTACAAACTGCAAATGGAAACATGTACCAACTTACTCCTGCCTCACTTCAAGTTGTTACAGCTCCTTCTTCACAAATAAATGCTCCTGGACATGCTGTCAAATCTTCATCATCTGGTCAACAGGCTCTTTTCTCTCAAGAGTACACAGACTGGAGCAGCTTGCCTGAAGATGTTGGCCATGCCCTCATCACTTTTGAACCAACAAATTTTGCTCTTATGGCTGTTGGTGAAGATTCTTGCTCTTCTGATCAACCTGAAGCAGATATTTCTGATGCTCAGGTATCCTCTTCCACCTTAGAAAAATTATGTTCCAATGCTTGCATAGAGGCTTTTGCAAAAATAAAGAAAGCCAATATGTTGCTTCAAAAGCAAAATCAGGATTTGGAACAACTTCTGGACAATAAAAATTCTGAAATGGAAAAATTAATAAAGATAAAAGATAATGAACTATGTGCCTTGAAAACTGAGAAAATCAATTTACAAGCATCTTTTGATCTACAAAGAGAAAAATATTATGCTTGTAAAGATGAACTATCTCAAACTCAAGTAAGCTGTGAAAAGTGGGTTGAATCTTGCAAAGGATTCAAGATGCTTTTACAAAAGCAAGTTCACAGCAAGGCAAGATTTGGAATTGGGTATAATCATACTGCTCAACCAGATGATTATACACCCATTGATAATAATAAGGAAGAAACTACTCCTGAACCTGTTTCACCAACCTTTCTTCCTGATGAAATTCCTTCAATAAAAGATACACCTTTGTTGGTGTATCAGCCAAACTATTTCTCTAAGTTTGTATATCCCACTAATACAAATCTGACAAGAATAGAAAAATCTCAGTTGAACTCAGTTCAACACAATAACTCTTAAGAACAAAGTGAGATTGCTCCTGATATGAGCCCTACTCCTTGTTCAGAAGAAACAATAAAGTCTGGATTCACTTCTAATATCAAGTCAAATCTTGATAAAGGAAAAGAACCTATGATAAATATCCAGTTTCCTCCTTCTCATCCTCATCCTCCTTATCCCACAATGAAAGCAAACAGACCTTTCATCCCAAATTATTCCTCTCTTTCCCCAGCCTGCTTAAAATGTTTTAAGTACAATCATGCTACTGAAAACTGCAGAACAAAAACACCTTTGGAGAAAGCTAGGATAAAGGCTAATAAGTTGAAAGCTGATCATACTTCTTCATCTAAAGGGAACCTCCCTAATAAGATGAAGAAAGTAAGAACAGCAAGTAACAAATTTGTTGGGACACATCCTCATTCTTCCTCTATCTTACCCTCTTCCTTGAGAACTAACTCCAGACCTTCCATTTTGGGAACACCACCTCCTTACTCTACGGTGAACCCAGTTTCTTGCTCTAATAATGGTGCTAACTCTTCTCCCGTGGATTCTCAAATCAATCTTCTCCAACAAAATCAGCAACAACTGCTGTTAATGATGCAGAAATTGATGAAAGATACACAACAAAATAAACCAAACAAATAAATAAAATAAAATACCCCATGTCTAATCTTTTGTACATAATTCTCATGTGCAGAAATCCTCTTCAAACCAAAATCATCTCTGGTATGTGGATAGTGGAGGATCTAGGCACATGACTGGATGCAGATCCATTCTAAATGACTTCATTCCAAATAATGGTGGATCTGTTTCTTTCGAAAATAATGCAAAAGGTTGGATAGTGGGATCCGGTTCTGTCTCAGGAGGAAATTTGAAATTTAAAGATGTTAGCTTAGTTGAAAACCTCAAGTTTAATCTCTTGAGTGTTTCTCAACTGGCTGACAAAAATTTTAATTCATTTTTCACTAAAGACGGTTGCAAAATTCTTTCTCCAGAAATAAACTCTAAAATAAAGGTCTTGATTGATCAACACACTTTGCTAACGGCTAAAAGACGTGGAAATGTCTATGTTGTAGATATGACTACTGACTCTCAAACATCTTCACCTACATGTTTGATAGCCAAAGCATCATCTTCTGAAACCACTCTCTGGCATAGGAGACTCAGTCACCTTAATCACCAAACTCTTCACAAGCTTTCAACCCTTTCTCTAGTAAGAGGATTGCCTTCTAAAGAATTTCATTTTGAAGGTCAATGTGAATCTTGCTTAAAGGGAAAGCAACATAAAACTTCACATAAGTCTATTGAGGAATCCAAAACAACTAACTGTCTTAATCTGCTTCATATGGATCTGTTTGGTCCAGTGAAGGTAGCCAGTTTGGCAAGAAAAAGATATTGTCTAGTTGTTGTAGATGATTACTCAAGATTTTGCTGGACCTTCTTCCTTTTTAGCAAAGATGAGACTTCTGATAAAATAATTGCTCTTGTCACTCATCTTGAAAGACAATTCAGTCTTCCTGTTAAAATGATAAGGAGTGACAATGGCACAGAATTCAAAAATCAAGTTCTTGATAAATTTTGTATTTCTAAAGGAATCCTTAGACAATATAGTGCTCCTAGAACTCCTGCTCAAAATGGAGTTGTAGAAAGAAAGAACAGGACACTGATTGAAGCTGCAAGAACCATGCTTGCAGACTCAGGATTACCTTTATCATTCTGGGCTGAGGCAGTAAACACTGCTTGTTATGTATTGAACAGAGTTCACATTGTAAAAAGACATAACAAGACTGCCTATGAAATTCTGTATAAAATAAAGCCTCTCATTTCCTTCTTCAAAGTCTTTGGATGTCAGTGTTTTATCCTAAATACAAAAGACTCTTTGTCCAAATTTGCTGCTAAAGTTGACTCTGGATACTTTGTTGGATATTCTCAGACTTCTAAAGCATATCGAGCTTTCAATCTCAGAACAAAAATAATTGAGGAATCTATTGATGTAAAATTCAATGAATTAGCATCAACCTCATCCTTTCCTTCTGCACCTGATGATCTTTTTGATCTTGAAAGCTTCTCATTCATCCCTTCCATCCCCTCTTCTTCTCCTTCATCAGAGTCATGTCAAACTTCTGAAGATCTATCTTCTATTGAGGACGATTCTGTTTCAAAGTTCTTCACTTCTTTTCCATCTTATCAAATAAATTCTCAAGAAGCAAATTCTCAAAACCAAGACGATATACCATCTACTCCTCCATCTCCTGTCTTGGATAATGCATCCATAGATGTTCCTGATCACATTCCAAACTCTCTGACCCCCATCGAAAACTTATCTTATTCCGATGCTGCCTCCTCAAATAACTGTTTGGATATCATTCCTTTCCACAAAAATCATCCTCTAGAACAAATCTTAGGTGATCTAAGTAAAGGAGTTCAAACAAGAAGCCAGATTTCATACTTTTGTCTTCATGCAGCCTTTCTATCCCAAATTGAGCCATCTAAATATCAGGAGGCTCTTAAAGACAATAATTGGGTAGAGGCAATGCAAGATGAACTGTTGCAGTTCAAAAGGCAAAATGTTTGGACTCTATGTCCCTTGCCCGATGGAAAATATCCCATCGGAACCAGATGGGTATTCAGAAATAAAACAGATGACAGAGGCATTATAATAAAAAGTAAGGCCAGGTTAGTTGTGCAAGGATACTGTCAAGAGGAAGGTATTGACTATGATGAGACTTTTGCTCCTGTGGCAAGATTGGAAGCCATTAGACTCTTCCTAGCATTTGCCATCTCTCATAACATAAAGGTATACCAGATGGACATAAAGAGTGCTTTTCTGTATGGGACAATAAAAGAGGAAGTCTATGTTTGTCAACCACCAGGATTTGATGATGTTCATCATCCTGATTGGGTGTACAAACTAGACAAAGCACTTTATGGCCTAAAACAAGCTCCAAGAGCATGGTATGACACTCTCTCTCAATTTCTTCTTTCTAATAATTTCTCACGGGGAACCATTTATAAGACTTTGTTCATAAAAAGGGTAGATAAGGAACTCTTGTTAGTCCAAATTTATGTTGATGACATCATTTTTGGATCAACAAAACAGTCCATGTGTGAACAATTCTCTAAATTAATGTCTTCTAAGTTTGAAATGAGTGCTTTAAGTGAACTAAAAACATTTTTAGGACTTCAAGTCAAACAAACCCCACACGGGACTTTCATTCATCAATCTAAATATGTAAAAGATCCTCTTAATAAATTTGATATGAATGATTGCAAAATAATTTCTACTCCCATGGCAACAAGTCCTGGAATATGTTCAGATGACAATGGTGAACCTGTAGATCAAACTCTCTACCGGTGCATGATTGGTTCTCTGATGTATCTTACTGCATCAAGGCCAGACATCATGTATGCAACATGTGTCTGTGCAAGATATCAATCTGCTCCCAAACAATCTCATCTTTCATTTGTGAAGAGGATACTCAGATATCTTAAAGGTACTCCTGTACTAGGTATTTGGTATCCTGCTAATCAAATTTGCAAGCTTGTTGGTTTTACAGATAGTGATTATGCTGGCTGCTCGCTCACCAGAAAGTCTACTTCAGGAGGTTGTCAGTTCTTTGCAGGTTGCTTAGTGTCATGGCAAAGCAAGAAGCAAACATCAGTGTCAAATTCAACTGCTGAAGCTGAATACATTGCAGCAGCCCATTGCACTGCCCAAATTCTTTGGTTACAATATCAACTGCTAGATTTTGGAATAACTGAACTAAAAACACCTCTTCTGATAGACAGCGAAGCTGCCAAAAACATAATAAAAAATCCTGTCTATCATTCTAAAACCAAACACATTGAAATAAGGCATCACTTCATTAGAGACTGTTTTGAAAAAGGACTAATAGTTCCAGAACATGTCTCTACAAGTGATCAAATAGCTGACATATTTACCAAGCCCTTAGACTCCTCAACTTTCTCTAAGTTTGTAGCAAAACTGGGCATGATAAATATGAGTTAATAAACATTAAAGGATAATTTTTTTTTAATTATCCAAACAATGGATATTGGATAAACAACTGATAAAGAACTCTTGATTTCTTTCAGTAATTATCTATATACACAGATAGGATCAGTGGCTATATAATCACTGCTTCATATCTATCTTATGTTTAAACTTTCCATTGTTACATTCCTCTCCTTCCGATGTCTTTTCTTCCGAAGATATCCTCTTCTTCTATTTTCTTCTTCCGATAACTTTCATAAGTTTATTTAACTTGTGTCTAAAATAAGATTCTTCCGATTCTGCAATAAAAATCTTGAGCTTTGCATTTGATGTGACAGTTGTCAATCTTTCTGATAGACCCGAGTCTCAATACTGACTTTCACGGCTCAAGAAGATTATTACCGCCATTTTCTTTTAACCAATAATCTTCTCGAATTACTTCCCTTATTTATCATCTTCTTCTCCATAATTCTACTTAAACCCTATTCCTCCTCTGGTTTTTCAAGAAACTCTTCTTCCTCTTGAAGACTCTAAGTAATGCTCATGGTTATGGATGATAAATTGTCAGGCATGTCGTCTGGCACGAAGCACTTATGCTTCCTTTGTCGCAAGCTTCATGCTTATGATAATGGCGTAACGGCTTCGGACCAGGCTTCATTCCTTACAAAATTTCGTCTGTACTTTTCGGATGTGCATGAACATGTCTTCTTGACCAAATGTGTAAGTCTCAACCTCTCTCTCTTATTCTAACTCAGTTTTGTAATTTCATACTTAATCATGAACTTTTTAGGTTAACCTGAAAAACTTGATTATGTAGAAGTCAAGCCTTTTGATCTTTACAGGCAACTATTTCAAATAACATCTGTTTGATAACCTGGTATATCATCCAAAATGTTTATAAGTTCCGGCTATGCCTTCAGTTCGTCTCTTTGATCTTCATAATATTATGACGGACTTGACTAACTGATGTTCAAAATGATGGATGATACTAAAGAAACACCCATCTTTAGTAAACCCACATCCACCCTTCTTCCACACCTAAATTAGGTACTGGCCATAAAATACTTCTCCCAAAACCGTCCAAGCCTAATAAACCCAAAAGAATCTGTTCAGGAAGATGAGATCCCTGAACATGATTGTGTTCCCACTGAACACATGGATACATCTGTTTCATCCTCACAGATATATCAAGCATCTCTTCCCATCCTGCTCCTCATTCATCCTCTTCACAGGATGATGTTGTATTCCTAAGGGAACCCTAACTAACCATTGAAATGTCAGTTGACTTTCAGTTGGTCGTCCTCTCTCCCAGGGACAACTCTGTTTCTAAAAGCCCCCCCACTATCCATCAACACTTCTCTACCCTATAAAAGAGGATGAGATCCGGTCGTCAAGTCCATCTTGACCTCCTGATCATATATCAGGAGCATCCATTTCATATGCAAATCCAATGGCTTTTCATTTGAATGGATTAGGCAATAAGACTCCTGGTATGGCAACAGCCAATGAAGTTTTTCTTTAAACTAAGGCTAGGAAATCCCCAGAACAAAGAAAAAGGGGTTTATGACATCTCTGAGATGGACTCAGGTCATAATAAAACTGACTCTCTAGTCAGGGATTCGGATGACATCTACAAAATGATGGATGGATCAGTTCTTCACATTATGGAATTAACGGATATCTTTAGTCCTGTAATCCAAATCCAACCCCATGCAGGCACCTTCATTTGAAGGTTTTCTAATCTTCTCAACCACCTTCACTACTACTACCTTTCCTCCACTGCCTTTCAAGGAGCATTTCTCCCACTTCTCTCTGCCTTTCTTTCTTCCCTGCCTTGTCTCCGGCTGATTAAGCCAAAAAGAGGGAGATAATCCATAAACTATTCTCAAAAGGTGGTTAACGCTTAAATAAACAAAAGAAGCCTAGCTCTGATAAACAAAGAAGCCTTTGCTTTACTGAGACCCATTTGAACCATTCTCATGATTCTTTCCCCACTGAGTCTGATGTTCTAGAAATTGATTGGGATCTAACATTAAGTGGTTTTGGCTTCATCAGTCCAGAGGGAGATTGTTGGAAAATAAGGACTGACGAAGCAAAACCACCTTTCAAATAATCTTTGTAATAAATGTTGCAGGACACTAGCTTCCGAAGACAAGTCTTCAGAAGAACCTTCGGAAGAGACAAATAAAAGCCAATTGCTTCCGAAGACAAATAAAAGACAACTGCTTCCGAAGACAAATAAAAGAAAAATGCTTCCGAAGACAAGTCTTCAGAAGAACCTTCGGAAGAGACAAATAAAAGCCAATTGCTTCCGAAGACAAATAAAAGACAACTGCTTCCGAAGACAAATAAAAGAAAAATGCTTCCAAAGACAATACTTCAGAAGTTGCTTCGGAAGACTCTATCTGAAGACAAACCTCAGAAGACACTATCGGAAGAGAACACTTGCTTCCGAAGAATAAAAGTCATTTACTTCGGAAGACTTCAAAGACATCTGCCTCGGAAGAAAAACAATATTTCAGAAGACATATGTTTCTTCTGATGAAAGAATAAATGTAACCTGCTTTTGGATAACTGTCTACATTAGATAGTTTTCTATAAAGAGCTTCCGAAAGAATAATGTATTAGCATCAGTACAAAAGTCTGAACTAAGATCTTTAAAGATCCTATGTTGACTTTACGCTTGTACTATTCTGATGCTACAGTGTCTGTAATAGTGTCATCAGTCGTATCTGTTTGTCTTCTTCTTGTATTTGTCCTGAAACATTAAATGTCGGGGCTATTTATACCCCAACATCTACTGAATAATTTGAACAACACTTTTCTGAATCTTCTTTGTGTTGCTCTACTGTTTTCTCTTCTTCTAATTTATGAAAACTAAACACTAAAATAACTAAAGAGCAAAACTCAAGAGGGAGCAAAACATCAAAAGCTTTGTCTAAGCTCTTGATCCTGGTTAAGTTAGTCTCTCCTCAGCTCACCGGTTTTCTACATTACATCATTAGTACTTACTAACATAGCTTAACAAGAAAAATGTAGAGCACACATATGATTTAGTTCTACATGTTAACAACTGTTCGTAGGTGCACACATAACATAATCATAGTTCAATCATGGAATCAATCATAGTTCAAGTTGATCAAAGATCATGAGATTCTTAATCAATAGAACACACTTGCAAATCAGTACAAACGTGTTGCCAAATGCTAGCAAGGGCATGATCGTGGTATATCGAAATGGTGGTGGGCAGCGTGAGTGAGCCCTATATATAAGCTATTTTCGGTATATCGGGAAAGTGTCAATGTGTAGGTTTGGTGGAGAGATCATGGGACATCGTACATATTCACATGATAAGTATGCAAATAAGTTGATAACTTATACGTGTACTGGATCATATTACAATTGAATGATAATACTATTAGTATGGATATATTACTGACCTTATCATGAAAATTCAATTGTATCCTTCCTCACTACTGACCCGCTTGTGGCTTCTATTCGTAGAATGCCTCCCCGACGTGATCCTAACGGAGGGGGTTCAACAAGTGGCAACGACGATGAGATCAACAAGATTGCTCGAGCTATCGCTGTTCATATGCGGGATGTAATCCCTGGTATGGTCACTGATATTACCCAGAATCTTCGGGGGAGTACTAGTGATTCAGCACATAACTCAAATGCTACAACTACTGCAACTGCTAACTTCACTTTCAAGCAGTTCAATGATGCTAAGCCTCCTAAGTACGCTGGTACAGAAGGAGCTACTAGTCTACTACAGTGGTTAGAGAGCATTGAGGACATTCTCGACTTCACTGGATGCCCTGAGAATCTGAAGGTCAAGATGGCCTCAAGCGCTTTTCATAAGGGCGCACTCACTTGGTGGAATTCTGAAAAGAACACCAGAGGACGCGAAGTCGCTTTAGCTTTACCGTGGGACGGTTTCAAGAATCTGCTTGTGGAAAAGTTTTGTCCACGTCATGAACTAAAGAAACTGGAGGTAGAGATGTGGAATCTGGTGCAAGACAGTGGTGAAAACGCCAAGTATACAACTCGATTCCATGAGTTGTGCATTCTGGTACCCCATTTGGTTACTCCTCTATCCCGCAGGATAGAGAAGTACATTGAAGGCCTACCCTTAGTAGTCAGGGGAACTGTCATGGGTAATAACCCTACTACTTTGGAGGCAGCCATCCAACTTGGTGCTACTCTTACTGAAGAGTATGTGAAGTCTGGAGTGCTCACCCGAAAGGGATTCAAGAGAGCACAGATTGAAGAAGGCAAGAAGCCTGAACAGCACCATCACAAGAAGAAGAAGCAAAAGACAATCAAGAACTTTGCAGCGTTGACTGCGGCTGCACCTACTCATGCCACACCTATCACTACTATGCCACAACCTGCTAACGCCAGAAAATCTTATACTGGAACATTTCCACTTTGCACCAAATGCCAATACCATCACTTACCCACTACTCCATGCAAGAAGTGTCTCAAATGTGGGCGTATGGGACACTTTGCAGCTACATGCCGAGCTGCTCATCTTGCTGCTGCAACTACTGCTACCACTACCACTGCTGCTACAGGTGGAAGGGCCTGTTATAATTGTGGAGCAGATGGACACTTCAGAAACCAGTGTCCAAAACTTAACAACACTACTGCTACTGCTCGTGCCTTTGTTATTGGAACTGCCGAAGCACGTGAGGATCCGGCAGTTATCACGGGTACATTTCTTATCAATGATCACTATGTTACTATCATATTCGATACTGGTGCTGATAAAAGTTTTATCTCTGCTCATACTGATTCCTTGCTTAATATGCAACTATCTATACTTACTGCTCCCTATACTGTAGAAGTAGCAAATGGTAAGACTATAGTTGTAGATTCCATAATCAATGGTTGTGAATTAGGATTAAACGACCATTCTTTCCTCATCGATCTTATTCCTATGACACTTGGAAGTTTCGAAGTTGTGATAGGAATGGATTGGTTATCCAAAAACAATGCTGAAATCGTATGCTCGGAGAAACTCATTCGAATTCCCCTACCGTCCGGCGAAACGATGATAGGCTACGGCGAGAAACCATGCCGCGGATTGAAGATTGTATCGTGCATCAAGGCGAGGAAGTACTTGAAGAAGAAATATTATGCCTTTCTAGCTCATGTGGTGGAAAAGAAACCTGAAAAGAAAGCAGTTGAAGATGTCCCAGTTATCAAAGATTATCCAGACGTATTTCCAGAAGACTTGCCTGGATTACCTCCAGTCCGACAAGTGGAGTTTAGAATTGATCTCGTCCCTGGAGCAAACCCATTGGCGAAGTCACCGTATCGATTAGCACCGTCTGAGATGCAAGAACTGTCTAGTCAGCTTCAAGAACTTTTAGACAAAGGTTTCATAAGACCGAGTTTCTCTCCATGGGGAGCTCCAATTCTCTTTGTCAAAAATAAAGACGGTTCGTTTCGTATGTGCATCGACTATCGTGAGTTAAACAAGTTGACAATCAAGAATAGATATTCTCTGCCCAGGATCGATGATCTGTTTGATCAATTGCAGGGAGCAACTTGCTTCTCTAAGATTGATTTACGGTCCGGGTATCATCAGTTAATAGTAAATGATGAGGATATACCAAAGACTGCTTTTAGGACTCGATATGGACACTATGAGTTTGTGGTTATGCCATTCGGGCTGACCAATGCACCCGCAGTGTTCATGGACTTGATGAATCGAGTCTGCAGGTCGTATCTAGATCAATTTGTGATCGTCTTTATCGATGATATACTGATCTATTCAAAGACGAAACAAGAGCACGAGGATCATTTGAGAAAAGTCTTAGAGTTACTAAGAACTGAACAACTATATGCTAAATTCTCAAAATGTGAGTTTTGGCTAAAGGAAGTTCACTTCTTAGGACATGTCATAAACAAAGATGGGATACATGTAGATCCGGCAAAGATTGAGGCGATTAAGAACTGGACTACTCCATCTACCCCAACCGAGATTCGTTCGTTCTGGGTCTGGCAGGCTATTACAGGAGATTTATTGCGAATTTCTCTAAGATTGCCTTGCCACTTACCACTTTGACTCAGAAAAGTCAAGCGTTTATATGGGGACAGAAACAGGAAGATTTTCAACTTCTTAAACAGAAGTTATGCAACTCCCCTATCCTTAGTCTTCCAGAAGGCAGTGACGATTTCATTGTCTACTGTGATGCTTCAAATCTTGGTCTCGGTTGTGTACTTATGCAACGGGACAAGGTCATTGCATATGCTTCAAGACATCTTAAGGTTCACGAGAAGAACTACACTACTCATCACCTTGAGTTAGGGGCTGTGGTCTTCGCATTGAAGATTTGGAGACACTACCTGTATGGTACTAAATGTGTCATCTATACAGACCACAAGAGCCTACAACACATTCTCAATCAGAAAGAACTCAACATGAGACAACGACGTTAGGTTGAGCTTCTAACTGATTACGACTGTGAGATTCGTTACCATCCGGGTAAAGCCAATGTGGTGGCGGATGCTCTTAGTCGCAAGGAACCAGTCAAACCAATTCGTGTAAGAGCCATGGAGATCAACACACAGCCAAACTTGAAAGACTTGATTCGTATTGCACAACAACAAGTAGTAACAAACAATCAACTCAAGACAGACTTGGATTGTGGTATTGAGAAGAAACTAGAACCTCGAGCTGATGGGGTGTTATATCTCAATGGCCGCATTTGGATTCCGAAGTCTGAAGAATTGCGCACACTCATCTGTGATGAGGCTCATAAGTCGCGATACTCAGTTCATCCTGGAGCCGACAAGATGTATCAGGACTTGAGGACATCTTACTGGTGGCCGGGAATGAAGAAAGACATAGCACTGTACGTGGGAAAATGTCTTACCTATTCAAAAGTCAAAGCAGAACATCAAAAGCCTTCGGGACTTCTGCAGCAACCTGAAATTCCTCAATGGAAATGGGAACAAATTTCCATGGATTTCATAACAAAGTTGCCGAGAACTCCACGAGGTTTCGATTCGATTTGGGTGATCGTTGATCGACTCACCAAATCTGCTCATTTTCTCCCTATCCGAGAGGATTACAAAATGGAGAAGCTATCTACTCTGTACATCAACGAAATCATTGCACGTCATCGTACACCAACATCAATCATTTCTGATCGTGATAGTCGTTTCACTTCTCGCTTTTGGCAATCATTGCAAAAGGCTTTGGGAACGCGTGTTAATCTTAGCACGGCGTATCATCCCCAAACCGATGGTCAAAGCGAAAGGACTATCCAAACACTAGAGGACATGCTTCGTTCTTGTGTCATTGACTTCGGTGGAAGTTGGGACACTCATCTCCCACTCATTGAGTTTTCATATAACAATAGCTATCATACGAGCATTCAATGTGCACCATTCGAAGCTCTATATGGTAGAAAGTGCCGATCACCGGTCTGCTGGACCGAGGTTGGTGACTCACAGGTCATAGGACCAGAACTCATTCAGGAAACATCAGACAAAATCACAATCATTCAGTCACGGCTTAAGGCCGCACGAGATCGGCAAAAGAGTTATGCTGATCGACGTCGGAAACCGCTTGAGTTTCAAGTCGGTGACCGAGTCTTACTCAAGGTTTCTCCCTGGAAAGGCGTTGTCCGATTCGGGAAGAAAGGGAAACTTGCACCAAGGTACGTTGGACCTTTTGAGATCCTGGAACGGATTGGTCCCGTAGCCTACAAACTCAAACTTCCAGTGGAGCTAAGCAATGTCCATGATACTTTTCATGTGTCTAATCTTAAGAAATGCTTAGCGGATCATGATGTTCAGATTCCACTGGAAGACATTCAGATTCAGAATAACATGCACTTCATAGAACGTCCGGTTGAAATCATGGATCATGGGGTCAAGAAACTTAAACGCAGCCGTATCCCGATCGTAAAGGTACGATTGGAGGGCAAACGCGGTGCTGAGTTCACCTGGGAACGTGAAGACCAGATGAAGCTTAAGTACCCTCATCTTTTTACAGTATCTTCGGCTAGTTAATTTCGGGACGAAATTCCCTTAACTAGGGGAGACTGTAACATTTGTGCATTTAGTCATGGTAGTAGTAAACAGTGTTAGAACAGTGTGTGTCCATGTTCAGTCAGTCAATGTGAATCATGTGTTCATTATGTGCTTGTGTGTTAGAATCATTATTATTTAACAAGTATGTATTATTTATTTACAGTCGAGTTCACTAGGCAAGAACAGTATTGTGTTATATCGAAACAGTGGTGGGCAGCGAGAGTGAGCCCTATATATATATACTGCGTTCGGTGTAACAGGATAGTGTTGGTGCGTAGTGTTAAGACGAATATTATGACAATTAATTCAACAAGAATCGTAATACGTAAGCAAAACTGAGTATAGTTATGGGTGACGATCCATAATGATACGAATGTTGAACTTATAATTATGATTAAACGACTTTAAATAATTAATACGATCGAAAAACATACGCGATTGCGGGTATACACGTAATTGTGAGTGTTTAACGATCTGTCAACACACGAAGAGTAAAAATAATTAAATTAATTATTTTATATTTTTACAATTTTGAAACTCATCATTTATTTGAGTTTAACAACTCTTTTTATTTAAAATCGAGTAAAATACACGTTACGTTCCGGAAACGCGAACCGAGCGACCGAAACGGACCCGAATACCACACGGGCTATAAAAGCCTTGAATGAGATCATTTATCTCATTTATTTCACCTACAACACTTTCTCTCACTAGAATTTTCGTCTACCCTCTCTCTCTAGAAAAACTCACTTTAAACGCGCGTAACTCGCTTATTTCTCAACGGATTTCGTCATTCTTGGTATCCACGCGAAGCTCTCAACATTATCTACATGAAAGTACAAGAAATCAGTGAGATTAACCGGCCAAAATCGAGGTATATGTGATTGAATGTTCACGAAAATAGGGTTTTTGGTGTGTCTTGTTCAAACTCGACCAAAAAAACCGATTCTATCATTTCATTTTCTGATTTCGCAACCCTAGCAACCTCATCTGATGTTGAACTAACCTAGATCGTGGCCTAGAGATGAGAAATTGATGAAGGAGAAGATGCAGACGTACAGGTTCGTGGGGGTCATGGAGCCGAACCCATTAGGGTTTCCTGGCCGAACCATTGGGAGCCTAGCGAACCTAAGCGAACCATGCATGGTTCGTTGGGTTACTAGCTGAAATCAGAAGATCCTCACGAGCCTGTGCCGAACCTTCATGCCTCCAACGAACCCTTTATACTTGCAAGCAACGAACCCTAGTTGTCGAACCTATGGCCGAATCTATGCAGTATCACTGGGAGCCGAACCTTGTTAGTCACGAACCAACCTCATCTCAGGCGAACTATAAGTCAGGTAGCCGAACCATGTATAGGCTGACGAACCCTGCATGTAGATCATCTCACGAACCCTCATGTAACCGAACCTTGCTAGGACTACATTCTTCACGAACCATGCTAGCACATCATAAGAACCGAACCTTGTAGAGTTCCATGGCCGAACCTTGGTGATTTTCTTATGATGGGCGAACCTATGAGCACGTTTTAGCCGAAACTTAGAAGAAAAATGGGATAGGTTCGCTGCCTAAGGTGGCAGCCCAAACCCATTCGGCCCAACTCAATGCTTCAAGGCCTAATTCCATTAACAACTTGGCCCATAGGTTTAAACTAAGCCCAATGGAGATAGCTTTGGCCCATTATGATCTTAAGTTGGACCAATAATGCCTTGGAAGTTTACTTGGCTTACATATACATTGTTTGGCCCAATTAAATTCTTTAGGCCTAATCCAAGCCCATTAGATCCACTATTATTCTAATTGGCCCATCGATAACCTAAGTGGCCCATAGACTTGGTTTAAGGTCCATCATGGTTACATAGGCCAATGGCTAATGTTGGATCATAAATTCAATAAATGTGAAATGATCAATTTTGGTTTAAGTTGCAACCTAACTTAATCATGGGATCAATTCACAATCACAAGACTTAAAACAATTGGAACATCTTTTCATAAGTCATGTTAATCAATGGTTATCAAATTCGCAAACAATTATCATTTCATGCATAAGATTTATGCACAAAGGATCATTCCATATTCGTTTCTTGGACCCATGATCAATCAAGTGATTCAAATCATAACTTTCAAGTTTTCACAACAATCATAATCATGAACAAGTTATCATGTGATAACCAATCTCAAGGGAACACAAGTCAATCAATGAATCAAAGTCTATACAACTATAAATCCTATATCTTATGTATGATTACAATGTTATAGGAAACAATTAGAAGTCCTGTTTGCTACTTGCTATCTGTTTTAGTTCAGAGTCTACTGCAGACAGGTGAGAACTTTAGCCCCTCTTTTACTGTTTTATAACTGTTTTGGGGTGGAACACGTGATCAAACTCTTCATTTACAATTGTATTTCATTACACAAGATGTGTGTATTCCTATCACATTTCAGGTTCATATTACAAATCCAAGGGATTTATCAACTGTTTCAGAAAAGTTATCAACCGTTTTAAAAGGATTATTAAACTATT
The DNA here is from genome assembly GCA_009363875.1 of Mikania micrantha. Classification (NCBI taxonomy): domain Eukaryota; kingdom Viridiplantae; phylum Streptophyta; class Magnoliopsida; order Asterales; family Asteraceae; genus Mikania; species Mikania micrantha. The sequence continues at coordinate 20,015,145 of CM018681.1, forward strand.
GAACTATTATTCTAAAAAGGTTTTATAAATGATATGTTCTTTTAAATAATGAATTTTATAAACTTTTCTGTTAAAAACCTTGTTAATATACAAGGTCACATTTCATGATAATCAAACCAAAAGATTCATTTCATGGTATTTGAATCAAGGGTTTCAAACATGGTATTCAAACAATGGTTTCATGGTGATGTTCAAATCAAGGAATTCACTTATGGTATTCAAATCAGAGGATTCATTTCACGGTATTAAAAAAACTAAGGATTTAATTCATGGGATTAAATCAAGGTTTTCAATCATGTTTTCACATAAGGCATTAGCACGCTCGTTTAAAGTAAGGTTCAGAAACATGGTGTCTATTGTTGTAAACAAACTTATGAATGCATCAAGTATCATATTCATTAGCGTTAGTACTGGGTGATCACAACAAGGGAAAGCGGACACACACATTTGGGGCAGACCGATTGCTGCAGTTAGTTTTTAAATTTGTTTTATAAACCAACTGCAGATTTCGGTTACGTATGGTTTTATCAAAACTGTTGACACATTATCTAACTCCAAACGTGGTTTTGGGACTTGATATTATATGTTGACTCTTGTGCAAACAAGGAATGGACTGTTTACACTCATTTTCTTACTTGATGTTAGTTTGGGTTGCAGCTCATCCATGTGAATCATTTATTACTTTAACATACCTATGCCTTATATCATATATTCATGTTTACAAATGATTAAACCTATTGTTCTCACCAACTACGTCTGTAGTTGACAGTTACTTTTCACGTGTTTCAGGTAATCAGGTTTAAGTCTTTCGCAGGGACAACTAAGGAGACCATACTAAGATAGAACAAGATGAAGAAACATGCTAGGATGGATTAGAAACACACTAAATCCTAATTGTTTAATTGCCTTGTTTGAAGTCTTATTTTGTAAACTATATTTTGGGTCTGTAGTTGTCTTTCTTTTGGTAGATAGATTGTCTGTAACTAAACAACTGTTTAAACATTATGAAATGTAGTAATCCATTGTGGTTGTTCTTATTCAATACTTGTGCATGATTCAACTGTTCATACGTCAACTTGTGCATGATTCAACTGTTCATAGGACCTTTTGAGATCCTAGAAAGGATTGGTCCGGTAGCGTATCAACTCAATTACCGAATAAAATCAATGGAGTTCATGATGTATTTCATGTTTCGAACTTGAAGAAACGTCTTTCTGATGAGATATTGGTAGTACCACTTGAAGAAATGCAAGTGGACGAACAGTTACGATTCATTGAGGAACCAGTTGTAATCATGGACCGAGAGGTCAAACAACTCAAACAAAGCAAGATTTCGATAGTCAAAGTTCGGTGGAATTCAAGACGTGGTCCTGAATTCACATGAGAAAGGGAAGACCAAATGATGAAAAAGTATCCCCACTTATTCAAAACAACAACAAACATTAAGAATGCACGTTAAATTTCGGGACAAAATTTCCTTCAACAAGGGGTGATGTGATATTTCACACTCTAACTGTAAGCACAAACACCTTATACTATTGATTTTAGTATAAACAACTTGCAGAATGCAAACACAAACATTCCATAGTAGCACATACATGATTAATTTCAAACAATGTACTACATTTCAAGCATTACATTTGATGTACTACATTTCATGGTAGTATAATCATGAACGGTTAAACAATGGTGGAGTTACATATAGAAGGAACCAGAATAATTGTGTAAGGTAAATTGACGAATACAGGGGCCCATGTACTCGTGAATTTACAGGTACACATGAATTTTGGAAGTTTCTATTTTGTCGACTACATTCAAACATTTGCTATGTGTGAGATTACATAGTACAGTATACAAACACTTTATTCAATTGGTTTTGTTACAAACATTTGTGCTACATTACATTCTATACATTTTATGTGCTACATTTCATATGTTACATGTTATGGTAGTACATGCATGATTGGTTACACACATTTTACTATGTGCGGGGTTGCATAGTACAAACAGTTACGGACACTCACTATGTGTGAGGTTACACAACACAGTATGATCAAACACAAACAGTCACAGTTAGGTGAACTAACTAGTGTACACACAAACAGTCACATTGAACGATCACACTTAGTTGTGATGTTGCAAGCATTAGATTTTGTGTGGGAATACACACAAGCACGCGGAATGATCAAACCACACTAACACGTACGATTTAAACTCGTAAGTAGTTTCCTAACTACTCCTATCATTTACTAATTTTCGGGACGAAAATTCCTTCAACAAGGGGATGATGTGACAATCCGACCTTTTGAGTTAACTTAGCGAACTGAAAATAGTGAGATCACAGGCCCAACAGGGTAAATGTAGGCCCAATGAGACAAGGTAGGCCCAATAAGGCCAGTGTAGGCCCAATGAGATCAAGCTAGGCCCAATAAGGCCAGTGTAGGCCCAAAGAAGTCTAGGAAGGCCCAATAAGGCCAGTGTAGGCCCAATGAAGTCTAGGAAGGCCCAATAAGGCCAAGGTAGGCCCAGGTAGGCCCAATAGTATTTAGGAGGCCCAATTGGGTTAATCTAGCCCAATAATGGTTCAATTGGCTCAATTTATGACAATTCTGCAATTTCGAGTTACCACCGTTAATTCGAAACTAACCGAAACGACTCTGAATCAAGCAAAAACAAATTGCAAGGGTTAAGATTAAATAAAGCAGGTTCATAAAAACTTAAAATACAAGGGTTTGATTTGTATTTACACAATATACTTAATTTTGACTTTAGAAGTCAAAATTCGACCTTGATGATCAATTAAATTCGGAATTCACCACAATTAGGCTTGTAACTGAACATTAACCATCTTTAGTCATCACATTGATGATTATCATCAATGATCATCGGTTATAAGGATTAATTATGTCGAATTTAACTCAATTGTAAGCCAAAGAGCCGAAACCGTTAATACTAGCTATCAAAACCATATCATTCTGAGTCATAACATCAAATTGAAGTCTCATATACCATATTCGGCCCTTTTAGCATCTATTCTATATATCAATTCGATCTTAGAAGCCACGAAAGAAGAGGTTGATCAAGAGCTCGGCCGAATATCAAGCTAAAAGTCGATCATCATCAATTCTATATCAATCCAGGTAAAAGATCGCTTCTACACATCCTAAATATGCCGACTAAGCATAGCCCTATGCTATGTTCGGTTAAAAACATCGAATTTTTAGATTTCCAATTCTAGGGTTCATCTTTGAAACCGAATTGGGGGATTCCTATCAAACGCGTCTAAAAATTCGATCAAATGGTATCCCTAGCTTCAGAACCCACCGATTAACAAAACCTATATTGCAATTTCATTAAATCATAACGAATTTCATATGATCAAGTTCTAGGGTTTCTTTTAGAAAGCGATTTGGGGGTTTTTATGGGAATGGACTTTAAAATCAAATTAATTGACTCAGACATGTTCGAAATTATATTGTGAATGATAACCATATGATTTTTCAAATCAATTTAAAGGAAATCGATTAAATCAAATTATAAGTTGATGTATGAGTTCGAAACTTGTTCTAAACGAAATTGAAACAACTGTGTGATGGTATTAGGTGAATTAGAATTATGGGTAGGTTCGATTTGATCCAAGGAACAAAAGCCCCATAGTTAGCAGGCCAATTGAAATCGAATTTGGGTTCAATTGAGCCCATTTGGGTTTCGGCTAATATTAAACAAAGGGGAACCCAGGAAACTAAGGTTAAAACATTTAAATGGGGAAGTCTAATGCGAAACCCTAGCGGGCCGGAGTGGTAGGATGTGTGTGTTGTGAGGGAGTGGTCGCGGGTTCGATTCCGAGTTCCACCATTTTTTGAGATTTAAAACTATTTTGATATTTTTGTCATAACTTTCTTATTTTAACTCCGTTTTAATCCATTCAAGTTGCGTTGGAACCGTAACGGAATACCGAACGTATTAGAATAATAAAATTCATATTTTGATCTGAAAACGAAATCACGTATAATTACGTTTATTTAATTAAAATCATATAGGATTTTATTTAAACGATTTCAAAAGCACGCGTACACCCGTATGCCTATTCCTAACACTCTAACATACGTGTGTTGACACGTATGTGATTTCAAGCACAAAACGACATTCCGAATAACTTTAGGTTATTGTTTAATCACAGATTCTTCGTAGAGGATTTTCTACGTGAGTTTAAGTGCGTTTGATCATTCTGCAATACTCAAAGGTGCGTACACGGCCCCTTTCTTATTTTAACTGTTTTGGGGGAGAAAACATGTGCAACAAACATTTTTGGATACATATCACTTGCATGAGTTAGCTGTTTACATTAAGTGCAAACATAGCATTACAAAGCCTTTCATTTCGAACCGTTTAGTTTGCCGTAGTGCAAAGCGTGGTAGTTGAAGATAGATCTATTGGGTTTGACAAACCTCACTTGGTAGATGGGATCTACGCAGGTGTTTGACTGACCAAACATACATTTCTATTGTTCGTGCTAGACAATAGTGACAAGGCAAAAAACATGCTATAGCATGGCAATCGTCAGCTTCGGTGTCGACCACTTATGTAAATAGTACAAATGACTAGCTATCATGACTATGCATGTGTGATTATGTTATCTGCAAACTTTATATTCAAACTGTGGTTTCAACATTTGTGAATGCTTAAACCTGTGTATGCACCAACCATTGTGTTGACTTGATTTACATGTTTTCTCAGGACACTAAGACACAAGCAAGGACAAGCAGGGACTAGGATGTTGAGTCTCATGCATGCATTTCAGTTCAAGTGTTTTAGTTTTGATCAATTAAGACATTGAATGTTATTGGATTTGTACTTTACATTTTCAAACCGTTACGTTTTGTTATTGGTTTTAAAACGCTTCCGCAAACATTGAAACTTTGATGTTACAGTTTTAGACCAACATATGTTTTGAAATTCATATAGAGGTCTTCGTTATGTGTAATGATCTGAGATCCTGGTTTGTCACGTTCCCAAACGGTATAATTCCGTTAGTTGAAAATTGGGGGTGTGACAGTATAACTGTACGCTAACCCTTATCATACAAACCTTGAATCGTGTGTTGTTACTTATTTATCTACACGACTAAAAGTAAACGAAAATAATTAAAAACAATCATATAAATTAACTTTGTTTAGCTTTTAGTAATAGTAAAATCTAGAAACTAGTAAGTACACGTTAAAATAAACTAATCGAGTATGTACACCGACATCAAGAGATTTGAGACGAATACGTTTATTTTAACCAAAATAGTATGATTTGACGATTTTAATTATTTGAGGCTTGGATATATAAACAACTAGCATGGATTATATATATATATTTTAAAATGAGCATGTTAATACCAAACCCAACAAATTATCGTTTATTCGATTAGTTGACATTCTTAGAAATCAATACGAAGTATTTATACATTATATAAATGACAATATTGGTTAGAAAACGAATCTTTTGAATATAATAGATATGTAATTGATAAAAAAAAATGTATTTATATATTTTATAAGTAGATACACGAACCTATTGGTCTTAAACAAATAAATGTTTATATATTTAAAGCCACCAAGCATTGGCAACCAATTTTGGGATAAACCAATAAACACATAAGATGAGCGTAAGACAATATTTTATAAAATAGTATGTTTTCAAACGGATAGTATACATATTGTTATAAAATATCAAGTTTGTTTAAGGTATAATACTTGAAACTTACGAATGATAAATATGTAAAGCATTGTAAGTTTTCATGTAGTTTGTATATACAAATGAAATGTCAATAATAATAATAACGATTAAGTTTTGATAATTATAAGTATGATTATTAATTATCATATTTTGATAATCAAAAGTATCTATAACAAATCTCCATCCTTAGACAAATATAATCCCAGTCAACAAATGGATCTTTTATGAGTATTATGAATATATACATAATTGACGTGAACTTACTCGATATAAATCAACGAATCAATTTAACACAAGTGAGGACACGATAGATCACATAACGACCGTTGTGTTGAATAATAACCTGAAACAGACTACCTGAATTAATCTATGGTACGCATTTGATCAGGATCTCGTACTTGACTCAATTGGGAAATATGATAATAGCTGAGACACACATAGAGTGAGTAGCACGTTTGGTTACTCCGATTTTGATTATCACAATACATGGATGTTGTTTTCATTGCTACACACAAGGTGAGTTTCACAACCCCTTTTTACTACTTTTGTATTCAAAACTCGGGGGAGAAATCATGCACAACACATTATTTGAACACAAGTGATACACACATAATGTTATTACATGAGTCACATTTATCGCATTAAGTCCCCTATTCTGTAACCGTTAATTATGGGTAAACGTGAATTATTGGGAATAGTACTATTCGGGAGTGACAACCCCCGCCCGTGGTTAGTCGCTCTAACTTTGATTGTAGGTCAGATCGGGTGCACAATATTCATCTAAATACAATGTTTTGCGATAGAACATTGGGATGGGGCAATTCAATCATGTCAAGTTCGGTTATGGGAGCTCATGGTAATAATGGTTAACTCATGATATTGTTTTGAGAACAATAGTCACAACAAAAATCTTGTGGTTCAAATGGAAAACAATATTTTAACCCAACGATTTGAAAACTATGTTTTAACTCATTAAAACTTGTGAACTCACCAGCTTTATGCTGACTGTTTTTAGCATGTTTTCTCAGATAATTGCAGAGATACTATGAGACGCATTTTGGGTTTTGGCATAAGAAGACACATTGCATCACTTGAATCATTAACTTATTTACCTTTATGATGTAAACACATGATGATGCCCATTTAGTTTTAACAACGTGAAGGTTAGTATTCTCTTATATTCAATGTGTTCATGATATTCAGTTTCGTCTCATCCCCGTGTTTCCGCCTCAGGCGGGGGTGTGACACTTTTACTTATTTTAAATTTACAAAAATATTAAATTTACAGTTTAAAATCGAATCGTACGGCCGTCGCGCGTATTCGTTCGAATCGTCACCCGTACGAACACGACGATAACTATACTTTTCAATATGGTTTTCTAATTATCGGACATCATTCAGAACATTAAACCTTCAGATGTATTCGTACAGATTGTCACCTATACGAATAATCTGTCGATTTTGCGTTCACATAACAACATCCGTGTGTTTTGTTCTATATAGCCTCACATACGTTTATACATAATAAAATCCTAACACATAATCACATGATGGTTCTGTACAGCCAGATAACTATCTGACTGAGGAACCATGTTTTCGGAGTTTTGTTTCTCTAAAATGATTCAGAATTCACTGTTTGTTAACACAACTGATAATGATATATGCTATGAATACGAAATACACTGAAATGCATATAGTTTGTACCTGATTACTGTTCATAGCACTGTTGAGATTACTGTTCCGGTACGGTTCTGGCACTGATGTTACATTCAGTTACCTTTACAAAACAAAGGTGCAAGTATATTATTTTATAAATGTATTCCTAAATATAAATTTTGTTTTAAATCATTTTGTAAATATTTTAACTAATCTTTCAAAACTTTTATATAAATATATTTGTAACTTTTAATTCCAATACATTATTAAATCATTACTTGTACATATTATTTTAAATTATTTATTCAAATTCTATTTACATATATTTAACTTCAAATAAACTAGATTTTTAATCTACAATTACTTTAAATTTATATCAAATATATTTGTTAAGGACTAAAGTCATGGTCTGAATAAATGACGTCTTTAGTAATTCACACAAATATTTATATGAAACAGATATGAATAATTACAAGCCATCCTATTCTTTATAAATTCATGACAAACATTAAGTTACACATACTGGAATCTAAAGTGTAAATCGAGATCTATGCATACTTTAATTTAAACAAGTGAGTTATGTGACCCCCGTAAAATCGAGATCTATGCATACTTTAATTTAAGATTATTTAAATGTCTATATCATACATGACATGAAGAGCTAAAGAGTTTTGCAGTAAAATTAGGGCAAGTGCGGATGAAGAGAAAGACGGAATTGGGAATGACAAATATATATATATATATATATATATATATATATATATATATATAAGAGAAATTATTGAGAGACAGAGAGTGGCAAGTGGTATAAATATCTAAACGTCGGAAGCTAACAACCACTGAGGGTTATTAGTATATCCTCAAAATATGGAAGGAATGTAACAACGGATATATGTCAACTACTGATATATTCTGTGACATTTCGTTCTTTACTACAAGGTAATTTCCTAAATTCATGAATTAACATTTTAATTAATTAAATCATGATTGAATATGTATATACATGTGAATCTGTGTATATATGTAAGGAAATTACAAGATGAAACAAATCACAAATGACATTACGCAGAATTGCCGAATTACGCGAAAATTCTATAATAATGACCAAAAACCAAATTTAAGGGTCTAATACTAAATTAATATCAATTACATGATGAATTGAAGTGAAATAAGTGATAGCATAACGAAATCAAAGAATCCCTAAGTTCGATAAGTCAAATTGCGAAAATCTGCGGAAAGGCAATTCGGTATGCGTAATTGGCAAATTCATGACAACTTGAACTTCTTAATCACATTATAATCATAATGGGATGTAATTGGAAGCATGACAATGATAAATGATCATTATTAGCAATTCCTGAAATTATACGCGAAAAGCCGAACAAACGATCGCGAAAATGGCAAAAATCAAACAAACCCTTGATTTGTTCTAACCCTATCCTATTGTTCCATGTTTATCCTATTCTATCTGATTAAAATCAGATAACTATGGCCAAGATGATGTGTCTAAACTTGGGAAACAAGTTGAATGCACATAAAAACAAAAATCTTGACTTTGGTCAAGTTTTCTACACCCTTCTTCCTTCTCAAACCCTCAATTTCGACCAGGCCTTCTTCCCATCACTTCTGGAACCTTAAATACATCTCAAACATCAGTTCTAATCAATTCCAAGTGGTATCCAAGCTCAAGAACAAGTTAAACCAAGAATCAAGCTTCCAAAGTTGGGTTTTTGGTTATTTTCAAGCCAATTCTTGGCCAAGTAAGTTTATAACTCAATCCTTGATTCTAATAGCTTCATATAACTTAAATAAACATGTTTGAATCATTGGTAAAGTTTGAAAGTCATCAGAATTCAAAAACCCATTAAAAGGGTGATTTTGTTCAAAACCTGGATTTTTCAAAGTTGTCCAAATTGAGATTTTTCTTCACCAAATGTCACACCCTGAGCCGGCGGGGTTGGATCGAAGTCCCCGACGGGCGGAAGGTTCCCGGGCGCGATATCGTGAATGATAATCGTAATGATCAGATTGTTTACATTGCACATGATATAAATAAGAAAATGCTAAATAGAATATAATTACAAAGTTAAATTACAACAGTGTCGTTTATAATTTAACAATGTAATTCTACCATAAACATCATAAAGTTTTCTATCTTGTAGCTATACAAGATATACAAAATAATTGTATAATGATGTTCCAAAAATATGCAGGTCCAAAAATGCTAAGCCTTCTATCTGAAGTCCTAGTCCAAAATCATAAGCTTCTTAATTGACCTGTTCGTCACCTGAGAAGTCATGCAAAAAAACCAAGTCAACACATGGTTGGTGAGTTCATATAGTTTAGTAATTAAAAAAGATTTGAAAACCTTCTCCGGTAAAGACCCTAACCCCATGAACGCCACATGTAATGTCCACATCGGTATGCTTATATATAGGGCATACCCCTGAGTCGAGCCTACAACCCGCCCAGACGCCGTCCCACCACATAATAATGCGCATATGACACTGTTGTTAATGATAATTAAGCATTTTTACCTACCTTACACTTCCATTCCACTGTTGTTCTAATGTACTCTCAAAACATTTGTTAAACCCTCGGGTAACAACCTTAATCTCATTAACATCACATGTATCATCTAGATCGGTATGCTTATATATAGGGCATACCCCTGAGTCGAGCCTACAACCCGCCCAGACGCCGTCCCACCACATACTAATCCACATGGGACATTGTTGTTAATGATAATTAAGCATCTTACCCCTACCATAAACCCATTTGTCCTTCCGTTCTTTGTTCCTGTAAATACAACACTTTGAATCTCTATTGATTCCTCAAGTTCATCACACAAGTATGATTAACCACAACATTTGTATAACAGTGAAATAAATGCTTAATTAAATAAATAAATAAACATTTAACAAAATCTAAGTCCTAATGATTGGGCTTTGGTCATACTCGAGTAGACTAGTGTAACAATCAGGTACTTAGTAGTAAAGGAGATCTGTAAATATCATCAAGCATGCGACCTATACTCAATCAGTCTAGCTAGGACATCTTTTGAGTAATAGGATTTTATTGACCGTTCTTGACCGTTCTTGACCGTACTTGACCGTTAATGACCGTTCACATGCTATCTTTGAATATTTCCCAGATTTTCCTCAAAATAGTTCTTTGTAAATAGTTCGTCAAACCGATAGTTCGTTGACAACACCCTCTTGAAATAGTTCGTCGAAAAATAGTTCGTTGAAAATAGATCGTTAGTTCTTTGAAATAGATCCTTGAAATAGTACTTTGTTTTAGATCTTTAGTTCTTTGAAAATAGTTCTTCGACTCACAAAGTTATTTAATCATGATGAATAGATAACTTGTTTTAAAATTTAATAAGCAGTTTACCTAGACAAAGTTTAAGATAAACAGTTATACATGATAAACATATACAGTTTAAAAGCATTTAAGTAAACAATATAATTAAACAGTTTACGCATGCTTCTCAGCCCCGCGTTTTAAAAACAAAAATGTTTAGAAAAGGGGCAATGAACTCACTTGTGTTGCTGTGCAATGATTCACAAAAGTTAATGCGCGCTCCTTGAATGTTGCTTATGTATCTTTAGCACCTGGGTTGTTTTAAGAGATTTGAATACGATAAGTATTTATAGTGGTTGTCGCATCTAAGGTTTGGTCTCGGTGTGCAACTACGTGTCCTAGATTACTAAGGTGTTTCTAAGACTCCTTCTATCTAAGTTAACTTATTACCCATTATTAACCCTAATCCCACATTAAACATTTAAAGTCTTTAAGTAAATCATTTTCAAATAATCTCATCTTAAGTTAAACTTTTATTTAGAAAAATCACTTGATTAATTTTTATGGAATTTATAAGTCATTTACCTTTGTTAAAAGATAATTACTTAAGAGATGAGTATAAGTACCATGATGAGCTTTAATTAAGCCCATTGGGCCTCGCTTGGGCCCATTACTAGACTTGATCATTCAAACGGTTCTCTAGTTCGTTCTTTGTTTAACTAAGTGTATATATTTTACTAAACCATCTAGATTAGCCACTTGTTGTTATGTATTCCTCAAAGTAGTATTAACCACTTTGTGTAAACAATAACATGTGTTATGAACTTTCTTATCTTTGAAAACTCTAGTTCGTATGTGTTGAACCCAAAATGATTCACACAACTTGTATTTAGTAAAGTGGTGGGGATTAAATCTTCCTTGTGAAAAGATTTCTAATTATCACCCTTTGTTTAACTAGATTAGCATCCTATTAGGAAAACCCTAATTTGTTCCATGCACACACCCGCATCCATGCATGCATTTACGTAGCCCACTTAGGTCCATCGATCAAATGAGCCACTTGACCGGTTGAATAGAGGTTGGGCCGAAGCAGGCTAGTCACTCGGCCGAACATGCGACTGTCGAATTGGTGTTGGTCGAATGGGATAGGCCGAAAGACTCCTGTCGAATACGGTGATGGTCGAATGGCTCACCGCCGAATGAGACTTTGGCGAATGAGAGCCCGAGCGAATGGAAAAGGCGACTGAGTATTCGGCCGATCGAATGAGTCTAGGCCGAAGGTGTTTGGGCGAATGAAGCTTCATACTCCACTAGAGTCATTCGACGAATAGGGGAGGTCATTCGACCTGTGTAGCCATTCGGTGAGCTGGGTGAAACTCATTCGGCCGGTCGAACCCAAGAACAAGCAGCCATGATTTTTGAGCTCTGTGACTAGATGATGATTCAGAACTAGTTCCTACCTTTTCCTAAGATGTTTTTGTGAGAATCCTATGGTGAAAAGTGGTTAAATAACCGATTTCTATGTGGGTTCAAAAATAGGGTTTTCAAAACCCTAAAACCATGACAAAATCGGATTTTTACCTCGATTCAGACGGAGAAAAGCTTAGATCGGTTGTACTTTCACGATCTACAAGTTACAAGGGTCGTTTTGACACCAAAAACCCTTGATTTCGTGGAGAAATGAGGACGAAATCTTAGAGAGAGAGTGGAGGGTTCTTAGAGAGAGAAAGTGACGAAAAATGGAGTATGAACTTGGTAGGTGAAAATGAAAGATGGCATTCATTGCCATCATAAATGAGAGGAAAGAATACCCGGGTTCGTTCGGGTTCGTTCGGTTTTGCGTGGTTTCGCGTAGAAGTGTCGGTTTCTCGTCGTTTTCGTTACGAAATGACTCGGTTTTAAAATAGAAGTTATAAAATTATTTTAGGTTGTAATTCCTAATAAATTAACTAAATATCTTTTATTTATTAATTTTTCAAAATATTTAATTAACGTTTAAATCGAATCGCGTGGTCATCGCGCGTATTTGTTCGAATCGTCACCCGATCAAATACGACGACAACTACACTTTTCAATATGGTTTTCTATTTATTGGATATCATTCAGAACATTAAACCTTCAGATTTATTAGTACAGATCGTCACCTATACGGATAATCTGTCGGTTTAGCATTCACATAATGACATTCATTGTTGTTTTGTTCTGTAAAGCCTTACATACGTTTATACATAATAAAATCCTAACACATATTCACATGATGGTTCTGTGTCGTCAGATAATTATCTGACTTATGAACCACTGTTCTGAACTTTGTTTTCAGAACTTATTCTGAATTTGTTCGTTGATGACATGAAATGAAACATGAAATTACAAAGAGACATGCCATAAATATGATAACAATGAAAACAGCTTTAGTTCGTACCTGATTACTGTTCGTTTTACTGTAGCGATCACTGTTCCGGTGCCGGTTCCGGCACTGTTGTTACAGTCTCCCCTTGTTAGAGAAATTTCGTCCCGAAATTTAAGAGTTGTTATCGGGCACAGCTTCCTCTTCAAACAGTTGGGGATACTTTAACTTCGTGTGATCTTCACGTTCCCAAGTGAACTCGGGTCCGCGCCTTGAATTCCATCGAACCTTCACAATCGGGATACGGCTTCACCTCAGTTGTTTAACTTTGCGATCCATAATCTCTAAAGGTTCTTCAATGAAGTGTAACTGTTCGTCTACTTGAATTTCTTCGATCGGAATGACGAGTGTCTCGTCCACAAGGCATTTCTTTAAGTTTGAGACGTGAAACACGTCGTGCACACCACTGAGTTCATCTGGTAATCTCAGTCGATACGCCACAGGGCCAATACGTTCGATGATTTCGAACGGTCCCACGTATCGTGGTGTTAATTTGCCTTTCTTAACAAAGCGTACTACACCTTTCCATGGGGAAACCTTTAACATAACCCGATCTCCCACATGGAATTCCAACGGCTTGCGCCGTCTGTCGGCATAGCTTTTCTGTCTGCTTCTTGTAGCTTGTAGTCTTCGTTGAATCTGGGCAATCTTGTCAGAGGTTTCCTGAATAAGCTCTGGCCCAGTTATTCGATTGTCTCCCACTTCAGTCCAACAGATCGGTGACCGATATTTTCGACCATAAAGAGCCTCAAATGGGGCACAACCAATACTGCTGTGGTAGCTATTGTTGTAGGAGAATTCGATCAGTGGCAAATGAGAATCCCAATTCCCACCGAAGTCCAATATACAGGTTCTTAACATGTTCTCTAGGGTTTGAATAGTACGTTTGCTTTGACCATCCGTTTGTGGGTGGTAAGCTGTACTCAGGTTCAACTGTGTCCCTAGAGATTTCTGCAACGATTGCCAGAACCTTGATGTAAATCTGCTATCTCTGTCAGAAATAATAGACAATGGTACACCATGGCGTACCACTATCTCATTGATGTACAATCTCGCCAGTTTATCCATCGTGAAAGTCTCACGCATTGGCAAGAAGTGAGCAGATTTTGTTAGACGATCAATGATCACCCAAATTGTATCGTGACCACTGGAAGTGCGGGGTAGCTTGGTAATGAAATCCATAGCTATTTGTTCCCACTTCCAGAGTGGAATCTCAGGCTGTTCCAGTAAACCAGACGGTTTCTGGTGTTCCGCCTTTACCTTCGGCACGTTAAACATCGACTGACATACTCAGCTATATCTCTCTTCATTCCCGGCCATCAATAAAACTCCCGTAAGTCTTGGTACATCTTATCAGTGCCCGGGTGCACAGAGTACTTGGTCTTGTGCGCTTCATCAAAGATAAGTCTTCTTAGTTCATCTACTGCAGGAATCCATTCACGATCCTTATAGTAAGTGATTCCATCAGACTTTGTATCAAACTGTTTCTCTGCTCCACAGTCAAGTTCCTTCTTCAAGTTTCCTCTATCAACTGATTCTTGTTGTGCTTGAATAATCTTGTCTCGTAAACTGGTCTGCACAGTCATTCCCATTGCTCTAACGCGCAAGGGTTTGACCCGCTCCTTCCGGCTCAAGGCATCAGCTACAACATTCGCCTTTCCCGTATGATACTTGATCACACAATCGTAATCATTCAGAAGTTCAACCCAACGGCGTTGTCGCATGTTGAGCTCCTTCTGATCAAATATGTGTTGTAGACTCTTGTGATCAGTGAATATGGTACATTTAGTGCCATATAGATAATGTCTTCAGATCTTCAATGCGAAGATTACAGCTCCCAGCTCAAGATCATGAGTAGTGTAGTTCTTCTCATGAACTTTTAACTGTCTTGATGCATAAGCAATGACTTTATCCCGTTGCATCAGTACGCAACCGAGTCCTTGATGGGAAGCATCACAGTAAACAACAAAGTCATCGCACCCTTCTGGGAAGGATAAAATTGGAGCATCACACAACTTTTGTTTCAAAGTCTGAAAAGCATTTTCTTGTTGTTGCTCCCAGACAAATGGTTCACTCTTCTGAGTTAATTTAGTGAGAGGCAAAGCTATCTTAGAAAAGTTTGAGATGAACCTTCTATAATAACCCGCCAAACCCAGAAAAGACCGTATCTCCGTTGGTGCCTTCGGAGTGTCCCAGTTCTTTATTGCCTCAATCTTGGCGGGATCTACGTGTATTCCTGCGCTGTTGACTACATGACCCAAAAATTGAACTTCTCTTAGCCAAAATTCACACTTAGAGAATTTGGCATAAAGTTTCTGCTCCTTCAACAGCTCCAAGATTTTCCTGAGATGTTCATCGTGTTCAGCTTTACTCTTTGAATAAATCAGAATATCATCGATAAAGACAATGACAAACTGATCCAAATACGGCTTGCACACTCGGTTCATGAGGTCCATGAAAACCGCCGGTGCATTCGTCAATCCAAAAGGCATCACCATGAATTCGTAATGCCCATATCTGGTTCGGAATGCCGTCTTCAGTATGTCTTCGTCTTGAACTCTAAGCTGATGATACCCGGACCGTAGATCGATCTTTGAAAAATACTGTGCTCCTTGTAACTGATCAAACAAGTCATCAATCCTCGGCAATGGATACCGATTCTTGATAGTCAACTTGTTCAGCTCCCGATAATCTATGCACATTCGAAATGATCCGTCCTTCTTCTTCACGAACAAGACCGGAGCTCCCCAAGGTGAGTAGCTTGGTCTGATGAATCCTTTGTCAAGTAGCTCCTGTAACTGGTTCGACAATTCCTGCATCTCTGAAGGTGCTAACCTGTAAGGAGATTTAGCAACAGGAGTTGCTCCAGGAACTAAGTCAATTCGGAACTCTACCGGTCGCGCAGGTGGCAAACCTGGTAGATCTTCAGGGAATACCTCTGGATACTCTTTCACTACAGGTACATCTTCTATCTTCTTCTTGTCTTTCTCCTTTTCCACTACGTGAGCTAGGAAAGCTACACACTGCTTCTGTAAACACTTACGTGCCTTTATGCTAGAAATGATCTTGACACTTCGTTTTGCTTGATCCCCTTTGACTTCCAATACTCGATCATTTGGCAATGGAACTCGAAGCAGCTTTTCAGAACAAATGACTTCCACTCGGTTAGAAGAAAGCCAATCCATTCCAACAATGATGTCAAAACTACCCAACTCCATCGGTATCAAATCGATGGCAAATGTATGACCATTAAGTGTCAACGGGCAATTTCTGTATATTGTACTAACTATGATCTGTTTTCCGTTAGCTACTTCTATGATATAAGGGGAGTCTAACTGTTCCTCTATAGAATCTAGTTGGCATGCAAAATCGGCAGAGATAAAACTCTGATCCGCACCAGTGTCAAATAGAACAGATGCATAAAAGTCATGTAAGAGAAATGTACCAGTGACCACATTCGGGTCTTGACGTGCAGCTGGAGCTCCTATGACAAAAGCTCTTCCATGGGGTGCTTGAACTGCTTGTTGTGTCTTCTTTGGGCAGTTCTTCTCAAAGTGGCCCTGTTCGCCACAGTTATAGCATCCACCTTTGTTCTGATTTGCTGGTGGAGGGAGAGCTAGAGCAGCATTGTTGACTGCTTGGTTTGGTGTCATCCGGCAATATTGAACCCAATGACCCATTCTTCCACACCTAGTGCATTACTTGCAAGGGGTGTTAACAGCATGATGGTATTGACACTTGGCACATAAAGGATACGTACCAGTGTAGGGTCTTTTGTTGGGATTCTGTGGTGCAGCTGCTATTTGCTGGAGAGGTGTGGCCATCGTGTAGTTCTTGATGACCTTTTGTTTCTTCTTCTGATGGTGGTGAGGTTTCTTTGACGGCTCTGTTGTATTCTTCCCAGAGTCAGCCTCTTTCTTTAGAACTCCTAAGGCTACCATCATATCCGTGAGTTTCCTAGATAAACTCACCGCAGACTCCAGTGTGACAGGGTTTGCAGAAACTACTAATCCTTGTATGCAGATGGGTAACCCACATACATACCTGTCAATTCGCTTCTCCAAGGTCGGTACCATATCCGGCACCAAAGCAACCAACTCGTGGTAACGAGTCGTATATCCCATGTGGTCTGCCCCTTTCATCACATGGTTAGACAGTTCCACTTCCAACTTTTGTAGCTCATTCTTGGGGCAAAACTCTGTCATTAGTAGAGTCTTGAAATCCTCCCATGGCATTGCCATAGCTTCATCTCTTCCTCTGACATTAACTTGGCCATTCCACCAAGTCAAGGCTCGCTTGTTGAATGTTCCAGCAGAGTAGCGAACCTTGTGATGTCTGGACAACTGCAGAGATCTAGAGTGGCTTCAATCTTCTCTATCCATTGGATTAATCCAACGGCTCCTTCAGAACCACTAAAGCTGGGTGGCTTACATCCCATAAAGGACTTGTAAGAGTGGTTTGAAGTACCACCAGTGTTTCCACTGACTTCTCCTGATGAGTTTCCAGTATTGTTGATCTCATTACGGAAACAGCTGAACATTTCCGGTAGTGCTTCTTTCATCTGGCTGGTCATCTGACTGCACAGAAAAGTCACATATGCAATAGTGGCAGGATCCAGCATTGGTGTTGTGCTCGGGCCAGATGTTTGGGTTATCAATGGAGGAGGAGGTGGAGGCGGTGCAGGAGGTGGCGGTGGTGAATCAGGTGGTGATGGTGTCGAAGAGTGTGGAGCTTGGTCTTGTGTTGATGTCAACAGGGGAGGTTGTCTTCGTGGCGGCATTCTGATCATAACCAATAAAGTTATTGGTTAGTGCAATGATCGAATACAGAAGACAGTATGCAAGTAAAGTCTTAAGTCCTGTATTCTCTACATGCAGGGTCCCTAGGTTATAGTCTAGGCCAAACCGTTTAATTAAGTGACCTATATTTCTCTATAACCATGGCTCTGATACCAATCTGTCATACCCTGAGCCGGCGGGGTTGGATCGAAGTCCCCGACGGGTGGAAGGTTCCCGGGGCACGATATCGTGAATGATAATCGTAATGATCAGATTGTTTACATTGCACATGATATAAATAAGAAAATGCTAAATAGAATAGAATTACAAAGTTAAATTACATCAGTGTCGTTTATAATTTAACAATGTAATTCTTGCATAAACATCATAAAGTTCTCTATCTTGTAGCTATACAAAATATACAAAATAATTGTATAATGATGTTCCAAAAATATGCAGGTCCAAAAATGCTAAGCCTTCTATCTGAAGTCCTAGTCCAAAATCATAAGCTTCTTAATTGACCTGTTCGTCACCTGAGAAGTCATGCAACAAGACCAAGTCAACACATGGTTGGTGAGTTCATATAGTTTAGTAATTAAAAATGATTTGAAAACCTTCTCCGGTAAAGACCCTAACCCCATGAACGCCACATGTAATATCCACATCGGTATGCTTATATATAGGGCATACCCCTGAGTCGAGCCTACAACCTGCCCAGACGCCGTCCCACCACATACTAATGCGCATATGACACTGTTGTTAATGATAATTAAGCATTTTTACCTACCTTACACTTCCATTCCACTGTTGTTCTAATGTACTCTCAAAACATTTGTTAAACCCTCGGGTAACAGCCTTAATCTCATTAACATCACATGTATCATCTAGATCGGTATGCTTATATATAGGGCATACCCCTGAGTCGAGCCTACAACCCGCCCAGACGCCGTCCCACCACATACTAATCCACATGGGACATTGTTGTTAATGATAATTAAGCATCTTACCCCTACCATAAACCCATTTGTCCTTCCGTTCTTTGTTCCTGTAAATACAACACTTTGAATCTCTATTGATTCCTTAAGTTCATCACACAAGTATGATTAACCACAACATTTGTATAACAGTGAAATAAATGCTTAATTAAATAAATAAATAAACATTTAACAAAATCTAAGTCCTACTGATTGGGCTTTGGTCATACTCGAGTAGACTAGTGTAACAATCAGGTACTTAGTAGTAAAGGAGATCTGTAAATATCATCAAGCATGCGACCTATACTCAATCAGTCTAGCTAGGACATCTTTTGAGTAATAGGATTTTATTGACCGTTCTTGACCGTTCTTGACCGTACTTGACCGTTAATGACCGTTCACATGCTATCTTTGAATATTTCCCAGATTTTCCTCAAAATAGTTCTTTGTAAATAGTTCGTCAAACCGATAGTTCGTTGACAACACCCTCTTGAAATAGTTCGTCGAAAAATAGTTCGTTGAAAATAGATCGTTAGTTCTTTGAAATTGATCCTTGAAATAGTACTTTGTTTTAGATCTTTAGTTCTTTGAAAATAGTTCTTCGACTCACAAAGTTATTTAATCATGATGAATAGATAACTTGTTTTAAAATTTAATAAGCAGTTTACCTAGACAAAGTTTAAGATAAACAGTTATACATGATAAACATATACAGTTTAAAAGCATTTAAGTAAACAATATAATTAAACAGTTTACGCATGCTTCTCAGCCCCGCGTTTTAAAAACAAAAATGTTTAGAAAAGGGGCAATGAACTCACTTGTGTTGCTGTGCAATGATTCACAAAAGTTAATGCGCGCTCCTTGAATGTTGCTTATGTATCTTTAGCACCTGGGTTGTTTTAAGAGATTTGAATACGATAAGTATTTATAGTGGTCGTCGCATCTAAGGTTTGGTCTCGGTGTGCAACTACGTGTCCTAGATTACTAAGGTGTTTCTAAGACTCCTTCTATCTAAGTTAACTTATTACCCATTATTAACCCTAATCCCACATTAAACATTTAAAGTCTTTAAGTAAATCATTTTCAAATAATCTCATCTTAAGTTAAACTTTTATTTAGAAAAATCACTTGATTAATTTTTATGGAATTTATAAGTCATTTACCTTTGTTAAAAGATAATTACTTAAGAGATGAGTATAAGTACCATGATGAGCTTTAATTAAGCCCATTGGGCCTCGCTTGGGCCCATTACTAGACTTGATCATTCAAACGGTTCTCTAGTTCGTTCTTTGTTTAACTAAGTGTATATATTTTACTAAACCATCTAGATTAGCCACTTGTTGTTATGTATTCCTCAAAGTAGTGTTAACCACTTTGTGTAAACAATAACATGTGTTATGAACTTTCTTATCTTTGAAAACTCTAGTTCGTATGTGTTGAACCCAAAATGATTCACACAACTTGTATTTAGTAAAGTGGTGGGGATTAAATCTTCCTTGTGAAAAGATTTCTAATTATCACCCTTTGTTTAACTAGATTAGCATCCTATTAGGAAAACCCTAATTTGTTCCATGCACACACCCGCATCCATGCATGCATTTACGTAGCCCACTTAGGTCCATCGATCAAATGAGCCACTTGACCGGTTGAATAGAGGTTGGGCCGAAGCAGGCTAGTCACTCGACCGAAGATGGGACTGTCGAATGGGTGTTGGTCGAATGGGATAGGCCGAAAGACTCCTGTCGAATACGGTGATGGTCGAATGGCTCACCGCCGAATGAGACTGTGGCAAATGAGAGCCCGAGCGAATGGAACAAGGCGACTGAGTATTCGGCCGATCGAATGAGTCTAGGCCGAAGGTGTTTTGGTGAATGAAGCTTCATACTCCACTAGAGTCATTCGGCGAATAGGGGAGGTCATTCGACCTGTGTAGCCATTCGGTGAGCTGGGTGAAACTCATTCGGCCGGTCGAACCCAAGAACAAGCAGCCATGATTTTTGAGCTCTGTGACTAGATGATGATTCAGAACTAGTTCCTACCTTTTCCTAAGATTTTTTTGTGAGAATCCTATGGTGAAAAGTGGTTAAATAACCGATTTCTATGTGGGTTCAAAAATAGGGTTTTCAAAACCCTAAAACCGTGACAAAATCGGATTTTTACCTTGATTCAGACGGAGAAAAGCTTAGATCGGTTGTACTTTCACGATCTACAAGTTACAAGGGTCGTTTTGACACCAAAACCCTTGATTTCGTGGAGAAATGAGGACGAAATCTTAGAGAGAGAGTGGAGGGTTCTTAGAGAGAGAAAGTGACGAAAAATGGAGTATGAACTTGGTAGGTGAAAATGAAAGATGGCATTCATTGCCATCATAAATGAGAGGAAAGAATACCCGGGTTCGTTCGGGTTCGTTCGGTTTTGCGTGGTTTCGCGTAGAAGTGTCGGTTTCTCGTCGTTTTCGTAACGAAATGACTCGGTTTTAAAATAGAAGTTATAAAATTATTTTAGGTTGTAATTCCTAATAAATTAACTAAATATCTTTTATTTATTAATTTTTCAAAATATTTAATTAACGTTTAAATCGAATCGCGTGGTCATCGCGCGTATTTGTTCGAATCGTCACCCGATCAAATACGACGACAACTACACTTTTCAATATGGTTTTCTATTTATTGGATATCATTCAGAACATTAAACCTTCAGATTTATTAGTACAGATCGTCACCTATACGGATAATCTGTCGGTTTAGCATTCACATAATGACATTCATTGTTGTTTTGTTCTGTAAAGCCTTACATACGTTTATACATAATAAAATCCTAACACATATTCACATGATGGTTCTGTGTCGTCAGATAATTATCTGACTTATGAACCACTGTTCTGAACTTTGTTTTCAGAACTTATTCTGAATTTGTTCGTTGATGACATGAAATGAAACATGAAATTACAAAGAGACATGCCATAATTATGATAACAATGAAAACAGCTTTAGTTCGTACCTGATTACTGTTCGTTTTACTGTAGCGATCACTGTTCCGGTGCCGGTTCCGGCACTGTTGTTACAGTCTCCCCTTGTTAGAGAAATTTCGTCCCGAAATTTAAGAGTTGTTATCAGGCACAGCTTCCTCTTCAAACAGTTGGGGATACTTTAACTTCGTGTGATCTTCACGTTCCCAAGTGAACTCGGGTCCGCGCCTTGAATTCCATCGAACCTTCACAATCGGGATACGGCTTCACCTCAGTTGTTTAACTTTGCGATCCATAATCTCTAAAGGTTCTTCAATGAAGTGTAACTGTTCGTCTACTTGAATTTCTTCGATCGGAATGACGAGTGTCTCGTCCACAAGGCATTTCTTTAAGTTTGAGACGTGAAACACGTCGTGCACACCACTGAGTTCATCTGGTAATCTCAGTCGATACGCCACAAGGCCAATACGTTCGATGATTTCGAACGGTCCCACGTATCGTGGTGTTAATTTGCCTTTCTTAACAAAGCGTACTACACCTTTCCATGGGGAAACCTTTAACATAACCCGATCTCCCACATGGAATTCCAACGGCTTGCGCCGTCTGTCGGCATAGCTTTTCTGTCTGCTTCTTGTAGCTTGTAGTCTTCGTTGAATCTGGGCAATCTTGTCAGAGGTTTCCTGAATAAGCTCTGGCCCAGTTATTCGATTGTCTCCCACTTCAGTCCAACAGATCGGTGACCGACATTTTCGACCATAAAGAGCCTCAAATGGGGCACAACCAATACTGCTGTGGTAGCTATTGTTGTAGGAGAATTCGATCAGTGGCAAATGAGAATCCCAATTCCCACCGAAGTCCAATATATAGGTTCTTAACATGTTCTCTAGGGTTTGAATAGTACGTTCGCTTTGACCATCCGTTTGTGGGTGGTAAGCTGTACTCAGGTACAACTGTGTCCCTGCGCGGCCCCAACAAGACACAGGACGTGGCCCCAATTCACGGCCATTCTCGGCCATTGCCGAGTTAATCTTGATCGCGACCAAGGCCAACCTCGACCATCCTCGAGCCACACCTGCCAAGGCCAAGGGCAAGGCCAAGGCCACGAAGCCACCACCTCAGGCCACCGAGCCACCGCCGCCGACCACCGGCCGCCGCCGAACCGCCGCCTATGGCCGCCGGTGGAATATTCCGGCGAATATTCCGGCGAATATTCCGGCCAAAAATAATATTTCGGCGGAATATTCCAGCAGAAACCCTAACCTTGTCCGTCTTGCGTTCTGAACTGCGTTTCACGCTCCGGTTCGCAATCCGATGATCCGTTTTCAATAAAAAGCACAAATTTTGAATCGATTTCGCGTTCCAAACTCGATTTCGTAAACCATTTTGCAATCCGATGACCTGATTTTTATCTGATTTCTGATTAACACTCCTGTTTTCAGTACAGGACTTAATTTAATCATTGAAATTCAATACGAAAACATATTTTTCAATCAATTTCGTAATCTGGAAACCCGATTTTTGATCTAAAAGTCGATTAAGATTTTGATTTTAACGACGAGATGCAATTATCATTAATTTACAAACAAATGAATATAAGAACTCAATTACTAAACAGAACCAGTGATTTTAACATTACAAGTTAATTGATAACCTTATTACATTGATACTGAATAAATGAGTGATTCAGAATCAGTTTGATGACTCGAATCACATTATCCTTGATATTTAATATCAAGGAATGTTCTGGTAATCTAAATTGGATACAAAGAACTTATAAAACCTTAATTATATGCAGAATTCAATTGAAGTTGTGTGTAACATTGCAACAACACCGGTGAGTTTCATAGACCCCCTTTTCAAAGTTTTGTTTTCCAAATCTCGGGGACTCAATTACCATAACAATATGATTACGTATTTCAATTACAGTGGTATACTTATATGATTTCATTTTCAAATCTTCGGATTTCTAAAACTCAGGGTTTGCATTACAATTACATTATGGTTACATGATTCAATTACAATGACATGATTATATGTTGCTTGTGCATTTCAACTCTTATTTGATGATTACATGAAAATTTTACCATGCTATCGTAAAAGTCCTCACATAACAACTATGACCAATAAACTCATGGATGAGCCGGATGATAACAATGATAGTACTATCGGGCTGACAACCCCATTCACGGGTAGATAGCGTCTACCCTTGAGTGAATGCATGTTACCATTTGTTACATTACAAGATAACAGCTTAATGCAACAATAGGCATTAAGAGTGAGGCTAAGGTTTTACCTTCGGGTATTGCCTCCAATTACATTACAGTCACATAGGCGTTGGTTATGGGTTTTCATGGTGAATCATATTCATAAAGTTGTGTATGCCTACATATTCAACATATCATAGCATATCATATAACGTTATCATATCTATGAACTCACCAGCATCCTTGCTGATCTTTTATATTACAAAACCTTTTTCAGGAAGAAGGTTACAAGTACGAAAGTGAGGATGCACGATCACAAGACATGTTTAGTTACTCTTACTAGTTAATGTTGTTAACAATCGGTCACGCCCATCTTTGAGACCTCACCATCAAGCTTCCGCGACACGTTACAACAGTTACCGACTTCATGCGACATTCAGTGACTATATCAGGTAAAGTGAGAGATGGGGGTGTGACATATTCTACATTGGTCTATCTATAACCTCAGAAGTTTGAGCGAAATCAATTGAATTAGTGGTTATATTCTTTTGATTTGTTTTTAGGTTAACCAATGTATTAACCTTTAATATAGTGATGAGAATCACAATAAAAGTAAACAGGAAATAATTTAAAATCTTAAAGCAAGATGTTTTTGATTCAGAGGCTACAGTTTTAACTCATGTTTTAACAAATTTGGTAAAGGTAGCTGAGCCTAAAGGTTTTGTAAAAATATATGCAACTTGATCAGTTTTTGAGACATGTTCAAGAACAATTAGTTCCTTTTCATAACAGTCTCTTATGAAGTGATGTTTTATTTATATGTGTTTTGTTTTAAAGTGATAGACGGGATTTTTTATTATATTTTTGGCTGCTTCACTGTCCATCAAAAGTGGAGTTTTTATTTCAGTTATTCCAAAGTCCAATAACTGATATTGAAGACTGTGACAACCAGTACCTGATCATCCGGCAAGTCCGTACAGTACGTGTACTTTCACTATTTACTATGTGTAAATACAATGTGTAAACAGTTGTGTGACAATAGGACTCAGAAAACAAACAACAATTGTATGTGTTTAAGTGAAAACTTAAATACAGTAAATACAACAACTCATGAGAAACAACAGTGTGAAAACAAATGACAAAAACATATCGGTTGCGATCTGATATCCACAGATGACATGAATCAGATGGCTGACAATTCAATGAGAAAACAATGTGAATTCAATGATAACAATGTGAAAATAGGCAAGTTAGTTGAGTCCATCAGTGAGGAAATACAATTCAAAACCAAAGTTCAGTGTCGTTTCAGAATAACAAACTGACAGTGTGTTTGCTTGGGTGACGATTCACACAAACATATCTGTGAGTATAACGTTCTGAATGATAACTGAAAAGTAGAAAACAAAAATCAGAAAGTGAAACCCTCGTTGTGTTCATTCGAGTGACGATTCGAATGAATACGCACGAAGGTGACACGATCTGACGAAACCTGTAAAAATAAATGTTTACAATAAAATAAGTTAAGAAAAATAAATTTAAAAGATTTACTAGGAATAACCATCTTTAAAATGTTAAAATAAATCTATTTAAATTAAAACCATGAAACACGCGCATTACGTTTCAGAAACGTAACGACATCAAGAACCGAGCTAACGAAACGAACCCGAACACACACGGGGTATAAAAACCCTAAATGAGTTCATCCTCATTTATTTCACCTACACTCTCTCTTTACCTCCATTCCCGGATTTCTCTCTCTCTAGATTTTCAAACTTCAAACACTTAGATCTCCCTCAATTCTTAATGAAATCTTGCAAACTTGGTGCCTAATCGAAGCTCTCATCATCCTCTACTCGAAAGTACAAAGGATCTGCTAAAAAACCCACCTAAATCAAGGTAAATCCGAGCCTAAAGATGCCGATTTTAGGGTTTTCTAAACCCTTAGTCGAACCCCTTTCTAAACCGGCTTAAACCATCCTAGAACACATGAACCTTACACGAAACACACTAGGGTGAAGTGGGGTTAAGTGCTACTTTGTCATTGGTCGTGAGGCTCGACATGAGGGGCTGTGACCGATTGTCTCGACTAGTCGAATGGCCATACACACAGACCAGCCGAATAGCAGGCCGACTGAACCACGGCGGAAGAATAGGATTTAGGACCGAAAGGCCAGCGGACTGACTGAACCCCATTCGCTAGCCTCTCTTATTCGGCCAAGACCCTTTCGGTTTCTGCCAGCCGTATGAGGCTTCTATTCGGCCACCACCATTCGGTCATGATCACTTATTCGTTCGGAGAACCCTCATTCGGCCTAGGACCAAGCCTCATTCGCACAAGCTTGCTTCGGATGAACTCACAATCATTCGGCCATGCTTATTCGGATGATGCATCAATCGGCCTAACATCTTTCGGTCACTTGGTTTGGTTTGCAACCAACACTTGAAACCAATTTTAAAGGATAACATGCATGGGATTTTGGATACTAACTAAAGTTACTACAAAGGTGGTAATAATTTTACTACAAAGTTGGTGAAATGTTTTATTAATCCAACTCACTAACATCTCCAATTTTTATAAAAAGTGTTAAACAAATAATAATTGAAACTTGTTTCCTACATGAAGACTTCTAACAAAGAGTATCATTTCAAGGATTACACGGGTTTAATAAAGAAATATAACCCATAAACCTAAGGTTATACTTATAAAATATTCGAGTTTCAAATGTTAAAACCTAAGGTTGATACAAATCATAGAGATCAAACTCCTAAAACAAAACATAATACAATATGTTAAGCTTAACATAATTGGTTAAGTGTTAGCATATACCACCACAAGCAAATTGTGATCAAATGACAACAAAGACCTACAAGTGTTAGCCAACTTTAGGGCTAACACACACCCACACATACTTATACCTATAACTTATACTTATAAGTTACAAACATCGTGAAATCAATACAGGATCGTGAAAACACACTCAAGAACAACAGTGAGCGTGTGCATTTCTTGTTATTACTTAGTCAACCACTTCAACTACAAGGTGAGTTCATACGCCCCTTTTGTAATCTTAACTGATTTCAAATGTCGGGGCTGAGAAACATGCTAAATCTTTTATTTACTTAAAGGTTTTAGTACAACATTTCAATTATACTATGATTTAGATAACATTGTTGTATCTTTATTATCGCTTATCATTATTGTATGTATGCTTGTGTGAATCATAACGTAACTGAGACATCTAGGATGAAACATGATAATATAGCTGCATGATTTCATCATCACAAAAGAATAATACAAGTTATAAGATTATATCTTATAACACTTTATTATTCTTGCATGACTGAATAATGAGATAATCAGGAGACAACACTCAGACAAGGATAACAGCTAACAAGAATGATATGATGATAATGTAATTTCATAATATCATTCACCACCAGAGTTAACTAGGTGTCGTAAGACTAGTTCTTACAACACTATGATTACAACTCAGTGAAGACTATGGGATAACATGAGACAACTACAATAGATAACAAGAATGATAATCATGATAATATAATTTCATTATAACAAGATCATTCACACAATTGCTAACATTGTGTAATAAGACAATATCTTATAACTCTTTGTTAAAGACTATGAGAACATATAACATGGAGAACAGGAACATTGAGACAATAACATTGGGAAACAACATCAATAATTACAAGTTAAGCCTGTTGTATTATATCACAACAATCATGTGTTCATGAGTTCATGTCCAGTCGTAAGTCCCTCAACATAATCGTTTACCAGTTAATTTAGTGAGACTAAACCGACGATAACATAGTGGTACCATAGGTTTGACAAACCGTCGGTGAGAGAGGTCGGTACGTTGATCGTATTTATCATTGGCTGGTAACGTATGACCGGTAGCAGGGCTGCATCAGTCAGGTTTGGTGAACGACACATGGTGATATTAATCTACAGTAACTAATTGTAATTAATCCTTCGATTCTATTAGCTAGTAGACTGAAGAGTTGACTTTCTCTCATGTCATATTACTGGTAATAGTTGCGTTGAAGGCTATGAGAACACGAATGTGATAGAGGTAAATTGGATGCATTGTGATCTGATTACGTGAGGATCACAATGGATCCCATTTAGGATCAATGCATTCCAAGATGAGAACAATATCAATAGGTTAACTAACACTTCTATTATTAGTAGTGAATCACAGTTAACCCCACAAACAAGAGAATAACAACAAGGATAAGATTGGATAAATCTATTTTCCTTAAAACACAGAGGGTTTATCATCACTTCGGTTTTGATAATTTTAACCCCTCATATTCTGTTATTCTATCTATATAACACATCGGGATATGATCATAATCTTATGGGTGGATATCAATTGGGATGAACACATGTGAGAAAGAAATGGGTATCCATAGTTGTATTGCAAGTTGTGTTGAATTCTGTTAGGTATGTGGTGGGATGGCGTCTGGGCGGGTTGTAGGCTCGACCCTTGCGTATGCCCTATATATAAGCATACTTGATAGGATGAAATCCTACTTGTAAGTATAACTATGGAAAGGCCATTGTGTGAGACAAATGAACAAACATCAATGAGACTTGTGTATGACATTGTGATTGTGTATGATAACATATCAATGGTTTTCAATTAACCTAGTGTTGACTTTGTTTAAATGCATGTTTTCTCAGGTGACGAATAGGTTTAGTCACCAGCATTCAGGGCTTAAGCTAGTGGACTTTTAGAAGACCTAGCTTCATTTTGTGTTGTGCATAACTTTTGATGACATACTTTGATGAATAACTTTTGTACATCTTGTGCAGTTACAAGATAGAAACTCATTGATTCTTTTGGGTGGTATTACTTGGTTAAATTATGAACATAACAATGTAATTTAACTTTGTAATACTACATCAATGTCATGTTAGCATTTCTCATTTATATATCATGTGCCATGTAAACAATCTGATCATCTTGATTATCAAACGATATCGCGCCTCGATAACTTTCCGCCCAACAGGAAAATCGATCCAGCCCGCCAGCTCTGGGTGTGACAAAGACATAGGATTTGTGTTGTACAATGAGCTGCAGCAATGTATTCTGCTTTGGCAGTTGAGTTTGAAACGGAAGTTTGTTTCTTGCTTTGCTAGGATACAAAATAATTTGAAAAGAATTGACATCCTCCTAAAGTTGACATGCTAGTGTCATAGCATCCAACATAATCACTTTTTAAAAAAGATAAAAGCTTCCAAGGTTGATTAGTAGGATACTAGATACCTAGTGTAGAAGTACCTTTTAGGTATCTGAATATCCTTTTTACAGAGGATAAATGAGATTGTTTTGAAAAAGATTGGTATCTTGCACAAACACATGTAGCTTTCATAATGTCAGGTCTTGATGCAGTTAAATACATCGAACATCCAATCATACATCTGTAGAGAGTTTGATCTACAGGTTCACCATTTTCATCTGGTGCAATTCTACGGGCAATTGCCATAGGGGTAAAATTCCGTCAGCCATTTTAAATTTATTTCAAAGATCGTTTATTAGTTTTGACTAATGAATAAAAATACCATTTAGTGTTTGTTGAATTTGAAAGCCTAAAAGTTTTTTTTAGTTCACTTAAGGCACTCAGTTCAAATTTTGAAGACATGAGATTTGAAAATTGTTCACATAAGGAATGATTTGTTGATCCAAATATAATGTCATCAACATATATTTGAACCAAAAGAAGATCTTTTTTTAGTCATTTTAGTGAAAAATGTTGTGTCTATGGTTCCCCTAGTAAATTTATTTGAGAGAAGAAATTCAGATAGAGTTTCACACCAGGCTCTAGTGGCTTGTTTTAGCCCATATAGTGCCTTGTCCATTCTGTACACCCAGTCCGGATGATGAACATCATCAAATCCTGGTGGCTGACAGACATAGACGTCTTCTTTTATTTTACCATACAGAAAGGCACTTTTGATATCCATTTGAATTCTTTTATCTTATGAGAGATTGCAAAGGAAAAGAAGAGTCCGGTAGCTTCTAATCTAGCCACAGGAGCAATGGTTTCATCATAGCCTATCCCTTCTTCTTGGCAGTAACCTTGAACTACCAATCTGGCTTGTTTCTAAATACACATCTGGTTCCTATAGAGTATTTGTCTTTAGGCAAGTGTAACACCCAAACTTTTCACACGATTACACGTGTCCAATTATAGGTCCTAGATTAAAATTTTTCCGCAAAATCATGTTCGGAAGCGTGAAATTTCCATTTTCATGAGTTAAACACACAATTTATATTTATGATTAATAAAAACTTGTGTGTTTCATTTTAATCTCACCAAAGATTTACATAACGCTCGATTCCACTTCATAAGGTGCCCGATCTGATCGCCCGACGCATATCTATCTTTGACCGGTAGCATCACATATAAGGTCACAATTAGTTCATATGAACTAAATAAGTAACCCCTCCCAAAGTTCCCAAAAACTTATTTAAACCCATCCACATACATATCATATGGATGTTAATCATGTTTAGATAATAATATCTCCTATTCAAATATCAACTTGCACCCAACACACATGGTGCATTTATTTCCCTTAATGGGACATTTTCGCAAATATGAGTATATTATTTAATTCAACTCTATCATCAGCACCTCTGGCTAAATTTAAAACACTATACCCACACACACATACATATATATATATATATATATATATATATTGGCTCAACCAATTACCCACACACCTGTGGTTTCAACAATTTAGTTTCCGGATTAACCGCTTATCCACACATTTGTGGTATCACAACAAAATGTAAAAATACATTTTTCACAATCAATATTCAAACTGAGTCATTTCTATTCGATTTGACTCTCACAATGTAATAATATCATATTACCAATCATCAACTATTGTTCACAATAGTTTAATCAAAATTACACTATGGTGTTCACATTCCTGTGCTTCCACCATAGCTATTTGTCAGCACCTCTGACTATTCACACATTTGTGATATCATAATTAATTTAGGTCATAAGATGTTCACCCACCGGTCCTTCCATCTAAGACAATTGCCAGCACCACTGGCTATCCACCATTGTGGAGTCATAAATAATTCCAGTCTTAAGATGTTCACCCACCGGTACTTCCATCTAAGACAATTGCTAGCACCTCTGGCTATCCACCATTGTGGAGTCATAAATATTAAGTCTTAAGATGTTCACCCACCGGTACTTCCATCTAAGACAATTGCCAGCACCTCTGGCTATCCACCATTGTGGAGTCATATATATTAAGTCTTAAGATGTTCACCCACAGGCACTTCCATCTAAGACATTTGCCAGCACCTCTGGCTATCCACCATTATGGAGTCATAAATATTAAGTCTTAAGATGTTCACCCACAGGTACTTCCATCTAAGACAATTGCCAGCACCTCTGGCTATCCACCATTGTGGAGTCATAAATATTAAGTCTTAAGATGTTCACCCACCGGTACTTCCATCTAAGACAATTTCCAGCACCTCTGGCTATCCACCATTGTGGAGTCAACAATTTAGTTCCCGGATTAACCGGTTTGCCACACATATGTGGTTCAATTAATCAATTTCACCGGCTCATCCGGCTAAATTTTTAATGCATTTATACTATGCATACAACTCAAGCATAACATTAGTTTTGAAACTAATAATGCCTTCTCATAGGTCTTTTAATTCCATTAGTTTCATTAGTCAAGTTATGCACAATCATTATATAAACACAAAAATCATATTAATTAATCACCTGTTCATCCGGTTATTCTAATGCAAATATATTGCATATATGTTTCCCATTGAAACTTAACAAACACAAACTAAAGGATTTCTCATCCCATAGTTTCAATCACATATTTAACATCATTCACATATTTCAAGCACGTAAGTAGACTCTTTCTACTACTTATATGTAATGTTACAATAAGTTGGGTAACTTACCTGGTGCATACGGTTGTTCACTTCCTATAACCTCGTTTCCACTTTTGTGGCTTATCCCTTGACTTTCACCACCAATTACCTAGTTGTATTCACATATATACAACCAATTTCAATACATATAGCACATACAATCAAGTTCAACGCACTTGACTGGTTTGACCTGTTCAAAGTCAATTTATCACATAATTAACTTTATCTTACTATCTTTAGCAAGTTTTAGTTAATTATCACAATTAATCATATTTCATGCTTCCTTAGGCATTTCATCAAATAATTGATGTTCATTATATTAATTACGATCTTTAATCACTTCTTTTATTCAAAAATTCATTTATGATCATAACTATTAATAATTTTAACATCAATTTATCATAATCATCATTTAACCCATGGATTATAATGCATATTAATTTCAAAACCACCGTTTACCCATCCTACTAGTTGTCACATCATGATATGGGTTTCATATCAACCGGACATTATCCCCGCTTCAAAACGAAGATTTCACCGTCAAAATATCAAGTTCTTCGTTTCTAACAACCCCTAGTTATCAACTAGGCAATAATCAATACCCATAATCATAGTATTACAATCAAAACTAGATTTAATCCACACAATATTAAACTAGTAGGATAAAACGGACCGTTACCTATTCTGACAGATTTCTGTGGGTAGAACAGCGATCTAGACTTGCAGAAACGTGCCTGGGTGCGATCCAGATGTTTGAAAGGCTTCGAAATGGAGTTTGTAGGCTAAAAATAGAGTTTGGAAGTGTTCTTGGGCATACAAGATCGAAAATGAAGAAAAACATACGTTCTGATGCAATCTGGTCCATTTAACCCATTTTTGCCGAAATAGGCCGCCGGGCGTACCGCCCCAACTCGGGGTTTGGCCCGGGGCGTACCGCCCCACATCACTTTTGTCAAATTTTTGATCTTATCTTCGTTTCGTGATTTCAGACAATACGTACCTCCGTTTCGCGCACGTTTTTCGCTCACGTTCACCATTTTTCGCATACTATCAACTTGTAATAATTACAATCATCAAATCAACGTGGATTTCTAGAACGATCACATGTGCTCTTGCCTTTGATGACATAATTCTCACATATTTTCAAATCACAACAACCACAATCGTTCAATTAACGATTATTTCAAATACATTCATTTATTAAAAACCGGTTGTTACAAATCCCCCTCCTTACAAAGGTTTCGTCCCCGAAACCGATTAAACCTCAAAAAGGAAAGGATAATACTTTCTCATTTCATTTTCTGACTCCCACATGGCGTCAGATCCACTTCTGTTTTTCCATTGAACCTTTACCTGGTTCAGGGACTTGTTTCTCAAATGTTTGACCTTTCGGTCTAATATAGCTACCGGCTTATCTACATAGCTCAACTTGTCATCAATTTCCATGTCTTCTAGTGGCACATAAGCCGATTCATTTGTCAAACATTTTCTCAGATATGACACATAAAAAGTTTCATGTATGCCATTCAATTCCTCCAGTAGCTCAAGACGATAAGCAACACTACCTATCCGAGCTATAATTTTGAATGGTCCAATGAAACGCGGCTTAACTTCCTTTTTTTTCTAAAACATATAACACCTTTCCAAGTAGAGATCTTTAACAATACAAAACCTCCCACCTGGAACTCAATAGTCCTCCTATGCTTATCAGCATAGGAATTCTGACGTTCTTGTACCGCCTTCAAATGAACTAGAATCTAATCTATTCGTTCATTCGTTACTTTAACTACCTTTTTATTTGCCAATCCTTATTGCCCAACTTCTCCCCAACACCCAGGAGTACAACATATCGTCCCATACAACATTTCATATGGAGACATCCCAATACTGGAATGATAATTATTATTATATGAGAATTCAGCTAAAGGTAGATAATTATCACAACTACCCTCAAAATCTATTATACACACTCGTAACATATCCTCCAACGTTTGAATGGTCCTTTCACATTGACCATCAGTCTGAGGATGATACGCCGTGCTTATCAACAATCCTAATTCTTTCTGAAATTTCTCCAGAAATGAGAAGTAAATCAAGTGTCTCGATCAAAATAATCGTCACTAGCGCACCATGCTTAGACACCACTTCTCTTACATACATTTTAAGCATAATTGAACGTTTATCCTTAGATAAACATGATCATTATACATTATTCTACATAGTCAATCTACAATTGATTATTTGGTTTGACTTTCTTCATCCAAACCAAATCATACACTCAAGTGTATTTCTACATACATCTTACCTCTTTTTTGAATATTCACATAAATATTCATCCCATCATATCTATGAATACAATTTATACATACTATAAATATCCTATTTCTTTACAAATAGGCATAACTTTGACTTTTTAAAGTCAAATATCATGCATAACGTATTTGACACACAACCACAACCGAATGACTTAACATTCACGTTAATCATTATCTCATAAGAGCTGTTAATCGCACATAATGATAATTAATGCATTCATTTGCATAGATAGACATTCTTATCTACTATTCCTGCTCAACCCATTATCATTTAACACAATACATGTGTGTACACAAAACTCCAATTGTGCATCGTATTTCCCAAAAGTCAACTTAAACAATTTGACTCTTGAAATTTGATGTCTACACTCTTGTAGATCATCTTTTGTTCACACACCTTGTGAATCAATTACATTGGAATTGCATGTCTTATGTGCACACACCTTGTGAATCAAAGCATGCACATTACCAATCCACCATTTCTTCACACACCTTGTGAATCAATTACATTGGAATTGCAAGTTTTATGTTGACACACCTTGTGAATCAAATCATGCAAATTGCCCATATTTAATGTCCGGCGCGCTTGACTAATCAAAAGCACGCTAAGGAATACGGGCATTTTCTTGACATGTTTAGACAACTCAAGATCAATCTCCCGTTTATTGAAGCCCTTCAGCACATACCCAAGTATGTGAAGTTTCTGAGAGAGTTGTTGAAGGGTAAGGATCGTTTGGGAGAGGTAGCCAACGTACCATTGAGTGCGGGTTGTTCCGCGGTGATCTTAAACAAGCTTCCCGAAAAGCTTGCAGATCCGGGAATGTTTACTATCCCGTGCTTGTTTGGAGATGATGTAAGGAGGTATGCTCTGGCGGACTCAGGGGCTAGCATCAATCTGATGCCACATTCTTTATACGAGAAGCTAGCCCTTGGTGACTTGTCCCCCACACGCATGACCTTGTCGTTGGCGGATCGGTCGGTTAAGTGTCCACGGGGGATTTTGAAGAATGTGTTAGTCAAGGTTGATAGGTTTGTTTTTCCCGTGGATTTTGTGGTGATGGATATGGAGGCGGACACGGTGGTCCCCATCATTCTTGGGCGCCCATTCTTGCGCACCGCTAAGGCCATCATAGATGTGTATGAGGGAAAACTCACTTTTAGAGTGGGTGATGAGAGCATCTGTTTGAAGATAGAAAAGTCAATGAAGGCCGGTGATGAGTTAGTCCATCAAGTGGATGGTGTGATTTTGGTTAGTGATGATGTAGGTGTGAATGAAGTTGTGGGAGAACGACCATGGGATGTAGGTGATCGTGGTCCTGATTTGATGGCAAGGGAGGAGGTTTCCCTTGATTCCTCTACTTGAGTTGAGTTTGAGGAAGCTCTTGGGTTAAACTCCCAAGTGTAGAGTTTGTAGAATTAGTAGTTTCTTAGTGTCGTTGAAGTTTTTCATTTTTCATTTTTCGTTTTCGTTTTCGTTTTTGTGTGTTTTAATTTGTTTTGCAGGTTTTTAGTCAATTTGATACCATTATGATGAATTGGAACCACCAGGTATGTAATTCTTGCTTTAGAACAGTTGTGGATGGTTGAGTGAGTTTGGGGTTGAAAATTTGGCTAAGGCATGGAAACCTGGAAAACTTTCTGTAAAAATCGCCACGTCGCGTCACGCGACACACACAGGGTAATTTGTCGCGCTACGCGACAATATGGTCAACTTCGCGGGTCAACATTCCCTCGCGTATCGCGAGGGTTTCTTCACATAGTGTCGCGGTACGCGACGCCCTTCCAGAAGTGTTTAAAGCTTTTCAAGCCTTAGAGATCAGATTTTTATTTCCAGTTCTTCTCTTCTACTCCATTGACTCTCCATTCTCATAACCGCACGACAACATGGAGACTAAGTGTGGGGAGGTTTGTGGTTTTTGTGGTTTATTCGTTCATGGTTATTTTGATTAGAAATTTTGAAATTTTGTAAATTTTGATTTGTTGGTTTCGGGAATCCGGGTTGGTTTGTGGTTGGACTTAATCATAGATATCACTATATTGTCTTGGACGGGTTGATGCTTGTTTGATCTTTGTTTTGTGCAGATCTTATGTTATTGTTTGTAGCCTGTGGAGCAGAATTGTGGATTGTGGAGCTACATGGAAAGATTGGCACTCGACAATTTTTTCGTTAACCAGCTAAGTCATTTTCAGTTTTTAGTTTTTAGTTTTCTTTTTGGATTTCCCTTTTTCTCTACATTGGGGACAATGTAAAGTTTAAGTGTGGGGATGGGAAACTTTGTTTTAGTCTTGTTTTCTTTTAGTAGTTAGTTTTCGAATTTTAGTTTACTTAAGTTTTTGAGTCAAAATTTTTGAAAATTTTTACTTTGTTTTTACATCTTTGGCTTAGATCTTCTTTGTCCTTGTTTTAGTTGGTTGCAAAAGCATGATGGGAAATGATAGAAAAGTTAGGTTTGATGGTTTCATTCATAGTTAACTTGTTGGTTTGGGTTTTATGTTTTGGTTACGGGATGT
The DNA here is from genome assembly GCA_009363875.1 of Mikania micrantha. Taxonomy (NCBI): domain Eukaryota; kingdom Viridiplantae; phylum Streptophyta; class Magnoliopsida; order Asterales; family Asteraceae; genus Mikania; species Mikania micrantha. The sequence goes on from CM018681.1 coordinate 20,051,940, forward strand.
GTAAGTAGGCTCAACTGATTGTATTTTTCCCTTAGGAGTGGTAAAATCTTACTTAAATGCATGATTGTCATGGGAAACATCTTGGGAATTTGGAATTGATGAAACTGTTTTCTAGTCAGAAAGAAGTCTTTGCATAATAACAAGTAAGAGTTTTGAAAATCTGATTTTTGTTTGGCACATAAGTACTCTTTTTATGAGAATAAATCCGAGTCTTATGGCGCCCCCATTTCACCAAATAAGCTGAGTAAAAAGAAAAAAATAAAAAGAAAAGAAATTGAATGAGAAACTTATGTGTCACACGCCGGGTTGCAGCCTGGTTGAAACACCACTAAGCTAAGTTCAATGGATTGAAAAAAATAAATAAATAAAAGAAAAATGCTCACGCTTCCATCTGTTTCCATTTTAAAAATCTGATTTGAGGAATTTCTGGTTTGTTTATATGGGAAGATGACTTGAAAGCTAGAATTTAGGATCGATTTGATTTTAGATTACCTAAGTGTGGATCTAATGAAATGAAATGTAAAACATGAACATAATGAACCATGATTAAGGGATAGGAATAATAAGTATGGGTTTAACGGGATAAAAATACTTGCAATCTTTTCCAAAGCATTGAATTTTGATTTGACTTTGTTAATTGTGTAGAAACCATTTTATTTGACTATGATCCCAGATTTTTGCATAAGCCTTTTTCAGGGACGAAAAAGAGATAAGTGTGGGGATGTGATGTGTTGCAAAACACATCTATTTTTCTATTTGTTTCTTTCGAGTTTCTGTACAGTTTATTAGTTTTTAGAGTCGATTTATGCTGGTTCTTCACAATTTGGTAATTTTATGCTTGCAGGTAATAAACATATCATTTTGGAGCAAAAGATCAAGAAATAGAGCTCCCAGTTGGTCGAGAACAAATCCGAAGACAAAAGTAGAAGAATTATGGATTTTTCAACTCCTCGCGCTACGCGAGGGCCACAAGAAACCCTGTCGCGCTACGCGACAGGTGGAAATGTCTGAAATGCCCCTCACTTAATAATGCCGGTTGACCCGACTATTTTGTCGGGTAGTAGAACCCGTCGCGCTACGCGAAGGGTTAGAGGAGCCTGTCGCGCTACGCGACAGGGTTAAATTTTCAGAACGTCGAGTTTTAAACTTTGGAAACGGCTGGGGTCGGGGAGATTCGATTTGGGAAGATCAGAGACGACCTAGGAGGCGACAAGAGGCGAGAGGACGAGATTAGAGTCGATCTTGATCATTGGGAAGCCCTAGACGAGTGATCCGAAGGGTGTAACGTGATCGGTTTACTTTGTTTCTCTTGTTTCTCATGTTTTCTTACTTTAAACAGATTATGGATTGTTTTCATATGATGTTTAGTGGCTAAACTATTAGAACTACCTAGGTTAAATGATTATGCATGTTTGATTTTGGTTTATTTCGGTTTTGGAACAATATGATGTGATGGATTTATGAATTAAAGATTTGGTTTGGAATATTGGATGTATATGTGTATCTTTTATTGTTAAATGATTGATATTATGTTCCTCATGTGTCTTGGTGATTGTCTGTCACATAATAGGTGCATGCTAGAATCAATTACTGTGTGTTTTTGATTAGTGGATGAGTTGCTTAGGCCGAGTGATTCATAGGAATGTTTTATCAAGATTTAAACAGTTAAGATGTGCAACTTGCTTCAATAGCCGTGAGGTGAGAAGTTGTTGATAAGTCTTGGATGTTGGAATTCTAGTTAGAGCCTTTGTGAGAAGATCTTTCTAGTATGTCCACCATTTCATGTTTATCGAGTCCAATAGGAAAACCCAAGTTATCCCTAGCATTTAAGTGAACTGTAACTTTCGCGCCGTGAGGTAGATTGGTTAACAGTTATTTCTTAGGTGTTTTGAGATTATTGTACTGTGAGGTAGATAATCTAGCGGATACTTCATAAGTAGTTGGATGACCTGTGAAGGGAATCAATTTAACCGGTGGTTTAACGGCTTTTAGGATCTGTAGTTGACTATCCTTGAGAAGGGTCTAGGGTGCTCTAGGTTTCCTTTGAGTTTAGTATCATAAGATCCCGGTATCACATTAGTTCCAATCCCCGATAGAACCTTGTCAAGCATGTATATGATTCAAGCCTAGGTAGTGTTTCTTTTCTTCTCTGGTTTAGTTTTTGTTTGCTCGTCTGTTTTAGTTTATTTAAGTTATTCTTAGTTTTGTTAGAAAACCCCCCTCTTTAATATTATTTTATTTAAGTACAAATTTTGTATAGATAAGTCATAGAGTCTAGTTAGTACAGTCTGTAGAAGTCTGTGGGTTCGATATCCGGACTTACTTTTGTCTTGCTACATACGATAGGTACACTTGCCTGTCGGTAGCTTAGGTTTTAGAGAGTCTAGATTTATTACTTAGTGTCTAGTTTTAGAGTCGGTTTTTAGTTAGTTTATTAGCTAAGCTCCGTCGACATCAAGTTTTTGGCGCCGTTGCCGGGGACTTCTTAGTCGATTGTGCCAACTAGTTCTTGTTCTTATCTGTGCATAATTGTGTTTATTTTGCTTTTCAATTTTAGTTTATCTTTATTTTGTTTTGTTTTATTTCTTTTTGATTTGCTTTTATTTGATTGCAGGTTTGGTAGTGTATGCCCCACCTACGCTCACACGGACCGCCACCTGAGCTTTCTTTGCCATCAAGGAGCGATTCGCGGGACTTTTCTGAAGGTTCTACGAGCGAGGTAAGTGCTTCTACTCCCATTTCTGTTGATCTTTCTGAGCACACACCGTCTTCTTCTTCTACTTCTTTTACTCACTCTAGTCCACGCGTGCCTTTTGATCCACAAATGGCAGCGCGTCGCACTGTTCACCAGCAGGCCACTGCGGGTTTCACGGGGCTTAATAACCCCATTTTACTGCCACCGATCCCGAATGAAAATTCATGGCAGATTCCTTCATATATCATGACTGCGATTAATAACTCTCAGTTTAATGGTCGTGATGATGAAGATGCACCCGCGCACCTTGCTCGGCTCACACGCATCTGTGGCACCTTTAATCTTCAAGGTGCTACCGAAGATGCGATTTTCATGCAGCTTTTTCCTTTTTCTTTGTCGGGGCGAGCAGCTACTTGGCTCGATTCTCATCCTCCGGGTACTTTCACTACTTGGGTTAGCCTTCGGGATGCTTTTCTTAAAAAGTACTTTCCACCTGCTAAGGCCGCCCGCCTGAGAGATGAAATCCATTCATTCCGAATGGCCCCTGATGAGCCTTACTATCTTGAGTGGGAAAGGTTTCAAAATCTTCTTAGCCGATGCTCCCAGCATGGTTTGTCTGAATGGGCCCTTGTAGAGAAATTCTACAATGGGCTCACATATGAGACTCGTGCTCGATTTGACACGTCTGCAGGAGGCCACCTCATGGGTAAGAGGGATGTGGCTGAATGCAATGATCTTTTTGAGAGCTTCGCTCAGGCCGAGCATGAGCAGCGGTCATCAAATAGGAATTCCACTCCTATTGCTAGTTCCTCTTCTTCTACAAGAGGAGTTCACCACGTCAATGTGGACACTAGTGTTGCTGCTGCTCTTGAGTCTTTAGCTAGGGATGTCAAGGAGTTGAAGATGAGAGTAGATAGGTGTGAGATATGCAGAGGTGGTCATGCCACCTCTGAGTGTTTAGTGAGCCAGGAGCAGGCGAATTATGTAGGAGGACAGGGTAGGTTTGGGCAGTCTTATAACCCCGGTTGGGGAAATCATTCAAACCAAACTTATAGATCTTCAGGTAATCCCCCTGGGTTTCATTCTGGTCAAAACCAGGGGCAGGGGCAGCCGAGTGGTAGTTCTGGTAGCACTGGTAGCACTTCAGGTGCTGGTGGTGGTTTGGGTAGGATAGAGGAGTTATTGACTCAGTTAGTGGCTAAGGATGCCACTACACAAAAGATCCTACATGAACATGATGTCCTCCTCAAGAACCAACAGTCTGCATTCCTTGATTTGCAAAGAACGGTTGGTGACATTGCCAAACGGTTGGATGAACGGCCTCAAGGCCAGTTCCCGGGTCAGCCCCAAACCAACCCAAACGCCCACGTTAAGGCGGTCACCACCCGTTCTGGAGGAGGTAGAGGAGAAGTGTTCATGCCACCCGTGTTGGTTGAAGTTGAGGAGAGCGAGAGGGTGATTCCACCGGTTGATTTGGATGAGGAGGAACCGGTGGATGAGGAAATTGAGATGGAGACTCCTGGGAGGGTGCAAATGAGGTTAGTCCCAGCAAGTACCGCACCTAACAGTGAGTCTCCCGTTGAGAAGCCGGCAGTTGGTAAGCCGGTCATGTTTAAGCCCACCACGGAGATTGATCTTACCCGTGTTCCTTATCCGGCGCGCTTGACTAATCAAAAGCACGCTAAGGAATACGGGCATTTTCTTGACATGTTTAGACAACTCAAGATCAATCTCCCGTTTATTGAAGCCCTTCAGCACATACCCAAGTATGTGAAGTTTCTGAGAGAGTTGTTGAAGGGTAAGGATCGTTTGGGAGAGGTAGCCAACGTACCATTGAGTGCGGGTTGTTCCGCGGTGATCTTAAACAAGCTTCCCGAAAAGCTTGCAGATCCGGGAATGTTTACTATCCCGTGCTTGTTTGGAGATGATGTAAGGAGGTATGCTCTGGCGGACTCAGGGGCTAGCATCAATCTGATGCCACATTCTTTATACGAGAAGCTAGCCCTTGGTGACTTGTCCCCCACACGCATGACCTTGTCGTTGGCGGATCGGTCGGTTAAGTGTCCACGGGGGATTTTGAAGAATGTGTTAGTCAAGGTTGATAGGTTTGTTTTTCCCGTGGATTTTGTGGTGATGGATATGGAGGCGGACACGGTGGTCCCCATCATTCTTGGGCGCCCATTCTTGCGCACCGCTAAGGCCATCATAGATGTGTATGAGGGAAAACTCACTTTTAGAGTGGGTGATGAGAGCATCTGTTTGAAGATAGAAAAGTCAATGAAGGCCGGTGATGAGTTAGTCCATCAAGTGGATGGTGTGATTTTGGTTAGTGATGATGTAGGTGTGAATGAAGTTGTGGGAGAACGACCATGGGATGTAGGTGATCGTGGTCCTGATTTGATGGCAAGGGAGGAGGTTTCCCTTGATTCCTCTACTTGAGTTGAGTTTGAGGAAGCTCTTGGGTTAAACTCCCAAGTGTAGAGTTTGTAGAATTAGTAGTTTCTTAGTGTCGTTGAAGTTTTTCATTTTTCATTTTTCGTTTTCGTTTTCGTTTTTGTGTGTTTTAATTTGTTTTGCAGGTTTTTAGTCAATTTGATACCATTATGATGAATTGGAACCACCAGGTATGAATAGTTTCCAATTCAATGTGTCAATTACTATCAACATATAATGACACTATCATTAGTTATGAAATCATATCATAACATTCATCATACGTATACACATTGTATACTTAAAACTCTATATATCACGCATATAGATTATATGCACATTATATAAATTATTAACATGTTTAAATCATTACATCTCAAACTTAAACATGTATGAACACATAAACATAATTACGTGTCTTTTTCCCCTATCTTGCCTTAAACGGTCAAATTATACATTTTTAATTCATGTATTCACACCAAGACATTTTCCATGTTCAAATGGATTAATTTCCCCCAACACATCAAGTGTTATAGCCTACACTCATGTAGGTCTTTCCATGTTAATCTTCCAATTCATTTCTCTTGAATTGGTAACACTATTACATACAAGTAATAGACACATTAAGCTCCAAAAACCTTACCTAATCTCAATAGCCTAAGTATAAAATGATTCCCATAAGAACTTGTTCATATCATGTTTGCACTAGTAAGTTGGCCAGACGTACTAGTTCATTCATTATGTTCCCAATTCCTTACTTCTTTCATTTCATACTCAAGACATCGATTTCGGTTTCACATAATAAATCAAATCACATTTAACATGTAATGATTCACATTACATTTAAAAATTATAATACAGGACATAGATACACTGACCTCATACATTCGGCATCATGATCGGGTCTTCGAATCAAACGTTATGTTTTCATATCAAGAGCACAAGAGTTTGAGATCAAGACGCACTTGATTCACTCAAACCATTGCTCTGATACCAACTCTGTAACACCCAAACTTTTCACACGAATACACGTGTCCAATTATAGGTCCCAGATTCAAATTTTTCCGCAAAATCATGTTCGGAAGCCTGAAATTTCCATTTTCATGAGTTAAACACAAAATTTATATTTATGATTAATAAAAACTTGTGTGTTTAATTTTAGTCTCACCAAAGATTTACATAACGCTCGATTCCACTTCATAAGGTGCCCGATCTGATCGCCCGATGCATATCTATCTTTGACCTGTAACATCACATATAAGGTCACAATTAGTTCATATGAACTAAGTAAGTAACCCCTCCCAAAGTACCCAAAAACTTATTTAAACCCATCTACATACATATCGTATGGATGTTAATCATTTTTAGATAATAATATCTCATATTCAAATATCAACTTACACCCAACACACATGGTGCATTTATTTCCCTTAATGGGACATGTTCGCAAATATGAGTATATTATTTAATTCAACTCTATCACCAGCACCTCTGGCTAAATTTAAAACACCATATACATATATATTGGCTCAACCAATTACCCACACACCTGTGGTTTCAACAATTTGGTTTCCGGATTAACCGGTTATCCACACATTTGTGGTATCACACCAAAATGTAAAAATACATTTTTCACAATCAATATTCAAACCGTGTCATTTCTATTCGAGTTGACTCTCACAATGTAATAATATCATATTACCAATCATTAACTATTGCTCACAATAGTTTAATCAAAATTACACTATGGTGTTCACATTCCTATGCTTCCACCATAGTTATTTGTCAGCACCTCTGACTGTTCACACATTTGTGATATCATAATTAATTTAAGTCCTAAGATGTTAACCCACCGGTCCTTCCATCTAAGACAATTGCCAACACCTCTGGCTATCCACCATTGTGGAGTCATAAATAATTCCAGTCTTAAGATGTTCACCACCGGTACTTCCATCTAAGACAATTGCCAGCACCTCTGGCTATCCACCATTGTGGAGTCATAAATATTAAGTCTTAAGATGTTCACCCACCGGTACTTCCATCTAAGAAAATTGCCAGCACCTCTGGCTATCAACCATTGCGGAGTCATAAATATTAAGTCTTAAGATGTTCACCCACAGGTACTTCCATCTAAGACAATTGCCAGCACCTCTGGCTATCCACCATTGTGGAGTCATAAATATTAAGTCTTAAGATGTTCACCCACAGGTACTTCCATCTAAGACAATTGCCAGCACCTCTGGCTATCTACCATTGTGGAGTCATAAATATTAAGTCTTAAGATGTTCACCCACCGGTACTTCCATCTAAGACAATTGCCAACACCTCTGGCCTATCCACCATTGTGGAGTCATAAATATTAAGTCTTAAGATGTTCACCCACAGGTACTTCCGTCTAAGATAATTGCCAGCACCTCTGGCTATCCACCATTGTGGAGTCATAAATATTAAGTCTTAAGATGTTCACCCACCGGTACTTCCATCTAAGACAATTGCCAGCACCTCTGGCTATCCACCATTGTGGAGTCAACAATTTAGTTCCCGGATTAACCGGTTTGCCACACATATGTGGTTCAATTAATCAATTTCACTGGCTCATCCTGCTAAATTTTTAATGCATTTATACTTTGCATACAACTCAAGCATAACATTAGTTTTGAAACTAATAATGCCTTCTCATAGGTCTTTTAATTCCATTAGTTTCATTAGTCAAGTTATGCACAATCATTATATAAACACCAAAATCATATTAATTAATCACCGGTTCATCCGGTTATTCTAATGCAAATATATTGCATATACGTTTCCCACTGAAACTTAACAAACACAAACTAAAGGATTTCTCATCCCATAGTTTCAATCGCATATTTAACATCATTCACATATTTCAAGCACGTAAGTAGACTCTTTCTACTACTTATATGTAATGTTACAATAAGTTGGGTAACTTACCTGGTGCATACGGTTGTTCACTTCCTATAACCTCGTTTCCACTTTTGTGGCTTATCCCTTCACTTTCACCACCAATTACCTAGTTGTATTCACATATATACAACTAATTTCAATACATATAGCACATACAATCAAGTTCAACGCAGTTGACTGGTTTGACTTGATCAAAGTCAATTTATCACATAATTGCCTTTATCTTACTATCTTTAGCAAGTTTTAGTCAATTATCACAATTAATCATATTTCATGCCTCCTTAGGCATTTCATCAAATAATTGATGTTCATTATGTTAGTTACGATCTTTAATCACTTCTTTTACTCAAAAATTCATTTATGATCAAAACTATTAATAATTTTAACAGCAGTTTATCATAATCATCATTTAACCCATGGATTATAATCATATTTATTTCAAAACCACCGTTTACCCATCCTGCTAGTTATCACATCATGATATGGGTTTCATATCAACCGGACATCATCCCGGCTACAAAACGAAGATTTCACCGTCAAAATATCAAGTTCTTCGTTTCTAACAACCCCTAGTTATCAACTAGGCAATAATCAATACCCATAATCATAGTATTACAATCAAAACTAGATTTAATCCACACAATATTAAACTAGTAGGATAAAACGGACCATTACATATTCTAACAGATTTCTGTGGGTAGAACAGCGATCTAGACTTGCAGAAACGTTCTTGGGTGCGATCCAGATGTTTGAAAGGCTTCGAAATGGAGTTTGGAGGCAAAAAATAGAGTTGGAAGTGTTCTTGGGCGTACAAGATCGAAAATGAAGAAAAACATACGTTCTGATGCAATCTGGTCCATTTAACCCATTTTTTCCGACATAGGCCGCCGGGCGTACCGCCCCAACTCGGGGTTTGGCCGGGGGCGTACCGCCCCACATCACTTTTGTCAAATTTTTGATCTTATCTTCGTTTCGCGATTCCGGACAATCCGTAACTCCGTTTCGCGCACGGTTTTCGCCCACGTTCACCATTTTTCGCATACTATCAACTTGTAATAATTACAATCATCAAATCAACGTGGATTTCTAGAACGATCACATGTGCTCTTGCCATTGATGACGTAATTCTCACATATTTTCAAATCACAACAACCGCAATCGTTCAATTAACGATTATTTCAAATACATTCATTTATTAAAAACCGGTTGTTACAGCAAGGGACATAGTGTCCAAACATTTTATCTTTTAAATTGAAGCAGCTCTTCTTACATAGCTTCAACCCAATTGCTATCTTTTAGGGCCTATTGATATTTAGATGGCTCTAGTTGAGATAAGAAGACAACATTAAGACAAAAGTTTGCAATTTGGCTTCTGGTTTGAACGCCTTTATTCAAATCATGGAGGATGATTTTTATCTTAGGGAATGATCTTTAGACAGCTATTTGTAGATTCCGTATCAAATGATGGTGAATTTTTAATTTGAGAAGGAGATTCGATAGGTAGAGGAGAAGGTTCCTATACAGAAGGAATGTAAGTATGTTCAATTATGGGAGTTGAAGATGTTGAGATTTGCTCAACATGATTTGAAAGATTTCCTAGATGAGGAGTTATATGAAACGGGGAAGGAGATCCTGAGAAATTATCAAGTGAGGACAGATCTTCCGAAGTTTGCATGATTTGGAAGTAGTGGGTAAAGATGAAAATGAAGGAAGATATGTTAGATTGTAAAGATCAAACAGATCTTCAGGAGGAGCAGGAAAGGAAGGGGATGAGAACTCATTGAATTTTACATCAATGGTCTCTTATACAATCTTTGTTCTAAGATTGAAGCCTTATATGCTTTTGAGGTTTGAGAGTATCCCACAAAATATCCAGAGTCTACTTTTGTAGCAAACTTGCTCAAGGAATTTTTTATGTTTAGTATGAAGCAATGACATCCAAACACTCTGAAAAATAAGATGAGAGGCTTTATTTTATAAAGAACTTCATAAGCAAACTTTTTATGTCTTTTAACAATATGAACTCTGTTCAAAACATAACAAGTATTGTTTACTGCTTCACCCAAAAGGACAAGGATAATCCTGAGTCATCTATCAAGGTTCTAGCTGCTTCAATGAGTGTTCTATTTTTCCTTTCTACAACTCCATTTTGAGCAGGAGTCCTAGGAACACTATACTGTCTCATAATTCCCTTAGATGTACAAAATTCATCAAGGACATGATTTTTTAATTATGTTCCATTAACACTTCTTATTATTTTGATTGGAAGATCAAATTGTTTTTCAATCTGAGTGATTAGAGCCTTTTATTTTGTTAGGAGTCTCATCTTTGCTGAATAGAAAGAATGTCCAACAAAATATTGAGTAATCATCTACAACAATGAGGCAGTACATTTTTCTAGCTAAGCTAGCAACCTTCACTAGACCAAATAAGTCCATATGAAGCGTATGAAGGCATGCCGCTGTTTTTGATTCCTCTATAGATTTATGTGTTCATTTATGTTGCTTCCCTTTTATGCAAGATCCACATTACCTTCAAAGTGAAATTCTTTGAAAGGTAATCCTCTTAAAAGTGACAAAGTAGAAAGCTCATAGAGTGATTGACGATTTAAGTGGCTAAATCTCCCGTGCCATATGGCAGTTTCGCAAGATGAAGCTTTTGCAATGAAGCAGGTGGGAGTATATGATTGAGTGTCAGTTGCCATGTTGACAGCATAGACATTTCCACTTCTCTTGGCAGTCAAGAGAGTGTGTTGATCAATTAAGACATTTATTTTTGAATTTACTTAAGGAGAAAGAATTTTGCAGCTATCTTTTGGGAAAAACGGGCAATAATTTTTTTAGCTAATTGAGATACACTTAAGAGGTTAAACTTGAGATTCTCAACTAAGATCTCATCATTAAAGTGTAGCTTTCCACTTGAGACAAACCTAGACCCGACTATCCAACCCTTTGCATCATTCCCGAAGGACACAAATCCTCTATTTTCTGGAGTGAAGTTATTTAAGATTGATCTGCATCTTGTCATATGCATAGAGCCTCCACTGTCTACGTACCATAGATTATTCAAGTGTGAAGAAGCTCTCTGCATATATAAGGATTAAATGCAATGTGTTAGATATGGGTCTATTATTTGGTTAAGAGAATAATGAGATTTTATGAGTGAGGTTTATTTCTTCACATTATTCAACAGTTGTTGCATCATCAAAATCAACTGTTGTTGATTTTGACTTAAGACATCAATCTGTGACTTCACAGATGGTGAACTTGCTACAACTGGAGAATATGTGATGGTGTTGTTGTTGGTGAGTGAAAGGATGAGGATCCAATAGTTAGAGGTCTTGGAATTGGGGCCAAAGGTGGTGGTGTATGGAATGAGGAATGTGGCATTTGGTTATTCACCGTTGCCTTATTTGTCTTTTTGGCCTTTTTCACCTTACAAGAAGGTGTTATTTTTGAGGAAAAAGCCTTTTATGCCTTTATTTTATTTCTAAGCTTTTCAAAAGGAGTTTTTGTCTAGCAATCCTCAGTAGCATGGTTGTATTTAAAGCATTTAGTACAAGCAGGAGATAGGAAAGAATAATTTGGAATGAAAGGTTTGTTAACTTTCATAATTTGGATGAGATGAAGGAAACTTAATATCAGTCACTGTATACTAGATGAATACAACTTAGGAGAAGAGTTTATTATTTTAGGAATGATATCAGGTTGAAATGTGGGAGAGAGGGGTTCAGATTCATTGTTTTCCTTCTTATTATGAATAGGTTTATAATCAGCAGGAGAGGAAGTGTGATTATACCCAATTCCGAACCTTGCTTTGCTGTGACCTTGCTTCTTCAAAAGCAATTGAAATCCTTTGCACAATTTCACCCACTTTACACAACTAACCTTAGTTTTAGAGAGCTCAGATTTGCATGCTACATATTTTTCTTGTAGCAAGTCGAATTGTGCATGAAAGTTACTTTTATCTTTTATTAGTTTTTCAACCTCTGATTTTTTATTAGTTAAAAGTTGTTCAAGTTCTAGGTTCTGCTCTTGTAGTAATACATTTGACTTTTTAATGTTAGCAAATGATTCAATGCAATCTTCAGAACATAACTTCTCAATTAGAGCAAGGGATACCTGAGCTGCATGTGAAAAGGTTTCAATAGTAGACGGGGAAGAAGAGTTTAATGGTTCATCAATGGCCATGAGGGCATAGTTTGTTGGTTCATTGACTATGAGAGCAGATCCTGCCTCATCAGGAAAACTGCTCCAATCCACCTATTCTTGTGAGAAGAGAGCAGGTTGACTAGGTAGTGAGCCTTGTGGAGTTGAGCGTGGAGTTTTTGCTTGAGAAGGAGAAGGTGTCACAACTTGAAATGAAGGATTTGTAGGCATGATACAAACTACCATTTGCAGTGTGTACATATTGTCCAGTTATTTGAGAATGAGAGTGAACAATATGTGCAGTACACTAATTCGGGTTGTGTCACACCACTACTCAGGGAGTGGGATATGGCAATTGATTATTATTATTTAAACTAGCAATGTGGAAGCATAGTATAAACATATCACAACCCAAGGTACTAAATAGAAAAATCTTAGACATACAATATTGTCATAATGCCACGCAGGGCCAAATATAATAGTTCATAACAGGCATAAATTGTCCTTATATAATCTCATCCATCACTAAGTTACTTCTCTAGTAATTCCAAGCTTCACCTGCTATCATTCAACCTGAAAGGCATGCTAAAATACGTCAACTAAAATGTTGGTGAGATCATGAGTTTTAGTATTTAGACACAATAATAAACAATATGTGATAATTCAAATCAATAGAACCAACCCTGTGCCATACCCAAGCGTTTGTCTCATAAAATGTTAGCCCGTGATATAGTCACTATAATCTACTTACCATTCCGAGACCCGTCCATGTCCTCGGTTTAATGTTTTATGATGAATATATGCCACAACAGTTGACATTAACCTCAGTGGGGTTTCAACGCTATTTTTATAGGGACACCTTTTCGGGCCACTATGCGTGGGGGATTCCCCAAGTAATACTACTCATATACTCACCGACTCACCTGTGATTTAATGGTTGTATATGATGTTTCATGTCTAGGGAAAGCAATTAATTTGAACGGTACGTTCATTATCACATAATAATAAATATAAACATTTTAGAGCATGCTTTCAGTATCCCAAAACAGTAAAATGAAAAAGGATCATATGAACTCACCTGAGTGTATGATGATGTTCGGGTTTAGTGTTTGATGAATGATCTGTTTTTCCCTTGATAGGTTCAGCTTCCCAATTACTTTAAAGTTTTTAGTAAACACTCAGCCATAAGTGTAAGAATGTGTTGGTTTGTTTTAATTAATGTATGTATGTATGTATGTATGTATGTATGTATGTATGTATGTATGTATGTATGTATGTATGTATGTATGTATGTATGTATGTATGTATGTATGTATGTATGTATGTATGTATGTATGTATGTATGTATGTATGTATGTATGTAGCTTGGGGGTTGTAAGCCTTTGGTTTCTTTTAGTCATCTCTTTAGAATGATGATTTTTGCAAGTAAATAACTATTTGTCATATTTCTAGTTGTATAAGGGTTCTTTTATTTATTTGTATGTTTAGGTATATAATGCGGTCTTGTATGTTCATGATTTGTAATATACCTTCTTTGTGTTAAAATATCATTATTTTTATTTAGTTTAGAACTTTTAATGAATTAGATGTCTTATTTATTTGTATGAAAAATTTTGGTATTCATTATTACTTATTTTTATCAGTAAAGAGTCTGGGTAAACTTTTATATTTCTTTCTTTTTTTATTTTTAGTACTTATTCCTTTATTTAAATGCGTTTTTTATATATAGTTATCCTTCAAATATTCAGTTTTATTCATTTGGAGTTCCAATAATTCTCAAAATGTTTATATAAGTATCTTACAGACTTTAGGCTTCTTGTAAATTTTTCAAAATTTTTAGAGTTAGTTTGTTATTTTTAATCATTTATAAAATTAAATATTATTAAAAATACTTAAATGTCTCTAAAAATTCTCAACTTTTACTGGACTTTTTCTAGCATATTTCTAATCTGCAAAAAAATATTTGTTTAAAATTTTGAGTCATTTACTATTTTTTTTTTCATTTTTAGCTTATTTTGGTATATCAAATCTGAAATAAATATGTAGGACCTTTAGTTTTCTATTTTTATATTTTCCCAAACTATATATATTGTTTACTATTAAGTAAAAATATATTTTGGATTTTTAGTGTTTTACTTCTATTTTTGGCATTTTTATTCACTTCTTTATAGATCGATTTGGAAAAATTAATATCTTATTTTGGACACATCAAGAAATTCTCCAAATTATTATGTATGTTTCTATATTTTTATTGACCTATTTTGGTCATCCATATGTCCAGATTAGCTGTTCACACATTATTTCACATTTTATGACATATTTATTTAAAATCACTAAGATTTTTAGTTATTAAACTCTCATGCAACCTATCTATATATTATCAAAGCCACTTTATATTTGATATATTTCAAGGTTTACTAACCATAAAAACCTGTTAAAATTCGAGGTTCACACACACACACATCACACACATACACACTCATATATATATATATATATATATATATATATATATATATATATTAAAGTGGTATTTTCCATCTTTTATGTGCATGCAAGTGTGAATATTGAAATTTTTAGAGATATGACTCATACCGCTTCGCTGTGCTTTCGTACGTCAAGATCGATCCAAGAATGATTTTGGGCTGTTAAAACATACCAAAGACATAAGATAGCCTTACGGCTTGTCGAATACACAAAGACGGAAGTTTAAGGTTTTCCAAGTTCGCGATTCGTGTATGCAAGTCTTGCATGTGTATTTACGATTCTAAGGACCCGTTCACCATCGAGTTTAAAGGTTTCTATTAGATTAAAAACTGTTTGTTTAGTATTGGTTATGGTTAGGTTATAGTAGCAAAAACCATAGTTTTCGTTCATGAAAGTTTCATTTACACCCATGCATGTGCATGCATGTGAATTTTTTGAAATATAGCAGCACTTGGCATCCCATTTTACAATTTTAAGATGTTTAGAATTATAGTTTTGGGGCTACTCGTGGTTTATGGTGAGAATGGAGTAGAAAGAATGCGTTTTTAGAACTTTGGTGATCATCTAGACTTACCTTGGTGTTGTTCTAGACCATGGACTCGAGATATGCTCTTGTGATGACCTCCTAACCATCAACCTTGAGTGGGAAGTGAGCTGGAACCTTTGATAGAATTGGGGAGGAGAGTAGAGATAATTTTTCTTGTGTTGTTTGAATTTCAAAGTGGTGAATGAGGTGTGTGCGTGCGTGTGTGTTTGGCCGAATAAAGGGAGAGAGAGAGGAGAGGCGCCGGTCAAAAGGGTAAGAAAAAGAGGGGAATGAGTTGGTTGGAAGGGATTTGGGCAAGAGGGAGAGAGGGGATTGGTGAAACAGAGTGGTGGTGTAAGAATCTTTTGTATTTTTGTGTTTGTTTGGTGATCCATAAGTATATATATGTGTGGGTGTGTGTGTATCTGAGATGTGCACATGTATACATGTGCCATATATATATATATATATGTATTTACAGTGTGTTTAGTTTTCTTTATATTTTATTTATGGGTGTATTTGATTTAATTGTATGTATATGTAATTCTTTGTATAATAATTTGTATGCTTTGTCAATAATCTTTTTTATATGTTTATTTATATGTGTTAGTGTATTATTTAGTTTATGTTATGGTTCTATTTAAACATTTCTTTAACTATTTATAAACTATTGTATCTAATAAATATGTTTGGGTAATGAATCTTCATCACTTTTTATTATTGAGTATTCTTTTATTAACAATTTTATATGTATTTCTATACATATAAAATTTAAACTTTGACTCTACTATTATCAATGTTTTCTTGTATTGATTCTTGTATAAGTAACTTTTCATTAAAATTTTATTCTTATGGCATGTATGTCTACACAATACCTTAATGCTCTAATATCAAAAGATAAGCTTCTCTAATTTGCATACGTCTAAATTATGTTTCAGTCATGCCAAATTAAATCTCACTATGTTTAAGGTTTTTAATATAAACCTGAATTGTGTGTTGTTACAGGTTGTGCTTTTGAAATTGAGAAGAAGAAGAAGAAGAAGAAGTAGGGTTTGAGGAAGGTGAGGATAGGTAGTTACATAGGAAGAGGTGTGATTGTTGGAAGCAATTTTGCATTCCCTAGCAAAAGTGTCCAAAGCCATTGCATCGGTATCATTGAACTTTTGCTTTATTCAGGTCAACCTTGGTCATACCATGGATACCTGGGAATTTTCTCCCCATTCGTTTGTAGAACTTATTAGTTCTAAAGCTAAAAAGGACAAGCTGATTAAGAACGTCCATTTCCTCCAGATCTGTACTAGGGATGTGATGGAGGTCGTCCATGATAAAACATATATTTTCAAGAGCAAGAGAAAGATCATCACCACAAGACATAAGAGCAGAGATGCCTATGGTAATGTCAATGTACTCATCATAGCTCTGATAATAAGTCTTAGAGTTATGTGAGTGGCTTAGAAGAGCAGTGCTCCCATGAACATACTCATCTGTTGATTTACTGTACTTAAGAAGTTTTCTTTTCTGGTCAATCTCTCGATCAAAAGTGAGCAACTTACCATAGAGTTCGGTAAGTGAAAGATTTCCAAAGTCTGGAGAAAATCTCATGACAATGGAATAAGCCTCCCATTTATCAGGTAGAGATCTTAGAAAATGGTTAAGGACAGAAATAGTGGGATATTCCTGGCCAGCAAATTTAAGTTCACTAATAAGAGAAGTGAACCTTTCGAACTGTTGAGTCAGTTACTCACCGTTCAGTTAGGAGAAGGTCTCATACTGTTGTGCTAATATCTCCCTTGTATTAGCAACAACCTCAGTGGTTCCTCCAAACTATTCTTATATCTTGCTTGGCAGGGCCATGGCCAACTGAGCATGAGCTTTGGCATCAAGCTCAAGTTTCTAGTAGTTTTCCTCAGAGTAGTTCCGAGGATCTTTAGGCACTAACTTTCCTGTTTCAGTGTCAAGGACCATTGGTTTGTGTGGTCCTATCATTACTATCCTCCAACAACTACTATGGTTGTTGGATAGGAAGTGGATCATCCTTCTTTGCCATATGTTATACTGATGACGAACTACTATTGGGGGCTTGGTGGCTGATCCTACGTTATGTGGGTCTAGATTAATTTTTTCTGTCATGTTGAGTAGTAAACAACTAGAGAAGATCAATAAGGATGATATCTCGAGTAATTTCAAGAGAAGGATTTTGAGTAATGAGTTATATTTAAAACCACTCACTTTTAGCAGATGACAAAAACAAACAAAGAGAAGAACAAATATTTTGAAGAAGAGTCTTTTCAACTGAATATCAACGTGAGCTTTGATTTTCAGTCTGGCTGATTAAATTACAATCTAAAGAACAAGGCTTTGATACCAATTGTTGGATTGTGAAACAGTTTTTTTTTTTGTATTCAATTGTTAGACTCAAATTACAAAAGCAAGGCTAGAGCTCCCTCTCAAGTCAAGAATCCGATGTCTAGCTTGTTCACTAAGTCTTGTATTTATTTTAAAAACAGAACAATGATACAAGTAAAGGTGGGAAAACAAATTCATATATTTAGAGAATATTTGGGTATAAATACCTAAACATTTAATACAAAGAGGACAGAGAATAATAAGACAAGTTACGTACATTACAGATTCTGAAACATACGACAGGCGTACAAGCTATGAACAAAATTCAACAACAACTGAATAGTAAAAGCCTAAGACTAAAGCCTTCAATGGTTCTTCGGTCTTGCTCTTCGGTAGTTGTTATCCATAGCTTGCTTCAGAGTCTTTTGCATGTTTGCCTTTCCATGGTTATTCTTGTAATGCAGAGCTTCAGAAATTGTGCTTCCGAAAAAGATCTTCCGGAGTTATTCTTTAGAGGAACTTCCGTTGTTGTAAGAGGGAAGGTCTTTTGATATTATTATGAGGGAAGTCTTCCATTGTTGTTCAGAATAATGTCTTCCGATGTTATTCGGAAGAACGGAAAGAACTATAGAAGGATGGTTATGGTTCAGCTGTCGATAGACCCTCTAATGCCTTCCATCTCAAAGACACATCTACATTACTCTTAATAGAACCTAATGGATAGAGCACCTTACGAAACTTTTAATCCTCTCGGTACCCATACTCGGGGTCACTACTTAAGTCAAAGCACCAATAAGACTCACGCATTCCCTGGACGAGTGAACACACTGAAACCCACAATGTACGGAAACCCCTAACAAGGATATTTCTCCTACTCAAACTTTTCGAACTCTCGCGGTTCTACAAACCTCAGTTACTCCAAAATGACTTCTATAGAGCACACAAGAGCTACCAAACAGTTTACCTTTAAACTGACCTACATATGGTGCTCTTCATCTTTTTCTGCATGATGATTGTGACTCATACTACCCTAACCTCTTCAAAATAGGGGTTATACATCCCATTATTCCACTCATGCGATAACCTGTCTGATGAACCATGAACTGATACAAAGACTCATAGAGATTCTCCGCGACTGAATGAACTTACCCATATATTGGTCCAACTCAAGAAACCACTCACTCAAGTATGTCCGAACGATATGATGAAAGGTAAAGGATTACAGACTATACCTAAACATTCATAAACTCGGGCCATTCCATGAACCCCTAGATCCAACCTAACCAAAGTGGTGTCAAAGAAACTAATTCCTAGCAATACATCTGGTTAATCCCTTTCATTAGTATGTTTTCCAACATGCACTAACTCTAGATTAAGAAATCCATACATTTGAAGTTGAAACTAGAGATTCCTTGTAAACTAGTGAGTTTCAGTCATGAACACAACACACCAGGAAACCTAATCTGTTGTGCCACTCACGTCATCTCAAACTATCTGAATCAACAACTATGAGTTGACGACTGGTACACCCCAACTTGATTGAAGTATGGCAAGTTAGCCATGATACATCACATGTATAAACACAAGCACCACATGGGGAAATGAGGATTTGATACCAAATCAGAAACTAACCTTTGAAAACTATCACCAAATCGGTTGACAACCCATTTTAAGGTACTTCCCTTCAAGACAAGATTGCGCATCTCCTTGTCTAGATATCCTCAATTACTATGGACTCTTCACAACATGCTTAAGGAACCCCTCTTGATTTGAGGAACATAACGAAAATATTGATCGAAACCAAGGGAACAATTAGATACCCATCTTGGAAAACAAATCGTGCGGTTAAGACAAGCACACATATGGTCATCCTATTAGACCATTTGGAAACACCAACCTTTGCGAGCACCTAACTGGAAGTCACTGCTAATGGCTATACCATTCCTTGACAATGGTAGTGAACATAAAACCATCCTGAATCCTAAAACACAATGACATCATACGTAGCCACGACTGGCATCCTTTGACTCGCCGACTTAGACTCTGTTGAGTAAAAAATTGTCCATGATCCATGTATGACTAGGTGACGAAATTCGTAACAAACTATCATCAAAATCTAACCCGACATTACGAGTAAATCTTTAATGATTCTTGACACATCCTTGTGCGTCGAAGGTCGAGTTACAAAGCATATGTCATGAGAACACGACAGGTAGACTTCTCACGGATTATCAACCTCTTTAGCAATTACGCAACACAATACGATTCCTAATTTACCCATGAATTGGGAACTGTTTGCTCGCACTCAAAATACAAAACCTGTGTACTGATTTATCAGTTTATTATCAATCACGATGATCATATTATGTGAACTCTCCATATCCTTACCTAGGGAGACACAATAGGGACCCTCTATGGTAGAGATCGTCCAAAGGTTAAACATGAGCATCAAAATTCACATATTTCCTTCTTATTAACATAAAAACAAGCAGGATAAATTAACCCAAACCTATATAAAGGGAATAGTCACTTGGCACAGAGTGCCAACTTCATTAGTTTCTAATCGTGATGTTTGATTCACGACACGCTTTTGGAAGTCCTTACATAAAACATTGAGAACAATACTAGATATGAGCACTGCATACCATCCACATACCGACAGAAAAAGCGATAGATCAATACAAACAAAAAGAGACATGCCGAGGGCATGTGCGATCGACTTAGGAACAATTAGGAGTCTCACTTTTCTGCTAGATGGAATTCCTACAACAACAGTTACCATCCAAGAATGAAAACTGCACCATTTGAAGCACCAAATAGACGCAAGTTCCGATCACCCATTTACTGTGTAGAAGTAGGCGAAAGCCAACTCACTGGTCTCCAACTCATGTACGAAACAATGGGAAGATTGTGCACATATGAAGACCGCATGACGGCAGCGCATGATTGTCAAAAGGACCACGCCAACAAGGGACGCAAGCCCCTAGCATCCCCAATATAGGACAAAGTTCTTCTCAAAGTCTTGCCTAGGAGAGGTAGGACGTAATCCAAGAAATAGGGAAAGTGAAACCCATGACATAACAGATATTCGAAGTCACATGATGAATCGACCCATGGCCTACAAACTACACTTACAAAGCGAACATATCAGTACACAAAACGTCTCACATGTTCAAACAAAAAGTAGTTTCAATCGGATGAGACGCTAGTAATACCACTGAGACAAATCGAATTTACGAACACTTTTGACCTTTCGAAGGAACGATCGAGGTACGAGACCACAAAATGAAAAAATACTAGAACATAGCCACGAATCCATTGGGAAAGATGGACAAGACTCGAACACCTATCCATATTCTATAGGACGCACTGAATTTCAGGACGAAATTCTTTTCAAGAAGGAGATGATGTGACATCCTGTAAAATCCAAGTCAGTACAGACTTTAATTTAGATCATAGTAGTGTGACACATGGTAATGTTTAAATATGAAACATGCAAATAGCACCATGAGCTTTTGGACAATTACACATCACACCTTGACGTATTTCGTCGTAGGTTAGGGTGTGTCACCCTTTATCGTTTTTCATGTTTGATTATGATTATTAATATAACATAATCACCTTCAGAACACACATCCAAACATCACTCTTGCCTCATGTTTTATTCCAACTAATTATTGGATTATGATAATTTAATATCATAGGATAGCTTTCAAAACACACATCCAAACATGCCAATGAGCTTATAGATTACCTTAAGACTACAATTGCAAACACGCGGTGTCTCTGGAGCATCAACCAAATCCTCCTCAAGGTTTCTGATGTATCACCGCTAAAGGGACCGTCGCCGTTAAAGAGAGAGTCATTGTCAAAGGTGTCGTCGCTAAAGGTGTCGTCATTATTGAGTAACTTTCTTGTAGTGGAATAACTTGAAATTAAAAATGGTCCATAGGTTCGCTATTTGACTATTCAGATATCCGAATAGAAAAAAGCCTGAAATTGAATCCCACTTAAATATTCGAATAAATTTTTCGCATTCAGACATATCCGACTTGAAAAACTAGAATTAAGATTTTTTTGTATGATTCGAGTTTTTCAGTTTTAGATATGATTCGAGTGTTATTTTTTTGTATTTTAGATTTTTTTGAAGACACCTAATCGTCAACGTACAATTAACTTATCTTTACTTTACTTTAATTAGAGAAAAAAAATAGTATAAATACATTGTTTTTTATCTTGAATAACAAATACACACACACACATACATACATACTTAGGGGGAGTTTCAATGAAAACCTTCATTTTTGAGAAACTAATCACAATTATTATCAATCAATTTCGTTTTTTTGTTTTTTGTTTTTTATTTTTTGTTTTACATTTTGTTTTATTATAATGTTAGATTTGTTAACAAAAAGAAAAAAAAATGTAATTCATATTATTACATATACGTAACTCATTGATTACATATATGTAACTTTATAAGTTATATATACGTAACTTCACGATATACATATTTTTATTATAATTTTTTTTTGTTTATAATATTTCTAAGCTACTAATAGAAAATCAAGAATTTTTATTTAAAAATTGATTGATTAGTAGAAGTTTTTTTAGTTTTTCTCCAAATTGAGAAGTTTCTTTTGAACCCTCCCCTATATATAATAGATTTAAAAAACCCGTTTCTTACACATGTTTAATAAAAAGTTAAATAGTTATAAATAAAATTAATTTATTTAAAAATTATAAAAGAATCTAATAATTGTATTGATAATTAATAAAAGTTTGAATTAAAAACGTTGCAGATAAAAATTGGAATTAATTATTAATCTAGTTATATAAAATATCGACTAAAATTTATTCACTATACACAATATTCATAATTAATTATTATACTCATCTAGTTGATGTCATTATAAATATGCATAACTAAATTTTATATATATATTCAAACGAGAACTATTGCAACTTGAGAACTAAAATAACCATTTTTAGCCACAAGTTTAAAGGGTATAATAATAACTTTCCATACTTTAAAGGAAAATTATTTTTATACCCCAAAAAAATGTGGTTCAAAATTAGTTCTCTTGGTTATTTCATATATAATGATTTTTAATGTAATAAGTCCGTGTGTATATATATATATATATATATATATATATATATTAAAATGCAAGTAAAATGAATAATGAAAATATGCATATTATATATAGGATTGTGAACAAATAATAATCCACCTTTATTGCAATAACACGGATAACTTTGAAAAGATGAATTTAAATCTTGAAATTCTTTTAACATCATTGTAACATATTTAGAACACTATGTTTTTTTTGAGTTTGCGAAAATTCATCATGGTTTGAGAGTTTACATCGTTGTAATTTTTGGGCCTAAAACTGTTACAGTGCTGTAAATCAAAAAATTACAACGATGATATCTGTTAAACGGTGATGAGTTTACACAAGCTCATAAAAGAACACAGTGTTCTAAATTTGTTAAAATAATGTTAAAAAAAAATCTAAGATTTGGCTTCATTTTGACGGGTTATTTTGGGTTAATGTTGTAAGAGTGAGTTATTATTTGAAAGCTTTCCTATATATATATATATATCTATATCTATATATCTATAGAAACATAATCAACTTTTGATTTTGTTTCAATTAAATCACTAGAAGTTTGTTTTGTTTCAATTAGGTAACTTAAGTTTGATTTATGTTCTAATACTAGATAAAAAACCTGGATAATATGTAATCTTGATTCGTTTAGGCTTTATAAGTGAATTTTTAGATGATTTTAGGATCCGTTTGAAAGTTTTAGACGTATTTTAGTCTCATTTGGGCATTTTGTTTTTTTTTCTAATCAACTAAATACTTTTACATTTTTTAAAATAATTCACAAATTTTTTAATTTTTTAAAAATTTTTGCAATTTTAAAAATAGTGAGATTTTTTTTTTCAAAATCCATGTTATTTTCATGTTTTCATACAATAAAAATAAAAAATTATGGTTACAAGTTATATAAGTCACATATCTAAGATTGAAACATAAAAATAAACTTAAGTTATCATATTGGAACAAAATAAAGTTTGAATGACTTGATTAAAACAAAATTAAAACTTGTTTATGTTTCTACAAAATTACCCATATAATGTATATTGGAGATAGAAAGTGAGATGTCTTAAAATTAAGAAATATGCAAGTCTTAAAGCCTAGAGTGCAAGTAACAAAGCATATTTGGTTTCCTTCCCCTGTTTCAAAATTCCTATCCGTGGGTTCAAAATTCAAATAATCTCTTGAGAGTGCATATTCCTCGATGGCTTCAGATCCCGTCCCGCCTGAAAACCCTAAAAACTTTTAGAGTGAGCGACGGGGTTCGGCGAGTGATGATAACGACCCACTGCAAACCGAAAATGGTGGTGGTTTCGGTGGCGGTGATGGTGGCTAGGTGGTCTGGTGCAGGCGATTCAAATTCCTCCTTAATGAAGGCGGCCACGGCAGTACTAAGGGTTTACGCCTACCCCAGGTCTCACTCGACAGAAGAACACCACCAACCGCAATGTTGGACTTGCTTTCGTCTCAATCTATATAGGGCTTGGAAATGAGCGTTCTTCTCTATCCGCAAGTTTAATTCTTCTGGTGATGACTGAAATTAGGCAAATGTGATGGGGAAAAGGGTAGAGGGCGAAGAGGTAGGCTGTGACGGGTACCTTTTTTTCTCATTACCTTAGTTTTCTTCTTCCTTAAATGTGCTATACTTTATTATTTTGCAGAAAATATGGGGCTAGAAGATGCGAATATGCAGCATATTGATGAAGATCTTCATAGCAGACATCTTCCTATCTATGGGTGTGAGACTATGAGGCGGCTCTTTGCATCTAATGTGCTGATTTCTGGGATGCAAGGACTTGGCACATAGATAGATTAACATGATGCTTTTTCCCTTGATTTTATAAAGTAATGTTCACTTCGTGTTTGGAGTTTGCTGTTGCGTGAATAAAAAGTTTTGTGCATGTCAAATGTGAATGAAAAAGTGTTGACCCTTTGACTAAAATTAGTTTGATCCTTTGAGCAATTAGTTAAGGTGTTTTGGTATATTTTTTTGCAACTATATGATTGTTCTTTTTACAATGCAGCCAAAAAAGGCGGGGTTCAAAGACAATGGGAGACCGACCACCGTTGGCTTTAGAGACGATTTAGATGTATGTCGCAAACCCTAGCTAATCTATAATATGTTTATCATTTTTGATCTGCTCCAAATGCACAATTTCATTTTTTTTCTTTCACTTCATTTGTATTGTCCTGATTCCAAATGTTAGGCGTACGTTGCTGTTAAGTTTGCAGATGCATGCCTGTGAGGTTTAAGAGGCGATGCAGATGTTATTAATTGAACTTTGTACCTCCTGTGGTATTTTGACGTACAAATTAATGAAATTCTATGCCACAGTTTTCCCATTTAGGTTCGTTTTTTAGATTATTAATAAATTAATAAAAGGATTAAAAAATAAATCATGTTTCTATCCTTTTGGTTATGGAACTACCATTCTTTGCATCAAAGGTGATGCTGGGTCATAATGGCATAGAGAAAATTTATGCACCGGGTCCCTTGAACGAAGCACTTCCCTCTCCATTTTTCTCAATGAATCCGAATCTCCAGCTCCATCACTAATCGTCGATTCAAGACCCAATCGTCACCGATTGTTGATGGCTACATGTTCTAGACTACGGTTTGCTGTGAGATGCAATAGAAGCGTTCACATACCCAATTGCATCGCTTCTCCGGTGACGGTGGTGTCGGCTTGGTGGTCTTGTGCATGCGATTCGACTCCCCCTTGATGAAGGTGACTGGTTGCGGTACTAAGGTTTTACCCTAGCCCTGATATGCTATTAAAGAACAACTCCATCATACGTAGCGGTGCTTAGATATGTTTTTGCAACGCAAGTGTTTATGCATTTTTTGTTGTTCTAGGGTTTTCTTTAGAATGAACTATATCCTTCTGTTAATTTTTAATACGTGTGTTACATGATTTTATCGTTCAATTGTTTGCGTTTTAGGTTTTAAATTTGTGTCAAATTTCACTCTCAATTTGTTTTTAAATTTTGATTATCATTTGGGGAGTCACGGAATTGTTTTTTGGTTACTAAGTGAAAACTTCCAAGATGTTGCATTTCTTTATCTAAACTTATTGTGTATTTTGTTTTGATTGCACTTTGCAGTTTGGATCGCTACTCTCAGCTTATGGATTTTTTAAGCGACACAAGAAATGTGATTCAGGTCTAGATCAAGATCATTAGTCACTTCTCACCAATGAGAAGAATACAATGATTTAGCTGATAAAAAATATTTTTTTGCTATTAAACTATGTTTGAGATTGATTATGGTTTCCAGATGTGCATCTTGAAACAATCATGAGTTGAATAAGAATCAAATTTCAAATAATGAACTGATTAAATCTAGGGATGATTATGAATTGTATTTTTATATCAGCAATCACTTTTCTCTCAATAATACTTCAATGTATTTTCTAAATATGATTTTGTTGACTTCATATAATTATAACTCTAATTATAATTAGTTTTACGAAATGAATTTACAATGTTCTCTTTAGATGCACATCCTTCTTAATCATTCCTTGTCTCCTTG
This sequence comes from Mikania micrantha, assembly GCA_009363875.1. Taxonomy (NCBI): domain Eukaryota; kingdom Viridiplantae; phylum Streptophyta; class Magnoliopsida; order Asterales; family Asteraceae; genus Mikania; species Mikania micrantha. Next base: position 20,078,137 of record CM018681.1, read on the forward strand.
TGACTAATAACTTGCTGCAATTTGCTTTGTTAAGACTGTACTGACTCATTGAAATGTTTTGTTCTCTTTTATCTTTGGAAATATGTTCTTTTTATGTTTTTACTGTTATTATATAAGTTCAATTAATTGATTGCTAACTGTATTGACTAACTGGAAGGTGAGCAAATTGAAATAAATATAATAAGGGATACATTTTATGAGCGGACTTGTTTGTTTAGGGTGCAATCTGGCCTTTTGTTTATAGGAGTAGATCATTTCAAGGACGCTTAGATGGGAATCTTCTATTTGATTATTGAAGTTTCAAGTCAGTGTAATCACATTTAAATGTTTGGGTAACTTGAATTGCTTTTGGTTATCTGATTTTATCATGAGAAGAAATTGGAGGGTTTTAATGATAGCTCCAAGCATAAAGAATGATACTTTAGGTTTGTGTTATGTATTTACCTTCATGATATATGTTTGTTCAAGTCATATATTTCAATTAGATAATTTAATGATTATATAAGATAATTATTTAAAAATACGTTGTTATAGTTAGCGATTTGGAAAATGGGTCACCAACCGCTGCATCGCGCGGGTTTTCAACTAGTATATATATATATATATATATATATATATATATATATATATATATATATATATATATATATATATATATCTATATAGAGAAACCAAAAAGTTTTAAAATTAAGAAATGTGCATGATAGAAAGATTTAATGTACAACTCAATAATGCAATTCCTTAAACAACAGCATGAATAACCCACCAATTCAAATCCCTGAACTCATTTTAGAATTCAAATCCACTTCTCCATGTCTCTCATGTTTACGGAGAACCAAAACCCATTGTATCTAATCCGGAAAAGGGCGGTGACGATTTCTTGACCGGAATCCGTTCGAGCACTACTCATTGCGATGTGGTTTTCTCTTTGTCGGCTAACGCCAAACAAACTCTGATTTCTCCCTTCTCCCACTTTCAAACCCTAATTTTCAAAACTTACTCGATCTATCATGTAACATTTTTCTTTCAGTTTAATTCGCATCTGCTCTAATTTATGTTTATACACACACATGCACACATATATACACACCAGAAATGTGTATAGATCTCACTAGACACGTATTTCCAATGTAGGTTTTGTCAATATTTCAAATTTATTTTGATTTGTTAAAGTAATGAACATTTTTATTTGTCGTTGTTTCACCTCATATTAAGATGTATTATAATCACATATATCAATTAGGGTTGGTGCTTGATTTGGATTTCCAGGTTTGTTGTTTCATTGGAGTACTTTTTTCTAATTTTTGATTAAATTGTGTTCAAACCTTGAGTTAGCTATGTATGTATGCAGATGTATATTTATGTATGTGGTAGTATGTATGTTTTACATAAAGCAAACATTGTGTGCTATTTTTTTCCCAAGAATTTAATGATGCTTAGAGCTGGGAGGATGAAAGTTGACAGAGCCAATGATTCCTCTTTTCATCTTCTGTCAATTTCATCTTTTGTCACGATGTTAAGATGGAAGTTGTAGAATAGTATAGCAATCTTCTTTTTTCAAGTTTTTTTTAAATCGTTTCAAGTTTTTTTTTTTTTAAATTGCATTTGGTTAAGTCATCTCTTACCATACATCCAAATCCTAAATCCAGAATGATTCTTCAGCTCTCCATCAAATCACCGCTTACTTTCTTTCAAGATCAACTCACATGTTGTCGAGCTTCATGGCAGGAGCTATCAACTATTGTTTTCATTGTTGATTTTGAAACAAAATTGCTTCTTTCCTTATATTAATCAACCGTCTAGATTCTAAAGTTTAGTAGATTATGAGTTGTATGCTTAATTTATGAATTGTAAGAAATGGTGTTCGAATAGATACTTATTTCTTTAGTTACTATGCCATAGCTCTTGGGGGATAATAGCTGAAACATTTCTTTTGAATAATTTAGTAACAATAACATGCTTGAAATAAATTTTATATGATGTTGTTCTATTTACATCGCGCGGGTTTTCTTTTTTACAAGATCATTGTATTTATAACTTTTTTATTTGTGTATATTAATATAGTAGAGTTTTGTAAAACTCATGGCATAGATAATCCACACAGAACTCCATACATAAAAGGAAACTACTGAGAGCACTATCTATATCATGAAACAGTGATACAAACAAACATACCCGGTATATTTCCACTGTTTAGTAGGGTTTGGGGGATGGATGGATACAAATCTTACCTGTATCCCAGTTGGGATAGAGAGGCTGCTCCAAAGGAGTCCTCGACTCAAAATTCTCATTTGAAGTTACTCATCCTAACACTTTTAACGTTAATTTTACAAAATAAGTAAAATAACGTTAAAATTAGTGCAATTTTACTTTGGCCCTTTAGGGCCCACACATATACAAATGGGACGTCACAAAAGCAGTGATAAATTAGCAAAATACAAACATCGCATTGTATATTGTCGTTACGCCGCTGTATCGCGCGGGTTTCTGACTAGTGTGTACATACATACATACATACATACATATATATTAAAATGCAAGTAAAAATGAATAGTGAAAATATGCATATTTTATTGAAATAGTAAAAATTTATACATAAATATTTGTATGCATTATATTGAATATTATGTGTGTGTGTATATATATTATATTACTATATATAATTAAAACCTATGAAAAATGAATAGTATAATAATATTATTATATATTGGGCCCCATTTAATATTTTATTATATATTATATTATTTAAGTGTTCGATCCATGTAGTGACGTTTTGAAAATTTAAACTTGGATCTTAATAAGTTTTTTAATTTTTAAAAGTAGTGAGCAGAAACAAGGTTCTTAAATTTGAGATATTTGTTTAAAGATTTTAGTTTTTTTTAATTCAAACGATTGGTTGTTGAAAGACTCATAGGGGCTATTTAACCAGGAACAAGGACTTTAGACTCGTGGTCAAAGCCTTTGGTATTGGCTCCCTCTAAAATTCAACACTTAGTTATTTTTAGTTGTTTAGTTTTTGCTAGAAAGAGAGAAGAACAGAATAACAACACAAGGAATTTTGAGGAAATGTAATTCGAGCATACGAGGGAATGTTGGGGTTTAAATACCCAACATTCAATGTTACAACACAAAGAAGTAAAAAGACAAATAGCTGACACTGTTACAAGCACTGAATCATCATAAGAGTACAATTAATACAAAGTCAACAACCACGAAATCAAGAGTCTTCAGAAGTGTGACAACCAGTACCAAACCGTCCAGCAAGTCCGTACGGTGTGTGTACTTTCACCATTTACTGTGTGTAAATACAGTGCGTAAACAGTTGTGGGACAACAGAACTCAGAAAACAAACCACAGTTGTATGTGTTTAAGTGAATACTTAAATACAGCAAATACAACAACTCAAGAGAAACGACAGTGTACAATTGAACTACGAAAACAAGTCGGTTGCGATCTGATATCCCTAGATGACAGGAATCAGATGACCGACAAATCAGTATGAAAACAATGTGATAACAGGATGTTTAGTTGAATCCGACACTGAGGAAACACAATTCAAACATAATTTGCAGTGTCGTTTCCAAATAGTAAACCGACAGTGTGTTTGCGTGGGTGACGATTCACACAAACATATTAGTGGGTTTAACGTTCTGAACGATAACTGATAAGTAGAAAACCAAATCAGAAAGTGAAACGTACGATCGTGTTCGTACAGCTAGCGCTCTGTTCGAAAACGCGCGTAGGCGACGTTTTCTGACGAAACGAAAATGAAAGACGATACGAACGAAAATAATTTAATAAAATAAAATAAATAATATTTTACAATTTTGAAACTCATCAAATAATAAAAATAACTCCCTTTAATTAAAACAAATAAAATTACACATTTAAATTCCGGAAACGCGACGAAAACGCGAACCGAGCAACCGAAACGAACCCGAATACCCCCGGGGTATAAAAGCACCAAATGAAGCCATTTTCCTCATTTACAATCAGCTCTCTCTCTCTCTAACCTCCTAATCCCGAACCCTCTCTCTCTAGAATAATCCCTCTTCAAATCGCGATATATCACTCGTTTGTCGACGGATTTGGGCGTTCTTGGTGTCCACGCGTAGCTCTCGACCTTCTCTACAAGGAAGTACAACAGATCTAATCTTTTAACCAGCCAAAATCGAGGTATGATGCCATGAAAATGTCTGAAAATAGGGTTTTCTCACCCACATACTCGACCTAACCTCACAACCGGTTTAGAACCTTTGCAAGCCAACCCTACATCTTTGAAATACTGTTTAGCTCGACATCACACCAATGATAACACACTACATCAGATGAGAAACCGTGGAAAGGATGGATCAGTTGCAGTTCACGAGGAGCACTAGTCGGCCGAACCTCATGGGGACGAACCAGTGGGCATGGGCGAACCCTGCTGGTTCGCGTGGCTGAGTCACGAACCTTTGTACCTCTGGCGAACCTAGCATGCTGCACCATCACAGCCGAACCTTGAGTTGCTTGCGAACCCAGCCCCATGCCGAACCAGTGGAGATGAACGAACCCTTGTACCTTTAGCCGAACCCTCCCTAATCTCACGAACCTCGTATGCATTCGAAATTCAGCCGAACCCTCTCGGGACTAACGAACCATCAGTGACACAGCCGAACCTATGAATGCATGCGGACGAACCTTTGCTGTTTAAACTTAGTCGAACCTTGCAGGCCAAACGAGACTAACGAACCTGTGCTCATCCGATCATTACCGAACCTAGGCCCATGAAACCTAAAAGGTTCGCTGGTTGGTGGGTGACACACCATTTTCGGCCAAGCCTTCTTAGTTGGGCCAACACTTGTAGCAGCCACCTATTCTACTTGGCCCAGTAACACTCCTTCAGGCCCAACAACATTTATTTGGTGACACACCACAATTGAACCACTAGAGCCCAATAGGCCCATATACGGATTAATTGGCCTAAGGTTTATCAATTCGGCCCACTGCTCAATAGCCGGTCCATGTCATTAGCCCAAAAAATACCTGACCGGCCCAACAACTTATGGTATTCGGCCCAGCACACTGTTTCCGCCCAATTCCTTCGGCCAGCATAGGCAATTCGGGCTACACCTCTTTAGGCAGCCCATAACGAAAATCCATTAGGCCCAACATTATTTACCCGGGCCCAACATCATGTGGATTGACTCATGAGATCCACTTGGCCCATTTTACTCATTGGACTCACACTCACAACATTCGGTCCAAGGCCACATGTATTCAGCTCATTGAATTACTTGGTCCAACAGCACCTTTCGGCCCAATAGTGACACTAATCGGCCCATAGTTCTACTTGGCCCACTAGGGTTGTTCTGGCCCAGCCCATTCGGCTCAAACATGGTACTTGGCCCATGGTCTAATATTCGACCCATGAACATATTTTGAAATTGGGTATAAGAATCATGTATGAGAATTTGATAAACACTTGTGGTTTTAATACAAAATTGGCAATAACGATTAAACTAAGCATACAAATACACAAAGCTTTGGGTTTTCACAAGGTGACAAGTACAAAACAAGTTGGGTATGAAAACTCATAACAAATGTTAAAACCCTAAGTTAAATTGAGTTAGTCGTTATTAAATTTAATAGCAAGTAAACGGGGCCGAATGAATAACCATGACCGAGACACGTGAGTGTTAACCAACTGTAAGGTTAACACAAACATGCGCACACAAATATTTACAACTTATACTCATAAGTTAAATACAACGTGAAATCAATACAGGATCGTGAATACACAACAAATACAATCAAGGAGCGCGTGCATTTTCTTTTAAGCTAAGTCAACCACTTCAAGAATAAGGTGAGTTCATATGCCCCTTTTTCCTAACCTTTACTGATTTCAAAGCTCGGTGCTGAGAAACATGCTAAAATTTTAGTTACTTAAAAGTTTCTTTTAATATATTGCTTATATTATGACTTAGATAATAATTGCTTGTCTTTATTATCGTTTATCATTACATGCTTGATTGTTTGATTTTATCATACCTGAAATAGCTAGGATGCTACATGCTAACCTAGAATTGTGACACATTAACACCATAGGATAATGTAAGTTGCTAAGAATATATCTTACAACTGTGCATAATTCTTACACGATAGAACAACGGGGAAACCAAGGGATAACATGCCAATAACAATTACAAATAACAAGAATGATAATCATGATGGTGTAACTTCATGATAACAAGATCATTCACACATTACTAACATTGTGTATAAGACAAGTTCTTATATCACTTCGTTCAAGTTAGTAAGAACACTCAACATCGAGATAATAGTTGAGACAATTACTCGTGATATCGAGGAGGATATTACGAGCGCATGCTTTCGAGATGGCATTTCCCACATATACTATTACTACTTATTAAGACTCTATTTAGAGCACATATTATAACCGTCAGAGGATGCCGGTTACACAACCACAGACCAGTCGGGTAAATCACGAACACTAATCACTAGGGCTTGGGGTAATCTAATGAAATCACACCGGGCATGAGAGGTGCTATCATTCTAATTAATAACATTCATAAAATCTAGGGAACGTATGCATTCCAATAGATATTGTGGGAGGATATCTTACACGCCGGGCTGGTCAGTAATGACAGCTACTGAGACTATTACGTCTCAAACTAGGAGTCATGAGTAGGACACTTTACACACCGGGCTGGACAGGGGTGACAGCTACTGGGACTATTATGTCCCTACCTAGATATCGAGTATGACATCTTACACACCGGACTGGTTAGTACTGACGGTCACAGAGACTAGTAGGTCTCGCTCTAGATATCGAGTATGATATCTTACACGCCGGGCTAATCCGTAAGGAATAGCTAACAGAGGCAATTATGTCTCTTTATTCAATTGGTTGGGTATTCTACACGCTGGGCTAATCAGTAATGATTAGCTACAGAAACTATTACGTTTCGTTCTAGATATCGAGTATGATATCTTACACGCCGGGCTAATCCGTAAGGAATAGCTAACAGAGACAATTACGTCTCTTACTTTATTCATTGGGTTATTTTACATGCTGGGCTATTCCGTAATGAATGGCTAACATAGATAATTATGTCTCTTCCTTTTTCATTGTTGGGATAATCATACCGGGAAATCATGGGTGAAATGAAATGAGTATCCATCGTATAGTGTTGAGTTCAGTTGAGCATGTGGTGGGATGGCGTCTGGGCTTGACCTTTTCGTATGCCCTATATATAAGCATGCTTGGCTGGATGAGACACTATCTGTAAATATAACCATGGAGAGGACATTGTGTGAAACATGGGAATCAATTATCAATACAACTTGTGTGAAACGTTGTGAACATGACTGACATAAATACAATGGTTTTCAATTACAAAACTTATGAACTCACCAACCTAGTGTTGACTTTGTTTAAATACATGCTTTCTCAGGTGACGAACAGGATTAGTCACTATGATTACCGGGACATAGCTAGTGGACTTTTAGAAGACCTAGCTACTTTTGTGATTGCATACTTTTGGATAACAAGAACATGAATCATCTTTTGTATATCTTGTACAGACACAAGATATAGTCTCATTGATTCTTTTGATAGAGTTACCTGGTTAAATTATGAACGATACATTGTAATTTAATCTTGTAATTCTATATCATTAATGTGTTAGCATTTCTCATTTATTATCATGTGCTATGTAAACAATCTGATCATTCGATTATCAATCATGATATCGCGCCCCGGGAACCTTCCGCCTGACGGGAAAACCCTATCCGTTCCCGCCAGCCTGGGGTGTGACAAGAAGTCTTCATTTCTTCCGAGATTGAGATAGTTGTTTAGGATTTCAGTGGTTATTCTTTCGAAAGATGTCTGTCGGAAGCTGATTGAACAGAATTTATTACATAATCAGAGGTTGTCTTCCGAGACAGTGGTTGTCTTCCGAAAGGATAAGGTTCAGCTATTATCTTCTGGAGTCAAGGAGGTCTGCAGTTGTTCTTTTGTGAATCTTCCGCTGTTGAGCTTCTGATGCTGAAGTTCAGTAGATCTGCTTACGGAAGAAAAGGTATATGCGGTTGGTCAATATGCGATTTTATTCATTGGTCTGGCTTCAGTGGTTTTGCTCATCAGTCCTTATTTTCCAACAATCTCCCTCTAGACTAATGAAGCCAAAACCATTTATTTTTGCCTTAAAGCCAAACCAATTTTATTTCTGAGATTCCGCACATACTTCAGGACTTCATATTATGTTTCAGCATTTTCCTAGGTCTTATGCTGTATTTCCTTCGGATCAAGATTGGGCAGCTTGAGAATTTCATCTCAATCTGAGAAGATTGTCCTTGATCCATTGAATCTTTCAATGATCACACTTTTGGAGACAGGGTTATAGAACCATCTCTTTATTCTTGCTCTAGAATTTGTGATCTGAAGTGGTTGGGATTTAGGAGAGGAAACCAAGTAAAGAGGAGCTCCGGTAGGCCAGTGAATTATTTCCCTTCTTTTTACTTGATCCCTGGAGTCAAGTACTTTCTTGACTACAACTTGCTAATGAGGCTCATAGTCCTTCAGAAGATCAAGAAGAATATCTTTTTCAATTTCAACCCAAGGTCTGAAATTGACAACAGATGAAGGTTCTTCAGATCCAACACCTAGACTTCCAAGAGGAGCATTAAGCAAATGGTCAAGCATGGTGCTTGGATCTACATCCTTGAGCTTTGACACAACAGTGGGAGATGATGGAGTAGCTTCTTTCCAGAGCTCAAGATGATCACTTTTTTCTCTATTGAATTTAGACCATTCATCAAATAGTATGCATCTCTCCATATCATGATTGTATTCTTTGGTACCCATTGATTTTGAATGAGGATGTGTTTTATTCTTCTTCTTTGCTTAATGGTCTTCTTCTTCTTCTTGATTTCTGCCTTTATTCTTTTAGAAAGATCCTCAGCTTCATTTCAAAGACGTGTAATATCCCAATTGCTGAAGGTTTCAACTTTATACTTACCTTCATTCAGCAAGAACTAGATCAGTTGCTCCCTCTCAACTTGCTAAATTTTGTTTTGTTGCTGATCCATCAGGGCTATCTGTTCCTGATATACATTGACCAAATCATCTCCTGAAAGACCAGTGGCTTTAAGATCAGCTAAGATCTTGTTTTCACTTTCAGCCTCTTTATTCTTTATCTATTTAAGTTCTTCAGTTGTGGAGAATAGCCTTACATGTCACACCTCGAGCCGGCGGGCTGGATCGAATGTCTAGTCAGGCGGAAGGTTCTCGGGGCGCGATATCGTGTGATAATCGGAATGATCAGATTTTATACATAGAATCAACATTGAGAATAACTAAAGCACAATAAGCATTTAAACTAGGATTACAAAGTTAAATTACAATTGTCAATGTTTGATAATTTAACTAAGTAAACCTATCGAAAGAATCATAAGTTCACTATCTTGTAACTGTACAAGTTATCAAAAGTGATTCACAGTTAATCAACACAAGTATGTGCTTTCCAAAAGCTACTAGGTCCTCTAACTGGGCATCTTAGTATGCAAATCCTGAACCTTAGCTTAATCCTGTACATCACCTGAGAGACATGTAAGAAAACAAGGTCAACACAATGGTTGGTGAGTTCATAGAGTTTAGTATTTGAAAATAGCTTTGCAAACCTTTTCGGTAACAACCTTAATATCATTAATAACCACCTGTCCTATCCAGTTCGGTATGCTTACATATAGGGCATACGTAGGGCCAAGCTTACCGCCAGCCCAGCCGCCAGCCCACCACATTCTAAACCACATATGAAATTGTTGTTAATGATAATTAAGCATTTTACCTACCATCCAATTCCAATTCCATTTCCATCATAGCTTCTAGCATTCTGCTTAAAATGTTCATACACACACAATAGCATTTGAAAACCAAGTTTTTAGAGTTACTTCTATGGATAATTGAATACCCGAGGGAACCCAATATAAATTGAATGTGACTTTCAACATCATCCTCAAGATGAGACAAAGTCAGCAAAAAGAAACCAGTATCATCCTAGTCAGTCATCACAAAACCATAGATGAACCAAGAAGAACACTGAATGACTAGTATGACACAATAGGTCAACACGCGGTGGCCAATCAGTCTGTCTTACAGGGTTCTGACAACGAAGAACACTGATGACTAGTAGGGGTTGACACCGGTGGCCAATCAGTCTATCTTACGAAGTCCAATAGCTTTAGCATACAAGTTTATAGCATACAAATTGTTTAGTATTTATGTATCATGTGCACACGTACTAGCTTCACAACCGGAATCCATTTCTATTAGTTTTAGCATTTCAAGCATTCCAAGCATTCAAACATTTCGAGCATTTCTATCATTTCAAGCATTTCAAGCATTTCAAGCATTTCGACCATTAAAAGCATTTCAAGCATATAAGTTTTCCATGAGCTTAAGTATATGAGCTTATCAAGAATGTAGTTTATAAAAGCATTTCAGAGTTTTAGTATTTGTTTTCTAAAGCATTTAAAGCATAATGAGTTTAAAGCGACAAAGCATAAGTGTATAAAGCATTAGCGTCAAGAATAAGTATAAAACCGTTAAGAAACATTTAAACATTTATTTAAAATATTTAAACATGTTTCTCAGTCCCGAAGTAAAACAAAATTGTTTGAAAAGGGACAAATGAACTCACCTGTGTTGTAGTATGCCTGAATGACTAAGAATCAGATAAGTGTGCTCTTGCACTTTGTAATTTGTGTAGCTTCAATACATGAGTTGATTTATTGTGATTTGTACACGATAAGTATTTGTAATTGACGTACGTAGGGGTTTGGTCTCGGTGTGCAACTATGTGTCCTAATATTTACTAATGTGTTACTAGAATTCCTCTTATTATTCTAAGTTATGTACCTTCTATGAACCCTTATCGCTTATTCGTTAATCACTAAACCTTATTTACATAAGGTTTATATTAGTAAAATATAGGACCTTTTAATAGATCATTATTTATGAAAATATTATTGAAGTTATAAAAGTTAAGTTTCAAAAATCCTTTTTTTAATTACTTTAAAATGTTTTAGTAAAACAAGTTATGATGATTTTTAAAAAACTATGTTCATATGTTACCAATTATTACATTTTAGTAAAACATGAGTTATCGTTATGAAAAATGTAAGTTAAACATGTTACAACTTAAGTTAATCTTACTAGATTAACAATAAATTCCTTAATAGTTCTTTGTTACAATCTTGTTCCTGTTCTTTCTTGAGTTAATCCTTACCTTAGGTTATTCTATTTAAATAACCTAGGTTGGTTACCCAAGGCGTGAAATTTATTAAGTGTTGGGAGTTGAGTTCTAAGATCAACACACCCATACTTAGTTATTCCTTGAACTACTATAGTTCTCTACTTGTTACTTTTGTTCTTTGAAATCCGTAGCCACTTAACAACTATTATATTGTTGTGATTTATATGGTATATACTTAGTTAACGTAGGCCCACCACTTTGTAGTAAAATTTAACTAAGTCCTTTTATAAGTAAAACCTTGTTTACTATCTCTTAGTGATAAACCTTTATCAGATTTTAAACCATTGTTTATGATTTGAACACTTATTGTAAGGTCTAACTATGTTTCTAATCTTAAAGTTCAAGTAATGTATCTGAGAACATATTAACCCGTCGTACCCAAACTAAATACAATCAGTTGGGTGTTCAAAAGGTTTACTAGTTGGTTAAATATGGTTCTCTAATTCCATGTCTTCCATATTAATGTGTTCTCAATTTTTATAAAAGGGCATTCTCGAATTTAGGCTATAAGAGAATGAGATTCTCAAATTCATGTGGTTCCAAGAGGGTTCTCGAATTCCTGTTGTACAAGGAGTTCTCGAATTCATGTTGTACATAGAAAGATTCTCGAATTATAATGTTTCAAGTGGTAGTTCTCGAGTTTATGATGTACAGAAGTGAGTTTCTCGAATTATGGATGTTATCGAATTTATCTTCTAAATAATGGTTCTTGAATCCATGGGTTTTAAAGAAATGTTCTCGAATTGCAACTATGTTTCTCAACTTTTATGCTTCAATTTATGAATGGTTCTCGACTTATTCATCTCTAACCTCCCGTTACAGAACTTTACGAGGCTTACAGGTCTCATAAAAATACCCTATTTTAAATCCTCCAAAAATCAACCCAACATAACCCTTAAGTTCCTAATCCGTTTTAGTTCAAGATCCTATGGTTTTGTAGCTCAAAATTCGACTAAAATGTGAAGAACTTACAAGTACAGTAGCAGTCACAAAAACATCTCGTTTGAGCTCGTTTTTGCCCTGTTTTTGATGATTCAAAGCTTGAATTCTTCCTCTTTTCACGATCTACGCGTTTCTACAGTCTTTTTGACACCGAATTCACCCATTTTGGATAAGAATTTAGTGAGATATGAAGATTTTCTAGAGAGAAAAAGGTGGAGAGAAAGGAACGAATTTGGTGAGAGAGTTGGTTGGTGGGGTGAGTTATGGCATTTAATGCCATAATAAATGTCTTTCATGTTCGGGTACGTTCGGGCTCGTTCGGTTCTGCTCGGTTTCGCGATTAAACGTCGGTTCTCGGTCGTTTTCGTAACGAAATGTTACGATTTTTTAAAATAGATTTTATTAATTTAAATTAGGTGGTAATTCCTAATAAATTAACTAGGTATCTTTTATTTATTTTTAGATTTCTAAAAACATTTAATTTATTTGTTTAATCGAATTGTATGATTTTCGCGCGTATTCGTTCGGAGCGTCACCCATACGAACACGACGACAACTATACTTTTCGATTTGATTTTCTAGTTATTGGACATCATTCCGAACATTAAACTCACAGGTATATTCGTACAGGTTGTCACCTACACGAATAATTCGTAAATTTAACATTCACGTAACGACATCCGTTATTGTTTTGTTCTGTAAAATCTCACATACGTTTATACGAAATAAAATCCTGCTACCATTCTCATAATAAATCTGTGTTGTCATATATGTTTCTGACTGTTAAACTATGAATTCACATTCTGGTTCTGAAATGAGTCTCTAATAGTTCTGTATTAAGCATCAAATAATAATAACATACATGAAATACATATAGTTCGTACATGATCTACTGTACACGTTACTGTTCCGACTATGATTTGGACACTGATGTTACATTACAGGAGAATGGGATTCATTTGGAGGGAGGTTTGAGTCTTCTCAGTTTCAATAGCAACTGACTTTATTGGTGAGGAAGCTTTGTAGGTTTTGGATGGTCAGACTCTTCATCATCAGCCAATATAAGCCTTCTCTTTCTTGGAATAAGAGAGGCAATGGGCTGATCATCATTTAAATTTGAGCTTGGTTCTTGATTGGGAGTTAAAGGTTTCTTAGGTTTATTGGTGGAGGTTTTGGATTTTCTGGCCAAACTCTTCTGTCTTCTTGTGAAAGACTGAGTGATTATGGGAGTTGGTTTTTGGCTTATTTTGGATGCATTTAGAGTAGTGGGATGTGAGGTATGTGAAGATAGTTCTAGAAGGGTTTGAGAAGCAAAATTTGGAGAAAGGGTAGGTGAGTTTTCTTTATTTGTTTGTATAGGTGAAGAAGGAATGGATATAGTGGGAGCGGTTTGTTTGGGAGAAATTGATGTTTAGATTGGACTATCTCAGTTTGAACTGGTATTTCCTGAGTGGTAGAGGCAAAGGAAGAGGGGGCGGTGGTTGTGAGTTTTATTGGTTCGGTGGGAGCTGATTTGGTGGGTTTGGGTTTTCTGGTCACACCAGATATTCCAGTTTCCACTTGAGCTTCAGCTTCCCTTTGTTTTTGTTCAGATCTGGCCTTAGCAGCCTTAGTCTGAAATTGCCAGTCTAGTGCAGCTTTGAGAAGTGCCTCCTGATTCTTCAATCTTATTTCCTTCATTCTTCTTTGCTCAGCCTTGTCTTCAGCCCTTTTGGCAGCTTGGGCTTCAGACAGGAGCCTTTCATTCTCCCTCTTTTTGGCTTCATCAGCCTGTTCTTTAAACCAAGGAGGAGGAGGAGCTATTCCTATGAGATATTCTAGAAAGATAGTGTGATTTGCCACCTCATGTTGTAAAGACGAAATTTTGGAATCTACTGAGATTTTCAGTAGATCCAGTTGTATCTTTTTGGTGGTAAGGAAGTCTTTGGTAAAGTTGGTGAAGAAGGAGGTGAGATGGGTGTTAAGAAGTGGTTTTAACGCTTCTTGAAAAGTTTGGCTGGAGAAGATGGATGTAGAGGAAGTAGGTGGAGTATTTGGGGAACCTTCAAGTGAAGGTGTCTGCATGGGAATGGATTGGGGTTGTAGGACTTGGTTATTCAAGGCTTTTGTGATTAACTCAGTGAGCTTGGCCACATCAGCCTGAATATGAGTAACAGAAGCAGTCAAATCCTTTAATTTGAGATTGGATTCGTCCAACCGTTTACGGATATCATCCGAATCCCTGACTAGAGAGTCAGTTTTAGCATGACCGGATTCCATCTCAGGAATGTCATGTACCCCTTTTTCTTGGTTCTAGGGATTTCCAGCCTCAGTTTCAAGAATTTCATTGCCTGTTGCCATATCTGGAGTCTTAGTGCCTGATCCATCTAGATGAAGACTCATTGGCTTTCATGTGAGATGGATGCTCTAGATATATGATCATGATGTCTAGATGGACTGGACACCCTGATCTCATCCTCTTCTCCATTGGAAGGAGATTGATGATTTTGAGCAAAGGTTTGAAGGAGCTGCTTCTCAAATGGTGAGGGGGAGGAGAACCAATGTGCTCAAAATTAGAATCAATCTCATGGAGAACTTGGGCAATAGAGTCAAAGGCTTTTTGCGGTGAAGAAGCAATAGTGTTCTTAGGAGATTGGACGGCCATCTGAGTGTCAAGTGACACTTCAGTGGTTTGTGTGGGATCCCTTTGGATTACAACATCATCCTATGGAGAGGATTGATGAGCAGTTAGATGGGGTTGAGATTCTAGATCTATCTGTGAGGTGTGAGGATGGAACAGATAGATCAACCTGTCCAGTAGGGACAGAGACTTGTTGGGATTTTTAGGTTTTGTGGCTTTGGTAGATGCTTTTCTTTTGACATGTACCTTTACAGGTGTGGAGGATGTGGATGTGGGTTCACCAAGAACGGTTGTGTCCTTAGTGTCATCCTTATGTTTGGCCCAAGTGTTCAACCTAGTGAACACTTGCTTGTCAATGCTCTTGACATTAGAAAGAGGATCAATGTGACAAACATTATTAATATCAGCAAACAAACATACCATCACAAAACGAGGGTACAACAAAATTTGGGACTCTGTTGGTGTTGTACCAAGTGGTCAAAGATTATTTGGGACAGATTGACTTTTTCATTTTAAAGAATTGCATACATGACATACTGCATGTCATATGGCATTTCTCCCCAACTAGTTGTCATTTGAGAAAGACATTGTAAAATGGTCTGATATAGAAACTTGTACTTAGGACAGAAATGGGCTTTGTAGAAGGTTATGTTCTTCAGGTCTCCCTGATAATCACACTACAAAAACATTATGAAGAAATTTTAGAGGAACAGTGCTAGGTGCCTCAGTATCACCCAGATTTAGGGTAGCACTTATTTTGGAGGGGGTGATGGAGACTTGTTGACCAGCAACCACCGAGGTGATTCTTTCAACAGAGTCATCCTTCGACACCAAGACAGAGTTTGCCAAAACCTGATTTAGGGCAGATTCAGAGATAGGAGGGTCAATGGTAAGAGCATTGTGAATAAATGAGTTTACCAGAATGTCGACGACCTCGTCGTAGTGAGGGTATTCAGAAGATTTGGCAAGATAGGCTCCGAGGTTGTGAACCGGCTTGAGTTTCAAAGCTTTAGATGCCATGAATGCGGTGATGAGCGAAGAACAATTTGAAGAACAAAGCGCGATTACAAATTTTTGCCTTAAGTTTAGAAAGATAAAAATGTAACCGTTGCAGATGGGTGCGGTTTCAATAAATAAAACCTCCACTTCTTATAACAAACTTAAAGTTTTACCTTAGGGTTTTTACCCATTGGAAAAACTTGTAAGCAAGAGAGAGAAAAACAAAGGACAAGTCAGTACGTTCATGCACACCCTTATGTACAGACAAAGATTTGTTATGAATGAAGTCTCTTTCGATGACGTTAGACACCATCATCATGAGCATCAGGCTCATACAAAGCCAGTGTGAGTGCGTCGTGCCAAGCGACATGCCTGGCAAGCGGTTGTCCTTCGCCATAAGCAGCATTCTGAGTTTTGAATTTGAAAGAAGTAGTTTCTTGATCATAAAGAAGATCAAGAAACTTTCTATGGATTAGTGTAAGGACGGAAGAAGATAACCACTGATATAAATAAGGAAATAATGATCAGTGGTCATTTGAAGTATGAGGGGTAAAATGGTAAAATGAGAGGATATTTTCGAGCTGTGAGAACAATTAATGAGTGTCAATTTAATTAATTGTAGGGAGTCTAATCTTGCAGAGTGATTAGTGACAGTCAAATCAAGCGTAATTATCAAGAATATAATAACCACGGAAGGAAAAGAAATTTAACAACGGAAGAGTTTTAACCATGGATAAGTTACCAAGGGGAAAACCATGGATGGAGTAGAAACCACGGATTGTTTCAAATATAACAACGGATTGATTATAACCACAGATAGATATAAGTCGATGGTTAGTAGGAACACTAAATCTCTCCATGTTTTAGGGCAACCACTGAGAAACGAACCACTGTTATTTCATCAGCGGTTTTTCCATTCATCCGTTGTTAGGATAATCTTGAGAATTATCCTTTTATATATTTATATTAAGGTTAAAGAAACATATTCTTAACCATATTTATTTATTTGTTAACTCATATTTATCATGCATAATTTGGAAACACATGTTGCATACATAATGTCTGGCCTAGATGTAGTAAGATACATCAAAGATCCAATCATACACCTGTAGAGAGTTTGATCTACAGGTTCACCATTTTCATCTGGAGTTATTCCAGGTGCGGTTGCCATGGGGGTAGAAATTATTTTGTAATCATTCATTTCAAATTTTTTCTGAAGATCTTTTACATATTTAGATTTATGAATGAAAATTTCGTTAGGGGTTTGTTTGACTTGGTGTCCTAAAAATGTTTTTAGTTCACTTAAAGCACTCATTTCAAACTTAGAAGACATTAAATTAGAAAATTGTTCACACAAGGAAGGTTTTGTTGATCCGAAAGTGATGTCATCAACATAGATTTGGACCAGCAAAAGTTCCTTGTCTACTCTCTTGATGAACAAGGTCTTATCAATGGTTCCCCTAGAGAATTTATTTGAAAGAAGAAATTGGGAAAGAGTATCATACCATGCTCTTGGTGCTTGTTTTAAACCATAAAGTGGTTTGTCTTGTCTGTATACCCAATCAGGATGATGAACATCATTAAATCGTGCTGGTTGACAGACATAGACTTCCTCCTTTATAGTTCCATACAAGAATGCATTTTTTATATCCATCTGAAATACGTTTATGTTGTGGGATATAGCAAATGCAAGGGAGAGTGTAATGGGTTCAAGTCTGGCCACATGGGCAAATGTTTCATCGTAATCAATGCCTTCCTCTTTACAGTACCCTTGTACTATCAATTTGGCTTTATTTTTTATTACATTGCCCCTATCATCAGTTTTATTTATAAATACCCTTCTAGTTCCTATTGGGTTTTTTCCTTTGGGCAAGGGGCAGACAGTCCAAACATTTTTCCTTTTAAAATATAACAGTTCATCCTGTATAACTTCCACCCAGTTATTATCTTTGAGAGCCTCCTGATACTTAAATGGCTCTATTTGGGACAGGAAAGAAGCATGAAGACAAAAGTTTGAAATCTGGGTCCTAGTTTGAACACCTTTACTTAAATCACCCACAATCTGCTCCAGGGGTGATTTTTATTGAAGGAAATGATGTCCAAACAATTATTAGTAGAAGCAGCATTAGAAGAAGATGGATTATCAGTGGGGTTGGGAAAGCTTTCAGATGAGGCAGCATGAGCTTGTTCAGAGGTATCTACTAAAGCATTATCAATTATTGGGGATGTGGAAGTAGATACATGTTCATTCTGATCTTGAAGATTTATTGAATAAGATGGGATGTAAGAAAAGAAGTGAGATACTGAACACTCCTCAAGAGATGATAGATCTTTAGAAGTTTGACAAGACTCTGAAGAGGAGACATAGAAGAGGTAGGAGGAGTGTAGGTAAAGCTTTCAAGATCAAATAGGTCATCAGGATTAGATGGAAAAGAGGAGGTTGATGCAGATTCATTGAATTTGACATCAATGGTTTCCTTAACTATTTTGGTCTTGAGATTAAATGCTCTGTAAGCTTTGGAAGTTTGAGAGTATCCAACAAAGTATCCAGAGTCCACTTTTATAGCAAACTTGGGCAATGAGTCCTTCATGTTCAAGATGAAACATGGACACCCCAAAAATTTGAAGAAGGAAATGAGAGGCTTTATGTTATGAAGGACCACATAGGCAGTCTTGTTATGTCTTTTCACAATGTGAACTCTGTTCAAGACATAACAAGCAGTGTTTATGTCACACCCCCAATTTCAACTAACGGAATCATACCGTTTGGGAACGTGACAAACCAGGATCTCAGATCATTAGACATAGCGAAGACCTCTATATGAATTTCAAAACATACGTTGGTCTTTAAAAACATAATATTCAGAGTTTACAAAAAAATTGCGGAAGCGTTTCAAATCAAAACCAATAAACTGTTGATAAGTAAAACATTACAAATCAAAATAATGAAATATTCAAATTCAAATGATCAAAGTTTATAATGCATGAGACTCTATCTTCCTAGTCCATGCCAGCTGTTACGCGCGCCTTAGCGTCCTGAGAAAACATGCAAATCAAGTCAACACAAAGGTTGGTGCATAACACAGGTTTTAAGTAATCATAGTGTTCAAAACATCAGTTTGAATAACAAGTTTGTAGATAACATAATCACAATTGCACAGTCATGATAGCTAGTCATATAAACTATTTACATACGTGTTCGACACCGAAGCTGACTAGTTGCCATGCTATAGCATGTTTTCGCCTTGCCACTATTGTCTATCACAACAATAGTAAAAATGTGTTTGGTCAGTCAAACACCTGCGTAGATCCCATCTACCAGGTGAGGTTTGTCAAACCTAATAGATCTATTTCCAACTACCACGCTTTGCATTACAGCAAACTAAACGGTTCGAGGTGTGTAAGGACTTTCAAGTTGATATGTTGTCACATAATGTAAACAGATAACTCATGCAAGTGATATGTATCTAAAATAGTTTGTTGCACATGTTTTCTCCCCCAAAACAGTTTAAAATAAGAAAGGGGCCGTGTACGCACCTTTGATAGTAGTAGAATGATCAAATATGTGTGCACTTGCGTAGAAATCCTCTACGAAGAATCTGTGATTTAAACAATAACCTAAAGTTATTCGAATTGTCGTTTTGTGCTTGAAATCACATACGTATCAACATACGTATGTTAAAGTGTAAGAATTAGGCATACGGAAGTACGCGTGCCACTGAAATCGATTAAATAAAATCACATTTGATTTTATTTAATTAAACGTAATTATACGCGATTTCGTGTTCGGACTAAAATATGGATTTTATCATTTCAACACGTTCGTATTCTCGTTATGGTTCCAACGCAATTTGAACGGATCGAATCGGAGTTAGAACGAATAAGTTATGATAAAAATACAAAACAATTGATTTAAAAACCCAAAATGGGATTCAAACCCGCGACCCCCCACACCAAACACACAGCATCTACCAGTCTCGCCCGCTAGGGTATCGCAACATCTATCCGGAATTAATTGTTTTAAACCCACACTGATGAGTTTCCCCCTGTTCATCTATAGCCGAAGCAATCAACCATCCGATTGATCCTATTTCGAACTCGATTGACCTTATCAACACAACCTGATGATTCTAGCCTCTTAAACGTACCTAATGATGGTTCCAATTCGATCAAACCTTAATCAATGAGTTCCAATTGATCCCAAATAGGTTCGGTTTTGAACCGAACTAACTTTTAACACAAAATCTCATAATTCACGACTATCACATCGAATTAACTTAAGATTTAGATTAAATTCAACATTCCGAAACTACCTATATAGTTTAATTCGGTTATCAGTCCAAGTAAACAAGAAATCCCCAATTCGATATTAAACAAGAACCCTAGAACTTAAAGTTATACAATCCGATGTCTTTAGTTGAAATTAACCGATGTTTTTCCATGTATACATCAAACCGAAACTATCTGAGCAATTCAATTCGATTTTTAACTACTCTAGGATCGAAACCCCCAAAATGCTTTTGATATAAACCCTAGTTAATCGAATTTATACAATTCGTTATAGCATTATGAAATTGAAACATTGTTTAGCTTATTCGAAGGTTTCTGAAGCTAATGGTACTATTTAATTTGATTTTCGAGCAATTCTCAATCGAAATCCCCAAAATGGTTTATGTTAAGAACCCTAAAAACCGTTTTCATAGAATCGGTTATGGTTTTCAGAAATTGAATGAGGTTTTTCCATATACAGAGAGTCACGAAACTCTCTGTAAAGTTTAATTTATGTTTCAAATTCATCTAAACAGAGACCCCCAAATCATTAAAGATAATGAACCCTAGAACTCAATTTCGTGCAATTCGAGTTTGTAGGATGAAATTGAGTTAGGGATTCCTTTAGTCGGAGTTTTTAGGTTGTCTAGGAATGAATGTTTACCAGTATGGATGTAGAATTGATGAAGATCGAATCTAAGCTTGAGTTCGGCCGTCCCTTGATCGAGTTCTTCTTCACGTGGCTTCTAGTATCGAATTGGCTTGTGAAATAGTTCCTGAGGGTGCCGATTGATGTTCTGAGAACTTCAATTTGTGATGTTATTGTCGAATTATAATAGCTCTAATGATATAGCGACGGTTTCGTTTTTTAAAACTTCCATTGGAGTTAATTCAGACAATAAACCGACTAATAACGGTTGGGTGATGATAATGATCATCAATGTCACGCCTAAGCTTGATTAATTTGGTCATTACTACTTAAACAACCTAAATTTCAATTTTCCCCAATTTACATAATCGAATTTTGACTTTTAGAAGTCAAAATCAACTATTATTACAACTTATAGACTAATCCTTGAAATTAACACTTTAAAACCTGATTTTTGATACTTCTTAACCCTCATAGATCATTCCGGACCAATCACTTAACATTTCTGTTAACCAAGTTACATTGATAATCCCAATTTATCACTAATTGGGCCAATTAGAACATTGTAGAGTTAAATTAAACTAATTAGACTTCTCAAATATAATTGGGCCTCACTGGGCCTTCTTGGGCCTACCCTGGCCTTCCCTGGGCCTACTTGGTTTACATTGGGCTTTACTTGGACTTATTGGGCCTTAATGGGCCTCTCTTGGCTTATTGGGCCTACATTGGCTCTGTTGGGCTTACATAGACTTCGTTGGGCTTAATTGATCTTGTTGAGTCTTCCTTGACCTTACTGGATCTTCTTTGGCTTTACTGGGCCTTCATTGGTCTTGTTGGGCCTTCATTGGCCTTGTTGGGCCTTCATTGACCTTGTTGGGCCTACGGAGGTTAACAAGGTTAACTTGAAAAGTCGAATTGTCACATCATCCCCTTGTTGAAGGAATTTTCGTCCCGAAAATTAGCAAGTGTTAAGAATAGTTAGGAAACTACTTACGAGTTTAAATCGTACGTGTTAGTGTGATTTGATCATTCTGTGTGCTTGTGTGTACTCACACACAAAGTCTAATGCTTGCAACATCACAACTCAATTGTGATCGTTCAATGTGACTGTTCTGTTTGCGTGTACACTAGTTAGTTCACCTAACTGTGACTGTTTGTGTTTGATCATACTGTGTTGTGTAACCTCACACATAGTGAGTGTCTGAAACTGTTTGTACTATGCAACCCCGCACATAGCAAAGTGTATGTAACCAATCGTATATGTACTACCATAACATGTAACATATGAAATGTAGCACATAAAACATATAAAATGTAATGTAGCACAAATATTTGTAACAAAATCAAAATCAATTGAATAAATAAAACGTTTGTGCTTACAGTTTGAAATTTGCAGTGTTGATGTGTGAAAGCATCACGTCATCCCCTTGTTGAAGGAAATTTCGTCCCGAAATTTAACGTGCGCTCTCAGTGTTAGCAGTAGCTGTCTTGAATAGATGAGGATATTTCTTCATCATCTGGTCTTCCCGTTCCCATGTGAATTCAGGACCCCGTCTTGAATTCCATCGGACTTTGACTATCGGAATCTTGCTTTGCTTCAGTTGTTTGACCTCTCGGTCCATGATTTCTGCTGGTTCTTCAATGAATCGCAGCTGTTCATCTACTTGTATTTCTTCCAACGGTACAATCAATGTCTCGTCAGAAAGACATTTCTTTAAGTTTGATACATGAAAAACATCATGAACTCCACTGAGTTCTTCCGGTAGTTTGAGTTGATACGCAACCGGACCAATCCTTTTCAGAATCTCAAAAGGTCCTACGTAACGTGGACTAAGCTTCCCGCGCTTGCCAAATCGTATCACACCTTTCCAAGGTGATACCTTTAGAAGAACTCGGTCTCCTACTTGAAATTCCAACGGCTTGCGACGTTTGTCTGCATAACTCTTCTGTCGATCCCGAGCCGCTGCCATACGATTCCGGATTTGAACTATCTTCTCTGTCGTTTCGTGCACCAGTTCAGGACCTGTTAACTGACTGTCACCAATTTCAGCCCAGCAAACTGGTGAACGACATTTGCGACCATACAAAGCTTCAAACGGTGCTGTTTGAATGCTTGTATGATAACTATTGTTGTAAGAGAATTCCACCAACGGTAAATGATTCTCCCAGCTGTCACCAAAGTCAATTACACAAGCTCGTAACATATCCTCGAGCGTTTGAATCGTTCGTTCACTTTGACCGTCTGTCTGTGGATGATAGGCGGTACTCATATCCAAGCGAGTCCCCAATGACTTATGAAGAGATTTCCAAAAGTTGGAAGTAAACCGGGCATCCCGATCTGATATGATAGAAATTGGCACACCATGCCGTGCTACTACCTCCTTGATGTAAATGCGAGTCAGTTTCTCCATCTTATCAGTTTCCTTTATTGCTAAGAAGTGTGCAGATTTCGTTAATCGATCGACAATTACCCATATCGTATCACAACCAGTCGGTGTACGGGGTAACTTAGTGATGAAATCCATCGAAATCTGTTCCCACTTCCACATCGGTATCTCTGGTTGTTGCAGTAAACCAGATGGTTTCTGATATTCAACTTTGACTTTCGAACAAGTCAAACATTTGCTAACGTACTTAGCAATATCAGCTTTCATGTGAGGCCACCAATACAGTGCCTTCAAGTCATGGTACATCTTGTCTGATCCCGGATGGACTGAATATCTGGACTTGTGCGCTTCGTCCATCACGAGTTCTCTTAAACCTCCATATAAAGGTATCCACATTCGATCAATGAAATAACGAATTCCATCAGGTTTAACATTCAATTGTTCTTCCATTCCTCGTAAAGATTCCGGTACTAAGTTTTCCGTTTTCAATGCCTCAATCTGAGCACTGTGTACCTTGTCAGGTAAATCAGTATGTATTGTCATCATAAGTGCGCGAACCCGTCTTGTTCCCGTTGTATCTTTTCTGCTCAAAGCATCGGCTACCACATTAGCCTTTCCCGGGTGATACTTAATCGCACACTCATAATCGTTCAACAACTCAACCCATCGTCGTTGCCTCATATTAAGCTCCTTCTGATCAAAGATATGCTGCAAACTCTTATGATCAGTGTAAATGGTACACTTAGTTCCATACAAGTAATGCCTCCAAATCTTTAAAGCAAAAACCACTGCTCCTAACTCCAAGTCATGAGTAGTGTAATTCTTTTCGTGTGTTCTTAATTGTCTGGAAGCATAAGCGATCACTTTATCCCGTTGCATCAACACACATCCCAAACCCTGTCCAGATGCGTCACAATACACCGCAAAGTCTTCCGTTCCTTCCGGTAAAGATAGAATCGGTGCACTGCAGAGTTTCTGTTTCAACAACTGGAATGCAGCTTCCTGTTTATCAGTCCAGTTATACTTTGTTCCCTTGTGCGTCAGAGCTGTAAGTGGTTGAGCGATCTTTGAGAAACCTTCAATGAATCGTCGATAATAACCCGCCAAACCAAGGAATTGTCGTACCTCGGTAGGGGTCTTTGGCGCTTCCCAATTCTTAATCGCTTCAATCTTCGCTGGATCAACATGTATACCCTTTTCATTAACTATATGCCCCAAGAACTGTACTTCTCGCATCCAGAAATCACATTTCGAGAACTTAGCGTATAGTTGTTCCTGTTTCAATAACTCTAGCAGTAATCGAAGATGTTCAGCATGTTCCTCCTCAGACTTTGAATAGATGAGAATGTCATCAATGAAAACAATGACAAACTTATCCAGATAAGGTTTACAAACACGATTCATGAGATCCATGAATACAGCTGGAGCGTTTGTCAACCCAAATGGCATGACCAAGAACTCATAATGGCCATAGCGTGTCCTGAATGCCGTCTTCGGAATATCCTCCTCCTGGACTCTTAGTTGATGATAACCCGACCTGAGATCAATCTTCGAGTAGTAACTCGAACCTTGCAATTGATCAAACAGATCGTCAATCCTGGGTAACGGATACCGGTTCTTGATAGTAACCTTATTCAACTCCCGGTAATCAATACACATACGAAAAGTCCCGTCCTTCTTCTTTACAAACAATACTGGAGCTCCCCACGGTGAAAAACTAGGTCGTATGAAACCCTTATCCAACAATTCTTGCAATTGTGTGGATAACTCTTGCATTTCTGACGGTGCAAGTCGATAAGGCGCCCTAGCTATCGGTGCTGCTTCTGGTGTAAGGTCGATTCGGAATTCCACCTGTCTGACAGGCGGTAATCCCGGTAAGTCTTCTGGAAATACCTCCGGAAACTCACAAACTATAGGTATATCTTCAAGTTTCTTCTCAGCTACCGGCTTTTCAGTTATAAGTGCTATAACTGCCGTATGACCCTTACGTAGACACTTGTGTGCTTTCATACAGGATATGAGACGCAGTGGCATACTGATCTTTTCACCTTGTACATACAGTGTCTCTCCGTTTGTAAGAGGTATACGAACAATCTTTTCATGGCATACTATTTCAGCCTGGTTTTTGGACAACCAGTCCATGCCAATGACTACATCAAAACTGCCTAAGGCAATAGGCATCAAATCAATCTCTAATGTCTGACCCATCAAATCAAGGATACATCCCTTATAAATGTTTTCTACTATAACCAACTTACCATCAGCTAATTCCACAGTGTAGGGACTATCTAAGGCAGTGGGACTAACATTTAGCAACTTAACAAGTGAACTAGATACAAAGCTCCGATCGGCACCGGTGTCAAATAACATAGAGGCATAGTGATTATTTAAGAGGAACGTACCCGTAACAATGTTGGGATCCTCCCGCGCTTGACGTCCTCCGATCACAAACGCCCTGCCTCTAGCACCGTTGTTGTTGTTGTTATTGTTGTTGTTATTGTTGGTGCCATTGCCATTACCGTTTCCATTTCCATTACCATTACCATTGTTGTCCCCGCCTTTCTTAAGTTGTGGGCAATCTTTCTTGAAATGGCCCATCTTGCCACACTCAAAACAACCTTTCTGCGCGTTGTTTTGATTGTTATTCTGGTTGTTATTATTGTTCTGCAACTCTCCGCGACAATCCTTAGCCGCATGTCCAACCTTGCCACACCTCTGGCACTTAGCTCTGTCACATTGGTTACCCGCATGATGGTAACCACACTTGTTACACTTGGGGTGCTTACCAATATAGCCCCCCGATGATGATGATTGCTGACCGCTATTGGAATTATGATAGGACTTGTTTGAGTCCTGCTTTCTGTTCTGCTGTTGGTTGTTACACTTGAAGTTGTTACTGTCCCACTTTCTCTTGTGATCTCCTACCTTGGTAGCAGATGTTCGCTTAGGCAGAGTCCCCTGCAACACTGCCTGATCAGTAAGCTGATGTGCTAGACGAACAGCTTGTTGGATGGTGGTGGGATTTGCTGAAGTCACCAACCCTTGAATCTGAGGCACTAGTCCTCCAATGTACCTCTCAATCCACTTACTGGCTGGAGTAGCCATGTGTGGTAGCAGTCTGGCAAGTTCATGCGATCTGGTCGTGTACTCCTCAATATTTGACCCCTCCATCTTGAGGTGCCAATACTCCTCCTCCAACTTCTGCATTTCACTACGAGGACAATACTCCTCTTGTAGTAAAGTTTTGAAGTTGTTCTAGGTTAACGCATTTGCTTCTCCCAATCCCAGGGTCTGAACATTGGAGTTCCACCAAGTCAGTGCTGGACCCTCCAACGTTCCAGTAGCAAATTTCACCTTGCTGTCATCAGGGCAGTTGCACATCTCGAACACAGACTCTGCCTTTTCAATCCATCGGAGAAGTCCTATGGCCCCCTCCGACCCTTTGAAGTTGTGAGGTTTGCAGTCCAAGAACATCTTGAATGTGCAAACTTGTGGGTTAACCAATCCCCCAGCTGGACCCTGTGGCCCTGTGTTGTGTGTCTGAGCATACTGTGCGATAGCCTCTGCGACTCTGTTGTTAATTAGCTCATTGAGCTCAGCAACAGTCATATGTACGTTTCCCTCAGCCATTAGTTTCCTATTTATAAGAAGTGTTAGCACGAAGTCAAAATCCAATGTATCATGTGTAAGTAAAACAACAAACACAACATGTAATATAATCAACACAGTTGTTGGAAACAAACAATAATTCTTCCATAAATAGAAACTTTCTTTGAGTACAATACTTTTTGAAATGAAATACAAAATTTCAAATTACTAATGTAGGAACACAACCCGTTCCTAATAAGTTTAAACAAAACAGAAATAAAAGAAAGAGAATCAATCGTCCTCAACAGTGGATTCAGGATCGGACTCAGCAACTGGTGCTGGTTCCTCCTCCTCATCCTCATCCTCATCCTGTTCCTCATTCTCAACTACCACTAAATCCTCCAAAGCTTCAATCCTGCCCTCCAAGATCTCGGCTCGGTTCTCTGACTCCTCTAGACGACCAATCATGTTCACCATCTCATCCCGCATGTCATGAACTAGATGGGCAAGTTCATCCTGCCTCTCAATGGCATCCCATAACTCCTGAGATCTCTGTATAAGCTTGTCTTCTGTCTCATCCAAGTCCTCGCGCAACCTGGCGATCTCCTCCGCGTCCGTCCTTCGCCTCTTAGGCTCAGGAGCATCCAGTACGGGTGGTGGATGTGTAGATGGTCCTGCAGCATAGAGTCCCTGAGTATTCACCCATGGTGCCTCCTCCGGATCCTCATCCGGGTCCTCAACTGGATCCTCATCTGGATCCTCCTCTGGATCCTCCTCTGGATCCTCCTCTGGATCCTCGTCTGGATCTGAGTCATCCATCCCATACGGTGGAGGTGATGGAATAGGTGGTGGTGGTGATGATGGTGGTGCCGGAACTATCGGCTCCTCGTCCTCGGAATCATCAATGATAACATAAGGAACTGATGATGAAGCCATGCCTGTTACATAATATCATATGTAAGTGCAGTGCCATGGAATACGTAAGCAAGTCAATTACATAATGCCATATGTAATTTCTAAGCAGTATGTGTGTGTGTCTAATGTCTAACAGTCATAGTCTAGGCCTACAAATGCAAACCTAGTTCGCTATAACCAATGTCTCTGATACCAATCTGTCACACCCCCAATTTCAACTAACGGAATCATACCGTTTGGGAACGTGACAAACCAGGATCTCAGATCATTAGACATAGCGAAGACCTCTATATGAATTTCAAAACATACGTTGGTCTTTAAAAACATAATATTCAGAGTTTACAAAAAAATTGCGGAAGCGTTTCAAATCAAAACCAATAAACTGTTGATAAGTAAAACATTACAAATCAAAATAATGAAATATTCAAATTCAAATGATCAAAGTTTATAATGCATGAGACTCTATCTTCCTAGTCCATGCCAGCTGTTACGCGCGCCTTAGCGTCCTGAGAAAACATGCAAATCAAGTCAACACAAAGGTTGGTGCATAACACAGGTTTTAAGTAATCATAGTGTTCAAAACATCAGTTTGAATAACAAGTTTGTAGATAACATAATCACAATTGCACAGTCATGATAGCTAGTCATATAAACTATTTACATACGTGTTCGACACCGAAGCTGACTAGTTGCCATGCTATAGCATGTTTTCGCCTTGCCACTATTGTCTATCACAACAATAGTAAAAATGTGTTTGGTCAGTCAAACACCTGCGTAGATCCCATCTACCAGGTGAGGTTTGTCAAACCTAATAGATCTATTTCCAACTACCACGCTTTGCATTACAGCAAACTAAACGGTTCGAGGTGTGTAAGGACTTTCAAGTTGATATGTTGTCACATAATGTAAACAGATAACTCATGCAAGTGATATGTATCTAAAATAGTTTGTTGCACATGTTTTCTCCCCCAAAACAGTTTAAAATAAGAAAGGGGCCGTGTACGCACCTTTGATAGTAGTAGAATGATCAAATATGTGTGCACTTGCGTAGAAATCCTCTACGAAGAATCTGTGATTTAAACAATAACCTAAAGTTATTCGAATTGTCGTTTTGTGCTTGAAATCACATACGTATCAACATACGTATGTTAAAGTGTAAGAATTAGGCATACGGAAGTACGCGTGCCACTGAAATCGATTAAATAAAATCACATTTGATTTTATTTAATTAAACGTAATTATACGCGATTTCGTGTTCGGACTAAAACATGGATTTTATCATTTCAACACGTTCGTATTCTCGTTATGGTTCCAACGTGTTCGGACTAAAAGAAGTAGTTTCTTGATCATAAAGAAGATCAAGAAACTTTCTATGGATTAGTGTAAGGACGGAAGAAGATAACCACTGATATAAATAAGGAAATAATGATCAGTGGTCATTTGAAGTATGAGGGGTAAAATGGTAAAATGAGAGGATATTTTCGAGCTGTGAGAACAATTAATGAGTGTCAATTTAATTAATTGTAGGGAGTCTAATCTTGCAGAGTGATTAGTGACAGTCAAATCAAGCGTAATTATCAAGAATATAATAACCACGGAAGGAAAAGAAATTTAACAACGGAAGAGTTTTAACCATGGATAAGTTACCAAGGGGAAAACCATGGATGGAGTAGAAACCACGGATTGTTTCAAATATAACAACGGATTGATTATAACCACAGATAGATATAAGTCGATGGTTAGTAGGAACACTAAATCTCTCCATGTTTTAGGGCAACCACTGAGAAACGAACCACTGTTATTTCATCAGCGGTTTTTCCATTCATCCGTTGTTAGGATAATCTTGAGAATTATCCTTTTATATATTTATATTAAGGTTAAAGAAACATATTCTTAACCATATTTATTTATTTGTTAACTCATATTTATCATGCATAATTTGGAAACACATGTTGCATACATAATGTCTGGCCTAGATGTAGTAAGATACATCAAAGATCCAATCATACACCTGTAGAGAGTTTGATCTACAGGTTCACCATTTTCATCTGGAGTTATTCCAGGTGCGGTTGCCATGGGGGTAGAAATTATTTTGTAATCATTCATTTCAAATTTTTTCTGAAGATCTTTTACATATTTAGATTTATGAATGAAAATTTCGTTAGGGGTTTGTTTGACTTGGTGTCCTAAAAATGTTTTTAGTTCACTTAAAGCACTCATTTCAAACTTAGAAGACATTAAATTAGAAAATTGTTCACACAAGGAAGGTTTTGTTGATCCGAAAGTGATGTCATCAACATAGATTTGGACCAGCAAAAGTTCCTTGTCTACTCTCTTGATGAACAAGGTCTTATCAATGGTTCCCCTAGAGAATTTATTTGAAAGAAGAAATTGGGAAAGAGTATCATACCATGCTCTTGGTGCTTGTTTTAAACCATAAAGTGGTTTGTCTTGTCTGTATACCCAATCAGGATGATGAACATCATTAAATCGTGCTGGTTGACAGACATAGACTTCCTCCTTTATAGTTCCATACAAGAATGCATTTTTTATATCCATCTGAAATACGTTTATGTTGTGGGATATAGCAAATGCAAGGGAGAGTGTAATGGGTTCAAGTCTGGCCACATGGGCAAATGTTTCATCGTAATCAATGCCTTCCTCTTTACAGTACCCTTGTACTATCAATTTGGCTTTATTTTTTATTACATTGCCCCTATCATCAGTTTTATTTATAAATACCCTTCTAGTTCCTATTGGGTTTTTTCCTTTGGGCAAGGGGCAGACAGTCCAAACATTTTTCCTTTTAAAATATAACAGTTCATCCTGTATAACTTCCACCCAGTTATTATCTTTGAGAGCCTCCTGATACTTAAATGGCTCTATTTGGGACAGGAAAGAAGCATGAAGACAAAAGTTTGAAATCTGGGTCCTAGTTTGAACACCTTTACTTAAATCACCCACAATCTGCTCCAGGGGTGATTTTTATTGAAGGAAATGATGTCCAAACAATTATTAGTAGAAGCAGCATTAGAAGAAGATGGATTATCAGTGGGGTTGGGAAAGCTTTCAGATGAGGCAGCATGAGCTTGTTCAGAGGTATCTACTGAAGCATTATCAATTATTGGGGATGTGGAAGTAGATACATGTTCATTCTGATCTTGAAGATTTATTGAATAAGATGGGATGTAAGAAAAGAAGTGAGATACTGAACACTCCTCAAGAGATGATAGATCTTTAGAAGTTTGACAAGACTCTGAAGAGGAGACATAGAAGAGGTAGGAGGAGTGTAGGTAAAGCTTTCAAGATCAAATAGGTCATCAGGATTAGATGGAAAAGAGGAGGTTGATGCAGATTCATTGAATTTGACATCAATGGTTTCCTTAACTATTTTGGTCTTGAGATTAAATGCTCTGTAAGCTTTGGAAGTTTGAGAGTATCCAACAAAGTATCCAGAGTCCACTTTTATAGCAAACTTGGGCAATGAGTCCTTCATGTTCAAGATGAAACATGGACACCCCAAAAATTTGAAGAAGGAAATGAGAGGCTTTATGTTATGAAGGACCACATAGGCAGTCTTGTTATGTCTTTTCACAATGTGAACTCTGTTCAAGACATAACAAGCAGTGTTTATGTCACACCCCCAATTTCAACTAACGGAATCATACCGTTTGGGAACGTGACAAACCAGGATCTCAGATCATTAGACATAGCGAAGACCTCTATATGAATTTCAAAACATACGTTGGTCTTTAAAAACATAATATTCAGAGTTTACAAAAAAATTGCGGAAGCGTTTCAAATCAAAACCAATAAACTGTTGATAAGTAAAACATTACAAATCAAAATAATGAAATATTCAAATTCAAATGATCAAAGTTTATAATGCATGAGACTCTATCTTCCTAGTCCATGCCAGCTGTTACGCGCGCCTTAGCGTCCTGAGAAAACATGCAAATCAAGTCAACACAAAGGTTGGTGCATAACACAGGTTTTAAGTAATCATAGTGTTCAAAACATCAGTTTGAATAACAAGTTTGTAGATAACATAATCACAATTGCACAGTCATGATAGCTAGTCATATAAACTATTTACATACGTGTTCGACACCGAAGCTGACTAGTTGCCATGCTATAGCATGTTTTCGCCTTGCCACTATTGTCTATCACAACAATAGTAAAAATGTGTTTGGTCAGTCAAACACCTGCGTAGATCCCATCTACCAGGTGAGGTTTGTCAAACCTAATAGATCTATTTCCAACTACCACGCTTTGCATTACAGCAAACTAAACGGTTCGAGGTGTGTAAGGACTTTCAAGTTGATATGTTGTCACATAATGTAAACAGATAACTCATGCAAGTGATATGTATCTAAAATAGTTTGTTGCACATGTTTTCTCCCCCAAAACAGTTTAAAATAAGAAAGGGGCCGTGTACGCACCTTTGATAGTAGTAGAATGATCAAATATGTGTGCACTTGCGTAGAAATCCTCTACGAAGAATCTGTGATTTAAACAATAACCTAAAGTTATTCGAATTGTCGTTTTGTGCTTGAAATCACATACGTATCAACATACGTATGTTAAAGTGTAAGAATTAGGCATACGGAAGTACGCGTGCCACTGAAATCGATTAAATAAAATCACATTTGATTTTATTTAATTAAACGTAATTATACGTGATTTCGTGTTCGGACTAAAATATGGATTTTATCATTTCAACACGTTCGTATTCTCGTTATGGTTCCAACGCAATTTGAACGGATCGAATCGGAGTTAGAACGAATAAGTTATGATAAAAATACAAAACAATTGATTTAAAAACCCAAAATGGTGGAACCCGGATTCGAACCCGCGACCCCCCACACCAAACACACAGCATCTACCAGTCTCGCCCGCTAGGGTATCGCAACATCTATCCGGAATTAATTGTTTTAAACCCACACTGATGAGTTTCCCCCTGTTCATCTATAGCCGAAGCAATCAACCATCCGATTGATCCTATTTCGAACTCGATTGACCTTATCAACACAACCTGATGATTCTAGCCTCTTAAACGTACCTAATGATGGTTCCAATTCGATCAAACCTTAATCAATGAGTTCCAATTGATCCCAAATAGGTTCGGTTTTGAACCGAACTAACTTTTAACACAAAATCTCATAATTCACGACTATCACATCGAATTAACTTAAGATTTAGATTAAATTCAACATTCCGAAACTACCTATATAGTTTAATTCGGTTATCAGTCCAAGTAAACAAGAAATCCCCAATTCGATATTAAACAAGAACCCTAGAACTTAAAGTTATACAATCCGATGTCTTTAGTTGAAATTAACCGATGTTTTTCCATGTATACATCAAACCGAAACTATCTGAGCAATTCAATTCGATTTTTAACTACTCTAGGATCGAAACCCCCAAAATGCTTTTGATATAAACCCTAGTTAATCGAATTTATACAATTCGTTATAGCATTATGAAATTGAAACATTGTTTAGCTTATTCGAAGGTTTCTGAAGCTAATGGTACTATTTAATTTGATTTTCGAGCAATTCTCAATCGAAATCCCCAAAATGGTTTATGTTAAGAACCCTAAAAACCGTTTTCATAGAATCGGTTATGGTTTTCAGAAATTGAATGAGGTTTTTCCATATACAGAGAGTCACGAAACTCTCTGTAAAGTTTAATTTATGTTTCAAATTCATCTAAACAGAGACCCCCAAATCATTAAAGATAATGAACCCTAGAACTCAATTTCGTGCAATTCGAGTTTGTAGGATGAAATTGAGTTAGGGATTCCTTTAGTCGGAGTTTTTAGGTTTTCTAGGAATGAATGTTTACCAGTATGGATGTAGAATTGATGAAGATCGAATCTAAGCTTGAGTTCGGCCATCCCTTGATCGAGTTCTTCTTCACGTGGCTTCTAGTATCGAATTGGCTTGTGAAATAGTTCCTGAGGGTGCCGATTGATGTTCTGAGAACTTCAATTTGTGATGTTATTGTCGAATTATAATAGCTCTAATGATATAGCGACGGTTTCGTTTTTTAAAACTTCCATTGGAGTTAATTCAGACAATAAACCGACTAATAACGGTTGGGTGATGATAATGATCATCAATGTCACGCCTAAGCTTGATTAATTTGGTCATTACTACTTAAACAACCTAAATTTCAATTTTCCCCAATTTACATAATCGAATTTTGACTTTTAGAAGTCAAAATCAACTATTATTACAACTTATAGACTAATCCTTGAAATTAACACTTTAAAACCTGATTTTTGATACTTCTTAACCCTCATAGATCATTCCGGACCAATCACTTAACATTTCTGTTAACCAAGTTACATTGATAATCCCAATTTATCACTAATTGGGCCAATTAGAACATTGTAGAGTTAAATTAAACTAATTAGACTTCTCAAATATAATTGGGCCTCACTGGGCCTTCTTGGGCCTACCCTGGCCTTCCCTGGGCCTACTTGGTTTACATTGGGCTTTACTTGGACTTATTGGGCCTTAATGGGCCTCTCTTGGCTTATTGGGCCTACATTGGCTCTGTTGGGCTTACATAGACTTCGTTGGGCTTAATTGATCTTGTTGAGTCTTCCTTGACCTTACTGGATCTTCTTTGGCTTTACTGGGCCTTCATTGGTCTTGTTGGGCCTTCATTGGCCTTGTTGGGCCTTCATTGACCTTGTTGGGCCTACAGAGGTTAACAAGGTTAACTTGAAAAGTCGAATTGTCACAGTTTACTACCCCATCCCAGAAGGATAAAGGGAATCTTGAGTATGGAAGCATGGTTCTTGTATCCTCAATAAGTGTTCTATTCTTTCTTTCAACAACTCCATTTTGAGCAGGAGTTATAGGAACACTGTATTGTCTAAGGATTCCTTTGGAAGTATAGAACTCATCAAGAATATGATTCTTGAATTCGGTACCATTATCACTTCTAATTAACTTGACCGGAAGAGCAAATTGTCTTTCATGTTGAGTGATAAGGGCTTTTATTTTATCAGCAGTCTCATCTTCGCTGAAGAGAAAGAAGGTCCATCAAAATCTTGAGTAATCATCCACAACAACTAAGCAGTATCTCTTTCTAGCTAAACTAGCTACCTTCACAGGACCGAACAAATCCATGTGAAGCAGATTAAGACAGTTTGTTGTTTTGGATTCCTCAATAGACTTATGTGATGATTTATGTTGATTTCCCTATAAGCAAGATTCACATTGCCCTTCAAAATGAAATTCTTTTAAAGGTAATCCTCTTACTAAAGAAAGGGTAGAAAACTTATGAAGAGTTTAATGATTTAGGTGGTTGTATCTTCTGTGCCATAGGGCAGTTTCAGAAGATGATGCTTTGGCTATCAGACATGTAGGAATAGATGTTTGAGAGTCAGTGGTCATGTCTACCACATAGACATTCCCACTTCTCTTAGCCGTCAGCAGAGTGTGTTGATCAATTAAGACCTTTATTTTAGAATTTATTTTAGTTGAGAGAATTTTACTGCTGTCCTTGGTGAAAAATTAACTATAGCTTTTGACTGCTAATTGAGAAACACTCAAGAGATTAAACTTGAGGTTTTCAACTAAGCTAACATCCTTAAAGTGCAGTCTTCCACTTAGGACATAATCAGACCCGACTATCCAACCCTTTGCATTGTTTCCAAAAGACATAGATCCTCCATTCTTTGGAATGAAGTTATTTATTGTGGATCTGCATCCTGTCATGTGCCTAGAACCTCCACCATCCACATGCCATAAGTGATCTTAGTTTGAAGGAGCTCTATGCACATAGGGGATCAAATGCAGTTGGTTAGATATGGGTTTATGTTTATTTCAGAAAAAGAACATTCAGAGAATTTATTTGTTTTGCTGTGCATTATTCATTAAATTCTGCATCATTTGGATCAGCTGTTACTGATTTTTATGCAAGATGTTGATCTGTGAATCCACAGAAGGTGCGTTCACAACAGCAGGAGAGTAAGAAGCAGGGTTCACCATGGGGTAAGAAGGTGGTGTACCAAGAATTTATGGTCTGGGAAAAGTAGCCAAGGGAGGGGGTAAGTAGAATGACAAATGAGTGCTTGGTCTTGTTGTATTGTTGGCTTCTTGTCTACTAGCTTTCTTGGACTTCTTCATTCTATTGGGGGAATTCCCTTTAGATGAAGAAGCCTGTTCAGCCTTCAACTTTTCAGCCTTCAAATTTTCCCTTATTTTCTCCAAAGGAGTTTTTGTCCTGTAATTTTCAGTGGAATGATTGTACTTGAAACATTTTAAGCAGGCAGGTGATAGTGAAGAATAGTTTGGGATGAATGGCTTATTAGCCTTCATTATTGGGTAAGGAGGGTGAGGATGAGAAGGAGGAAATTTGACGTCGACCATTGGCCTTTTTCCTTTATCGAGATTAGCCTTAGGGTCAACAAAGGTTTACTGTTGTGTTGTACCTTCTGAACTTTGAGTAGATTTCATAGTAGGAGGAATCTCATTTCGCTCATAAGAGTTATTGTTGTGAACATTTTCCAGGTGTGTTTATACTGGTTTTTCCATGCTTGTATTAGTGGGATATACAAACTTTGGAAATTGCCCAGACTGATACAACCTTGGAGGTGTGTTCTTTGTTGCTGGGATTTCATCAGAGAGAAAAGTGGGGGATAAAGGTTCAGAAACATTTTCGTCCATATTATTGTCAATCGGGGCATAGTTCTCTGGGGGACTAGTGTGGTTCTACCCGATTCCAAACTTTGCCTTGCTGTGAACTTGCTTACTTAGAAGCATCCTGAATCTTTCCAGGACTCAACTCACTTTTCATAGCTGACTTTAGTTTGAGCTATTTCATCTCTACAAGCAGAATATTTTTCATGTTGCAAATCAAATAATGCTTGCAGGTTAGATTTTTCAGTTTTTAAGACCAAAATTTGACCATCTTTATTTTTTATTAACCTTTCTACTTCTATATTTTTATTTGCCAAAAACTGATCAAGTTCTTGGTTTTGTTGTTGTAGCAACACATTGGCTTTCTTTATTTTTGTAAATGCATCAATGAACGCATTAGTGCATAGCTTTTCAAGGGTAGAGGAGGATACCTGAGCATCAGGAGATTCTGCTTCAGGTTGATTAGAAGGGGTGGATTTTTCACCAACAGCCATTAGAGCAAATTCTATTGGTTTAGTAGTGATGAGGGCGTAGCCTACATCATCAGGCATGCTGCTCCAGTCTACATATTATTGTGTGAAAAGAGTTGGTTGGCTAGATGATGAAGATTGGATAGCTGGGCCTGGTGCGCTTATTTGAGGAAGAGATGGTGTAAAAATCTGTAGTGGAGCAGGAGTAAACTGGTACCTGAGCATCAGGAGATTATGCTTCAGGTTGATTAGGATGGGTGTATTTTTCACCAACAACCATTAGAGCAAATTATGTTGGTTCAGCAGTGATGAGGGCGTAGCCTACATCATCAGGCATGCTGCTCCAGTCTACATATTCTTATGTGAAAAGAGTTGGTTGGCTAGATGATGAAGACTGGATAGCAGGGCCTGGTGTGTTTATTGGAGGAAGAGATGGTGTAAAAATCTGTAGTGGAGTAGGAGTTAACTGGTACATGCTACCATTAGCAGCTTGTACATATTCTACATTGGGAGAAGGAGATTTTTGTACAATATGAGCTGCCTCCTGTGGATTATTGTGCTTTTGAAAGTCTGAAGAAGATGAGGAGTAAGGTGCTGCAGAAGAGTGAGAGTGAGTGTTTGGAAATGTCACATAGGGAGAGGAATTAGTGTTGGGAGGATTTCTGCACTCCCTGGCAAAGTGTCCTGTGCCATGACACCTGTTGCATTGGACTTTTGCCTTGTATAGACCAATTCTGGTTTTCCCATGGATACCAGGAAATTTTCTTCTTGTCCTCTTATAGAACTTGTTAGTTCTCATGCTTAAGAAGGCAAGTTGATGTAGGATATCCATTTCTTCCAAGTCATCACTTGGAATCAGATGGAGATCATCCATGATAAAACATAGTTGGTTAGGGATAAATGAGTGGTCATCACAAGAAGGGGAGGAAGTGATGCCAGTTGTTATATCAATGTGTTCATCATAGCCCTGATCATTTATCTCGGAGTTATGACTAAGAAGAGCAGTGTTCCCATGAACATACTCCTCTGTTGATTTACAAGACTTTAATATTTTTCTTTTCTGGTCAATTTCTCGCTCAAAAGTGAGCAGCTTACCATGAAGTTGGGTAAGTGAGAGGTTGCCAAAGTCTGGCAAAGATCTCATAACAATAGAATATGTTTCCCTTTTATCTGGGAGAGATCTCAAGAAGCGGTTAAGAACTGAGATGGTTGGGTACACTTGACCAGCAAGTTTTAGTTCACTTAAGAGAGAAGTGAACCTTTCAAATTATTGAGTCAGTCAGTCATTATTTAGTGTGGTGAAAGTCTCATATTTTTGAGCCAATATCTCCCTTGTATTGATCACAACATCATCGGTACCCCCGAACTGCTCTTTTAGAGCATTCCACAAGTCCTCAATGGAATCATGGTGAAAAAAACCGTAATAAATTTCCTTTGGGAGAGCCATAGCCAATTGAGCATGTGCCTTGGCATCAATTGAGCATGTGCCTTGGCATCAAGCTCCAGTTTCTGAAATCTTCTTCTGTATTGTTCCGAGGGTCCTTAGGAACAGACTCTCCGGTCTCTATGTCAAAGACCATTGGTTTATGTGGTTCGAACATCACAGACTTCCAACATCCATTGTGATTGTTGGATAAAAAGTGTAACAATCTTCCCTGCCATATATTATATTGGTGCCTTACCAGTAATGGTGGCTTAGTGGCAGAGCCGGTGTTATGGGGGTCTAGAGTAAATGTTTCTGCCATTATGGTTACAAACGATATGAGCAAATTAATGAAAGATGAATTCTCAAGGTAGTTTGTTTGAATGGCTTTGAACAAAGTTTTAGTTCAAAACCAAGCACCTGCAGATTTTTGTAAACAGAAGAAACAGAAAGCAGAAAACTAAACAACAAGATATCAAAGAGAGCTTTGAGTTTTATACGTGATGGTTAAACCAAGACTACAGAACAAGGCTCTGATACCAATTGTTGAGAAACTCGTAGGGGCTAGTTAACCAGGAACAAGGACTTTAGACTCGTGGTCAAAGCCTTTGGCATTCGCTCCTTCTATATTTTAACACTTAGTTATTTTAGTTGTTTAGTTTTTGCTAGAAAGAGAGAAAACATAATAGCAGCATAAGGAATTTTCGGGGAATGCAATTCAAGTATTTCAGGGAATGTTGGGGTTTAAATACCCAACATTCAATGTTACAAGACAAAGAATTAAAAAGACAAATAGCTGACACTGTTACAGAAACTGAATCATCAGAAGAGTAAAACTAATACAAAGTCAACAACCACGGAATCATGAGTCTTCAGAAGTCTTCAGTTCTTCCGAGATTGAGATAGTTGTTTAGAAGTTCAGTGGTTATTCTTTTGGAAGATGTCTGTCAGAAGCTGATTGAACATAAGTTATTACATAATTAGAGGTTGTCTTCCGAGACAGTGATTGTCTTCCGAAGGATAAGGTTCAGCTATTATCTTCCGAAGCCAAGGAGGTCTGCGGTTGTTCTTTTGCGAATCTTCCACTGTTGAGCTTCTGATGCTGAAGTTTAGTAGATCTCCTTACGGAAGAAAAGGTATCCGCGGTTGGTTAATCCGCGGTTTTATTCATTGGTCTGGCTTCAATAGTTTTGCTCATCATTCCTTATTTTTCAACATTGGTTGCCATTGATAGGGATTTTGGTGATTAATTTTTTCTAATATTTTTATAACATACTTGTAAGAATTTTTGGATTATTTTATTTTTTTATAAAAATTTGTCTACAGTTCGTCATGAGAGACTTGATTTAGTTATGTAGCTTATGCTTTTGCAAATGATATATAATATGTACTCATTCTTGAGAGTCACTGTGATATATAATACCAACTCTAAGCCATTTCAGTTACTTCCACCCCACTTCTTCCGACTAAAATTAATTCTTTCAATCATAAACACCCTGTGAAACTCACATAAACCATCAGGAGCTCTCTGGAAGTCATTTTGAAGATCTTGGAAGGTTTGAAACTTGAAAGGAACATTAGAGACCCTCTGCCATCAACCATATTGGATAAACAACTTGGAAAGCTACAAGAACAGCTCCTGGAATCTTCACTTCAACAATGTAACTCGAATCTCAGTCCTTGGGAACCTTGTGAGGTAGTTTTAGAAGTTGTTTTACACTTTTAACACTTAAAAACTCACATGCATTCTCAATACACTCACATACACAAAATTTGGAAGATTGATAGTCTGATTTTGATGATAATGTGGCTGATGTATGGTTATTGGATCAATCTATGATGATCTACATTGAGATTTAGTGATATTTGTGTAGTTTTGGTCATATTTCTACAAAAGGGTAACACTTGATGACATGCATGTACAATGCATGAGAATCTAGATCATTTTTGGTTATGATTAAGTGTTTGTAGTGGTATTTGGGTGACTTGTTATGAATATCATGATTGATATGGGTCATTTAATGTTGATTAGGGCACTATTACTAATAATAGTAACTTTTGTTACAAGATTTGTGCTAGATGATGTTATGAATAATGTAAGCATGTTAAATGATGATTTGTAGGTAGTCATGGTGATATTTTTATAAAAGATTGATTTGATTGGTTAATATGTTAATAATTTGGGATATTACTATAAATAATAACTTTATTTATCCAAAAATGTGTTAGACAGTGATTTTGGTGAAATGAACATGTTAAAGTAATGGTTCAAAGTTAAAAATGATATTATTAAAAATGATGTGGTTTAGTTTGATTAAAACAGTGATTTATTGCGAACTTGCTATTTTAGGTAACTTTAATTTGGGGATTTTCGTGAAATGAGCTACTAGGTAAATTTTAGCAATGAGAAGTGACTTGAAATGCTATCTTATGATGATATGTGAACTTGTTGCATGATTTTTGTGGCTAAACATGTCAAATATAGAAACTTACTATATTTATTAACTTTAAGCTCTAGAAACAAACTTATGTGCTTATTTGACAACATGTAACAACGTGCTAAGTGTTAACATGCTCATTTAGGCTAAACAAGCATGCTAGAAACTATTAAAATGGATTATGATGCAAACTTACTAAAAATGGAAACTTAATATTAATAGTAAGTTGTCCATTAATTTGATTTATGTGTTTACATGCTATATGTAAATAATAACGATCATTAAACGAACTATAACAAACACACGGTTCACAAACGGGTTGTTGAATTGAGACGGTCAAACTTGGTCAAACTAAGTCTAACACGGAAAAACATGATCGAACAATAGACAAACATAACAGCCTTGGGTTGTTGAGCACGAACACGAACACGAACACACACACAAACCCAAACATGAAGTTATGTACACTGTGTAATATAGGTAACCTATTACAGACTCGCCGGAAGATTTAGGAGCTTACGCTTTCATAACCCAGGTGAGTCTACAACCCCTTTATTGAACTGTTTTACAAGCTTTCAAGATAGGGGAAGAATACATGTTGTATGAGTCAAACTATATATGTACGAACATTTTGTCTATGCTGGTTTATTGGGAACAAACATTAAGTGTTGTGTATCGTAACAAAGTTCTCGCACCGTCTTACCGTTAATGTGTATACAACGAGGTTAGGACGCATGTAATCTCAACCCATTGCCATTGTTTTTACGATAGACATGGCGGATGCAAGAACAAACAAGTCTAGTTCGGTAGAGACTCAACTGGCACTTAGAGCCTAGGACTCGGACAAACATTAATAAACAGCATGGCACGTGACATACTAAAACTTTGAGGCTATACGTAGGAAATCCCAAACGCGACTTAGAGTTAATCTTGGAGCGTAGGGATATCACACCTATCAAAGTTTTCCCATTGAAATAGAAAGAGTAGTACCCGATAATAATTTTAAATTTCGGGACGAAATTTCTTTAACAAGGGGAGACTGTAACATCTGTGCCGGAATCGTTACCGGAACAGTAAGTTGTACTGTAGATTGCACAGTAACTCAGGTACACTTTACGTGAAAACTATATTATGCTATTGATACATTTTGATTTAACATGAAACTATTAAACGATTGTCTGAATCTGACTGAAACCTTAGGGTTTAACAGTCAGAAAACATGTCAGACAACACAGTGTTGAAACATAAATACTTGATATGATACTATTGTGTATAAACGTATGTGAGGTTAAACAAAACAAAACTTTAACGGTTATTGTTATGGAATGCTAAACAGACGAATTATTCGTATAGGTGATGATATGTACGAATGATTCTGATAATTTAACGTTCTGAAATAATGACTTAACAGTAGAGAACAAGAATCAGAAAGCCAAACCATCGACGTGTTCGTTGGAATGACGATTCGAACGAATACGCGCGTTGGCGACGCGATCTGACGAAACGAAAACGAAAACGAATAACGATACAATCGATAATAATTTTAAGGAAATAAAATATTTCCTATTTTACAATTTTGAAAATCATCATAAAACAATTTAAATCTAAACTATTTTATTAAATCGCGAACAATAAGCAAAACGCGTAAAAAATTTCGAAATTTGACAAATAAATTAATTAAACGAAATTTAATTTAATTATTAAAGTTTAATAACATCCAAACGATTAAAAATAATTCTTTTTATTTAATTTACGAAAAACGCGCGTAACATGCCAGGTACGCGACGAAAATACGAACCGAGCAACCAAAACGAACCCGAATACCCACGGGGTTTATAAACCCTAAATTGAGTCATCTATCTCATTTATTCCAATCTCCTTCTCTCTCTAAACCCCAAAACCGTTGATCCCTTCTCTCTCTAGAATTTCATCACTAAAACCTCCATAACTTGCTCAAATCTTGACCAAATCGAGTGTTCTTTGAGCCTAAACGATCATCTTGAAGCCCTCTACAAGGAAGTACAACCGATCTGAGAGTTTGCTCGACCGATCTTGAGGTATGAAGCTTTGAAAGTTACAAAAACTAGGGTTTTCTAAACCTATAACTCGGCCAACAGCCATAACCATGGTAGGATCCATATATGCAGATTTCTTACACTTTCTTATGATTATTGTCGCATCACCACACGTCAGAAGTCTCCATAGCGTGGTCAGAGGCTTGTTGAGGATGTACAGGTTCGAGTGAGAAAGGCTATAGCCGAACCTGTGCTGGCTGTCATGGGGCGAACCAATTGGCTAAGCTACGAACCTACCTACACACATGATCAACGAACCTTTGTAGCAACAACCGAACCCAGCTACGCCTACGTTAACCGAACCTTTCTGTTGGTTGCAACGAACCCTTGACCGAAGTAAAACTCCTCAAAAGCAGGCGAACCTACTGGAGTGCCGAGCCAGTGAAGAATCTTGGCCGAACCTTGAAACCACAAACCTTTGAAGCTACGAACCCTGCATGTATAGTCACGACCGAACCTACCCGAAGTTGGCGAACCAACACCACTGCCGAATCTATGGACTCACGAACCCCATGCACGAACTTAACTGGATCCACGAACCTTCTAAGTGTGTTCTGGCCGAACCCATGTAGCATGCCATTCCTTAATCACGAACCTTGTAGTCCTCAAGGCCCACGAACCTTAGCTGAATAAAGCTATAGGTTCGCTGATGGAATTCATGTGTGATACCATTTTGTGAGTCAAGCTCAATTTAAATTATTTGTTTAGTTAAGATAGCTCAATGGACCATATACATATAACCAGTTCAAGACCTCTAGCCTACCCAAGCTTAATCCAAATCGATTGGTCGGCCCACATCCTTTGCTCTTAGCCCACACACATTATAATGGCCCATGAGTGTCTAGCCTAAGCGCACAAGGCACATAGCCGGCCCAACCGTTTGCTTCGGCCCAACAAGGTTTAACAGGCCCCAATCTTTTTTCGGCCCAAATTAATTAATCTCACCGGCCCAATAAACTTGGGCCACTAACATTTGAGGCCCACGTATTGCTTAAGCCCAATGTTAACACGAATAACTTACAAGGTTATCTGGCTCAATGGGTGTTAAGTAACTTATAAACATATGAATGATTGATGAGAATAATGGAAACAAGTAACCAACACATTGGGGAAATAAACATTTCATTTGTCATGAAACGATAACAAGTTTTAGACACGTTACATGAGGGTTACAAGTTCTCAATAAATAACAACTTGTGACAAATGAACAAGTAGGATATCTTTAACCAAGAAGAAGTTGAGCCGGATAACAAACAAGATTCGTAAGTCTTAGTCAACTTTAGGACTAACACTTACACGCACAAACCATTCTTACAAACTTATACTTATAAACTACAAATACTATGAAATCAATACAGGAGCGTGAACATAATATCAAGTGCAAACAAAGAGAGCGTGCATTCTTATTCTACATAGTCAGTCACTAAGGACTTAAGGTGAGTTCATTTGTCCTTTTTTAAACTTATTTGTTTTACTACGGGACTGAGAAACATGTTAAACATTTTCATAAAACTCTTGAAATGTTATTTAATG
This sequence comes from Mikania micrantha, assembly GCA_009363875.1. NCBI lineage: Eukaryota > Viridiplantae > Streptophyta > Magnoliopsida > Asterales > Asteraceae > Mikania > Mikania micrantha. The sequence continues at coordinate 20,122,423 of CM018681.1, forward strand.
CTTTAAACATAAACATGATACTTATGTTGAAACTTATGCTGGAACTTAGAATACTTTGAAAAGCAATAGACTTGAAACTTATACTTTAAACTTGAGGCTTGAAAACATATGTTGGACGCTTATGAGACTTGATGCTTATGCTACAACTATATGCTTAAACTCAATGCTTAACACTTATGCTACAAACAAGATGCTTAATTTGGTGATTGGTGCTTACGTTGCAAATTAGAAGCTTAAACCATATACTTGATGCTTATGCTATAAACTATATTCTTAAACTATACTCTTAATGCTTATGCTATAAACTATATTCTTAAACTATACGCTTAATGCTTACACTATAAACTATATGCTTAAACCACACACTCGATACTAAAGCCTGAATACTAAATCTATACGCTAATACTAAATGCTAATGCTAAATACAAATGCTACATGCTAATGCTTAACACTAATGCTATATGCTAATGCCACGTGCTAATGCTACAATGCAAATACTATATGCTTATCATGCTTAAATGCTCGAAATGCTTCAAGTGCTCATAATGATATAGACTTTGAATGCTATAAACTTGTCATGCAAAAGCAACGGTTTGGCCTCTCAGTGCTTGTCTCTCCGGTTGTTAAACTTTGAATACTATAAACTTGTCATGCAAAAGCAACGGTTTGGCCTCTCAGTGCTTGCCTCACCGGTTGTTAAACTTGAATGCTATAAACTTGTCATGAAAAAGCAACGGTTTGGCCTCTCAGTGCTTGCCTCACCGGCTGTTAAACTTGAATGCTATAAACTTGTCATGCAAAAGCAACGGTTTGGCCTCTCAGTGCTTGCCTCACCGGTTGTTAAACGATTTAAATGCTATAAACTTGAATGCTAAAGCTATTAACTATGATAGAACATACTAAATTGGTCTCTCAGTGCTTGCCATGGGGTGTTCTACATAGTTGGGACTTGAAGGAACAGACCGTCGGCCTCTCAGTACTTGCCATAGGGTGACCTTCATAGTCATGACTTGAGGAGTAGACTGATGGCCATTCAGTGCTTGCCATACAGTGATTCCTCAATTTCCACTCATGCTATAAACTTAAACACAATGCTAATGCAGACGCTTAATTATCATTAACAGCAGTGTCTTATGCGACTTAGTATGTGGTGGGACGGCGTCTGGGCGGGTCGTAGGCTCGACTCAGGGGTATGCCCTATATATAAGCATACCGAGTTGGATGATACAGGTGGTGTTAATGAGATTAAGGTCGTTATCTAGGGGGAAACATGAATGCTTTTGGGTCAATACATAAACTTTTAAACACGATGCTTGATAAACTTGTATTGAGACTAATACATACAAATGCTATAGACTTGTAAACTTTGAAACAGTACACTAAAGCTATGATGAAGAATGAATCGAATGGTAGGTAAAATGCTTAATTATCATTAATAACAATGTCCTATGCGACTTAGTATATGGTGGGACGGCGTCTGGGCGGGTCGTAGGCTCGACTCAGGGGTATGCCCTATATGTAAGCATACCGAGTTGGATGATACAAGTGTTATTAATGAGGTTAAGGTTTTGCCTAAAAGGTTTGCAAAAGCTATTTTTATACTAAAACTACATGAACTCACCAACCATTGTGTTGACTTTGTTTTCGTACATGCTTTCTCAGGTGGCGCACATGAATAGGCTTAAGCTTTTGGATTGCATACTAGGATGCCAGTTAGCAGACCTAGTAGACTTTTGGTGAAGCACATGTTTTGCTATGGATATGAATCACTTTTGATATCTTGTACAGATACAAGTAGGAAACATATGATTCTTTTGTTAGGTTTGCTTAGTTAAATTGCAGAACATTGATATTGTAATTTAACTTTGTAATCCTAGTTATTACTTGATTGTGCTTTAGTAATTATTAAACATTGATGCTATGTAAACAATCTGATCATCTTGATTATCACCCACAATATCACGCCCTGGGAACCTTCCGCCCGACTGGGACTCCGATCCAACCCCGCCGGCTCGGGGTGTGACAGATTGGTATCAGAGCTCAAGGTAATAGAGAATAATAGGTCATTACATAAATGGTTTGGCATAGACTATAACTTAGGGACCCTCATGTAGAGAACATAAGACTTAAGTTGCATTTTGTTTTCTGCATTCGATCACTGCACTAACCAAATTCTTTTGGTTATGATCAGAATGCCGCCTAGAAAACAACCGACTCCGGTGCCTACTACACAGACTTCTGCACGACACTCTTCGACACCTTCACCTGCAGATTCACCACCGCCACCTCCTCCTCCTCCACATAGTCCTCCTCCGAACACGACTACGGGACCAGTCATTGACCCTGCTACTATCGCCTTGGCGACACTGCTAAGTACCCAACTGACAAGCCAGCTGAAAGATGTCATCCCCGAAATGATAAACCGGATTCAGGGACATGGCAATACTTCTGGCCATACTACCGGGGAAGCTAGTGGAAACACTAGTCATACTTCTGACTGCTCCTACAAATCCTTTGTAGGATGCAAACCCCCAAGCTTTACTGGAGTTGAAGGCGCTGTTGGATTAATCCAATGGCTCGAGAAAATGTAGAACACGTTGGACATAAGTAGTTGTCCGGAACATCACAAAGTGCGCTATGCAGCTGGATCTTTCAGCAAGCGAGCTTTGACATGGTGGAACGCACAGATCAGAGCTCGAGGAAGGGATGAAGCAATGGCAATGCCATGGTCAGAATTCAAACTTCTTCTAAGGAATGAGTTCTGTCCGAAACATGAACTGCAACAGCTAGAGGTTGAGCTCTCGAACCATGTGATGAAGGGAGCTGATCACATGACTTTCACCACACGCTACCATGAGCTAGTAGCCTTGGTGCCAGAAATGGTGCCAACTTTAGAGAAGCTGATAGACCGATATGTAGTGGGTTTACCCTCCTGCATACAGAGTATTGTGCTGGCTGCAAATCCTGCTACTTTGGAGTCAGCCATTGCTCTTTCAGCTAAACTTACTGGGGTAATGGTGAAGTCTGGAGTTCTGAAAGATGACACAGGGAAATCCAAGGAAGCAGCAACAAAGAAGCCCGAACAACACCAAACAAAGAAGCAAAAGGTCATTGGAAACTATGCGGTGGCCACATCTCTGAGACATGCCCCTGCAGTACCTGCCAACACTGCACCCAAAAACTATGTGGGAATGCACCCACAGTGTATGCAATGCAAATTTCATCATCCTACTACGGTACAATGCAGGCAATGCAACAATTGTGGCCGACTAGGTCGCCGGACTCAACAATGTCGTGCTCCAGCCACACAAACTACAAACAACGCCGCATTAGGAATTCCCCCACCACAACACACTGGCAATCATAACCATAACCATCGGGGATGCTATAACTGTGGAGAACCAGGTCATTTCTCTCGGGACTGCCCGAAAAGAGTGCAACAAGGAGCACCAGCACCTCAAGGGAGGGCATTCATGATTGGAGCTGCTGCAGCTCGCCAAGACCCGGCGACGGGTACTGGTATGTAGTATCTCCTCACTCATAAGACTTCATTTCATTTTGATACAAATATGAATAAGAAATTTATCTTACTCCTATTAGTATAATCACATGAGTAATCCATGAAACTTAAGAATTCTTTTATTTTGATAAAAGCAATGAAAGAATTCTTGGTTGATGCACATAACATATGTAGGAAGCCATAGCTAACACTAAAGTGTGTAACCGTTGATGCTGATAGCATCAGTTAGTTTGAACAATGAGGTGTGAGAGCCACACAAGGATTAAGCAAGCAATAACAATAAGACAACTACGAGCAATAAGACTAGTAAAACTTTGAGGCTATACGTAGGAAATCCCAAACGCGACTTAGAGTTAATCTGGGAGCGTAGGGATATCACACCTATCAAAGTTTTCCCATTGATATAGAAAGAGTGATACCCGATAATAATTTTAAATTTCGGGACGAAATTTCTTTTATAAGGGGAGACTGTAACATCTGTGCCGGAATCGTTACCGGAACAGTAAGTTGTACTGTAGATTGCACGGTAACTCAGGTACACTTTACGTGAAAACTATATTATGCAATTGATACATTTTGATTTAACATGAAACTATTAAACGATTGTCTGAATCTGACTGAAACCTTAGGGTTTAACAGTCAGAAACCATGTCAGACAACACAGTGTTGAAACATAAATACTTGATATGATACTATTGTGTATAAACGTATGTGAGGTTAAACAAAACAAAACTTTAACGGTTATTGTTATGGAATGCTAAACAGACGAATTATTCGTATAGGTGACGATCTGTACGAATGATTCTGATAATTTAACGTTCTAAAATAATGACTTAACAGTAGAGAACAAGAATCAGAAAGCCAAACCATCGACGTGTTCGTTGGAATGACGATTCGAACGAATACGGGCGTTGGCGACGCGATCTGACGAAACGAAAACGAAAACGAATAACGATACAATCGATAATAATTTTAAGGAAATAAAATATTTCCTATTTTACAATTTTGAAACTCATCATAAAACAATTTAAATCTAAACTATTTTATTAAATCGCGAACAATAAGCAAAACGCGTAAAAGATTTCGAAATTCAACAAATAAATTAATTAAACGAAATTTAATTTAATTATTAAAGTTTAATAACATCCAAACGATTAAAAATAATTCTTTTTATTTAATTTACGAAAAACGCGCGTAACATGCCAGGTACGCGACGAAAATACGAACCGAGCAACCAAAACGAACCCGAATACCCACGGGGTTTATAAACCCTAAATTGAGTCATCTATCTCATTTATTGCAATCTCCTTCTCTCTCTAAACCCCAAAACCGTTGATCCCTTCTCTCTCTAGAATTTCATCACTAAAACCTCCATAACTTGCTCAAATCTTGACCAAATCGAGTGTTCTTTGAGCCTAAACGATCATCTTGAAGCCCTCTACAAGGAAGTACAACCGATCTGAGAGTTTGCTCGACCGATCTTGAGGTATGAAGCTTTGAAAGTTACAAAAACTAGGGTTTTCTAAACCTATAACTCGGCCAACAGCCATAACCATGGTAGGATCCATATATGCAGATTTCTTACACTTTCTTATGATTATTGTCGCATCACCACACCTCAGAAGTCACCATAGCGTGGTCAGAGGCTTGTTGAGGATGTACAGGTTCGAGTGAGAAAGGCTATAGCCGAACCTGTGCTGGCTGTCATGGGGCGAACCAATTGGCTAAGCTACGAACCTACCTACACACATGATCAACGAACCTTTGTAGCAACAACCGAACCCAGCTACGCCTATGTTAACCGAACCTTTGTGTTGGTTGCAACGAACCCTTGACCGAAGTCAAACTCCTCAAAAGCAGGCGAACCTACTGGAGTGCCGAGCCAGTGAAGAATCTTGGCCGAACCTTGAAACCACAAACCTTTGAAGCTACGAACCCTGCATGTATAGTCACGACCGAACCTACCCGAAGTTGGCGAACCAACACCACTGCCGAATCTATGGACTCACGAACCCCATGCACGAACTTAATTGGATCCACGAACCTTCTAAGTGTGTTCTGGCCGAACCCATGCAGCATGCCATACCTTAATCACGAACCTTGTAGTCCTCAAGGCCCACGAACCTTAGCTGAATAAAGCTATAGGTTCGCTGATGGAATTCATGTGTGATACCATTTTGTGAGTCAAGCTCAATTTAAATTATTTGTTTAGTTAAGATAGCTCAATGGACCATATACATATAACCGGTTCAAGACCTCTAGCCGACCCAAGCTTAATCCAAATCGATTGGTCGGCCCAAATCCTTTGCTCTTAGCCCACACACATGATAATGGCCCATGAGTGTCTAGCCTAAGCGCACAAGGCACATAGCCGGCCCAACCGTTTGCTTCGGCCCAACAAGGTTTAACAGGCCCCAATCTCTTTTCGGCCCAAATTAATTAATCTCACCGGCCCAATAAAATTGGGCCACTAACATTTGAGGCCCACGTATTGCTTAAGCCCAATGTTAACACGAATAACTTACAAGATTATCCGGCTCAATGGGTGTTAAGTAACTTATAAACATATGAATGATTGATGAGAATAATGGAAACAAGTAACCAACACATTGGGGAAATAAACATTTCATTTGTCATGAAACGATAACAAGTTTTAGACACGTTACATGAGGGTTACAAGTTCTCAATAAATAACAACTTGTGAGAAATGAACAAGTAGGATATCTTTAACCAAGAAGAAGTTGAGCCAGATAACAAACAAGATTCGTAAGTGTTAGTCAACTTTAGGACTAACACTTACACGCACAAACCATTCTTACAAACTTATACTTATAAACTACAAATACTATGAAATCAATACAGGAGCGTGAACATAATATCAAGTGCAAACAAAGAGAGCGTGCATTCTTATTCTACATAGTCAATCACTAAGGACTTAAGGTGAGTTCATTTGTCCTTTTTTAAACTTATTTGTTTTACTACGGGACTGAGAAGCATGTTAAACATTTTCATAAAACTCTTGAAATGTTATTTAATGCTTTAAACATAAACATGATACTTATGTTGAAACTTATGCTGGAACTTAGAATACTTTGAAAAGCAATAGACTTGAAACTTATACTTTAAACTTGAGGCTTGAAAACATATGTTGGATGCTTATGAGACTTGATGCTTATGCTACAACTATATGCTTAAACTCAATGCTTAACACTTATGCTACAAACAAGATGCTTAAACTTGGTGATTGGTGCTTACGTTGCAAATTAGAAGCTTAAACCATATACTTGATGCTTATGCTATAAACTATATTCTTAAACTATACTCTTAATGCTTATCCTATAAACTATATTCTTAAACTACACTTTTGATGCTTATGCTATAAACTATATGCTTAAACTATACGCTTAATGCTTACGCTATAAACTATATGCTTAAACCACACACTCGATACTAAAGCCTGAATACTAAATCTATATGCTAATACTAAATGCTAATGCTAAATACAAATGCTACATGCTAATGCTTAGCACTAATGCTATATGCTAATGCCACGTGCTAATGCTACAATGCAAATACTATATGCTTATCATGCTTAAATGCTCGAAATGCTTGAAGTGCTCATAATGCTATAGACTTTGAATGCTATAAACTTGTCATGCAAAAGCAACGGTTTGGCCTCTCAGTGCTTGTCTCTTCGGTTGTTAAACTTTGAATACTATAAACTTGTCATGCAAAAGCAACGGTTTGGCCTCTCAGTGCTTGCCTCACCAGTTGTTAAACTTGAATGCTATAAACTTGTCATGCAAAAGCAACGGTTTGGACTCTCAGTGCTTGCCTCACCGGTTGTTAAACTTGAATTCTATAAACTTGTCATGCAAAAGCAACGGTTTGGCCTTTCAGTGCTTGCCTCACCGGTTGTTAAACGATTTAAATGCTATAAACTTGAATGCTAAAGCTATTAACTATGATAGAACATACTAAATTGGTCTCTCAGTGATTGCCATGGGGTGTTCTACATAGTTGGGACTTGAAGGAACAGATCATCGGCCTCTCAGTGCTTGCCATAGGGTGACCTTCATAGTCATGACTTGAGGAGTAGACTGATGGCCATTCAGTGCTTTCCATACAGTGATTCCTCAATGTCCACTCATGCTATAAACTTAAACACAATGCTAAAGCTATAAACGAAATGGATGGTATGTGGTGGGATGGCGTCTGGGCGGGTCGTAGGCTCGACTCAGGGGTATGCCCTATATATAAGCATACCGAGTTGGATGATACAGGTGGTGTTAATGAGATTAAGGTCGTTATCTAGGGGGAAAGATGAATGCTTTTGGGTCAATACATAAACTTTTAAACACGATGCTTGATAAACTTGTATTGAGACTAATACATACAAATGCTATAGACTTGTAAACTTTGAAACAGTACACTAAAGCTATGATGAAGAATGAATCGAATGGTAGGTAAAATGCTTAATTATCATTAATAGCAATGTCCTATGCGACTTAGTATGTGGTGGGACGGCGTCTGGGCGGGTCGGAGGCTCGACTCAGGGGTATGCCCTATATATAAGCATACCGAGTTGGATGATACATGTGTTATTAATGAGGTTAAGATTTTGCCTAAAAGGTTTGCAAAAGCTATTTTTATACTAAAACTACTTGAACTCACCAACTATTGTGTTGACTTTGTTTTCTTACATGCTTTCTCAGGTGGCGCACAGGAATAGGCTTAAGCTTTTGGATTGCATACTAGGATGCCAGTTAGCAGACCTAGTAGACTTTTGGTGAAGCACATGTTTTGCTATGGATATGAATCACTTTTGATATCTTGTACAGATACAAGATAGGAAACATATGATTCTTTTGTTAGGTTTACTTAGTTAAATTGCAGAACATTGATATTGTAATTTAACTTTGTAATCCTAGTTATTACTTGATTGTGCTTTAGTAATTCTTAAACATTGATGCCATGTAAACAATGTGATCATCTTGATTATCACCCACGATATCACTCCCCGGGAACCTTCCGCCCGACGGGGACTCCGATCCAACCCCGCCAGCCCGGGGTGTGACATGTATTCTCAGGTAACTAGCTCGAGCACGAACAGGGATGCACCTTAGGGGACAAGTACAAGAGTCACACGCATTTACCCTTTGTCATTTGAAAAATTTTTTTTGTTATTATTATGATATGTCAGCAGTAGTGTCAAACGATTTACTTTTCCGTTGCATAACATTATTTATTCCGTTTCTTTAGATAATTACATTCTGCTGCATGATTGACAAAAGTTTGATATTTTATTATGAAACCATTGTATTTTTCAAACGCATATAGAGTCGTTCTATATGACCTAGAGCTGGGATCCTGGCCACGTCACCCCCAGCGGTCTGACACCGCGAGTGGGAATTTTGGGGTGTGACACATAAGATGAAGAGGCACATGCAATTTGTCTATGTCAAACAATGAATTGTTCACTAAAGGTTAGAGAACACAAATAAATGCATCAAAATTCTTAGAATGAAAGAGTTCATTACTATTCTCAATAAGATTCCTAATGACTAGGAATGGTTTGAGAAATCATATGACAACAATGTAGCATAGCTAAGTCTATGAAATTGTAGTCATATTATAGTAGAAGTATTATGAGTAGGAACGGAAAGAAATACATAAGAGTAAATAAAATTCATAAATCAGAATCTAGCGAATTAGTTCACTAAATCTATTTAAAAAGTTGAATATATGGATAAGGTTGATAATTAAATATTAGATATGCTAGATAGGGAATATGAGTTAATATAGTATTGGGTGCTTTACAATCGAAATAAGAAACATTGATTCTTCATTTTGATTTAATGGTTAAAGGCAAAATGAATAGTGTTTTTATATTCGAAATTTTATACATTTTAGTACCCTTGAATATAGTATTCTAAATGTCCGTAGTCGATCAGATTCATGGGAATCAATCCGAACTAAGACTACTTGAATGCTTGGTTAGTTTATAGGGATAAAAGCTCCAGTGTTGAGAACCAAGATTCATAGACATTCATTAGAGAATGATGTCGGACGTAACTCGCTTCAAAACATTTTTAATGGATCATTGTCATAAGATGTTTTGATATTAAAATATGTTCGATATACACAAATATCCTTAGACCTAAGGATTATATTGAACTAACATTAATTAAAGGTCATTCTTTGGTCTTACCTAACACTGTTTTGAAAAATAGGCGGTAATAAGGGTAAAGACTGGGAATGATTCTAAGATTAGTAGGAGTTATAGGCTTCCAAAGGGATTCAATATATACTATTATACAAATAAGAGAAAATGTTATGGCGCCCTTGTTGATTTAAATTGATGTAAATGCGTGGCCATGCTCAAACTAAAATTAGTTTGGTAGATCATTTTAAATTGAGAACGAGAATGACAATACTTGAACAATTTATGATATTGAAAGGAAATTCATGTCTCATGTTCAAGGAATATCTAATAGAAAGGATATACAGATAAAGGTTATCTGAGACTATAATTGTTAGTTATAGTAAAGAGTTACTTAACTAAGGAGTTTTAGTCGAGTTAAGAAGTCATACCTTACTAGGGCAGCGTGATGCAGCTATGATTACAAATTTGAGATTACAAATAACAAGCCAAAAGCCCATAATAAACATGTTTTAACTTATTTAAAACAAATAAACATAACTCTTGTAACATAGCTTTCTTTATGGATCATCTTCAGTGATGCACTCAACAGTAACAAATCACCTTTTTATCCAATTATCCATATTCCAACTTAAAAAATGATCCATTCCTTTCTACATCTCCATTATTTTTCTAACCAATAACTCATCCTATAGGTAGACCTACTCATCAGTGTTTTCTATAAAAAAGAAAGAGCCACACAAACTTAGTACTTCAAAATTGTGTTAAACACGACCAATATGCTAAGCTGATGCAATAAGCAAATTAAGCCATTAGTGTGTGTTTGTTGCATTATACAAGAATTGGCATCAGAGCCATAGTATCTAGGAAGCCTTTCGATCGAAGATAGAAGTTTGTGTGACAAAGTGGAAGTCTGTGTGACTGAAATCGGTGCCTGTATGGCGTAGAAGTTTGTGTGACTGGAAGAGAACATGGAGAAGGTTTTAGGTCCGTGGTTAGGATCTAATGATCTGGTATAACATAATACAACATGCGAAATCCATCATATTATGTTTGAACAAATTGAAAGAAGATTTAGATGAATAAGATGGAACAAAAGATAATGAAACAATCCGCTCTTCTTGTATTAATTTTGTGGAATTCAGTACATACAATAAGAGAAGAAAAATTACAAAGTTCAGTATATGAGAATTCTGCTTAAATCGATACTAAGCTCAACTGAACTTAGCTATTTATAGACTGACTTCTCGATATTATTAATATCAACAATACTACTGTTGATATTACTAATATCGACACAACTACCTTCGATGCTATTAGTATCGATACAATTACTATCGATACTAATAGTATCGACAGATCCTATAATTATACAAATTTCAAAACTAAACAAAAGAAAACAAAATCAAAACAAAATAAACAATATAAACATTATATTGAAAAACAAAACAAATACAATAAACATAAAGATCTTCATTCTTGAATCAACAACAATCTTCAGTCTTCAATTTAACAACCGAAAACTAACAGACTCCCCCTTAACAACAACTCAGTGTTAATCTTCATTCCTTCCACTTCAAAGGTAAATGGCTACCAACAAAAATTTTATGCTTGATACACACATCTAACACCTTTTTAAATTGCATTGCTTTATCATGATTAACCTTATGAAACTGAATCTGTTTTACTATCAATATTCTCTGATCTTCTTCTGAAAGATTAATTAAGTGGATTGGATCAAATATTCTGCAAAATTCCACTTTATTTATATCTCAAAACATAGCTTCAGAAGTATATCCATCCAAATACCATCTATGAAGGTTCTTCATAATACACAAGTTAAACTTTAAAAGAGGAATTCTCTTTAAAGATTTAACTAGTCTAAATTCATACCTCACCTTCAATTTTCTGGTAATCCAGTCAAGATTACCAACAATCGGTATCTTCTTTAGTTTCTAAGGTTTTAAATACTCAAACTTCATCGTACGAACCTCCTTTCTTAATATTCTTTCAATCAAATTTGCCATATAATCATCTCCATGATTGATTAATCTGATATTAGCCAAAACTCATAACTCGCACGAAGGAAATTGATGGAAGCTTTTAATTGATTTCTTCAAATATTGAACTCCATCAATCCTTTTAACTACAAAGATTTTGCTTTCAGCATCATATTTCCAGGCAAGAATTTTTCCAATACATTCCACTTTATTCTTATATTGTTTCTTTACACTTGGACTTTATGGAACATTTTCTAAACCATTTTTAGCAAGTTTTATTACTTTAACAGTAGTCAAAAATTTAACTGAATATGCTTTTTTCTCTCTTGTGTAACTTGCTTGAGTCTAATTTCTTCTTTAGTGGATTTAACAACACATTTCACAGTGATCTTTTCACCAATTTCCTTAATAAATTGTTCTTCCCAATCCAAGTCCATAAAGAGATCTCTAACCTCTTTAATAGGAAACCATTCACCCTCTTCAAGTTCTTGATCAGCACTATTATCAAGATCATCAAAACATGGCTCAAAATGATACTCTTTTTCATTTAGCCGAGTATCAACATCAAGAACATAATCACCATCCGCTTGATCATCATATCCAAGGTCATCAACATCTATATCCACTAGAGCATCAATCATATCATCATCATCATCAGCTTGATCATCAAACAAACTCTTTACAAATTCATCTTCTTGAACATTTCCCTTCACTTTATCATCAAGTCCAGGTGTAGAAGATGTTCTAGCTGGCTCCTCCTGAGATATTGTTCCCTCGTTTTCAGTAACAAGATCATTGCCAGTGGAATGACTGCCTTGATCATTTCCATCTTTATCATCATCATATCTAGAACCAACAAATGGTGTAATAGCTTCAGATCTACATGAAGTCTCTCCCTGAGTTGAAAGATTCATCATTTGAGTATTGAGTCCTTGAATTTGAGCATAATGATCCTTGAAAACTTGAAAAGAATTATCATGAAAGGATTTGATCATGTTGTTCATATTGTTGAATTTAGCATTCATAGTGGCAAAGGAAGCTAAATCCATCTTGTTTACTCCATGCTGATAATCTTTACTAGCTGCCACCTCAGCTTGTAAAGCATCCAATCTATCTTGTAATGGAATAATCAATGCAGCTTTCTTTGATAGATCAACAACAATCACCTCCAATGTGTTAACCCTAGTCTTTAACTGAACATTCTTACATTCCAACTCCTGTACTTGAGCTTGCAATGCCAAAATCTGAGAAGATTGGGTAGAAAAACTATTAGTTAAGATAGCATTGATATTAGGGGAATCAAAAACTGGTGCAGCAGTCATAGCAGGTGGAGTAGATGACTGTGTAAGAACAACTAAGGGAGTAGATATGTGTGTAAATGAAGATGAAGGTGAAGTATGCACAGGAGAATCAAAATGAAAATCCTTATCAAAAATAACATAGTAAGAATCACTATCATTTGACATTTTCTTCTTCTTTTGTGCAGCAACCTCTTATTGATGAGCTTCACTAATAATCTCTGCATAAGGTATTTTGCTTAAACCTCCACGAAGAATAAGATTACCACTAGCATCATGAGCATCATCACTTTCATCATACGAATCAGAATCTAAGCTAGAGGTATCAGCAACATCTCCTTCAGCATTCACAGGAGTAGCAGAATCTTGAGTTTCCTTCTGAATTGTGATACAATAGATTGAGCTTCATCAACAACATGAGGAACTGGTTCATCTGCTTGAACTTGTTCCTCTGAATGAGCTTGTTGATCAGCAACAGGTGAATTAGCATGAAACCAAGCATTATCAGCTGGTTCTTGAAATTGTACAACAATAATATGACCAAACAATGGAGTATAAACAACATTAGCTCTCCTTTTTGGCCTACAATCTGCAAAAATTCGCTTGTTCATCAAAGTGATTCTGATAATTGGACCACACTTGGTCAACTGTGGATACAAATGATCAAAGATCATTGTAAGAATACGTGGATATTGAAGAAAACTTTCTTTCTCAGAAGCAGTAATTTTCTTAATCATACAATCAAATATTAACTGACTGATATTGAACGGTTTATTCAATACCAGTGCAAAAACAAGACATTGAAAAGGTCTTGACAGTGTGTCAATCCCAGAATTCCTCTTGGACAAACACATAATCACAACGTGAAACAAATATCTCTATTGTCCATAAAGATGCTTTTTAATTAGCTGAGAAGTAGTGACATCCCCATTATAGCCCATTCGATTAAAAACTCCACAAATTAGATCATTCGAAATAGTCATAGAATCATCCTCTGAATCCTCCAACCGAAAAGCAGCTCGAAGATCTTCTACTGAAAACCAGACCAATATGTCACCAATCTTAGATTTGAGGACAGGTGGCTCAGCAGCACAATCAAAGTTAGCATTATCCCAAAAGGAAGTAATATGATGCATGATAATCACTTGATTTGCTGATATAGCATGAGATATTCTTGATCGTTTCAAGAAAAGAATAACATCACGAAATAAAGATGCTTCCTTTAACTCTTCATCCACCAGAGCAATCACATTATGCTTGTCGCTATAAAATCGTCCTGTATAAAAAAATTAGAAATTAGAATCAAAATAAAATTTTGAAACACTTTTAAAAATTTCAAAAATTGTCTAAGTATCAAAATCATTGATACTATCAGTATCGAGATAGTATCGATACACTAATGTAACACCCCGAATTCTCTTACACAAGTTATTTGAATTTACATATGCGTAACAGATAATATACTGGTAAGAAAAAGGACGAAAAACAAACTAAGACAAATACCGCGAAACTTGGAACTCGGACTGGATGGCAAGAACAGCCAACTAGTGTACTCGAAATCCCGTACTCGAAGTGGCCACCCCAGATTTCGAGTACCCTGCCTATATATAGAAGTGCCTTGGGAAACGTGCTAGCCTTTGGCTTGAAGCATTCACTCTCAAGAACTCAAAGTGGGCGATTTCGAGAACTTCAAGAATCAAGCTTTTGATCGACTAAACGGAAGAGGAAACGCACGAGAATCTACATGAGTGATCTTTTAACGTTAAGTAAGTGTTCTAACTGAAAAAGTTAGGATTTTTAGATAAATGCGAACTTGTGCATTCTTACACCTTTATGCATAAAGTTCGAAACTTTGAGGTTCTAGTGTGTTGGTAACAACATAAGGAACCTATAAATAGCTCCCCATAGTCTTAGATGAAATTGTGATTTGGTTTATGATGAAGAGACTAGTACTCGGAAATATTTCAAGGAGAATACTCAAATTCAAAGTGGGTTCATAAGACCATTTTGAGAACACCCTTCGAGTATGTGTATTTCGAGCACAATGTTTCGAGTACACAAGGAAATTCGAGTGCTCATGGGAATTCGAACATACTAGCATTTTCGAGTATATGGGAAGTTCGGGAACGTAATGGTTTTCGAATATTGGGGAGGCTGGTTATGGGACTATGAGGGCTTAGGATATATTCTAAGTCTAATGATGGTGTGTAAATGATACGATGTAACTAATGTAGGTTCTTAAGCCCTAACTAAGGAGTTCGGCTAAGGAAACAAGAAGCTACTATCAGGTGAGTTCTAGATGCCATGTTTCACATTTAATGTTTTGGGCTAGCATACATGCTTGTGTTATGTTATGATGTTATGTGCTTACGTATGATGATGAACGAATGGTGACATGCCATGATGACGTATGTATGAATATGTGCTATGTATGATGAAATGTGCATGATAATATGCTAAGTATGACGAATGCATTATAAATAAGTAATGAGGACCTAACGTGTTAATGATTGAATGACATCATGTATTACAATGATAACTATGACAATAGTTAATAGATACTATGATGAGATCCTAGGTTACAAGGATGAACGAATGATAAATGATGAATAGATGCTAGCAGGATATGAAAATATGATGCTAGGATGTATGATTTACGAAAGATGCTAGCATTACATGCATATGATGCCATGATGTATGTTAAGATGATATGATGCTTGCATGCTATATACATGGTGATAGAAGGTTATGATAAATTCCTAAACGGTTAGGAAAATATGAAAGGAGTATATACTAGCACGACATGTTACGAGGCTATGATGATATGGTGCTATTATATCATGTATGATGAATGTGTGATGCTCCTATATGTGCTATAGGATATGTATGAATGATGATGCTCCAGTACCTGTACTAGGTAAGTGTGAATGATGACCTGAGTAGGTCAGGATATGAATAGCCGACCGGGCAATAAAATGACAGCCGATCGGACTATAAACATGGAGTCGATCGGACTATAAACATGGAGCCGACTGGGCTATAAACATGAGAGTCTATGGGATTATAAACATGGAGCCGAACGGGCTATTAACAAGGAGTCGACCGGACTATAAACATGGAGCCGACCGAGCTATAAACATGAGAGTCGATCGGGCTATAAATGTGGAGTCGATCGGACTATAAACATGGAGCCGACCGGGCTATAGACATGGAGCCGATCGGAATATAAACATGGTAAGAGTCGATCGGACTATAAACATGGAGCCTTGTGCCAGCATAAGCCCACTTCTCATGTTGATGACAGTGGTTTTGATGATGACGATGGTTAGATGGTTACGAGGATTAAATGGTTATATGATATGGTTTATGTGTATGAAATGATGTCTTCATGTTAAAAATGTGTAACTCACTATACGGTTATGATGTTTTATGAAAACTAGAACTCACCAGCATAAGCTGACTTGATTTAGCAAGTGTGTCAGGTTAAAGCTATGATAAGAGAAGGCAAGGAGCTCGGGCAGAAAGTCAGAAGATCCAGTGGTTTTGGCAATTCGATATGATTATGATACAGACACTTTATTGTATTCTGTTTATCAAACTATGTTTACATTTCCGCTGCATGATTATGAAAGTTCTTAGTTTAAGAGCTATGTGTTATGAGGGAAACCAACCTCTGTGAGGTCACCTGGGAACGGGGCCTCACATGTTGGTAGCAGAGCCATAGTTTGAGAGATCTTGGCATCCCAAATGCCAAGACTTAAACTAAGAATGGGATTAAATGATGCGGATTGCCAACCACGGATGAACGGATACCACGAGCTGAATGTTTGTGTATGAATTAGGAAATATATGTAAGGTTAGAAAGTTAGTTAGTGTCATGCACATTGAGGAGATGGGACGGGAAACATTTAGAGCCTATGAGTTGGCTAAATGGTTAATAACTCCTGATCAACGTCATTAACGATTTATAACACTTATTTCTTGCTAACTTGATTCCTATACTGACTCATCAATTTTTGCATCCTGTAGATAGTTTGATGGCTGGACAAAAGGGTAGACCACGTAAGCTACCATAGGAACCTGAAGAACCATGTGTCGAGAATGAAGAACCCGTCAATGAGGACGACCACGAGCACAACGAGCAACCGGAGAATGAATAAGAGTTCTCTCTAGAGCCTATCGTGGTGAAGGCTATTTCTGATGAGGTCTACAAAATCATGGATTAGAAGTTACCGACTATGATTGCCCAAGCTTTAAAGGATGCTCTGAAAGAGAAGTCTGAAGGAACAAAGGAAAGCTCCAAGGGAGATGAAGAAGTTGTGATCATCGAGACAAAGGGCGGTGACTCTATGATTGGGAAACTGAAGGGTTGTGATTACAAGTCCTTCAAAGGATGCAACCCACCAACCATCGACGGTAAGAAGGATGTTGTGGCCTCCTGCCACTGGATTTTTGCGATGGAGGCTGTTATCTCCATCAGTGAGTGTCGAATTGACCAGGCTGTCAAGTTTGCAGCTCACTCTTTTGTTGAGGAGGCACTTCACTAGTGGAACACCATTAAGCAGTCCAAGGCTGCAGCTGATATGGAGAAGATGGCTTCGGAAGACCTGAAAGAGCTGGTCACTAAGCAGTTCTGTCCCAAGAATAAGCTCGACAAGGTTGAAAGGGAGTTCTAGGTTTTTGAAAGCTGGGAGTTTGAACCATAGGCTGTACACTTCACGATTTAATGAGATGGCCAGACTTGTTCCTCACTTGGTTTCTACTGAAGAACGCAGAGTGAAGTTGTACATGGAGGGTTTACCCCCAAAGGTCAGGATTCATGTCAAGGCCAATGCTCCCAAGACCTTTGACTCCACGGTTGAACTTAGCGGTATTGTATGGGATGATGTGATGTCGGCTGAACCAGCCAAAGATGAAGCAAGGGTGAAAGACTCCTCTAGGACAAAAAGGGGTCGGACAGACCAACGAAAATTCTCAAGCAAGAAGGTGAAATGGGAAGAGACCGGGCTATACAGCAAGTGTGGCAAGAGCCACTCTGGGCTGTGCCGTGTGGGAACAAATTTATGTTTTTGATGTGGAAAGGTGGGCCACTTTTCAGCCAACTGCCCCAGAACGATTCGATGCTATTAAAACAACGGGGTTGGACATCTTTCCAAAGATTGCATGCAGCCAAGGGCTGATGCTTCGGGCTCTGGGAAGAAAGTGGAAAAAGGAAAGAAGAAGCAGAAGGCTAAGGCCCGAGCCCTCACGATGACGAAAAATGATGCAATCTAGGACCCTGATGTGGTCACAGGTACCTTTTCTATCAACAATATTCCTGCTTATGTATTGTTTGATTATGGTGCCAGTATGAGTTTTGTATCTTCTACTTTCTGTGATGGGTTATCTAGGAAGGTTAAGAAGATAGATCGGGTATTTGATGTAGAGACAACTATTGGTAAGATGACCAGGGTGACTGAGGCTATAGATGATTGTTATGTTGAGATATAGGATCATAAGTTCCCAGTACGATTGTTCCTTATAACCTTGGGAGGATTCGATGTAGTTTTGGGTACGGACTGGTTAGCAAATACGAGGCTAACATTATATGTCGACGAAAGATAATATGTTTACGTGTGATGGATGCGTGCTCCGTAACGGTTCATGGTGATAAAGCGATGTATGCGCCGAAGATTGTAGGACCAACTAGGAGCCCGGAAACAACCCGGTTCCAATGAAGATCTACTCGACAGCCTCTGGAATAATGCGAAATCCTATTCCAGGTAGGGGTGTTGAAATTAAGATATCCGGAGATTCGGATATCCAAAAATTTCGGATATCCATATCAGAAATCTAAAAAAAGGGGAAAAAAATTTAAAAAAACACATCCGGATATCCAAAAATCTGAAAAATATCTAAATATCCGAAAAACTATCCGAATATCCGAAAAAATATCCAAATATCCGAAAAATATCTGAAAAAATAAGTATTTTGGATAGTTCGTATATTCGAACTATCCGAAATTTTTTAAAATTACTATTCGAATCAGAATTTCCGGATTCCGGATATCCGAATTTTCGGATATATCGGATACGAATTTTCGGATATTGCGATTTCGGATTTGGATACGGATTTTTTTGAACACCCCTAATTTCAGGGTATTCCAATCGAAATCAACAGCACCCGTGATGATTCGAAGGTGAAGGATGAACGTTTGATTCAAAATCGAACACCACGGGAAGAGAATCGAACTTGGACAGGTAAGAAACGCTCAAAACCCTTAGGGTTTGGCACTGGAGTGCTCTGGGAAGAGAGGGGCTCGGGAAAATTTGGGTTTGAATTTGTTTGAACAAGTATATATACACTGTCGCCATTCAGTCGAATGAGTGGCTGAAGCAACTCATTCACCGAAAGACTCAGCCGAATGAGCTTGACCAAACGAATGAGTCATGCGGTTGACTCATTCGATCGCCCTAGACATTCGCTATGTGATCATTCAGCCGAATGATCTCATTCTTAGGATTATTCGTCCGAATGGGTCTATTAAACATATATAATCAAAGTTAAACAAAATCAAACACATATAAACTGAAATAACAATTAAGAACGATATAGAAAGACTAATTTCATTAGTAATATCAACATTATACATCACAGATCATACAAAAACTGAACTAGGGACATCTATGCACCAACATACTCCCCCTTTGACCTAGTTCCTTAGTTTGCTACATCTTTCTTGAAGTACTTATCAGAGATAGCTTTCCAGTCAGAGCCAGCATGAATCCTAAACACCATGCAAATACAAATGACTCTCATGAACTGTAGAGCTTGGTCCATGTAAGCAACGTCGAAGAATATCTGATATGTGTACAAAATCTTGACATCACTGTGAGACAAGTTGGTCAACCACATCGGGTCATATATACGTTCCGTTTCCCACTTCTTGTCCTTGCACAGTACGATCACAGCCTCTCCAGTACGCCTATCATAATACCACCATCGGAGATTGTCCAAAAAGTCTTGTCGCATCTTCCGTACAGGAATCTTCTTCATGACTTTTGGAGGCAGCTACTTCAGGATAACTTTATGCTTGCGGGTATCTTTAACAATCTCAGGTAAGTAATATCTTTCAGGTTGCTGAGGCCTGAAATTCACCCATCTCTTCCTATACTCATATTGTATCTGTCTCGAGAACCAAGCTGACATCCCTGAGTCTTCACTGTATAGCATCTTCAAGCGTGCAAGTTGATTGACTTCAAATCCCGTCAACGTCTTTAAATCATGTGGATGCTTGAAATACTGAATTCCCTGTTCTCTCTTGACAGCATAACAACCCAGATCATGAAAGTATGCCCAGCTAAGAATCTGACCTCCAGCCTTGTAACATTTGGTCATGTAGACTGTTGTGTATGAAGCTGGCACCTTTGCAATGCTTTCCTTCTTCAATACTTCCCAGTATGCTTTCCACTCCTCCTTTCTCTTCTGTCTGAGTCACTATGCCTCCATTTCCTACCACCAGGAGCAATATAATCAAGTCTCTGGAGATGACCAAATAATGCACGAACATGAGGCTTCCTCTCCTTTCCCCTATATGATAGTACTCTGTTGAGAGTAATGTCGTTCATGTGCTCTAACTGAATAACATCTGTGCTGGTCTTCGGTAGATTAGGCACCTGAGCATCAAAGATCTGCTGGTGGAATCTAGGATACATAAGAAACTTCTTACCACCCTTCAGCATGACGTTCTCCTTCAGATGTGTAAACACCATCTCAGAAAAGTTGAAGGGCAGATTCAACACCAAGACAACAAAAGCACACTAAATGGTCTCCCTCAGATCATCAAATCCACCTCGCCTTGAACCCAAGCAATGGATAAGGACATGTGCTAGGTACTTGAACTGTGGAGACAGAAAAGCTTTGTTGAGGATCCCAACTCCCAGGTCACCATCGTACTTGCATCGCATGAAGCATCCTCTCACAAGATAGCGATCAAGTAAAATAGGCTGGTCTGGTGCATCCTGAAATCCACATATCCTTTTGATATGTTCAGCAGAAACTACCACATCATGCCCCTGCACCTTTCCCTTGATAACCGGTGGCTCAACCTCACAATCAATATCTGTAGATCTCCAGAAATCCTGCTGATGTGACTGATATGGCTCATATACGGTAGATATGGCAGCAAAGATCCTAGAACGCCTAACAAATGTAATAATCTCTCTGAAATGCTCGACATTCGTGGTAGCAAGGTCCACGTGAGCGCATATGTTGTTCTTGGTCACTGCTTTATATTCAGCCATATTGAAAACAAAAGAATACACGTATTAGTTGAATTCAGTTAATTAGTTGAATCAAATCAGAAAATTTTTAAAAGTAAAACACTTGAACAAATGAGACTAATCTTACCGAATGGGCCTTGACCGAATAAGAATGTTGACCAAATGAGCTCAGTCAACCGAATGGCAACTGAAAGCTCATTCGGTTTGACCATTGACCGAAAGAGGAAAGTCAACCGAAGAAACAACGAATGAGACTGGTCAACCGTATGACTAGCGAATAAGAGTAGCGACCAAAAGAGGTTCATTCGGCCGTATGACTCCATTCTATCGCTGAGTTCATTAGGTCGGATCCTTAGGTCCGAAAGACGTCATTCGGTCGGCCTTATGAGATTCAAATTCCAAGTTCACAAAATTCCAAAGCAGTTCAAAAAAATTACATCAATACATTCAGAATCAACCGATTAAGGTATTTAGAAAAGACATTAGGTGATTTTAGGTTCAATTTTGGCCATTTATCAAGAGACGATTGTTGTGAGCCCTAAATCCCTAAGTCCGGTTCTGTTTACAACAAATCCATGGACAAAAATTGCTCATCTTGGATCCACAAGTACCTGTGATTGTCGCAAGAAGAAATATCAGCAAAAGAAGCAGTTTAATCCAAGAAAATTTGATGAACAGAAGAGAGAGGTTGTTTCGGGCGAATGTCGCACACACACTTAAGCGAGAGAATATGTTTGGGAGAATGAACAGGTTCGACAGAAAGAGCCCTATATATAAGAAGTCTCATTCGGCTAATGACTCCACCGAATGAGTTGCTTCGTCCCAAAATGATTCGGCCGAAAGACTCCTTCGCTGGAATGAAGTCATTCGGTCGACAGAGTCTTTCGCCTGAGTCATTCTCCTGTTTCATTCGCAAGAATGAAACTTGGCACACACAAAACACAACTTAATTTCAAATTTAACATTATGATAAGTTAAACGAGTGCAATTATAAAGATTAGTCTGGTTGGTGATTGATTCAGATATGATCGAACATCCAAACACACAAATGATCATGTAAAATAAATTTGAAAATATATAATCTTTTTGTATTTTTCTGAAACAAAATACAACTATACAACTATCAACTAAAAACAAAGAAACACATATTTTTGTAAGAAGTTTGTCAAGAAAATAACACATACACCTAATCACATCAAATCAACATTACTCAATGTTCTACTTCAGACATATTTGTCTTATGATATAATTACTGATATACTTATCCACTTTAAGCCTGACAATACATCACTTCTAAAAAAATTTGATGATCACTCATATTTTCTGACTGAGTTACCCATTTTATTTAACCAACAAAGATCAAAATCAGTTTGTAACTCATCTCAGCATAACTTAGTACCTAAAATCATAAATTCCATAAGGTTCCAATTTTATTATCTTTTTTGTATTTTCATTTTTTTCATTTGTCTCTCAAGTTCAACACATTCTCATGGACAGCTTCAGCTAGGTCTTTACAAAGCAATATGGCACGTATACAGAATTGTGTTGACACGATTAACTTGTTATATCCAAATGGACGGCTTCAGCTAGGTCTTTACAAAGCAATATGGCACGTATATGGAATCGAACTTATTTTATTTTTGTATTTTCCAAGCTTAATACCATTTGGATTTACTTTTATTTTCTTGTGATTCAATCATTCTCATCTGGATGGACGGCTTTAGCTAGATTTTTACAAAACAGTATGGCACGTGTACAAACTTGAATTCATGAATCATTAGAAACCTTATTAGATCCTATGATAACATGTGTATGCCTGATTTGAGTCAAACTATTTATCACTTAGCTAGTTTTCTAAATTGGATCCCACAAGTTAGACTTTCTAAGTAATCACAATTAGTCTATACATTTTGTAAAATTGGCCTATCGGTACATCAATTCACAATTCTCATGTGTTTTCAGTATATGCATTCACCTTAACTTTTAAGACATGATAGATTAACACGTCACTTTCTCAAACAAGACTTTCTCATTTTACTTATTTTTTTAAATGTTTTTGTATTTTTAAAATTTTCAAATGTTTTTGGTTTTTCAAATTAAGTTACTTTTTCTCCCCCTAAAAACCTAAAACAAAAAAAAATAAATCAATAAAACTAACTAATAAAAAGGATGATCATTTGTTTGTTGCAGATGAATGAATGACTTCATCCTTTTGAAAAACACCATTTAGCCGATAACAGATATAAAAATATGGGTTTATCAAAAGCTTTTGTATAAAGATCGGCTTTCTGGTGATCGGTGTGTATTTTAACAACATCGATGAGTTTCTTTTCAAAAAAATCACGTATAAAGTGATATTTTATGTCGATGTGTTTGTTTTCGAGTGCTGGACAGGGTCCTTAGTGACATCAATGGTGGCAGTATTATCAACATAAATGGGAGTGTTAGAAAAATGTAACCCATAGTCCCTGAGTTGCTGTTGTATCCAGATGATTTGTGAACAACAACTAGCAGCAGCAATGTATTCAGCTTCACATGTTGAAGTAGACACCGACGTCTGCTTCTTGCACTGCTAGGTAACTAAACGAGTTCCAAAAAACTGACATTTAGCTGATGTTGACTTGAAATCTCTTTTACATCCGCCATAGTTTGAATCACTATATGCAGTAAGCTCAAAGTTATCATCATTAGGGTACCATAATCCAAGATCAGGAGTAGCCTTCAGATAACGCATAATCCTCTTCACAACAATCAGATGTGATACTCATGGTGTGGATTTATAACGAGCACACAAGCATGTGGCGAACATGATATCTGGCCGAGAAGCAGTAAGATACATGAGAGACCCAATCATTCCTCGGTATAGAGTGGCATTGATTAACTCCCCCTTTTCGTTTGGTGTAATCCTGTGATTGACAGCCAGTGAGGTACCAGCAGGTTTTGCATCCGACATATGGAGCCGGCTCAGAATGTCACCAACGTATTTGGTCTGATGAATGAAGAAACCTGCCTCAGATTGATCCACCTACAACCCGAGAAAAAATTTCATCTCCCCCATCGAGCTCATTTCAAACTTATCTTTCATTAACTTCTCGAATTCCTTGCACAGACTATCATTTGTAGAACTAAAAATGATGTCATCCACATAAACTTGTACCAAGAGTAAGTCTCCATCCTTCTCTCGAATGAATAGTGTGCAGTCAATGACACCTCTTCTGAACCCGTTGTTCAGAAGGTGAGTTGATAGTGTCTCGTACCACACTCGCGGTGCTTGATGTAATCCATATAAAGCCTTGTCTAGCTTGTAGACTTGGTCACGATGTAAAGGATCCTCAAACTCGGGAGGTTGATTGACATACACAGTTTCGTTGATTACCCTGTGAAGGAATGCACTCATGACATCCATTTGATAAACTTTGAATTTCTTGAAGGATGCATATGCCAAGAAAATACGGATTGCTTCGAGACGAGAAACCGGTGCAAACACTTCATTATAGTCAAGTCCTTCAATCTGTCTGAATCCTTGAACCACCAGACGTGCTTTGTTTCGCACAACGATCCCGTGATCGTCCCTTTTGCAACGAAGAACCCATTTGGTGCCAATAACCTTTGCACCTTTTGGTTTGTCAACAAGTTTCCAAACACCTAATTTCTTGAATTGTAGAAGTTCTTCTTGCATGGCATCAACCCATGATTCTTCCTTCAATGCTTCAGTGATAGTGCGTGGTTCAGCTTGAGAGATAAAGCAGGAATGGGCACAATAATTCACATCAGCAATGTCAAGAATATCAGCAAGACCACCTGAAGATAGCTGATTTCTAGTCTTAACCCCATCAAGTGGACTTCCAATAATGTTTTCCTGAGGATGAATACGATTAATTCTTCCAATAGGATGAACAGGAATCTCAACCTGTGGATCAAGATTGTTCAGATTCAAGTCCTCAAGTCCGGGTACAATGTTGTCAACATTTTGTTCGGGGGCAGCTGGTTGAACTGGGTTATCATCTGTGTCTGAGCTGTCATGTATCTGTACTGTGGGAATTGAGGTTGATGAAGGTTGCACAGGTTCATTAGGTGCATTTTGTGCATCATACATCATTTGAACAACATCTTCATCTAAGTACATTGGAGGGATATTGAATGAGTCAAAAAGGTCCGAATAGTTAAACATCCAGTCTGGACCTTTCCCAAGTGAGGGCATATAGTGTCTCTGAATATCCACGTGGTGCCACTCCTCTACATTCTGAGTTGATCTATTATAGACCCGTTTATTAGGAGTACTGTATCCAAGAAAGTACCCTTCTTCCTCCTTCTCATTGAACTTTCCCTGCTCATGTTTCTTAAGCATCGTGCATGGAGCACCAAAAGGTTCAAGATACTTAAGGTTTGGTTTTCTGTTATGGAGCAGTTCAAAGCAAGTATTTCCATGTCTCTTTACTATCAAAACCCGGTTCAGTGTGTAGCAAGCATTTGCCTCAGCTTCATTCCAGAACTGAACTGGAAGAGATGAATCAGCAAGCATCGTCCTAGCAGCCTCAATCAAAGTTCTGTTCTTGCGCTCAGCAACACCATTCATTTGTGAGACGTATGGAGCACTAAATTGCTCGGCAATACCACGTGCATTACAGAAATTCTCCATGTTGTGATTCTTGAATTCTGTCCCATTGTCTGTTCTGAGCATACGAATCTTGAGCTTATAAAGAGATTCACGTTTGGTCACCAAAACCTGAATACACTCAAACGTTTCTGATTTCTCCTTTAGAAAGATAACCCAAGAATATCTGGAATACTCGTCAGTGATGACTAGACAATATTGATCTCCAGCGATACTCTTACGGTTGACTAGACCAAATAAGTCCATATGGAGAAGCTCTAGAGGAACAATGATTGAATGAAACTTTTTCAGCTTATGAGACTACTTGGTCTGCTTTCCTTTCTTGCATGAGACACATATATCAGACAACTTAAAATTCTTCAGACTAACCCCCTCAATCAAGTTGTTGTGTACCAAGTGGTTCATCTTGCATAGACTCAAATGGCCCATCCTTTTATGCCAAATACTAGAGTCTTTTTTCAGTGGCCTTTGACATAAAACATGAAGTTGTGGAGGATGTTGTTGAGCTGTAGCCATGTTGAGTACATACAAGTCTTGCTTATGGGGTGCAGACATCAAAATCCAGTCTTCAGGAATAGTAACACCTTGCTTGAGAATGTAGCAATTGGAGTCATCAAAAAGAACCTTATACTACTTGTCACAAATCTGTGACACTAAAAGAAGATTGTTCTCCAACTGCTTGACATATCTGACTTTGTCAAAGGAAATTTGACAGTTAGAAAGAATACCCTCTCCCGTAATGAACCCGCCTTTATCACCGAAAAATGCTACATAACCACCTCGAATAGAATTAACATTGGTGAGCAGCAAAATATCTCCAGTCATGTGCCGTGAAGCCCCACTATCAACGATCCAAGAGCTGTTAAGAGCAGCTGTTGGGGCAACCTGCACAAACATACACAATTAGTTCAGTTTGGGAACCCAAGCCTTTACAGTCTTGGGTTGACCCAATGAGTCTCGGATTCAAACATCAATCCATTTACCATCAGGGGTTGCTTTATCTAGAGTGTTTAAAACTGAAGTCTCAGACGACTTAACTTTCCAGACAGTGTTTTTACTGAAAGAGTTTTTCAAGTAAATGGATGATGATTTTGATTGATTAAACATTAACAACCGTAGGAACATTCAAGTTCACTACTTTCACTTTACCTTTATCCAAAGGTTTGACCAGATTTGGTTGTTTGGGCTTTCCTAGAAATGATTTACCATCAGATTTGACTTGTTTAACAAAATTTTGATTTTTTTCTGGGTGGTGCAGCCTTAGGTCTGATCAACTGAGGACAAAATCTGACATGTCCAGGTGCACCACACTCAAAGCAAACTCTTTTATCTGTGCAACAAGGTTTTTTGACTTTAGTTCGAAAAACATTTTTCTTAGTCTTATCTTAAACAAAGCCTAAACCCTTGGTTCCTTTGTTATTAAGAAAAACAGGTTTCTTAGTCTCTTTCACCTCATTTGCTTCACAATCTTGTGAAGACTTCTTGGCAACAGATGTCTGATTTTTTGCATAGGACACTTGAGGAGTGACATCAGACTCATCCTCAGAATCAGAAACCCAATTTTCAACAATGCCCTCCACAAAAGATTCATCAGTCATTGAGGAACCCTCATCAGTGATAATCCCTATAGGATCAATGACCAATGGAGTTTTCACCTGAAAGTCTTTAACTTCTTTGTCATTCGGAGAATTGACAAAGCAGTTCAAGACTGGTGGGGGACAATTATTATACCTTATTTCTTTATCCTTCCCAGCCTGATCATTCCCAGAACTGATCATGTGCTCAATAATGTACGAAGAGCTCTCATAGCTCTTGTGCTTCTGGCTTAATGTCTCATAGTCACACTCGACTATGGCAAGTTTCTTCTTAGTCTCATTTATGGTGTTGAGATAAGAAGTAATTGTATCCTGTTTGTTGAGCACAGCGATCTCAGCCTCATGAAGTTGTATGTTTAACAAATTCATTTTATCATGAAAACATTTTTCATTAGATTTTAAAACTTTGTTTGCTTCAGTCATTTGGTTGAGATCACTAATCAAATCAGAATTGTGCTTCTGATAAACCAGAACTTTACTGTCAAGGTCAATACAGTTAAAACATCTTGAATGAGAAGAAGAACATTCATCAAATACTTGATCTGACTGTGAAAAAGCAGATGAGTCACCATCAAAGCAAACTGGGTAGCATGTTTCTCAAGATCAGCATCAGAATCTGCTTGAGTGTCTGAGTCTGAAGTACTTTCTGACTCTGAACTAGATGATTCCTCTAAACTGATCTTTGCTTTTTCAGAAGTGCCTTCCACACTTGATTCATCAGTTTTCTGAATTTCAGCAACACAGGCTTTATCCTGTCCTCCCTGATCAGGATTAAATCTGAAATCCAAATTCTCTCCTTCATCATTCTGTACCATCAAAGCTTTGCTTGAATTTGAAGAACTTGAATGAGTAGGAGTATCAATGGGTACAAGTCTCCCCTCTGGATTTGTTGCAGAAGATTTCTGATTCTGAAAAGGATTCTTGTTGCCTGTCTTCTTTGGTTGTTTGCACTGTCTTGCAAAATTGTCCCTTCTCTCCACAATTGTAGCAAGTAACAGATGCCATATGAAAACCAAATTTTGAATCCTTTTTCAAATTTATATCCTTTCCAGTTCTTCTTACAAAAATCCTTTGTTTTTCTCACCACACTAGCTAGAGCCCACATGATGTCTATCCTCTCCATGTCATCTGGGTCTATCTGAGAATAATCATCATTAGTCAGATAAGGATTGCCAATTTGTCCAGTTACTAATACATCATAGAAGCTAACAAGAGTAGACAAAAGACCCATATGCTCCTTTGCAACCTCTACAGTCACTTTATCAAAGTTGTCTGTCTTCAGACTGGTGACGGGATGACTACTTTCTTTCTGAAAGCTGGATGATGAAGATGGTTGACTAATATGGATTTGATTAGTAACAGGAGCTTCAGTAGTCTGAGAAACAAAAGCAGTCTTCAGTGGAGCATGAGAAGAACCTCTCTCTACAGTAGGAGTAGAATAATACAGTCAAGGGTCTTGGACCTGAGCAACTATCTTTGCTTTCCACTTGTTCTCAATTTCCTGCTCTTTCAGCTTCTGGATAAAATCATTGATGCCCATACTTGCCATCATCTCATTTTGCTTCAAGACCATGAGAAATGGCTCCCATTTGGGAGGTAAAGCATCAGCCAAGCATTGAATCTTCTCTTGAGTTGTAGTTTTGACTTGATGATTATACAACTCACTCAAAAGATGGTAGAATCTTGCAATCAGATCAACTAGGGACTCGTTTCCCACATACATGAAACTGTTAAACTACTTTTCTTAAAGTTTTAGGCTTGATGTTCTTCAAAGCATCATTTCCCTCGTATCTCTGCTGCAACACATCCCAAAGTAACTTTGAAGTAGTAAACTGTCTGAACTGATGAAAAATATCAGTTGCAATAGATTGAGACAGGATAACATAGGCTTTCTTCTCAAAGTCATATAATTTCCTCTGAGGTTCAGTCATCCGTGTGACTAACATTGGAGTTCCAGCTTCATTCAAAGGTCTCAAATAACCTCTCTCTATAACCATCCACAAGTTAGTATCCACTCCATTGATGTGGATTTCAAATCTGTACTTCCAGTGTGGATAATCATATAATGAAAGCAGCTTGGAATCTTAATTAGAGTTCCCTGTCTCAGTCTCAGTGAGCAACAGTGTCTGAACACCACCCGTGATGATTCGAAGGTGAAAGATGAACGTTTGATTCAAGATCGAACACCACGGGAAGAGAATCGAACTTGGATAGGTAAGAACCGCTCAAAACCCTTAGGGCTTGACACTGGAGAGCTCTGGGAAGAGATGGGCTCGGGAAAAGTTGGGTTTGAATCTGTTTGAACATGTATATATAGACTGTCGCCATTCGGCCGAAGGAGTGGCCGAAGCAACTCATTCTCCGAAAGACTCAGCCGAATGATCTTGACCGAACGAATGAGTCATGCGGTTGACTCATTCGATCGCCCTAGACATTCACTATGTGTTCATTCGGCAGAATGATCTCATTCTTAGGATCATTCGTCCGAATGGGTCTATTAAACATATATAATCAAAGTTAAACATACTCAAACACATATAAACTGAAATAAACATTAAGAACGATATAGAAAGACTGATTTCATTAGTAATATCAACATTATACATCACAGATCATACAAAAACTGAACTAGGGACATCTATGCACCAACAAAGATCATTTCGATGATCAAGGCTGATGTTATGATGAGGCGAGGGTGTGTAGCCTACTTGGCCTACGTGATTGAGGAACGTCCGGATATGAGGACGATTGATGACGTACTAGTGGTACGTAACTTCCCGGATGTATTCCCTGAGGAATTTCCTGGATTACCACCGGAATGCGAAATTGAGTTCCAAATCGACTTAGTTGCTGGGGGCACAAGTTGTCACCAAAACACCTTACTGTTTGGCTCCCACTGAAATGAAGGAAATGATGACCCAGCTACAAGAACTCCTTAAGTGTCTCTCCATGGGGAGCGCCGGTGCTGCTTGTTAAAAAGAAAGATGGCAGTATGCGCATGTGTATTGAATAAGGGAACTGAATAAGTTGACCATAAAGAACAGGTATCCTCTACCTAGAATTGATGATTTGTTCGATCACTTGAAGGTGCAAGCTGGTTCTCAAAGATAGATTTCCGATCCGGTTACCATGAGTTGAAAGTTCGAGAGCACGATATTCCAAAGACTGCTTTCCATACACGTTATGGACACTACGAGTTTCTCGTTATGTCGTTTGGATTGACGAATGCTCCTGCAACATTTATGGATTTGATGAATAGGGTATGTCGACCAATGCTAGACCGATCGGTGATAGTATTTATAGATGATATTTTGATTTATTCAAAGAACGAGGGAGACCATGCTTGCCACATACGTGAGGTATTGGAGATCTTGAGGAAAGATAAACTTTATGCTAAGTTCTCCAAATGTGCTTTATGGTTACGAGAGGTACGATTTCTGGGTCACGTGGTGAACCCAGAAGTCATTATGGTAGATCCAGCTAAATTTGAAACGGTTATGAAATGGAGTCCTCCGAAGTCACCGACGGAAGTACGCAGTTTTCTTGGTTTGGCCGGTTACTATCGGAGATTTACTCAAGACTTCTCCAAGATAGCGACGCCACAAACGAAGCTCATGAAGAAAGATTTAAAGTACGAATGGGGTCCAAACCAAGAACAAGCGTTTTCAGTGCTAAAGGAGAAACTTACCCAAGCTCCTATTTTAGCATTGCCAGATGGAAATGACGATTTTGTTGTGTATGCTGATGCATCACGACAAGGGTTAGGATGCATACTGATGCAAAGGGGAAGGGTGATAGCTTATGCTTCGCGTCAGCTAAAGATTCGTGAGGCTAACTACTTGGCCCACGATCTCGAACTCGCTGCAGTGGTGTTTGCATTGAAAAAATGGAGGCACTATTTGTATGGAGTAAGGAGTACCATCTATACCGACCACAAGAGCTTGAAGTACTTCTTCGAGCAAAAGGATTTGAACATGAGGCAGAGACGATGGCTTGAGTTAAAGGATTATGATTGTGATATTTTATATCACCCGGGAAAGGCCAATGTGGTGGCAGATGCTTTGAGTCGCAAGACTGATCATCCTGCCATACGAGTAAAATCGTATAGTTTGGTGATAACGCTAGACTTTCTGAACAAGCTCAAGCAGGCGCAACTCTAGGGATTGAAAAGGAGAATGTGGGTTTTGAACGTATCTTCGGCCAAGTCAAGAACATGGAAGACAATGATCACGGTGTGAAAGTACGATTCAGTCGTATGTGGGTGCCCAGAAATGCGTCATTCGATCGAGAATTTTAGATGAAGCCCAAAAAAAATGTTATTCTGTGCATCCCGGTGCGACGAAGATGTATCAAGATCTTCGGAAGGAATATTGGTGGCCGGGTATGAAGTTTAATGTGATGCAGTATGTGAACAAGTGCCTTACTTGTGCGCAAGTGAAGGCTGAACATCAGAAGCCCTATGGATATGTGCAACCTCTTGAAGTACCAGAATGGAAATGGGAACACATCACCATGGATTTCATCACCAAGCTACCGAGAACAGCTAAACGATATGATACCATATGGGTGATTGTGGACCGACTGACGAAGAGTGCACACTTTCTTCCTATCAGGGAAACGTATATGTCCGAAAGGTTGTCTGAGTTGTTCGTGAAAGAGATTGTGACCCGACATGGAGTTCCTGTCTCCATTGTGCAAGATCGGGATATGAGGTTTACTTCCAGATTTTGGAAGTAGTTTCCTGATGCTATGGGAACGAGACTGAACATCAGTACCGCCTATCACCCCAGACGGATGGACAGTCTGAAAGGATCATCCAAACCCTGTAGGATACGCTTAGGGCGTGCATTATCGATTTTGGAGGAAGCTGGGATGACCACCTGCCTTTGGTTGAGTTTTCGTATAATAACAGCTACCACTCCAGGATCGGAATGCCCCCACACGAGGCGTTGTATGGGAGATGATGCAGGACCCCAGTATGTTGGGGTGAATTTGGACAGAAAGAGACGGGAAACAAGGCTGCCGTGATCGATATGGCAGAAAAGTGGCGGGTGATAAGAGTATGTATGAAAGCTGCACAAGATCGCCAAAAGTCCTACGCTGACAAGCGTCGAAGACCGATCGAGTTCAATGTTGGCGATTAAGTGTTGCTAAATGTATCAACCTGGAAAGGAATTATTCAATTCCAAAAGACAGGCAAGCTGAGTCCGAGGTACATCGTCCATTTCAGGTAAAGGCAAGAGTAGGGAAAGTGTCATATCGATTCGATCTACGAGAAGAGCTGAACGGGATTCATCCTACCTTCCACGTATCACATCTTAGGAAGTGCTTGGCAGACGAGCAAACACATGTTCCTTTGGATGACATCGAGGTGGATAACAGACTGAACTACATAGAGGAACCAGTCGCAATTGTGGATACGAAGGAAAAACGACTACGTAATAAAACGGTTCGTCAAGTTAGAGTTCAGTGGAAGCATCGAAAGGGTTCAGACATGACATGGGAGACGAAAGATGAAATGAGGAGGTTGTATCCTCATTTGTTTGAGTTGTAAACGAGTCAGTTTTCAGGACGAAACCTATTGTAAGGAGGGGAACTTGTAACACCTCGAATTTTCTTATACAAACTATTTGAATTTACATATGCATAACAGATAATATATAGGTAAGAAAAGGACGAAAAACAAACTAAGACAAATACCGCGAAACATGGAAATCGAACTGGATGGCTAGAACAGTCAACCAGTGTACTTGAAATCCCGTACTCGAAGTCCCCACCCCAGATTTCGAGTACCCTACCTATATAGGAGGGCCTTGGGAAACGTGCTAACCTTTGGCTGGAAGCATTCTCTCTCAAGAACTCGAAGTGGGCGATTTTGAGAACTTCAAGAATCGAGCTTTTGATCGACTAAACGGAAGAGGAAACGCATGAGAATCTATAGGAGCGATCATTTAACATCAAGTAAGGGTTTTAACTGAAAAAGTTAGGATTTTTAGATAAAAGCGAACTTGTGCATAAAGCTTACACCTTTATGCATAAATTTCGAAACTTTGAGGTTCTAGTTTGTTGGTATAAACATAAGGAACCTATAACTAGTTCCCCATAGTCTTAGATGTAATTGTGATATGGTTTATGATGAAGAGACTAGTACTCGAAAATATGTCAAGGAGAATACTCGAAATCAAAGTGGGTTCATAAGACCATTTCGAGAACACCCTTCGAGTATGTGGATTCCGAGCACAATGTTTCGAGTACACAAGGAAATTCTAGTGCTCATGGGAATTCGAATACGCTAGCATTTTCGAGTATTGGTGATATTTCGAATACTCCAGTTTTCGAGTAAATGGGCAGTTCGGGAACGTAATGGTTTTCGAATATTGGGGAGGCTGGTTAGGGGACTATGAGGGCTTAGGATATATTCTTAGTCTAATGATGGCGTGTAATGATACGATGTAACTAATACATGTTCTTAAGCCCTAAGTAAGGAGTTCGGCTAAGGAAACAAGAAGCTACTATCAGGTGAGTTCTAGATGCCCTGTTTTACATTTAATGTTTTGAGCTGGCATATATGCTTGTGTTATGTTATGATGTTATGTGCTTACGTATGATGATGAATGAATGTGTCCAATAATTAGAAAACCATACTGAAAAGTGTAGTTATCTTCGTATTCGTACGGGTGACGATTCGCATGAATACGCGCGACGACTATACGATTCGATTTAAACTGTAATTTAAACGTTTTCAGAAAATTTAAAATAAACGAAAGATAATTAGTTAATTTACTAGGAATAACCACATTTCAAAAGTTAAAAATAAATTATTTTATCTAAATTCGTAAACTACGCGTGTTAAGTTCCGGAAACGCAACGAAAACGAGAACCGAGCAAACGAAACGAACCCGAACACCCTCGGGGTATAAATACCCTAAATGAGTAAACTACCACATTTAATTCTCTCATTCTCTCTCTCTAAAACCATTTTTCCGGAACTTTCTCTCTCTAGAAGTTTCAAACTTCAAATCCAATGATCTCTTCCATTTCTTGATGAAATCGCGTGATTCTTGGGCCAAATCGAAGCTATAAACCTCCTATAACTGAAAGTACAGCCGATATAGAGCCCAATCCACTAAAAATTGAGGTATGGAGCTGTGAATGTCACGATTTTTAGGGTTTTCTAACCCAAGCTCGAACCCTCATTGAAACCCGGTCACCACCCTTCAAATCTTAGGGAATCAGCACCAAAACCAACTAGAAACGATGCAGGAACATTTTTGGCTTCTTGTTTAGCCATGAGAATCGAAATGGGAGAGCTGCACTTGATGTGCCGAACCACCAAAGGAAGACAGCCACAGGTCGGCCGAATGGCTGTGGCCGACTGAGCCATTCGCTCGGAGCCCTTTCGGTCGGTTTCCTCTCATTCGCTACCCTGCTTACTTCGGTCGTAAACCATTCGACCACCATATATTCGGGATCTTCTCTTTCAGTCGGGCTAATCCCATTTGGCCAATACTCCATGCGGTCAAGCCCTTCGGCTTAAGCCTCATACGGCTAAACCCATTAGGCTAAGGTCCTTTCAATTTGAGGGTAACTAAATCAGGAACAAGAGGTTTGGAAGAAGGTGACTAAGATGTGAAGCATATGGGAGATATAAACCTCAACATACACATACATGCATGAATTGCATGGGTTAAGTGTGTATGTGCATGGGAAATTAGATGGGTTTCTTAACAAGAAGCAAGTCTAATTGAGAATAAGGGCGATAAGCTTGACAGTTTTTCATGCTAAAGTCTAGAACATCAATATTTTGATATACAAATGTTAAACATATCTCTTGTCTAACACATGGGATTTGGTAAACAAAGAATTATTCAACAACAGCAAGAGTACTAACTATTCTAGTATAAAACATGAGATGCAAAGAAACAAGGAACCAACTAAGTTAGGTAGTCCCAACGGACTTCTAATCTAAGTTATATACACAAATGATCCGAGAAACGAAAGAAGCTAAAACTAAATCTTAGTCTTGGAGTTAATCAAGTTGGATAACTTAAGTCTAATAAACAAATCTATGATTTTCTTAAAATACATTATGGTTTTAGTAAATGAAACCAATGATGAACTTTCTTAAATTAATTAAATGATTTTGACCAAACTACTCAAAATGTTTTAAGTAAAGGTTTAAATGCAATTAACATAAACCTTACATAAGCTAAGGTTTAATAGCTACTGGTCAAGGGTTACCAATGGGTAATGTATTAGGCAAACTAGAAAGAATCTTAGAAAACCCCCTTTAGTAACATAGGACACTTAGTTGCGCACTGAGATCAAAACTCTAGTTGCGTATATTATAACGACTTATCGTGTTAAAATCTCTTAAAACAACTCAGGTGTTGAAGATACTTAAGCTACAACTAACGAGCGCGCATTATCTGTGGTAATTCATACTTAACAACACATGTGAGTTCATTTTTCCCTTTTCAAACATATTTGTTTTTACTTCGGGACTGAGAAGCATGTTATACATTTTAAACAAGTAGTGAAATGTTTTATAAATGCTTTTAAACTTAATTATGATACTAATACTAACACTTAAGCTTGTTATTCTTATTCTGAATGCTAAAAGCTAAGACTTTAACTTAAGTGCTAATGCTATAAACTATATGCTACAACTAGATGCTAAAGCTAATGCTACAAGCTACATGCTCAAACTATGTGTTAATGCTACAAACTATATGCTCAATGCTAATGCTACAAACTCTATGCTCAAACTATATGCTAAAGCTAATGCTACAAACTATATGCTAAACTATGTGTTAATCTGAAGGTGATTAACTATATGCTCAAACTACATGATAATACTAGATGCTAAATGCTACAAGCCATGATTAAATGCTAAATGCTAAGCTTGTATCTATGCATGAGATACGTGAATGCCAAACTATGCTATTGCAAGCTAGTATCTATGCATGAGATACGTGAATGCTAAACTATGCGAATGCAAAGCTTATATCTATGTATAAGATACGTGAATGCCAAACTATGGTAGATCAAGGCTTGTATCTACATATATGAGATATGTGAATGCTAAAATGTGTGTATGCAAAGCTTGTGTCTATATATGAGATACGTGAATTCCAAACTATGCTAGAACAAGGCTTGTATCTACATATATGAGATACGTGAATGCTAAACTATTCTGATGCTAAGCTAGAATCAATTCATGAGATACGTAATGGCTAACCTATGCTAGAGCAAAGCTTGTATCTGATCATGGGCTACGTAAATGCTAAACTATGCTAGAGCAAAACTTGTACCCATGCATGAGATTCATGAATGCTAAACTAAGATTCTGTGAAACTATCATCATTGTGCAATATACTTAAAGGCTAAACTATGTGAATGCTATAAACTTGTAAACTTTAAAACAGAATGCAAAAGCTATGATGAAGACGGGATTGGGTTGTAGGTAAAACGCTTAATTATCATTAACAACAATGTCATATGTCATTTAGTATGTGGTGGGATGGCGTCTAGGCGGGTTGTAGGCTCGACCCTTTCGTATGCCCTATGTATAAGCATACCGAATTGGATATTACAGGTGATGTTAATGAGATTAAGGTTGATACCGAAAGAGGTTTGCTAAAGTTATTTCTCAACTATTAAACTATATGACCTCACCAACCATTGTGTTGACTTTTTTGCTTACATGCTTTTTCAGGTGACATACAGGATTAAGCTAAGGCTCAGGATTGCATACTAAGATGCCCAGTTAGAGGACCTAGTAGACTTTTGGGAAGAACATATTTTGTTATTGATGCGAAACACTTTTGATATCTTGTACAGATACAAGATAGTAATCATTTAATTCTTTTGATAGGTTTACTTGGTTAAATTATCAAACATTAACAGTTGTAATTTAACTTTGTCACCCTAGTTAAATGCTATGTTGTGCTTTATTTATTCTCAATGTTGATGCTATGTAAACAATCTGATCATCACAATTATCACCCTCAATATCGCGCCCCGAGAACCTTCTACCCGGCGGGAAGTCGATCCGTCCTGCCGTCTCGGGGTGTCACATAAACCGCCGACAGTAACCGGCAAGTCCAAGGAAAGAACGAATCTCTGTTGGTGTCTTTGATGTACTCCAATTCTTCATAGCTTCAATCTTTGCAGGATGCACGTGACATACCATTCTCATTGACTATGTGACCAAAGAATTGAACTTTCTTAAGCCAAAATTCACACTTAGAGAATTTGGCGTACAATTGTTCTTTTCTCAAGATCTCCATAATCAACTTAAGGTGTTGTTCGTGCTCTTCCTTGCTCTTGGAGTATATCAATATATCATCTATAAACACAATTACAAACTTATCCAAGTATGGCCTACAGACCCGGTTCATGAGATCCATGAAAGCCGCAGGTGCATTGGTAAGGCCGAAGGGCATTGCAGAAATTTGTAATTGCCATATCTTGATCTAAAGGCTGTCTTGGGAATATCATCTTCATGTACGGGAAGCTGATGATATCCAGATCGAAGATCAATCTTTCATAACCATACTGAGCCTTGAAGTTGATCGAAGAGATCATCGATGCGCGACAACCGATATCATTTCTTAATGGTAAGTTTGTTCAATTTGTTGTAATCGATGCACATTTAGAATGACCCATCCTTCTTTTTAACAAACAGGACCGGTGCACCCCATGGTGAATGGCTAGGGTGAATGAATCCCTTATCAGACAGTTCTTGTAATTGACTCGCCAATTCTTGTAACTCTGAAGGCGCAAGTTCGTACGGAGTTTTGGAGATTGGGTTTGCACCAGGTACAAGGTCAATTCTAAATTCAACTTGACGTTCAAGTGGAATTCCTGGTAAATCATCAGGTAAGACTTCCAGAAAATCACATACCACGGGAACGTCTTGAATGCTTTTGTCTAGTTCCTTATTCTTCACCACATGTGCTAGAAAAGTTACATACATCTTTCTCAAATATTTATGAGCATTGGTGCATGACATGAGTTTAAGGCCTTTAC
Organism: Mikania micrantha; assembly: GCA_009363875.1. NCBI lineage: Eukaryota > Viridiplantae > Streptophyta > Magnoliopsida > Asterales > Asteraceae > Mikania > Mikania micrantha. Next base: position 20,160,909 of record CM018681.1, read on the forward strand.
AGGGGGTTTCTCCAAAAACTCTTAGAGTTTCATCCGAAGGTAACGGAATATGAATAAATTTCTCATGACAAACTATTTCTGCCTTGTGGGTTGTCACACCCCCAATTTTCAACTAACGGAATCATACCGTTTGGGACGTGACAAACCAGGAGCCAATCTGTCACACCCCTAATTTTCAACTAACGGAATCATACCGTTTGGGACGTGACAAACCAGGATCTCAGATCATTAGACATAACGAAGACCTCTATATGATTTTCAAACATACTTTGGTCTAAAACTGTAAAATCAAAGTTTAATATTTGCGGAAGCGTTGAAAACTAATAATAGAAAATAACTATTGCGGAACCATAAATACAATGTTCAATGTTTTAAATCAACAACTATAGTAAACTGTATGCATGAGACTCAACGTCCTAGTCCCTGCTTGTCCTTGCTTGTGCCTTAGTGTCCTGAGAAAACATGTAAATCAAGTCAACACAAAGGTTGGTGCATACACAGGTTTGTATGAATAATCACAAATATTTGAACCAAATATTTGAACAAGCTGTTTGTAAGAAATGTTTGTAGATCACATAATCACACGTTGCATAGTCATGATAGCTAGTCATTGTACTATTTACATAAGTGGTCGACACCGAAGCTGACGATTGCCATGCTATAGCATGTTTTTGCCTTGCCACTATTGTCTAGCACAAACAATAGTAATATGTGTTTGGTCAGTCAAACACCTGCGTAGATCCCATCTACCAAGTGAGGTTTGTCAAACCTAATAGATCTATTTCCAACTACCACGCCTTGCGCTACGGCAAACTAAACGGTTCGAAATGTAAGGCTTTGTAATGCTATGTTTGCACTTATAGTAAACAGCTAACTCATGCAAGTGATATGTATCTAAAATGTTTGTTGCACATGTTTTCTCCCCCAAAACAGTTAAAGTAAGAAAGGGGCCGTGTACGCACCTTTGATTGTAGCAGAATGATCAAACACTCGTGAACTCGCGTAGAAAATCCTTTACGAAGAATCTGTGTTTTAAACAATACGTTGTGTTATTCGGAATATCGTTTTGTGCTTGAAATCACATACGTGTCAACACACGTATGTTAGACTCGTTAGCAATGTGCACAATTAACTACACGTGATTTTAAATTCGTTTAATAAAATCATATAGTCCATATATGATTTTATTTAAATAAGCGTAATTATACGCGATTTCGTTTTCGGGTTAAAATATAGATTTTATTATTTTATTTAGTTCGGGATTTCGTTACGGTTTCAACGTAACTGGAACGGATCGAAACGGAGTTAGAACGAAAGAGTTACAAATTAAAACTCAAAATAGTTTTAATTTTCAAAAACAGGAGAAGCCCTAGGCTCGAACCCGTGACCTGCGCCTCTAAACCCACGCATCTTACCAACTGTTCTGGTTCAGATTTCATTAACAGATCCCATATCAATTTGTTTTAATCTACAAAGGATCGGATCCCCTTGGTTTTCTCACACCGAACTACTAAGCCCAAATTGGCCCACGATTCGACCCCGATAGAACCTAAAACCATGGGGCTATTGTTCCATAGATCCCAACGAGTTCACAGGTGGGTTTAATTCGAAAACAATTCACAATAACCCGATTAATCGGGTTTGTACACCTCCGAACCCTAACCCGTTGATTCCCAATTCAAATCAATCGAATTAACAATCAATTGTTCCTGAACTCATAGGGTTCTCATTACAACATTGGTTTCGACTCACTCTGCACATTTTAATCGAATTTTCGTGTTCTTTTTAATCAAAAACCCTAACTCGTTCTTAACATGAATACTTGAAACCGGTTAACACCCAATTCGAAGGTTTTTGATAAAATTAACATAGGATTTACTTTAATCGGGATCTTCTGATGCTGTGGTACCATTTAATTTAATTTTCGAACTCTTTTCAATAGAAAACCCCAAATCCGTTTAACATAAGAACCCTAGAATTCGTTCTTGAACTATTCGATATAATTAGATGAAATTATCATAGGTTTATCCTTTGTCGGGATCTTCTGAAACTAAACACACTGATTAATTTGATTTATAATCATGTTTAAGCAGAAACCCCCAAATCGGCTTCTAACATGAACCCTAATTATAGAACTCAATCAATTCGATGTTTAAATACGAAATAATCATAGGGATTAGCTTAGTCGGCTAGTTTAGGTACTGTAGAAGTGATTTCTTACCTCGTTTGATGTCTAATTGATGTAGTTCGATCGTAACCCTAGTTTTTGGCCACCCCGAATCGAAATCTTCTATCCGAAAATGTTGGGATCGAATTTACTCTTGCAAAAGCCTCTAATGATGCCGACTAAGATGTTTAGATGCTCAATTTTGTGAAATATAATCGAATTGATATAGAACGACTATCCTCTTGTGTTTCGGCCCACCCTCTATCGAATTTCTCAACTCGTTGCTTCAGAGACTGAATTGGTGTTTACAGAACTCTCTAAAGATACCGATTAATGTTTAGGAAGCTTTAATTTGATGGATTGTAGTCGAATTATACTGGTTCGATCAAAAACGCCTACGGTTACACTATAACTCGATCATTACTCGACTTAATTTGCTAATTATGGTGATAATTGTGATGATAACTGATTATTATCATTATTAGGAGTTAATGGAATGTTTAATTGGATCAATTACGGCTGATTAACATGAATTTTGATTTTAACTTATCATTTGGCCGAATTTTGACTTTTACAAGTCAAAATCCCCAATTTGGCCAATTCCAAATGTAATTATTGTAAATTAGATGTTTCTAAACTTAATTAGATTAATTATACCCTTTCTAGTTCAATTTTATTTGATTTCGTATCGTTTCGGTTAGTACCGGGTTTAACGGAGTTAACCCGGAAATGTCAAATTGTCACATATTGGTCAATTGGAATATTATTGGGCTAGGTTAACCCAATTGGGCCTACCTTGGCCTCATTGGGCCTACCTGGGCCTCATTGGGCCTACTTTGGGCCTCGTATTTGTGATTTCGTTATTTTCAGTTAACGAGGTTAATTCGAAAAGTCGAATTGTCACATCATCCCCTTGTTGAAAGAATTTTCGTCCCGAAAATTAGTAAATGTTAGGAGTAGTTAGGAAACTACTTACGAGTTTAAATCGTACGTGTTAGTATGGTTTGATCATTCCTTGTGCTTGTGTGTACTCACACACAAAATCTAATACTTACAACATCACAACTAAATGTGATCATTCAATGTGACTGTTTGTGTGTACACTATTTAGTTCACCTAACTGTGACTATTTGTGTTTGATCATACTGTGCTGTGTAACCTCATACATAGTGAGTGTCTGTAACTGTTTGTACTATGCAACCCCGCACATAGCAAAATGTGTGTAACTAATCATGCATGTACTACCATAACATGTAACATATGAAATGTAGCACATAAAATGTATAAAATGTAATGTAGCACAAATGTTTGTAACAAAACCAATTAAATAAAGTGTTTGTATACTGTACTATGTAATCTCACCATAGCAAATGTTTGAGTGTAGTCGACAAAATAGAAACTTCCAAAATTCATGTGTACCTGTAAATTCACGAGTACATGGGCCCCTGTATTCGTCAATTACACAATTATTCTGGTTCCTTCTATATGTAACTCCACCATTGTTTAACCGATATCAAATGTAATGTTTTCAATGTAGTACATTGTTTGAAATCAATCATGTATGTACTACTATGAAATGTTTGTGTTTGCTTTCTGCAAGGCTTCGCTTGTGTTCAGCACAATTGTTCCTGCTAATTTCAATAGTATCATGTGTTTGTGCTTAGAGTTTGAAATCTGAAAATGTTAGAGTGTGAAATATCACATCATCCCCTTGTTGAAGGAAATTTCGTCCCGAAATTTAACGTGCAATCTTAATGTTTGTTGTTGTTTTGAATAAGTGGGGATACTTTTTCATCATTTGGTCTTCCCTTTCCCATGTGAATTCAGGACCACGTCTTGAATTCCATCGGACTTTGACTATCGGAATCTTGCTTTGTTTGAGTTGTTTGACCTCTCGGTCCATGATTTCAGCTGGTTCTTCAATGAATCGTAACTGTTCATCTACTTGTATTTCTTCCAGAGGTACAATCAATGTCTCATCAGAAAGACATTTCTTCAAATTCGATACGTGAAAGACATCATGAACTCCACTGAGTTCATCCGGTAGTTTGAGTTGATACGCAACCGAACCAATCCTTTTCAGGATCTCAAAAGGTCCTACATACCGTGGACTAAGCTTCCCGCGCTTGCCAAATCGTATCACACCTTTCCAAGGTGATACCTTTAGAAGAACTCAGTCTCCTGCTTGAAATTCCAACGGTTTGTGGCGTTTGTCAGCGTAACTCTTTTGTCGATCCCGAGCCTCTGCCATACGGTTTCAGATTTGTAAGAGAATTCCACCAACGGTAAATGGTTTTCCCAACATATCTTCGAGTGTCCGAATCGTACGTACACTCTGACCGTCTGTTTGTGGGTAATATGTTGTACTCATGCCTAAACGAATTCCCAAGAACTTATGGGATGATTTCCAAAAGTTGGAAATAAATCGAGCATCCCGATCTGATATGATAGAAATTGGTATGCCATGTCGTGCTACCACTTCCTTGATGTAAATACGAATCAGTTTCTCCAGCTTGTCAGTTTCCTTGATTGCTAAGAAATGTGCAGATTTCGTTAATCGATCGACAATTACCCATATCGTATCACAACCACTCGGTGTACGGGGTAACTTAGTAATGAAGTCCATCGAAATCTGTTCCCATTTCCACATCGGTATCTCTGGTTGTTGCAGTAAACCAGATGGTTTCTGATATTCAACTTTGACTTTCGAACAAGTCAAACATTTGCTAACGTACCTAGCAATGTCGGCTTTCATGTGAGGCCACCAGTACAGTGCCTTCAAATCATGATACATCTTGTCTGATCCCGGATGGACTGAATACCTGGACTTGTGTGCTTCATCCATCACGAGTTCCCTTAAACCTCCATACAAAGGTATCCACAGTCGATTAGTGAAATAACGGATTCCATCAGACTTGACATCCAATTGTGTTTCCATCCCCCGTAAAGATTCATGTACCAAATTATCCTTTTCTAAGGCTCCCAGCTGAGCACTGCGTACCTTGTCAGGTAAATCGGTATGTATCGTCATCATAAATGCGCGAACCCGTCTTGTTGAAGTGTCTTTTCTGCTTAAAGCATCAGCTACCACATTTGCTTTTCCCGGGTGATACTTAATCGCGCATTCGTAGTCGTTCAACAACTCAACCCATCGTCGCTGTCTCATAATGAGTTCCTTCTGATCAAAGATATGTTGCAAACTTTTATAAACAGTGTAAATGGTACACTTAGTTCCATACAGGTAATGCCTTCAAATCTTCAAAGCAAAAACCACTGCTCCTAACTCCAAGTCATGAGTAGTGTAATTCTTTTCGTGTGGTCGTAGTTGTCTTGAAGCATATGCAATCACTTTATCACGTTGCATCAACACACATCCCAAGCCCTGTGCAGATGCATCACAATACACCACAAAGTCTTTCGTCCCTTTCGGTAAGGACAAAATCGGTGCACTGCAAAGTTTCTGTTTCAATAACTGGAACGCAGTTTCCTGTTTATCCGTCTAGTTATACTTCGTTCCCTTGTGCGTAAGAGCTGTAAGTGGTTGAGCGATCCTTGAGAAACCCTCAATGAATCGTCGGTAATAACCCGCCAAACCAAGGAATTGTCGTACCTCAGTAGGGGTCTTTGGCGCTTCCCAATTCTTAATCGCTTCAATCTTTGCTGGATCAACATGTATGCCCTTTTCATTGACTACATGCCCCAAGAATTGTACTTCTCGCATCCAGAAATCACATTTCGAGAACTTAGCGTACAATTGTTCCTGTTTCCGTAATTCTAGTAGCAATCGGAGATGTTCAGCGTGTTCCTGCTCAGTCTGAGAATAGATGAGAATGTCATCAATGAAAACAATGACAAACTTATCAAGATAAGGTTTACAAACACGATTCATGAGATCCATGAATACAGCTGGAGCGTTTGTCAACCCAAATGGCATGACCAAGAACTCATAATGGCCATAGCGCGTCCTGAATGCTGTCTTTGGAATATCCTCCTCCTGGACTCTTAGTTGATGATAACCCGATCTGAGATCAATCTTCGAGTAGTAACTCGAACCTTGCAACTGATCGAACAGATCGTCAATTCTGTGTAACGGATACCGGTTCTTGATAGTAACCTTGTTCAATTCCCGGTAATCGATACACATACGGAAAGTCCCGTCCTTCTTCTTAACAAACAAAACTGGAGCTCCCCACGGTGAAAAACTAGGTCGTATGAAACCCTTATCCAACAACTCTTGCAATTGTGTGGATAACTCTTGCATCTCTGACGGTGCAAGTCGATAAGGCGCCCTAGCTATCGGTGCTGCATCTGGTGTAAGGTCGATTCGGAACTCCACCTGTCTGATAGGCGGTAATCCCGGCAAGTCTTCTGGAAATACCTTCGGAAATTCACAAACTACTGGTATATCTTCAATCTTCTTCTCAGCTACCGGCTTTTCAGTTATAAGTGCTATAACTGCCGTATGACCTTTACGCAGACATTTGTGTGCTTTCATACAAGATATGAGACGCAGTGGTGTACTGCTCTTCTCGCCTTGTACATACAATGTCTCTCCATGCGAAAGAGGTATGCGAACAATCTTTTCATGGCATACGATTTCAGCCTGGTTTTTGGACAACCAGTTCATGCCAATGACTACATCAAAACTGCCTAAAGCGGTAGACATAAAATCAATGTCATGTGTTTGACCCATCAAGTCAAGAACATATCCTTTAAAAATATGGTTTACAACAACTAACTTATCATCAGCTAGTTCCATAGTGTATGGGTTTAGTAAGACTAATACTTAGCAATTCACAAGATTTGCTAGATACAAAACCCTGATTTGCACCGGTGTCAAATAGCATAGAGGCAGAGTGATAATTCAAGAGAAACGTACCCGTAACGACGTTGGGATCTTCCCGTGGCTGACGTCCTCCAATCACAAAAGCCCTGTTCTAGCAACATTTGTGTTGTTGTTGTTTCCTTTTGTAGTTATGTCATTAGCCCTTCTTTTCTTGAGTTATGGGCACTTCTTCTTGAAATGTCCAGGTATGCCACACTCAAAACATCCTTTCTGTGTGTTGCTCTGATTGAGTGAGTTTGCCTGCAGTACCCCTCGACTGTCTTTTGCTACGTGACCCATCTTTCTGTATCGCTGACATCGGTACTTGTCACATTGATTCCTAAAGTGATGGAATCCACATTTGTTGCACTTTGGGTTTTTACCTTTATACCCTCCCGATGACTGTTGGTTTGGATTGTGATGGGTCTTGTTGGATTCCTGCTTGCGATTCTGCTGAAATGACTGCTGAGTGAAATTCTTGGAATCAATGCTATCCCATTTTCTTTTGTGGTCTCTCGCCTTAGCTGTTACTGTTCGTTTGGGTAATGTTCCCCGTTGCACCGTTTGATCAGTCAGTTGGTGTGCTAGTCGAACAGCTTGCTGTATGGTAGTAGGATTTGCAGATATGATCAATTTTCGAACCTGAGATACCAGTCCTCCAATGTATCTCTTGATCCACTTGCTAGATGGGGTTGCCCTGTGCGGTAAGAGTCTTGCCAATTGCTGGAATCGAGTAGTGTATTCCTCAATATTAGAACCTTTCATCTTGAGTTGCCCATATTCATCCTCAAGTTCTTGCATTTCATTACGGGGACAATACTCTTCCTGCAACAGGATTTTAAATCCGTTCCAAGTAAGGGCATTGGCTGTATTCAAACCGAGTGTTTGTACGATAGAGTTCCACCATGTCAAGGCTGAACCCTCCAAAGTACCAATAGCGTATCTGACCTTGTTTTCTTCCGGACAATTGCACTTCTCAAATACCGATTCTGACTGTTCAATCCATCGAAGAAGTCCAATGGCTCCTTCCGATCCTTTGAAATTACGTGGTTTACAGTTCAAGAATGTCTTGAACGTGCACATTTGTGGGTTTACCAGTCCCCCCGTTGAATCATGTGGTCCTGTTTGGTGTGTTTGCGTATAGTTTGCGGTTGTCTCGGTAATTCGAGTGTTAATAAGTGCCTCAATTTCCGTTGCGGTCATGTTAATGTTTCCTCCAACCATGATCTTCCTATTTACATATATACATAATGAGACTACACCCATCGCATAATCAACACTCGTGCACAAAGTAAATGTAACACACTACCATAGTCATTAAGGTAACAATTCTTAATCATTTATGATAAACTAGTGCTTACAATTGTTTGTCAAAGAGATGCAAAACAACTAAACACGAAATCTACTTTTATGAGTACAACCCACTCATATAAGTTTGTTAATTAGAAAGTAAATGAAATAACTAGATTCCATCGTTTGGTTGATCAACGGTTGATGATGAATCTTCCAGTTCTGCTGGACTAGTCACTACACCATGCTGGTAACGCATATGCCCAGTGATGAGGGTCATGGCCTCCCCAGCCAAGTCTCTCACTATATTGGCTTCAGTCGCCGCTGCACCAGCCCGTGCATTGGCTTCCTCAGCCCTCGCCTCGGCTACAGCTACACGTAACTCAGTAGTTTCTAGTCGTGCAGTGAGTTCGAGGATCGTCCCTCGCATCATCCAGATGGTTTCCACCAAATTTTCATGTTCTTCATTAGTCCTAACCAACTCCTCAGTGAGATTATCCCACATTTGTGTCAGCCAGTTGTTATTCTCAAGCAATTCGGTGATCATCCCTGCTACTTCCCGCATGTTGCGGATTTCACGCTCCATGCGTGCAACAAAAGCAGCAAATGCCTGTTCCAGTGGATATCCAAGAGCAGGTAACTTCCAAAGGCTATTAGCAGTGTTGGCAGTTGGTGGTGGTGGCACTCGTTCTTCCCGCACCCAGCTGCGTATGAGATCAGGAAACCATTGCCAATATTGGTTGTTCCCCCTTGGTTGAACATGTGTTTCCTCCCCATAGTGGATCGTATCATCCACTGGTCCGATCCTCCTTGTCATAATGTCTGACAATGCTACAACTTGTTCCTCAGTGTGAGTAGGTGTAGATAATGATGCCATGTCTGTTACAAAATGCCATATGTAAGTGCTATACAAACTATCGTGTAAACAAGTGTCTAATGTCTAACAGTTATAGTCTAAGTCTACAAATGCAAACCTAGTTCGCTATAACCAATGTCTCTGATACCAATCTGTCACACCCCCAATTTTCAACTAACGGAATCATACCGTTTGGGACGTGACAAACCAGGATCACAGATCATTAGACATAACGAAGACCTCTATATGATTTTCAAACATACTTTGGTCTAAAACTGTAAAATCAAAGTTTAATATTTGCGGAAGCGTTGAAAACTAATAACAGAAAATAACTATTGCGGAACCATAAATACAATGTTCAATGTTTTAAATCAACAACTATAGTAAACTGTATGCATGAGACTCAACGTTCTAGTCCCTGCTTGTCCTTGCTTGTGCCTTAGTGTCCTGAGAAAACATGTAAATCAAGTCAACACAAAGGTTGGTGCATACACAGGTTTGTATGAATAATCACAAATATTTGAACCAAATATTTGAACAAGCTGTTTGTAAGAAATGTTTGTAGATCACATAATCACACGTTGCATAGTCATGATAGCTAGTCATTGTACTATTTACATAAGTGGTCGACACCGAAGCTGACGATTGCCGTGCTATAGCATGTTTTTGCCTTGCCACTATTGTCTAGCACAAACAATAGTAATGTGTGTTTGGTCAGTCAAACACCTGCGTAGATCCCATCTACCAAGTGAGGTTTGTCAAACCTAATAAATCTATTTCCAACTACCACGCTTTGCGCTACGGCAAACTAAACGATTCGAAATGTAAGGCTTTGTAATGCTATGTTTGCACTTATAGTAAACAGCTAACTCATGCAAGTGATATGTATCTAAAATGTTTGTTGCACATGTTTTCTCCCCCAAAACAGTTAAAGTAAGAAAGGGGCCGTGTACGCACCTTTGATTGTTGCAGAATGATCAAACACTCGTGAACTCGCGTAGAAAATCCTCTACGAAGAATCTGTGTTTTAAACAATACGTTGTGTTATTCGGAATATCGTTTTGTGCTTGAAATCACATACGTGTCAACACACATATGTTAGACTCGTTAGAAATGTGCACAATTAACTACACGTGATTTTAAATTCGTTTAATAAAATCATATAGTCCATATATGATTTTATTTAAATAAGCGTAATTATACGCGATTTCGTTTTCGGGTTAAAATATAGATTTTATTATTTTATTTAGTTCGGGATTTCGTTACGGTTTCAACGTAACTGGAACGGATCGAAACGGAGTTAGAACGAAAGAGTTACAAATTAAAACTCAAAATAGTTTTAATTTTCAAAAACAGGTGAAGCCCTAGGCTCGAACCCGTGACCTGCGCCTCTAAACCCACGCATCTTACCAACTGTTCTGGTTCAGATTTCATTAACAGATCCCATATCAATTTGTTTTAATCTACAAAGGATCGGATCCCCCTTGGTTTTCTCACACCGAACTACTAAGCCCAAATTGGCCCACGATTCGACCCCGATAGAACCTAAAACCATGGGGCTATTGTTCCATAGATCCCAACGAGTTCACAGGTGGGTTTAATTCGAAAACAATTCACAATAACCTGATTAATCGGGTTTGTACACCTCCGAACCCTAACCCGTTGATTCCCAATTTAAATCAATCGAATTAACAATCAATTGTTCCTGAACTCATAGGGTTTTCATTACAACATTGGTTTCGACTCACTCTGCACAATTTAATCGAATTTTCGTGTTCTTTTTAACCAAAAACCCTAACTCGTTCTTAACATGAATACTTGAAACCGGTTAACACCCAATTCGAAGGTTTTTGATAAAATTAACATAGGATTTACTTTAATCGGGATCTTCTGATGCTGTGGTACCATTTAATTTAATTTTCGAACTCTTTTCAATAGAAAACCCCAAATCCGTTTAACATAAGAACCCTAGAATTCGTTCTTGAACTATTCGATATAATTAGATGAAATTATCATAGGTTTATCCTTTGTCGGGATCTTCTGAAACTAAACACACTGATTAATTTGATTTATAATCATGTTTAAGCAGAAACCCCCAAATCGGCTTCTAACATGAACCCTAATTATAGAACTCAATCAATTCGATGTTTAAATACGAAATAATCATAGGGATTAGCTTAGTCGGCTAGTTTAGGTACTGTAGAAGTGATTTCTTACCTCGTTTGATGTCTAATTGATGTAGTTCGATCGTAACCCTAGTTTTTGGCCACCCCGAATCGAAATCTTCTATCCGAAAATGTTGGGATCGAATTTACTCTTGCAAAAGCCTCTAATGATGCCGACTAAGATGTTTAGATGCTCAATTTTGTGAAATATAATCGAATTGATATAGAACGACTATCCTCTTGTGTTTCGGCCCACCCTCTATCGAATTTCTCAACTCGTTGCTTCAGAGACTGAATTGGTGTTTACAGAACTCTCTAAAGATACCGATTAATGTTTAGGAAGCTTTAATTTGATGGATTGTAGTCGAATTATACTGGTTCGATCAAAAACGCCTACGGTTACACTATAACTCGATCATTACTCGACTTAATTTGCTAATTATGGTGATAATTGTGATGATAACTGATTATTATCATTATTAGGAGTTAATGGAATGTTTAATTGGATCAATTACGGCTGATTAACATGAATTTTGATTTTAACTTGTCATTTGGCCGAATTTTGACTTTTACAAGTCAAAATCCCCAATTTGGCCAATTCCAAATGTAATTATTGGAAATTAGATGTTTCTAAACTTAATTAGATTAATTATACCCTTTCTAGTTCAATTTTATTTGATTTCGTATCGTTTCGGTTAGTACCGGGTTTAACGGAGTTAACCCGGAAATGTCAAATTGTCACATATTGGTCAATTGGAATATTATTGGGCTAGGTTAACCCAATTGGGCCTCATAAATACAATTGGGCCTACCTTGGCCTCATTGGGCCTACCTGGGCCTCATTGGGCCTACCTGGGCCTCGTATTTGTGATTTCGTTATTTTCAGTTAACGAGGTTAATTCGAAAAGTCGAATTGTCACATGGGTGGTTAACCAATTCATGCCTATGATAACATCAAAGCTACAAAGTTTCATAGGTATGATATAATTTGGGAAAACTTGATCATTTAATTTCACAGTGCATCCAATGATAGTATTGCCAATATCAATAGTTTTTCCATCAGCCACCTCTACATTAAATGGTTTGTCTAGTTGAGTATGTGTTTTACCAAGTCTACATTCAAACTCTTATGAAACAAAACTTCTATCAGCACCAGAATTAAACAAAATAGATGCATAAGTGTTGTTAATCATAAATGTATCATTAACAACATCCTCATTGTCTTGACCTGCAGGAGCATTCAGTTGAAAAGCTCTACCTTTTGTCATCCTCTTGTTGATGCCTATCTGTCTTGTGAACTTGTTTCTAAAATGGTTGATATCATCGCACTCATAATAGGATCTTGCTTGTGCAGGTGCAAGAAAAAATGGTATGACTTATAGTGGTTGTGCGTGTGGAGCAGGTGATGCAAGCGGTGCAAGATGCATCCGTTGTACCTGCGGTGCACTCCTACATATGTTGGCATAGTGGCCATACTTACTTCAATTTTTGCACACGCGACACAAAAAGTTAGGAGCATGATGATTGCGGTAGACATTGCATTGTGGATTTACTCCATCAGAAGGTCTGGGGTTGGAGTTGCTGGATGATTATTGAGTAGCCTGAGCAACAGGAGCAGTAACAGCAAAACTTATGGTCTTTCGCTTTCGACTGTTGCTTTTGGATGAGGTAGCTAGTTTAGTCTTGACTTCAGTTCAAGTCTCTTTGGCAACTATGTTGGTTTCAGTCTTCTTAGTTTCCTTCCGAGTAAGTGTTCCGGCCTTCACATAATTTCCGGTCAACGTAGCATACAAGTGGATAGCAGCTTCAAGAGTGGTAGGGTTGCTACCAAAGACTTTGTCTTGGATCTGCATGGGTAGACTGCTGATGTATTTCTCTATGACTCAAATCTAATTGTGTCACAAGATGAGGTACTAATGAGCTTAGCTCATGAAAGCGGGAGTTGTAGATCAAATTCTCTCTGTTTTCCGACTTGAGTTCCCAGAACTCAGCTTCAAGTTTCCTCATCTCGCTTCTAGGACAAAATTCTGTGGTCATAAGAGTTTTGACCTCACTCCAAGTTAGTGCTAGGGTTGCATTAACTACCCTAGTTCGCTTCTCACCATTCCACCAAGTTAGCGCTCTCTTTTGGAAAACACTGGTGGCATAGCGAACCTTCAGATTCTCAGGACACTCACTTTTAATGAATGTGTTTTCAATACTCTCAAACCATTACAATAGACCAATGGCTCCTTCAACACCCATTTGTTTGTCGGGTTATAGGAGTTAAAGTGCTTAAAAGAGTAAACAGGTGGGTTTGCACCAACCCTGTTTTGGTTGACAGTCTGGTTGGCTTGGTTTAGTTGGGTCACCAACAGAGTGATGAGGTTTGCTAACTCTTGCATTTCGGTGTTGGCATTGTTGTTGTCAGCATTATCATTTTTGTTTGTATTGTATCCATTGTGACGGTGTGGCGGCATGTTTCTGAGAATGATTAGAAACATGTTACCACCTTTTAGGAAGTACATATATGGAACTATATGTGTCTGCTATCTTTTTCCAAACTCATAATAGGACACTAGTTACTAATGTTATACTAAGGCATTATTCCTAGGTCATATCTATATCTAAACTAAATATCTTTAAATCTCAAACATTTTTCACCCTATACTAACACTAAAAACCTCCCGATGAAGTGCAACTAGTTTATATATAGGGCATACATAGACTTGACCGTAGTCACATCATCCGCCATCCCACCACCTTGCAATACACCACGATTATGCCCTTGTTAGAAACTACGGTATAACATATGTTTCCCAAATGTCTTACTTCAGAACCATATCCTATAAAGGATAATTATGAGTGAGGTGTATTTAAGTTCTCTTGACATCTAGGTTTGCCTACTGTCTAAGTTCACCTGACATCTAGGTTCATCTATTTTCTAAGTTCACCTAATGTCTAAGTTCACCTGACATTGAAGCTCTCCTCATGTCTAAGTTTAGTATGTGTCCATATCATCACTAAGTGTTCATACCATCACTTCAATATATCCATAAAGTGTATTCATAAATGCGTATATTCGCGTCGTCCAAATATGTTTGTCCAATAGCTTCAACCAATAGTTCCCAACATTTCCTAGCTAATTTCCTTAATTCCTGACACTGTCATACCCCCAATATACTAAAAATGGTTTTTGTATAGGGCGTACGTAAGAATCGGTCGCAACCTATCCAACCGCCAGCCCACCACCTTTGTAGTACACTACTAATGTGTCCTTGTCTTGTGATTAAGGACCAATCATTCCTAAATAATTATTTCACTTAATCCTCAACATGGACATCCACCCAATGTACTGTAAATAGTATATGTATGGGGCATACATAGAAGTCAGTCGCAACTGCTTCAGCCGCCAGCCCACCACCTTTACAGTACATCATGAGTATGTCATTGTCAAGTCGTCAAGGCTCAATTAATCACATAAAGCAATTAAGTTACACATAAAATTTATTATCTATCATAGAGTAGTTATAATATAGCATATTTCATAATTCGTAAGCATATAGTGTATATTCGTTCAACAGTTAACAATTAATACACACGTAAGCACTTAATCCTGAATATAATAACTAGTGTATGAAAAGATTCATACTTGGGTATCCTATGGTTATAGACTAGTTCATCCATTTATAGTAACCTAATTCCCTATAACCCAGGCTCTGATATCAATTTGTATCACCCTGACTGACGGCGGAAACGTCGGGATGCCACGAGGAATGTGCAGATTGTTCATAAGCTCGTGGGCAACTAAAATGCATTATCTCATTTCATATAATCATTTAAAGTATTTACACAAAAATCATGTTTATCATGAACCAATTATAACAAGTACACAAAAGATGTAGATAAGTTAACTAAATCCTAATCTTCAATGATCCAATTAATTTAGCAAAGTCTAAGATCCTATGTGATGATATCCCTAAAGGTGTAGAGCAATCCTTCTCTAGCTACTTGTCCTCATTCCCTGAAACATGTAAGGAAACATGTAAGAAAACAAGTGTCAACTACAAAAGTAGTTGGTGAGTATTCATAAGTTTAAAACACATGAATAATAATCACAAGAGTTTAAATAAACATAAGTGAACCTGTAACGATGAACATTTCCTATAAATTCACTAACAAGCAGATCAACAAATTATGCAAATAAGTTCAACAAGTCATACAAATAAGTTCAATCAAATCAACAATTACAACCAATCAACCATACTAACAATAATGAGTTTACCCTATATACTATGGAGGACCGAAGTCAACTCAATCAACAGTATAAACAAAACACTGTGAGGACCGAAGTCAACTCAATCAACAGTGTAGGGAATCACCTTGGAGGACCGAAGTCAACTCAACCAACCGTGGTTCTATATTCATAAGAGATAATCCTAATAACTGCGGAGGACCGAAGTCAATTCAATCGACGGTGGTTCAGATCAATGCGAGTATAGTGATAATACGTCAGTGACATCCAAGTTTCACAAGTGTTATATCAAAGAATAAGAGTTTAAGTATACATGTTCCACCCCCGAGTTTAAAAGCAAAAAGATTAAAAAAATGGGGTTGTGAGAACTCACATGACTAAGCAGTTTGCTTAGTTCTCTACTAAACAAACGTAAGAAACAGAACATTACTCGAATCCTACAATTAAGATTTGAAGATATGTTTGAGCTATGATTCCTTATTTTATTGATTTTTTTAAATCTGAGTTGTTAACTGAGTTCGTGTAGTGAGAATGACTCATTCTTGTGATACT
Organism: Mikania micrantha; assembly: GCA_009363875.1. Classification (NCBI taxonomy): domain Eukaryota; kingdom Viridiplantae; phylum Streptophyta; class Magnoliopsida; order Asterales; family Asteraceae; genus Mikania; species Mikania micrantha. Next base: position 20,176,998 of record CM018681.1, read on the forward strand.
CATACGAATGGCTTATGCTAATGGCCACTTATACGAATGGCTCATGCTCATGGCCACTCAAACTAACGGCACATGCTAATGGCCATTCGTACTAATGACTCATGCTAATGGGATATTCTTCCGAATGGCTCATTCTTAAGACTATTCATACGAATGACTCATTCTTGTGACTACGGACACGAATGCCTCATTCTTGTGGGCCATTCATAAGAATGGCTCATTCTTATGAGCCATTCGCCTGAAACAGGAATCAACCATTGCTGAAATGGCTATTTCGCTATTTATCACCAAATTGCAAATGGTTTTGAGTTGGGAATGATAGTAAAGCTTGTTTGTAACGTTTAAAACCGTTTTGAACGAGTTGGTGTCGGGTTGGTGAGAAAAACCTCAAAACCGAAATAAAACTTGTATATCTACCTCATTTGACATCTTTTGGCTCGTTTTCTTCGTGGTTTCGTGATCTATACGAGTGGAGAAACGTTTTGACACCAAAATCACTTGAAATAGTTAAGAAATGGAAGAGATTTCTAAAGAGAAAAAGCTAGAGAGAGAAAGTGACGGTGGTGTGTTATAGATAGAGAAAGAGCTGGAAAATGAGGGAGAAGAGAAGGGTTCCGGTATTTATAGTCCTTGTTTAACGCGGTGCTCAGTTTCATTCGTTTACGTGTTATCATAATCGTTTTTTTCGGTTTTTAATGAAACAACTTTTATAAACATGAATGTTTTATGAAATAGTTTTGTTTTAAATCCTTTAAAGTGGTAATTCCTAATAAATGTTTTTAAATCCTTTTATTTTTTACAAGTCGTAAAATATATATTTTGATTATCTCGTTGGAACGCGTAACTTACGTTTATATTCGTAAAGATCATTACCTTTACAAATACAACATTCGTATTGCATTCCAGTTTGATTAATAAAATTTATGGAATATTGTTTCAGAATTATTAATCTTGATAGATTTATTCATGTGAATCATCACCCACGGGAACACACTATTAAGTTAATCTTTCTGAAATAATATTCGCATTTTCAATGTTATTTGTGTCCTGACTAATGCTTAAATGTTTCCATTATTATTTTAACTTCAATTAATTTATTAAATCCAACTTCCCAAGAATTCTCCTCACTAAATCATATCACCGACACATCCATGATAAACCGAAATAGGTTTATGTATAGGGCATTTGTAGGAGTCGGTCGCAACTTATCCAGCCACCAGCCTACCACTTCTTCGATAGAACATGACAATGCCCTTGCCTATATATGGTGATAGAACCCTACCCTACTACCAATACCATTTAAGAAAATTATATCATGTGTATTCAACATCAATAAACACTCTGGGTATATCTAGTTATGTTTCAAACTAAATTTCCCCATCGTTTATGCACATTAACCATGTGTTCTGAATAGTGTAAATCAGTGTTCATATCACAATTCAAAATCAAAGCATTCAATTCGCATAATGTGTTCTATTAACAATAAAGTATGTGCAATAACAATTACCTGATGTGCACTGATGTTACACTAAAGATTCATGAGGCTAACTACCCAACCCACGATCTCGGGCTATCTGCAGTGGTGTTCGCATTGAAAATATGTAGGCACTATCTGTATGGAGTGAAGAGTACCATCTATACCGACCACAAGAGGTTGAAGTATTTCTTCGAACAGAATGATTTAAAAATGAGACAAAGACGATGGCTTGAGCTGTTAAAGGATTATGACTGTGATATTTTGTATCACCCGGGGAAGGCAAATGTGGTGGCAGATTCCGTAAGTCGAAAGACCGAGCATCCTACCATACGGATTAAATAGTATATTTTGGTGATAACGCCAGACTTTCTGAACGAGCTCAAGCAGGCGCAATGAAAAGGGTCAGAGCCAGACAATGTGGGCTTTGAGCGTGTCTTTGAACAAGTGAAAAAATTGGATGACAATGACGATGGTGTGAAGGTACGATTTGGTCGAATGTGGGTACCCAGAAATGGTGACATTTGCTCGAGAATCTTATATGAAGCTCACAAGTCGCGCTATTCGATGCATCCCGATGCGACGAAGATGTATCAAGATCTACGAAAAGATTATGGTGGCCATGGATATAGTTTAACGTGATGCAGTATGTGAACAGGTGCCTTACTTGTGCGTAAGTCAAGGCCGAACATTAGAAGCCCTACGGATATGTGCAACCTCTAGAAGTACCAGAATGGAAATGGGAACCCATCACCATGGATTTCAACACCAAGCTACCGAGGACACCTAAGCGACATAATACCATATGGGTGATTGTGGACCGTTTGACGAATAGTGCACACTTTCTACTGATCAGGGAAACTTATACGTCTGAAAGGTTGTCTGAGTTGTTCGCAAAGGAAATTGTGACCCAACATGAAGTTCCTGTCTCTATCGTATCGGATCGACACGAGGTTCACTTCCAGGTACTGGAAGAAGTTTCATGTGATGATGGGAACCAGATTGAACATAAGTACCGCCTATCATCCTCAGACGGATGGACAGTCTGAAAGGATTATCCAAACTCTTGAGGATATGCTTAGGGCGTGCATTATCGATTTTGGAGGAAGCTAGGATGACCACTTGCCACTGGTGGAGTTTCTTACAATAACAGCTACCATTTACTATCATAATGCCCCTTATGAGGCGTTGTATGGAAGATGTTGTAGAACCACAGTGTGTTGGGGTGAGGTTGGACAGAAAGAAATAGGAAACAAGGCTGATATGACCGATATGGCAGAAAAGTTACGAGTGATAAAAGCACGTATGAAAGCCGCACAAGATCGCCAAAAATCCTACGCTAACAAGCGCCGAAGGCCAATAGAGTTCAATGTTGGCGATCGAGTGTTGCCAAAAGTATCAACATGGAAGGAAATTATTCGATTCCGAAAGAGAAGAAAGTTGAGTCCGAGGTACATCAGACTGTTCCGAATACAAGCACGGGTAGGGAAGGTCGCGTATCGATTTGACCTACCAGAGGAACTGAACAGGATCCATCCTACCTTTCAAGTTTCACATCTTAGAAAGTGCTTGGCGAAAGAGCAAGCACATGTTCCTTTTGATGACATCGAGGTGGATAACCGATTGAATTACATTGAAGAACTAGTCGCGATCATAGATACGAAGGAAAAGAAACTACGGAATAAAACGGTTCGACAGGTCAAAGTTCAATGGAAGCATCGTAAAGGTTCAAAGGCCACGTGGGAAACAAAAGAGGAAATGAAAAGACTGTATCCCCGTTTGTTCGGGGTGTAACGAGGCAGGTTTTGGGACGAAATCTATTGAAAGGAGGGGATACTTGTAACACCCCAAATTTTATATTCAAGTTATTTGAAATTATGAACTGGTAATGGATGATTAACTTGAAGGAAAGAGAAGAAAAATAAGCTGAATAAAAGATCATGAAACGAAGTACTCGAAACCACTTCCTAGAAGCACTCTCTCTCATGTACTCGAAGTGGGCAGGTTCGTGAACTACAAGAAACGACTGTTGCTCGACCAAAAGAAGGAGGAAACGCACGGGAAGCCACGAGGAGGTTCATCAAACACCAGGTAAGTGTTTGATTTGAGAAAGTTATGATTTTTAGACAAAAAGGAACCTATTCTTAAAGGTCATACCTTATGGATAAAGTTTGTTCCTTTTTGGTTCCAATGCATTGGTAAGGCCATAAGGAACCGATAACTAGCTCCTCAAAGTCTTGGATAGTTTTCTGAGTTGTTTTATGATGAAAAGATGAGTATTCAAATAGTACACGAAATGGGAGCATCCAAACCCCTTTCGTGAACCTCAATTTCGTGAACTCAAGTTCGTGAACTTGGTTTCGTGAATTCGTATAGTTCAGGGATTTCGTGTACTTTTGGATTCGTGAATTTCATGCATTTTGTGAACCCTATGAGTTCGTGAACTCCATGTTTCGAATACTATGTTAGTTTCGAGAACTTTAGGATTTTTTGATACTAGAGGCTAGTTAGATGAGCTATGAGGACTTACAATGAATTCTAAGTCTAGAAATGGAATGTAATGGGATAATGTAACGATGTAGGTTCTAAGTCTTAGTCAAGGCATACGACCCTCTTTTATACAGGTTATGTTAAAATATTTTTTGGGCTGACATACATGCTACAATATTGCTATAGGATACGATATGATGTATGATAATGTCTCATGATGATTTGATGATATGTTGTTAAGTACGATATGACTATGATGCTATGATAATAGGAGGTTACCATGATGCATGACTATGATAAGATGCTAGCATGACTTGTTTATGATGTTATGTTGATATGGTGATATGATGATAAAATGCTAGCATGACTTCTTTACGATGCTATACTGTTATGATGTTATGATGACAATGTGCTAGAATAACATGATGATAATGCTATGATGTTATGATGATACAATTCTAGCATGACATGATTATGATGTGATGATGTTACGATGTTATGATTACAATGTTCTAGGATAACATGATGACGATGATGCTATGATGTTATGATAGTACAATTCTGGCATTAGATGATAGGATGGTTTGATGCCTTGATGAGTTAAGAATGCTATGATGATAATCATAGAACGCCCAACGATGATGATGAAAGAATACGATGCACTATGATGATGATAACGATGTAAGATGTTATGATAATAGCAAAGTTATGTTGTGCTATGATTGCTATTTTAAAAGCCGATCGGGCGATAAACACAGAGTCGACCGGACTATAAACATGGAGCCGCTCGGGTTATAAACATGGAGCCGATAGGACTATAAAAAAGGAGCCGATCGGGCTATAAACATGGAGCCGATCATGCTATAAACATGGAGTCGATCAAACTATAAACATGGAGTTGATCGGACTATAAACAGGAAGCCAATCAGGCTATAAACACAGAGTCGATCGGACTATAAACATGGAGTTGATCGGTCTATAAACATGGAGCCGACCTCGCTATAAACATGGATTCGATCGGGGTATAAACATGATAAGAGTCGATAGGACTATAAACATGGAGCCTTGTGGCTGGCATAAGCCCGTTGGTCATATTCAGTGACATCGGATGTATGATGATTATGATGATTATAATGACTACGTGATATGATTTATGGTTAATGTAAATGGAATGATGTTTTCATGTGAATGATGTTTTAACTCACCAAAAAGTTTATGATGTTTAACAAAAAACTAGAACTCATCAGCGAAAGCTGACTTTTTAGTATCCATGTCAGGTTGATGAACATGTAGTAAGGAACGGAGGAGCTCGTGGCACTCATCCAGAAGAAAATACGGTTTTTATCAATCCAGAATGTTATTGATACATACTTTTATATGTATTTAAGTTTTTGAACAAACTATGTTTAAATTTACGCTGCATTTATGAAAGTTTTTGGTTTAAGAACTATGTGATGATGATGTAAACCCAACTCTGGGAAGTACCTGGGATCGGGGCCTCTCAATACAACATTTAGATTAAAATGATATATTTAAATCATAAATCATAAGTTTAATGTCTTAAAGTTCTTAGATATTTAAACTTTAGAGTTTTAGTATACAATGTGACATTATAAAACTTTTATACCAAAATGATATATGTATATATCATAAATCAAAGCATAATGTCTTAGAGTTCTCATGATTATTGTTTCAGTGTAAGGATATATAGAAATTAAACGATGGGCAAGCTATACAAAAGATCAAAGTATAAAGGTAAGGATACTTACCATAATTTCATATAAAACAAAGAGTTCAAGTAGTAATTAAAGAGGTTTAAAAAGAGCTCAAATGTATAAAAGGAAAAGACATAATTGGATTGTATTCATAAATGACTACTTTTGACTGATCAACATGTTAGACTTAGTTTAACTTTAAGTAAACTTACTTTTAGCCTACAGGGGAATACTCACTCTGGGATTTCCCATAAAAACATAAAAAGATTTAATTCCTAGACAAAACACTCACAAAGTACATCTACCCACCATTCTATATTGTATGTGTTTCTTACATTTTATTGAAAATCAATGACAATTGACGAGAATTTAAACAATTTGATTAGACTCAAGGTCTAAGAGTATCCTTCATAGGTGACAATCCTCATCCAAGTCATAAGAAAAGGAGGGTAAAACGTTATAGAAACCTAAGGAATGGTAAGTGGGGAATAGAAAGGAATATTATCCTATGTTTAAGCACTTTAACTAACATATAACTATAACATATAGCACATAATATTCACATAAGGAATCATTGTCTAACATAGCAACTAGTGCATTATATAATTCACTATGCTTGCGTATCCTATGGTTATAGTCTAGGTCAAAACTTTTCTAAAAACCTAGTTTCCTATAAAATAGGCTTTGATATCAATATGTAACTCCCCAACAAATGGCAGAATCATTCGAATGCTACGAATTAGATTTATAAAAAGCTCAAGCTACTAAGTTGAAAATATTTATAAATTTCATTCATTCATAATCAATCGCAAAAGTTTAATTAACATTCAATGATAATCAAATACACCATAAATAATTCACAAAACCATAAACCAAATGACTAATTAGTCAAATAGGTCCTATAGCTCCTGTGTGATCATTTGGCATTCTATAATTTGCATTTCTACAAGAAACATGTAAGAAACAAGGTGTAACCTCACTGCCGGAATCGTAGCCGGAACAGTAACTTGCACAGTAACTCAGGTACGAACTATGTGTATTACATGTATACTAGTATCCTTTGATGTTTGACACAGAACTATAACACATTTACTTCAGAAACATGTTTCAAATCCATGGTTTAACGGTCAGAATTTCATCTGACACACAAAGCTGTTATGTGGATGTTAGTTTGGATTTGTTATGTGTACACGTATGAGAGATTTCACAGAACAAAACCATAACAGATGTCGTTACATGAATGCTAAATTGACGGATTATTCGTATAGGTGACGATCTGTACGAATATATCTGAAAGTTTAACGTTCTGAATGATGCCTGATAATTAGAAAACCAAATCGTGAACTACAGTGGTTGGTGTGTTCATACGGGTGACGATCCGAATGAATACGTGTGAAAACTGTACGATGCGATTTAAACAGATAAACTTAAACGTTTTCATAAATGTAAAATAAACAAAAGATAGTTAGTTAATTTATTAGGAATTTCCACCTAATCTAATCTAGTAAATTCTACTTTTAAGATCGTAACGTATCGCGACGAGAAAAAACGAAAACTGGCGTGTTTACGCGAAACTGAGCGAAACCGAACGAACCCGAACAAATCGGAACGATTAAAAGAATCAAATGGCATTAAATGCCATTTACCACCATCACTATTTGAAAATTTATAGAAACATCACTATTTGTAATGAAACATGTAACTTGAATAAAAAACAAATGATGCACAGTTTTTTCACATATATAAAAGATCTACTACCTCCAGCTAAAAACAATATATTCTTCAGTAGGTCTTGCACAACATTCACGCCTATAGCTTTCCACAATTTAAACATAATTTACTGAATCTCGTTTTCTTAGGTGACTTAGCAAACTTCGCCTTCTTTGTAAAACCCACACATGTGTCTGCCTTTCTCTTTTCCTCATAGTCATCTTGCCTTTTTAATTCTAACTCCCTTTCTCTAGCACCTCGATTAGCTCATTTAATGTATCACACTTTGAATGTGTGAGAAATTCTAGATACTTGGCATGTAGCATATAATGATATCCCCTAATCCACATCCTTTCATGTTGGAGAAAATCCGGATAAAACCTAGGTTTATCAAAGAATACCACGGTGATAGTATCAATAATCTCCTCCTTCTTAATTGATAGAATTTCTCACTAATACGATCAACAGTCGTCTAAGGACAAAAGCATGTTCGAAAGAGTTCGTTGGACTAAGTCTTGGTCAAGACCTTTATACCTTGTATGCCACCTCTATTCTCAATAATTCCCACTAATCCATTGTTCTATCTTTTAGTTGATTACAAGCAAACATAACCTCCTCTATAGGGTCACAATAACTAGTCTCAAATAGGCTTTACATGTCAGCAATTCAATGCAAACTAATCAAAGGATATACCACTCCCTTGAACTCGAGTTTACATTCCATAAATCTTTATTAGTAACCTACTTGGGAGGTTGTTCCACCTTAGCATCAACTTTAAACTCTTCCAACACCTGATGGAGAAAGTCTTTCTAGGATAATTAAATTTCTTTAAATTTTATACGCAATGGAATAGACAACATAGAAAATAAAAAAAAAAATAAAAAAAACAATCTTTTTCGTATTTTAACTTCATAACTATGCAAAATAATAATCAAGTAGAAAATAGAATTGTATACACGATATATGTTCAATAAAAAAATAATATTTTTACAAGGGAATTATAAATTACTTTATTTAATGTCTAGCAAAAATGATTTTATTCTAAATGCAAAAATTTTGCATTTGGTGATTTACATAAGTACGACATTGCTTGGCGTAAATGTCAACTCTTTTTGTAAATAAAATTAGCCAATATGCTTCATAAGCATAAAATAATAGATCATATCAAATGCTTAGAAGTCAATATGCTTAATTAGAATAAAATAATAATTCATAAGCAAAGAATTCGAGTTAACGAAGAAAAATCGTAAATTGCAACTTTAACCGGTAAATGACAAGATACAGACTATATTAGTATTTTACACGAATAAAGCTGATATAATAAACCAAATATCATATACAGTCACTTTTCATAGCTAAAATTTACTTATTTTAGTCAGTTTTGATAATTTGATAATTTTAAAATCAAAATCAAGTATAAAGAAAATCATCTTGTACAAGATTTCAAGATTTAACCACTGTAACACATTGTTTATATAAGTTTTACCTACTAAAACCCAACAATTATTCTTGTTATATATGACATGTCTAAGGACATATGTCTAGAGGAGATCAAAAGAAGATCAAATGGGGATATTTGTGAAATTTTTAAACAGATCTTGGAAGATTGCCATCATCATTTTTACTCAACGTAAACAAATTCTTTCATCTCCCTCCCCTATACTCTTTGCCATAACCTTCGACCACCTTTTATCACTTTCAAATTTCAACCATCTTCTTCTTCAGTTTGTCAAGTTTTTGGTGATTTTGGAGAGCTTTTGGAAGGTTTGGCGCTAAAACATACACACTTTTCTTCTAGTTTTATTACACTAGGTATAACCTCTATTTTCTTATGTTTGTTCTAGAATCAAGAAAGTGAAAAGTTGTTCATTCAAGCTACTAAAATAAAAAAAATAATAGAAATATGGATTTTGAAAGGATGAAAATAATTTAGGTTGGTGTGTGAATATTTGTGCGTGTAGTGTGAATAAATCTATGTCTTGAGCTTATATATAGAGGCACACACACATATGTGTGTGAACGTACACGTGCATGTGTGCGTGGTGTATGCGTGTGTATAATATATGTATTTTGTTGTATCTATATATATTCATACACATATAAATATATAAATAATGATATACATGTTTAAATAATATGAAGAAACAAGAATGGTTAAACAAAAAATTTTGCACAAACACATAAATGAACTTCGTGTTGTATATGTATAATAAAGATAATGAAAAAAACTAATGATTTTGTTGATTTTGGCAAAGATAATTGGTTAAAATAATTAAGAAGGGTTATTATTTGATCTCAATCTTATAAATATGCTAGATTATTGTCACACCCAGACCTGGCGGACTCGATCGACTTTCCCGTCGGGCGGAAAGGTTACGGGGCGCGATATCAGGTGATAATCAAAGTGATCAGATTGTTTATATTGCACATGAAATGAGAAAACACTAAATGAAATAGAATTAAAAAAGTTAAATTAAATCAGTATCGTTCATAATTTAACAATGTAAATCTACCAACAACATCATAAATTAACTATCTTGTATCTGCACAAGATATACAAAATAATTTGTATAATGATGTTCAACAATATGCACATCCAAAATACTAGGTCCTCTATCTGGGCATCTTATTCAAAAGCACGAACTCCCTAGCTAAACATGTTCGTCACCTGAGAAGTCATGCAAAAAAACAAAGTCAACACATGGTTGGTGAATTCATATAGATTTGTTATTGAAAATGATTTTGTACAAACCTGACCATGTGACAACCTTAACATCACTAACAGCCACCTATAATATCCAGTCAAGTATCCTTATATAGGGCATACATAGGGTGAAGCCCAGCCGCCGGTGCACCACATACCGAACCACATAGAATATTGTTGTTAATGATAACTAAGTGTTTCACTCTCAACCAACATCACACTTGTCTCGTTAGATTCGTCACCACGCTGGTTTCGTTAAATTTGTCAAAGCAATAGATTCGTTAGATTCATCAAAACACTAGTTTCGTTAGGTCGTCAAAAATGTTGAAGTTCTCTTGATTCCTTAAGCTCATCACACACATAACAACACTATTGAAAATGTGGAAAAATGTGGAAATTGTTAATTTAAAAGCTTAAATAAATAAATAAATAAACATTTAATTAAAAAGCTAAGACCTAATGATTGGGCCTTGGTCAACTCGAGTAGACTAGTATAGCAATCAAAGATTCTTATAAGTGAAGGGATTCTGTAAATATCATCAAACATGTGACCTACAAATCAAATGGTCTAGCTAGAACTTATTGAAATGCATGGTTTTTGTTTCGTTTAGTTTCGTCCCTTGTTTCGTATAGTTTCGTTCACATGTAATCTGTTATATTTCCCAGACTTTCCCTTGAAAATGATTTCTTAATTCGTCTAGATTCGTTGACGAATGTGTAACATCAGTGCCGGACGCGTGCCGGAACAGTGATCGCAACAGTAACTCGTACAGTAACTAAGGTACACATTACGTAAAACTATGTTTATACTATTGATACATTATGCTTAACACGAGACTATTATACGATTGTCTGAAATCTGATTAAAACTGTCACACCCCCTGCGCCACGTGCGGAATCCACGGCGCGGTGACGATCGATGGTTGAATCATGCACAAGTATAGAATAAGAACAACCACAATGCATTACTAAGTTTCATAAAGTTTAGACCATTGTTAGTTACAGACATTCTATCTATCTATCAAAAGAATGACAACTACAGACCCAAAAATATTGTTTACAAAATAAGACTTAAACAAGACAATTAAACAATTAGGATTACGTGTGTTTCTAAATCCATCCTAGCTTGTTTCTTCATCTTGTTCTATCTTACAACGGTCTCCTTAATTGTCCTTGAAAGTATACTAAACCTGATTATCTGAAACACGTGAAAACTAACTGTCAACTACAAAAGTAGTTGGTGAGAACAATAGGTTTAACATTTGTAAATAATGAATCTGCATTGTAAGGCATATGTATAAAACAATGAATGAAAATACATGGATGGTTGCAACCCAAACTAACATCAAGTCTGTAAAACGTGTGCAAACAGTCAAAAGACTGTTTACTAGAAAAGCCAACATATAAACAAGTCCCAAACTACGTTTGGAGTCAGAAAATGTATTAGCAACTTTGATATAACCATAATGTAACCAATTCTGCAGTTAGCTTTTAAAACGAATTTAAAAGCTAACTCCATCTTTGGTCTGTCCAAATGTGTCCTCTTTCCCTTGTTGTGATCACCCAGTACTAACGCTAAATGAATATGTAACTTGATGTATGTATAAGTTTGTTCACAACGATGAACACCATGTTTTTGAATACTATGACTTGAAACCATTGATTGAAATGCCTTATTTGATTATCATGATTTGAAAACCTTGCTTGAATACCATGAATTGAAAGCCTTGCTTGAATACCATGAATTGAAAACCTTGCTTGAATACCATGAATTGAAATCCTTTGGTTGAATACCGAGAATAGAGTCCTTGTGTAATAACAAGGTTTAAAAATATCATTTTATTGAAAACACAAGATTTTAGTAAAAGAGTTTATAAAACTTATTTCTTAAAAGTATTTATCATTTATAAAACCATTTATGTAAAATTGGTGTAAAACAGTTTATTGTATCCTTTTATAAAAACCTTTTAGTAGAAAGTGTTTAAAAGCTGATAAATCCTTTGAAAATAATTGAGAAATCCCTAGGATTTCTAAAGTGAACTTGTAACAGATGAACTGTAGCATAAATCCTGTATATGAAATATGTTTGGTATAAAGATTGTTTGATCACGTGTTCCACCCCAAAACAGTTGAAAAACAGTAAAAGAGGGGCTAATGTTCTCACCTGTCTGCAGTAGACTCTGGACTATAACAAGTAGCAAGTAGCAAACAAGACTTCTATCTGGTTCCTATATCAATGTAATCATACATAGAATATAAGATTTATGATTGTATAAGCTTTGTTTTATTGATTGACTTTGGTTAACCAGTAGACTTTTGTTACTTGTTAGAGATTACATCTTGAATAACTTGTTCTCCTGTTTAAGAATATTGTGTGAATTTGAATATCATGATTGAGTCCCTTGATTGATAATTGATTCATGAAAAAGACTGTGTCATGTTCTTTTATGCAAAAACTTGTTATGCATACAATAACATGTGTTTGTGAATTTGATAAACCCTTGTTAAACATGTAGTTTGAAAAGACGTTCGAATTGTTTTAAGTCTTTGGGATTACGACTTGATCTCTTAATTTTGTTAAGTTATAAACTTAAACCGAATAAGATCAATTCACAATTACTTTAAGTTGTGGGCCAAACATTGGGCCTTGAGCCCATGAAACCATGGTGGCTTAAACAAAGGCCATGGGCCTCTTAGGTTAGACATGGGCCAATGCGGTTGTTATTGGGCCGGTTAAGTGGACTGTTGGGCCGAGTCAACTTAATTGGGCCGGTTGCTATGCACTGAGGCTGAATAAATGAAGTTGGGCCGAAAGCACATGGGCCATGCTAGTGATGTTCACTGATGATTCTGAAAATGTCCGCATGTTAACAGCGAACCTTCTTGTGTAAACCCTAGGTTCGGCTACATCCTAGGAGTCATAGGTTCGCCCATGAAATTGGTTCGTGAAGGGTTTGCCAAGTGTAGGTTCGTGATCCATTAACTGATAACAGGGTTCGGCTAATGAAAGACAACCATAGGTTCGCGGGGCATAGTAGGGTCGTGGCATGCGGTGGGTTCGTTCATCATGAGGGTTCGGGAGTAACATGCAAGGGTTCGGTCGAATCAATGGTTCGGGAGATGCTGCACCCATGTTCGCGAATCAGACCAGGTTCGTTACTAGGTGGAGGGTTCGTCGGGGTGACGGGTTCGGCGAGCTAACATGTTCGCCTGCGTACAGATGGTTCGTTGGTGGCTCAGGAAGGTTCGTGACATGCATTGTGGTTCGGCACAGGTTCGTGAAGCCCCCTTAGGGGTCGGCTAGTGATCAGCGAACCATACAGATTCGTGACGCCCACTTAGGGTTCGGCTCCATAACCATTCCCAAACCTGTCGCACCTGCATCTTCATCATGGAATCTCCCCGACATCCAGGGCATGTGTTGTGTTGTTGTACTTCCAGAATCACCTCTTGAAGGTATAAGATCGACTTTACCATAGTTCTAGACCGGTTATACGTGTGTGGGTCGAACTATCTTACAAAACCCTATTTTCCCGAAACTTCCTTTGTTTGTACCTCTGATTTGGCCGGTGAAAACTTCAGATCCCTTGTACTTCCGTGTAGGGAATGTCGAGAGCTTCGCGTAGGTTCAAGAATCATCCATTTTCATCAAGAGGCGAAGGAGATATGAAGATTTTAATGATGTTTTCTAGTGTGAGAAAGTGGAAATCGAAAATCTTAGAGAGAGAGAGGGTTGGGCTGCAATAAATGAGGAGGAACACCCTCATTTGGTCTTTATATACCCTCGGGGTATTCGGGTGCATTTCGGTTGCTCGGTTCGCGTTTTTCGTCGCGTTTCCGGAAATTTTACGCGCTTAAAGTAAAAGAGTTATTATTTATATCCTTCTGTTGAGTTTCAAAATTGTAAAAATGTAAAATAATTTATTTTACTTATTATTACTTGATCGTTCGAAATCCGACCGTTAAACTACTACAATTACGTGTATACCCGCAAGCGCGTACGTTTTTCGATCGTATTATTTATTTATTGTCGTTTACTCGTAATTATAAGTTCGACATTCGTATCATTATGGATCGTCACCCATAACTATACTCAGTCCCGCTTACGCATTACGATTTTGTTTGATAAATTGATTGTCATACTATTCATTATAACACTACGCACTAACACTATCCCATTACACCGAACGCATTATATGTGTAGGGCATACCCCAGAGTCCAGCTACCTGCCTTATCTGACGCCATCCCACCACTGTTTCGATATAATACGATATTGTTCTTGCCTAACGTAATCGACTGTAAATAAATAATACACACTTGTTCCTAATTAAAGAATTCCTATAACACACACACATTCTTGAACACTTGAATCACATTGACATACTGACTGTAAATACACATTGTACTATCACTGTTTATGACTGCTATGACTATATGCACAGATGTTACAAAAACCTTAGGGTTTAACCGTCAGAAATATGTCAGACAACACAGATTGGAAACACATATACTTGATTTGATACTATTGTGTATAAACGTATGTGAGGATAAACAGAACAAAACCATAACGAATATTTTTACGGAATGCTAAACCGACGAATTATTCGTATAGGTGACGATCTGTATGAATGATTCTGAAAGTTTAACGTTCTGAAATAATGACTGAACAGTAGAGAACAGGAATCAGAAAGCCAAACCATCGTCGTGTTCGTTCGAATGACGATTCAAACGAATACGCGCGATGGTGACGCGTTCTGACGAAACGAAAACGGAAACGAAAACGAAACGAACGATCATAAACATAAGAAAATAAAATATTTCCTGTTTTACAATTTTGAAACTCATCATAAACAAGATTAAACTAAACTATTTTAATAATTCGCGAATAAGTTAACGAAACGCGTAAAATAATGAAATTCGATAAATAAATTAATTAAACGAAATATAAAATAATTATTAGAAATAATTATCATCCAAATTGTTAAAAATAATCCTTTTATTTAAATCTACGAGAAACGCGCGTAACGATCCGGAAACGCGACGAAGACGCGAACCGAGCAACCGAAACGAACCCGGATACCCTCGGGGTATATAAACACCAAATGACTCATTTATTTCATTTTATACAATCTCTCTCTCTCTCTCTCTAAAACTCTCACAAAACCGTCACTTTCTTCCCCACTTGGATTATCAACCTTCAAACTTCAAGATCTCCTTCAATTCTTAGTGAAATCGTCTAGTTTTGGTGACCACATGAAGATCTCGAGCTCCTCTATCAAGAAGTACAACCGATCTAGTGATTGGACCAGCCGTTTTCAGGTATTAAGCCATAAAGTTCATGAAAATCTAGGGTTTTCTCCTTTGGTTTGACACCCACATATAAAATGAGTGTTGGTTTGATAAATCGACCCCATCACCTTGGAGAATCGTTCGTAGCATGAACCCACCATTGGAAACAAGTGGAGACTACCTGGTTCAGATCCGGTGAGGATGGAAAGCACAGGTTCGTGTACACTCAGGTGGTAACTGAACCCTGTTATGCTTGCGGAATCTGTAGAGCCACCAAGCACCCTCGCGAACCTATGAATGCATAGCCGAACCCATCTTTTGCAGTGAACCTTAATGGACCCACGAACCTATAGTGACTCGCGAACACTCGGATGCATGGGACGAACCTCGTAGAGTATCACCTACCATCGAACCTGTGTGGGATCATACTGAGGCACGAACCTGCTGCATCACCTTTTTGTCGAACCTAAGTAGTCAGACGAACCAGGGACACTGGGCGAACCCTATAGACCCGAACCTAGGAGATGACCAGCCGAACCTCATGCAGCGCCGAGCCTTTTTCTACGAACCTTGTTAGGCCGAAGTGCCGAACCCATGAACTGCACTACTTTGGCCGAACCATCAGTATGTCCCGAACCTTCCTTGGTCACCCGAACCCCATGCAGACCAACCATTGCCGAACCCTTAAGTCATCCCCGAACCTAGACAAAAGAACCCAAGGATTCGCTGTGTTAGTTGATCACTTTAATTAACCTCGACCGAAACCAATTGAAGGCCAGCAGGGGTATGTCGGCCCAAGTATATCTTCACCATGGGCCCATGTATAAACCACGAGGCCCCTTGGTTTTAGACCGGCCCAATATCGGTCCAACCCTTGCTCTTTCTTTCGGCCCAACATCAATAGAGTAATTTATATGATAGTTAGGCCCACACTTTCTATTTATAAGTATGGCCGAGGCCCACAAGGCTTGAGTGGTCTAAGTGGTCCAACTTGGCCCAAATTCGTTCGGCCCAATGCACATAGCCGGCCCACATATATAATTTTTTTAAGCCAATTTTAAATAAATGGCCCACAAGATTATCCGGCCCAATGGATTTTAATTAAATGACAAACGTGTGAATAAACGTTGGAAATGATAAAAACAAAGGATAAAACATTTATGGATTATCATTTTGTTGTTATAATGTGATGACAAGTTTTAAGCAAACTACATAAAAGTTTAAAAGCCTTATTTAAAGATGACAAATTGTAATTAATGAGGAAGTATGAAATCTTGAACAATGAAGTAGATCCAACACCACGTTACACAAAATAATGAAATTTGGGCCGGATAATGAATAAAACACGCGAGTGTTAGTCAACTTTAGGACTAACACTTACACGCACAACAAACCCATGCAAACTTATACTTATAAACTACAACACTATGTAATCAATACAGGAGCGTGAACATCAAAACAAGTGCAAACAAAGAGCGTGTGCATTCTTATTTTACCTTGTCAACTACTACGGACACAAGGTGAGTTCATTTGTCCCTTTTCAAACTTATTTGTTTTACTTCGGGACTGAGAAGCATGTTAAACATTTTAGTAAAATATTGAAATGTTATGTAATGCTTTTAAACTTAAACATGAGACTTATATTGATGCTTATGCTTGAAAACTAGTACACTTGGAAAAACGATAAACTTGATACTTATACTTCAAACTTGAAGCTTGAAACCATATGTTGGATGCTTATGAAACTATATGCTTAACGTGAGACTTTATGCTTGTGAAACTATATGTTTAAACATGAGACTTGATGTTATGCTATGGAATTCATTATGAAACTATATGTGGACGCTCGAAACTGTATGCTTGAAACTATTATTTGTGCATGAAACATTATGCATGTATCTAATCGTAGGCTACGTAATTGCTACACTCCTGCTAGTGCAGAGCTTGTACCTATGTATTGAGATACATGTAAACTAAACCATAACGAGGCTAAGCTGTTACCTATATAAGAGACATGTTATTGGTAAACTTATGCTAGTGCAGAGCTTTTGTCTGCTTATATGAGGTATGTAATTGCTGGATTAAAACTAAACCATGACGAGGCTAAGATGTTATCTATATAAGAGACATGTAATTGCTAAACTTCTGCTAGTGCAGAGCTTTTGTCTGCTTATATGAGATATGTAATTGCTGGATTGTTTGTGTATGCATGGCTTGTGTCTATGTATGAGGTACGTAATTGCTAAACTTCTGCTAGTGCAGAGCTTGTATCTTGTATAGGAGACACGTAATTGCTAGACTAAGCTTAACTAATTCATGAGATACGTAATAGCTAACCTTCTGCTAGATCAAAGCTTGTATCTAGCCGTGAGCTACATAATTTCTAAACTTCTGCTATAGTAGAGCTTGTACTCACGCATGAGATTAGGGAAAGCTAAACTATGTGCGTGTGAAACGATGATGCTTGTTAAACTTACATTGAAGCTTATTCTTGTGAATGCTATAGATTTGTAAACTTTGAAACAGAAAACTAAAGCAATAATGGAGAATGGGTTGATTGGTAGGTAAAATGCTTAATTATCAATACCAACAATGTCATATGCGATTTAGTATGTGGTGGGACGGTGGCTGGGCGGGTGGTAAGTTCGACCTTACATATGCCTTATATATAATCATACTGAATTGGATATTACATGTGATGTTAATTAGATTAGGGTTGTTACTGAAAGAGATTTGTTAAAGCTAATTTAAATTTAAAAACTATATAAACTCACCAACCGTTGTGTTGACTTTGTTTTCTTACATGTTTTCTTAGGTGAAGAACATGTGTAAGCTAAGGCTATTGGATTGCATGCTAGGTGGCCTATATAGAGGACCTAGTTAATTTTGGAAGCACATCTTTTGTGGATAATACGCATCACTTTTGATATCTTGTATAGATACTAGATAGAAACATTTGATTCTTTTGTTAGGTTTACTTAGTTAAATTGCAGAACATTGATATTGTAATTTAACTTTGTAATCCTAGTTTAATGGTTGATTGTGCTTTAGTTATTCTTAAACATTGATGCTATGTAAACAATCTGATCTTTTGATTATCATTCACGATATCGTGCCCCGAGAACCTTCCACCCGACGGGGACTTCGATCCAACCACGCCGGCTCGGGGTGTGACAGATTGGTATCAGAGCTCAAGGTTATAGAGAATAATAGGTCATTTACTTAAACAGTTTGGCCTAGACTATAACTTAGGGACCCTCATATAGAGAACATAAGACTTAAGTTGCATTGTGTTTTCTGCATTCGATCACTGCACTAACCAATATCTTTTGGTTATGATCAGAATGCCGCCCAGAAAACAACCGACTCTGATACCTACTAGCCAGACTTCTGCACCACATTCTTCTTCACCATCACCACCAGATTCACCACCGCCACCTCCTCCTCCACAAGACCCTCCTCCGAACGCGAATGCACCACCTGTTCTTGATTGGGCTACTGTTGCTTTAGCAACACTGCTGAGTAGCCAACTGACGAATCAGCTAAAGGATGTCATTCCTGAGATGATTAACAGGATACAAGGCCACGGCAACAACTCTGGCCATATTACAGGAGAGGCTAGTGGAAACACTAGTCACACTTCAGACTGCTCCTACAAGTCCTTTGTAGGGTGCAAACCACCTAGCTTTACTGGAGTCGAAGGAGCTGTTGGACTGATCCAATGGCTGGAGAAAATGGAGAACACTTTGGACATAAACAGTTGTCCAGAACACCATAAAGTTCGCTATGCAGCTGGTTCATTCAGCAAGCGAGCGTTGACATGGTGGAATGCTCAGATAGGGGCGAAGGGAAGAGATGAAGCGATGACAATGCCATGGGCAGAATTTAAACTTCTTCTGAGGAACGAGTTCTGTCCGAAGCACGAACTACAACAGAAAGAGATTGAGCTCTCAAACCATGTGATGAAGGGAGCCGATCATATGACCTTTACTACTCGCTATCATGAACTGGTAGCTTTGGTGCCAGAGATGGTGCCAACATTAGAAAAGCTGATTGATCGTTACGTAGCAGGATTACCTTCTTGTATTCAAAACATAGTGTTGGCTGCATATGCTGCTACCCTGGAGTCTGCTATCTCCCTTTCAGCTAAGCTTACCAATGTGATGGTAAAGTCTGGAGTCTTGAAAGATGATGCGGGGAAGACTAAGGAAACAACAACAAAGAAGCCAGAGTACCACCAAAAGAAGAAACAGAAGGTCGTAAAGAACTATGCGGCCATTACTCCTTTGAGACAGGCACCTGCAGGACCTGTCAATCCTGCACCCAGGAACTATGGGGGAGAACATCCCAGTGCACTCACTGCAAGTATCATCATCCTCCTACTGCTCAATGTAGGAAATGCACTAATTGTAGTCGATTTGGCCACTGGGTTGCAAGATGCCGTTTTGCTGTAAATCAGGCGACCAACACTGCAGCAAGAGCACTACCTCCACCGCCACCACCACCACCACAGAATCCAGGCAACAACAACAACAACAGGGGATGCTACAACTGTGGGGAAATGGGTCATTTCTCCCGTGACTGTCCAAAGAGAGTGCGGACGAGCTTTTGTTATCAGAGCCAATGCTGCACGCCAAGACCCTAATGTGGTCACTGGTACATTTCTTTTACACGACTCTTATGCATCTATACTATTTGATACTGGTGCAGACCAGAGTTTTATTTCATCTGATTTTGCACAACAACTTAGTCTTACTGAGGAAACTTTAGACTCCCCTTACATTAGCGAAGTAGCGAACGGAAAGCAAGTTACAGTTAGCACTATACTTAGGAACTGCCCACTTACACTCATCGATCACACATTTACCATCGACTTGTTGCCGATGGAGTTGGGCAGTTTCAACATCATCGTGAGGATGGATTGGCTATCAGTCAATAGAGTTGAAGTCATCTGTTCCGAAAAGCTACTACGGATTCCAGTCACGAATGATCGTGTATTGGAAGTTCGTGGAGATCAAGCAAAGCGAAACGTAAAGATCATATCATGCATAAAAGCGCGCAAGTGTCTACAAAAGAAGTGCATAGCTTTCTTGGCTCACGTGGTGGAGAAAGAGAAAGACAAGAAAACAGTACAAGATGTACCGATAGTGAAGGAATACCCTGAAGTGTTTCCCGAAGACCTACCAGGTTTGCCACCTGTTCGACCGGTAGAGTTTCGTATCGATTTGATTCCTGGAGCAACACCTGTTGCTAAGTCTCCCTACAGGTTAGCACCTTCGGAGATGCAAGAATTATCCAACCAATTACAGGACCTGCTAGATAAAGGTTTCATCCGATCGAGCTACTCACCTTGGGGAGCTCCGATTCTGTTCGTGAAAAAGAAGGATGGATCCTTTCGTATGTGCATAGACTACAGGGAGTTAAACAAACTAACCATTAAGAATCGGTATCCATTGCCGATGATTGATGATTTGTTTGATCAATTGCAAGGAGCTCAATACTTTTCAAAGATCGATCTGCGTTCCGGATACCACCAGCTTAGAGTACAAGACGAAGGTATACCCAAGACGGCGTTTCGTACCAGATACGGGCATTACGAGTTCATGGTGATGCCTTTTGGTTTGACAAATGCACCCGCGGTTTTCATGGATCTCATGAACCGAGTGTGTAAGCTGTATTTAGATCAATTTGTTATCGTTTTCATTGATGAAATATTGATTTATTCTAAAAGCAAAACATAGCATGAGCAACATCTCAGGACGATCTTGGAACTTTTAAAGGAAGAGAAGCTCTATGCCAAATTCTCTAAGTGTGAGTTTTGGTTAAAAGAGGTTCAATTCCTAGGGCACGTAGTTAACAGTGAGGGAACACATGTTGATCCTGCCAAGATCGAGGCAATAAAAGATTGGGACACTCCGAAGACACCCACGGAGATACGTTCTTTTCTAGGCTTAGCAGCCTATTACAGAAGGTTTATCTCAAACTTTTCTAAGATAGCCCTGCCACTCACTAAGTTGACACAGAAGAGCGAGTCGTTTCTTTGGGAACAAAAGCAAGAAGAAGCCTTTCAAACTTTGAAGCAAAAGCTATGTGATGCTCCGATCTTATCTCTCCCAGATGGTTGTGATGACTTTGTTGTGTATTGTGATGCATCCCATCAGGGACTTGGCTGTGTACTTATGCAGTGGGACAAAGTTATTGCTTATGCTTCGAGACAACTAAAGATTCATGAGAAGAACTACACTACTCATGATCTAGAACTGGGAGCAGTGGTGTTTGCACTGAAAATCTGGAGGCATTACTTATATGGCACCAAGTGTACCATATTTACTGATCACAAAAGTCTGCAACACATATTTGATCAGAAGGAACTCAACATACGACAGCGACGTTGGGTTGAACTTCTGAATGATTACGAATGTGTAATCAAGTACCATCCGGGCAAGGCAAACGTTGTAGCTGATGCCTTGAGCAGGAAGGAACGGGTCAAACCCTTGCGCGTCAGAGCAATGGGGATGACTGTACAGACAAGCTTACACGACAACATTATGCAAGCACAACAAGAGATTATTGAACGGGAAAACTTGAAGAAGGAACTTGATTGCGGTGTGGAAAAACATTTGGAAACAAAACCAGATGGACTTGTCTACTAGAAGGATCGAGTATGGATTCCTGCAGTAGACGAGTTAAGGAAACTTATATTGGATGAAGCACAAAAGACCTAGTACTCTGTACATCCCGGTGCTGATAAGATGTACCAAGACTTACGGGCATTTTATTGGTGGCCGGGTATGAAGAAAGACATAGCTGAGTATGTTGGTCGATGTCTTACGTGTGCTAAAGTGAAGGCGGAACACCAGAAACCGTGAGGTTTACTGGAACAACCCGAAATTCCACTTTGGAAGTGGGAACAAATAGCGATGGACTTTGTTACTAAGCTACCCCGCACTTCCAGTGGACATGACACTATTTGGGGTATCATTGATTGATTTACCAAATCTGCTCATTTCTTGCCGATGCGAAAAACTTACTCGATGGATAAACTAGCGAAGCTTTACATCAACGAGATAGTGGTACGCCATGGTGTGCCATTGTCTATCATTTCGGATCGTGATAGCAGATTTACATCAAGGTTATGGCAGTCATTGTAGAAATCTCTGGGAACGCAATTAAACTTGAGTACAGCTTATCATCCACAAACGGATGGTCAAAGCGAACGTACTATTCAGACCCTGGAGGAAATGTTGAGAACTTGTGTTCTAGACTTCGGTGGTAATTGGGATTCTCATTTGCCACTGATTGAATTCTCCTACAACAACAACTATCATAGTAGCATCGGATGTGCACCGTTCGAAGCTCTCTATGGTCGCAAGTGTCGATCGCCGATCTGTTGGTCGGAAGTGGGGGATAATCGTATCACCGGGCCAGAACTCATACAAGAAACTACAGACAAGATTGCTCAGATACAACAAAGGCTACAAGAAACATGAAGCAGACAAAAGAGCTATGCTGATAAACGGCGCAAGCCGTTGGAATTCCAAGTGGGAGACCGTGTCATGTTAAAGGTTTCCCCATGGAAAGGCGTAGTGCGTTTTGCAAAGAAAGGCAAGCTAACACCACGATATGTGGGACCATTCCAGATCATCGAACGTATTGGTCCTGTGGCATACAGATTAAGCTTAACGGATGAACTTATGTACATGACGTGTTCCACGTCTCAAACTTGAAGAAATGTCTTGCTGATGAAACCCTTATCATACTGGTCGAAGAAATTCAATTGGATGAACACTTACGTTTTGTTGAAGAACCTTTAGAGATTATGGATCGCAAAGTCAAGAAACTGAGGCGAAGCCGTTTTCCAATCGTTAAGGTTCGATGGAACTCAAGGCGCGGACCCGAGTTTACTTGGGAACGTGAAGATCACTTGAAGAACAAGTATCCCAACACTTTACAGAGGAAGCCGTACCGAATAACAAGTCTTAAATTTAGGGACGAAATTTCTCTAACCAGGGGAGACTGTAACATCAGTGCCGGACGCGTGCCGGAACTGTGATCGCAACAGTAACTCGTACAGTAACTAAGGTACACATTACGTAAAACTATGTTTATGCTATTGATACATTATGCTTAACACGAGACTATTATACGATTGTCTGAAATCTGATTAAAACCTTAGGGTTTAACCGTCAGAAATATGTCAGACAACACAGACTGGAAACACAGATACTTGATTTGATACTATTGTGTATAAACGTATGTGAGGATAAACAGAACAAAACCATAACGAATATTGTTACGGAATTCTAAACCGACGAATTATTCGTATAGGTGACGATCTGTATGAATGATTCTGAAAGTTTAACGTTCTGAAATAATGACTGAACAATAGAGAACAAGAATCAGAAAGCCAAACCATCGTCGTGTTCGTTCGAATGACGATTCGAACGAATACGCGCGATGGTGACGCGTTCTGACGAAACGAAAACGAAAACGAAATGAACGATCATAAACTTAAGAAAATAAAATATTTCCTGTTTTACAATTTTGAAACTCATCATAAACAAGATTAAACTAAACTATTTTAATAATTCGCGAATAAGTTAACGAAACGCGTAAAATAATGAAATTCGATAAATAAATTAGTTAAACGAAATATAAAATAATTATTAGAAATAATTATCATCCAAATTGTTAAAAATAATCCTTTTATTTAAATCTACGAGAAACGTGCATAACGATCCGGAAACGTGACGATCACGTGAACCGAGCAACCGAAACGAACCCGGATACCCTCGGGGTATGTAAACACCAAATGACTCATTTATTTCATTTTATACAATCTCTCTCTCTCTCTCTCTCTCTAAAACTCTCTCAAAACCGTCACTTTCTTTCCCACTTGGATTATCAACCTTCAAACTTCAAGAACTCCTTCAATTCTTATTGAAATCGTCTAATTTTGGTGACCACACGAAGATCTCGAGCTCCTCTATCAAGAAGTACAACCGATCTAGTGATTGGACCAGCCGTTTTCAGGTATTAAGCCATAAAGTTCATGAAAATCTTGGGTTTTCTCCTTTGGTTTGACACCCACATATAAAACGAGTGTTGGTTTGATAAATCGACCCCATCACCTTGGAGAATCGTTCGTAGCATGAACCCACCATTGGAAACAAGTGGAGACTACCTGGTTCAGATCCGGTGAGGATGGAAAGCACAGGTTCGTGTACACTCAGGTGGTAACCGAACCCTCTTATGCTTGCCGAACCTGTAGAGCCACCAACCACCCTCGCGAACCTATGAATGCATAGCCGAACCCATCTTTTGCAGCGAGCCTTAGTGGACCCACGAACCTATAGTGACTCGCGAACACTCGGATGCATGGGACGAACCTCGTAGAGTATCACCTACCACCGAACCTATGTGGGATCATACTGAGGCACGAACCTGCTGCATCACCTTTTTGTCGAACCTAAGTGGTTAGACGAACCAGGGACATTGGGCGAACCCTATAGACCCGAACCTAGGAGATGACCGGCCGAACCTCATGCAGCGCCGAGCCTTTTTCTACGAACCTTTTTAGGCCGAAGTGCCGAACCCATGAACTGCACTGCTTTGGCTGAACCATCAGTATGTCCTGAACCTTCCTTGGTCACCCGAACCCCATGCGGACCAACCATTGCCGAACCCTTAAGTCATCCCCGAACCTAGACAAAAGAACCCAAGGATTCGCTGTGTTAGTTGATCACTTTAATGAACCTCGGCCGAAACCCATTGAAGGCCAGCAGGGGTATGTCGGTCCAAGTATATCTTCACCATGGGCCCATGTATAAACCACGAGGCCCCTTGGTTTTAGACCGGCCCAATATCGGTCCAACCCTTGCTCTTTCTTTCGGCCCAACATCAATAGAGTAATTTATATGATAGTCCGGCCCACACTTTCTATTCATAAGTATGGCCGAGGCCCACAAGGCTTGAGTGGTCTAAGTGGTCCAACTTGGCCCAAATTCATTCGGCCCAATGCACATAGCCGGCCCACACATATAATTTTTTTAAGCCAATTTTACAATAAATGGCCCACAAGATTATCCGGCCCAATGGATTTTAATTAAATGACAAACGTGTGAATAAACGTTGGAAATGATAAAAACAAAGGATAAAACATTTATGGATTATCATTTTGTTGTTATAATGTGATGACAAGTTTTAAGCAAACTACATAAAAGTTTAAAAGCCTTATTTAAAGATGACAAATTGTAATTAATGAGCAGGTATGAAATCTTGAACAATGAAGTAGATCCAACACCACGTTACACAAAATAATAAAATTTGGGCCGGATAATGAATAAAACACGCGAGTGTTAGTCAACTTTAGGACTAACACTTACACGCGCAACAAACCCACACAAACTTATACTTATAAAGTACAACACTATGTAATCAATACAGGAGCATGAACATCAAAACAAGTGCAAACAAAGAGCGCGTGCATTCTTATTTTACCTAGTCAACTACTACGGACACAAGGTGAGTTCATTTGTCCCTTTTCAAACTTATTTGTTTTACTTCGGGACTGAGAAGCATGTTAAACATTTTAATAAAATATTGAAATGTTATGTAATGCTTTTAAACATAAACATGAGACTTATATTGATGCTTATGCTTGAAAACTAGTACACTTAGGAAAACGATAAACTTGATACTTATACTTTAAACTTGAAGCTTGAAACTATATGTTGGATGCTTATGAAACTATATGCTTAACGTGAGACTTTATGCTTGTGAAACTATATGTTTAAACATGAGACTTGATGTTATGCTATGGAATTCATTATGAAACTATATGTGGACGCTCGAAACTGTATGCTTGAAACTATTATTTGCGCATAAAACATTATGCATGTATCTAATCATAGGCTACGTAATTGCTAAACTTCTGCTAGTGCAGAGCTTGTACCTATGTATTGTGATACATGTAAACTAAACCATAACGAGGCTAAGTTGTTACCTATATAAGAGACATGTAATTGCTAAACTTCTGCTAGTTCAGAGCTTTTGTCTGCTTATATGAGGTATGTGATTGATGGATTAAAACTAAACCATGACGAGGCTAAGCTATTATCTATATAAGAGACATGTAATTGCTAAACTTCTGCTAGTGCAGAGCTTTTGTCTGCTTATATGAGATATGTAATTGCTGGATTGTTTGTGTATGCATGGCTTGTGTCTATGTATGAGATACGTAATTGCTAAACTTCTGCTAGTGCAGAGCTTGTATCTTGTATAGGAGACACGTAATTGCTAGACTAAGCTTAACTAATTCATGAGATACGTAATGGCTAACCTTCTGCTAGAGAAGAGCTTGTATCTAGCCGTGAGCTACGTAATTGCTAAACTTCTGTTATAGCAGAGCTTGTACTCACGCATGAGATTAGGGAAAGCTAAACTATGGGCGTGTGAAACTATGATGCTTGTTAAACTTACATTGAAGCTTATAATTGTGAATGCTATAGATTTGTAAACTTTGAAACAGAAAACTAAAGCTATGATGGAGAATGGGTTGATTGGTAGGTAAAGTGCTTAATTATCATTAACAAAAATGTCATATGTGATTTAGTATGTGGTGGGACGGTGGTTGGGCAGGCAGTAAGTTCAACCCTACATATGCCTTATATATAAGCATACTGAATTGGATATTACATGTGATGTTAATGAGATTAAGGTTGTTACCGAAAGATGTTTGTTAAAGCTAATTTAAATTTAAAAACTATATAAACTCACCAACCGTTGTGTTGACTTTGTTTTCTTACATGCTTTCTCAGGTGAAGAACAGGTTTAAGCTAAGGCTATAGGATTGCATGCTAGGTGGCCTATATAGAGGACCTAGTTGATTCTGGAAGCACATCTTTTGTGGATAATACGCATCACTTTTGATATCTTGTATAGATACAAGATAGAAACAATTGATTGTTTTGTTAGGTTTACTAAGTTAAATTGTAGAACATTGATATTGTAATTTAACTTTGTAATCCTAGTTTAATGTTTGATTGTGCTTTAGTTATTCTTAAACATTGATGCTATGTAAACAATCTGATCTTTTGATTATCATTCACGATATCATGACCCGAGAACCTTCCGCCCGACGGGGACTTCGATCCAACCCCGCCGGCTCGGGGTGTGACAAAATGTACTTGTTTCGTTGAACGAATGAATACTAGATTCATTGGACAAAGGTACACTTGATTCGTTGATCATTGAACACTAGGTTCGTTGATCATCGAAGAATACTTTCGTTGAAAGTAATTCTTTGATTCGTTGAACTTGAACTCTTGATTTGTTGAAAATAGTTTCGTTGATTCGTTGAAATTGATTGCTTGATTCGTCAAAATGTTTGTTTGAACACAAATATCCACTTATTTTATAAGTAGATAATCTTTAGTAAAACCTGCATAAAATTTGCCTAGACATGATCTAGGATAACATTTATACATACAAACATATAGGATTTAAAAGCATTTAAGTAAAGTATAATCCAAGGAAAATAATTTACTTATGTTTCTGAGCTCCACATTTATAAACAAAAATTTTAAGAAAAGGGGCAATGAACTCACATGTGTTGCAATGCAAATGAATCAAGCAGAAATACGCATGCTCGTTTGTTGTAGACTATGTATCTTCAACACCTGAGTTGATTTATTATGATTCGAATATTATTAGTATTTATAATTGATGTATATAGGGTTTTGGTCTCGGTGTGCAACTACGTGTCCTATATACTTACTAATGTGTTACTAGAATTCCTCCAAATATTCTAAGTTACATACCCTACATGACTCTTACCGCTTGACTATTTGATATAAACTTAACCTTATTTACATAAAGTATACGATAATAAAATATATAACTTTCAAATAAATCATCATTTATAAAATCTTATGTAAGTTACAAAATTGAAGTATAGAAATACTTTAAGTTATCTAATAACATTTTAGTAAAACAAATTATGATGATTCTTATAAAACTATGTTGACATGTTATAAATCATTATATTTTAATAAAATATAAGTTATTTTTTTGAAAAAATACAAGTTAACATGTTAGGACTTAAGTTAACCTACTTTGATTAACATCAAGTCACTACTTTGGCTCATGTTTCTTCTTGAATTGATTATCAACTAATTATCTGTTTGACAAGTAGATTGAATATCGACTTGATGAAAACTCTAAGTGTTGGGTGGTGAGAACTTAATGTCATTGTCCCATACTTAGTTATTTTCCTTGAATTTCCATGGATCGCATCTTATTTCTTGGTTCTTTGTAATTCTAAACCACTTATCATACCCTTAGATTGTTGTGTTTTATATTTGTATAGAATTTCATAGATTAATATCAATGTCATTAGGGTTTTTGATTAACAAATTGTTACTCACCCTTGAACCTTTTCGATATTAACCTTGTATTCTTCTGGTTTCATTCGACAAAACTCTAATATTTTAAGCCCAAGTAATTGGTAAAACATTTGCTTATGTGTTACAATAGTTTAGAGAAACTTTGGTGTTTGAAAAACTTACTGTTAATGATCACAAAACCGGTTAATCACCCTTGAAAACCTTAATGATTCCTTACCAACCCATCCATGTTCTAATAGCTCCTACGAAGTCATTTATGGATGGTTTATGTTGATTCCAAGTTTAAAACACTTGGATTAGGGTTAAGTACTAGCATCGGCAAAAGCTAGCTAATATCCATGGTTATTAGATGCTTAGTATCGATGGGAAGCTAAGACCGAGCTTATCGATACTACTAATGTCGACCAGTAGCTAGTATCGACCATAGCCCATAGATTTTACTAGGATCGACACTCCCTTGTGACCCAGAACTTGGAGACCATCGATATTAACAATGTCGACAAGGCCCCATCGATTCTAGTCCATCGAAGATGCTAATGTCAACACAAGAACTTGCTGCATTTTCCAGACCGTCGATATTGTTATCTTCAAACCTTCATATTTCGATACTAAGCTTGCCCAGTCCTTAATCGTTTCTAGCCAACCCCAAACTTCAATCTAACTTGCTCATTAAAAGTTAGACAGAGAGACAGACAAGAGTAGAGAGAGAAAGTGGTTGGTGAGATGAATTAAATGACATTTAATGTCATTTAAACGTTTTTGACGATCGATTGTGTTCGGGTTCGTTCGGTGTCGCTCGGTTTCGCGTATACACGTCAGTTTTGATTTTCTCGCAACGCGACGTTACGATATTTAAAATAGAGTTTTCTAAATTATTTTAGTTGGTAATTCCTAGTAAATTAACTAAATATCTTTTTGTTTATTTTTAAAATTTTCAAAACGTTTGATTTAACTATTTCATCGAATCGTACGGTTTTCGCGCGTATTCGTACAGATCGTCACCCGTATGAAAACGACGAGAACTGTACTTTCCGATTTGAATATCTATTTATTAGACATCATTCAAAACGTTAAACTCACAGATATATTCGTGCAAATCGTCACCCACACGAATACTCCGTTAATTTAATATTCACATAATGACGTCCGTTATCGTTTTGTTCTATACATTCTCACATACGCTTATAGATAATAAAATTCTAACTATCATTCACATAATAAATTCGAATTGTCAGACATGGTTCTGACTGTTAACCATGGATTCACAATATGATTCCGAAATAGATTCGTATTGAACATTAAATGACAAGTAATACAAATGGAATACACTTAGTTTCGTACATGATCTAATGTACAAATTACTATTCTGACTACGGTTCGGACACTAATGTTACAATTATTTTATGTATGTCACACCACGAGCCGGCGGGAACGGATCGGCTTTCCCGTCGGGCGGAAGGTTCCCGGGGCGTGATATCGTTGAGATAATCAAACTGATCAGATTGTTTACATAGCACATGATAAATAAATGAGAAATGCTAACATGACATGAAATAGAATTACAAAGTTAAATTACATTGTCTCCTCATAATTTAACTAAGTAAATCTATTCAAAAAGAATCAATGTGGTTATATCTTGTATCTGTACAAGATATACAAAAGATGATTCACTGTTTTGTCATCAAAAGTATGCAACAACACAAAATGAAGCTAGGTCTTCTAAAAGTCCACTAGCTTAGCCCGTGCATATAAGTAACTACACCTGTTCATCACCTGAGGAAACATGCATTTAAACAAAGTTAACTCTAGGTTGGTGAGTTCATAAGTATGTTAATTGAAAACCTTGATTCATTCACATGTACAATCACAATGTATTTCATGTTACTTGTATGTTATTTGTTTCACCTTTTCTCCCAATGGCTTCTCAATAGTTATATTCACAAGTAATATATCGTCCAAGTAGTGATGCTTATATATAGGGCATATGTAAGGGAACTAAGCCCTAGCCAACATCCCACCACATCACTACTTGAACTCCACACTACTTGCAATACACTATTGATTCCAATTCCCATTCCATATGTTCATCTCATTATTGATCACCTGTGATATCATGTATAGAATAATATGATGATAGAATTGTAGTTGTCAAACCGAAGTATTGATAACCATTATGTGTATTAAGGATATTAGATTTACTTAATCCATTCCTTGTGTTATTCTATTGCCTGTGGGGTAACTGTTGATTCACTTTTAAATATTAAAAGTGTTAATTAATGATTGGTCATTTGTTCTCAATGCGAAGTGCATAGAGCCTAAAAGGAATCCATTGCAATCCTCACGTAATCAGATTTCAATGCATCCGATTTACCTCTACCACTTTGTGAATCCCATTGCCCTCATCGAAATTGTTACTAATAAAATGACATGAGAGAAAATAAATTCCTCAGTCTACTAGTCCACAGGTAACGATAGATTGTGTACATCGATGTTACTGTTTGTTCTCATTGTGGGATGTTCTCATGTGATTAACAAGGCTGAATAAGAACTTGTCTTATTACGTTATGTTAATCATTGTGTGAGTGATCTTGTTATCATGAAGTTATGTTATCATGATTATCATTCCATATAATCCATATGTTCACCATGTAATCCTTAAGCCGTAGTAAGCACTATTCTTACTACCCTTAAGTGACGCAGGTGGTGGATAATCAATGCTCGATGTTATCGCATAACATGTTTTAAGATGTAAACTAAGCGTTATAAGTACTTGACTTATCACACTTAGTTAATTTTAATGTTGAATGGTATTAAGAAGACGTATTATCTTCTAATCATTCATGTGTTTTGTAATGTCATCATGTTTCTCTGTAATTGTTCTCAATGTTTGTTTATGTATGAATTTTTTCCAGTGTTTGTTCATGTAAGAATAACTAAGTGTTATAAGATAAAATCTTACAACTATGTTATTCTAATGTGTTGATGAACTAATAAGATATATTATCTTGTTCATCTGATTGTCCCTGTCATATCATGATCATACAAGCATGCATACAATGATTAACGATAATAATTTAAACAATATTATCTAAATCATAGTATAAGTAATATGTGAAACATTAAAACTCTTAAATAAATAAAAGTAAGCATGTTTCTCAGCCCCGTGAGTTTAAAATCAGTTAAGATTAAAGGAAAGGGGTATATGAATTCACCTTATGTGTGAAGTGGTTGACTTAGCTTAAAGGAAGAATGCACGTGCTCCTTGATTGTACTTGTTGTAGTGTTCACGATCCTGTATAGATTTCATGTGATTGTAACATATAAGTATAAGTTGTAAGGTTTTGTGCGCGTGTATGTGTTAGTTCTAACTTGGTTATTACCCTTGAGTCTTGATCTTGGTCACCATTCAGCCCTGTGTACTTGTTATTGGTTTTAAAACACTTAACTTATTTAGGTTAAGTTTTAGACACCGTGTTAGTGATTTAAAGTTCAACTCGAGTTGGTGTCATGTTATTATGATCCTAAGTATAACTTAGATTTGCATTGGAAATTATACCCAAGATTTTGTCATCTTTATGATGTTCCCCCATAATTCCCATATATGTTATAAACCATTTTTAATCGTTTAGATCTCTACATCTATATTCTCATTAAATGGGCCAAATAATGGTGGGCCAATAAGTTAAGCGGACTTAGCCCAAGTTTCATGAGTCATTTGTATGTGTGTGGGCCAAATTGCACATCGTGGGCCGAATGCGGACTAGTCTTGGGCCGAAGTAGTTATGTGGGCCCAACTTATTTGAACATGAGTCCAAACGAAACTATGGGCCGAAGAAATGTGTAGGGGGCCCAACTGTTGGGCTAAACCAAAAGGGGTGCTGCTGGGCCAAGAGGGGTGCTATTGGGCCTGTTGTGTTGTGTATATGGGCCGTCCAATCAAAGAGACCGAATGATGGAGTGTTGGGCTGTAAATGGTTTCGATTTAGAATAACATGGACCACCTAAGTCTCTTGGGCCGACTATGGTGCTAACATGAATGTTGGGCTTGGAACATATCTGGGTGACCGCATTAAAGAAATCTATCCCAATCAATTGAAATACAGGTCCAACATCAGCGAACCTTGAGGGTTCTAAAGGTTCGGCGGCCAACTGACAGACATGGTTCGTCGAGGGTTTGGCAGAGGGACGTGGAGGTTCGCCACCCTTGGGTTCGTCCATCAGATAGGTTCGGCTGGGTGAGAGACTTAACCATGGGTTCCCTGCTAACTGGATGGTTCGGCTCTGCATGGTTTCAAGGGTAGGGTTCGTAGATCTCCAAGGTTCGGTCACGAGTTCCTACATGAAGGTTCGCCGGTTTTTTTTTGTCATAGGTTCAGTGAGCATGGCCGTTCACAGGTTCGGCTATCCATTTATTTAGGTTCGTAGAGAATGAGTTCGTCTGTTAGGGTGAAGGGTTCGGCCCTTCGGGGAGCTTCATCTGAGGTCGGAGGTTCGTGGTACCTGAGGAAGGTTCGTCTGGCGATTGGTGCGGCTCGCTAAGGCCCTTCGCGAACCCTGCACATCCATCATTCTTTTCTTCAAGCCTAGCCAGTTTCATGGTGGTTTCAGGGTGTTGGCAAGCTGCGGTGGTGTTTAGTGGTCATGTGGTTCAAGCGAGATGTGTTTAAATGAGGTGTAGATTAGTGGACCAAACCAAAACCCCGAAAACCCTAATTCCCGTTACTTTCCTTGAGTCATACCTCGAATTTCAGTGGCTAAAACTCCAGATCCTTGGTACTTCTAGGCAGAGGATGTTGAGAGCTACACGTGGACACCTAGAACACCCAAATCCGTCAAGAAACGAGCAAGTTATGTGGATTTGAAGAGTGATTCTTCTAGAGAGAGGATAGGTTCAGGAATCTCTCTTTTAGAGAGAGAGAGCTGATTCGAAATGAGTGAAATAAGCCTCATTTGGTCTTATATACTCCGGGGTATTCGGGTTTGTTTCGGTTGCTCGGTTCGCGTTTTAGTCGCGTTTCCGGAACGTAACGCATGTTTTACATGTTTTAAGTAAAAGATTAGTTATTTTAATTATTTGATGAGTTTCAAAATTGTAAAATATTAAATATTTTATTTTCTTAA
This sequence comes from Mikania micrantha, assembly GCA_009363875.1. Taxonomy (NCBI): domain Eukaryota; kingdom Viridiplantae; phylum Streptophyta; class Magnoliopsida; order Asterales; family Asteraceae; genus Mikania; species Mikania micrantha. Next base: position 20,210,908 of record CM018681.1, read on the forward strand.
TTAATGGTCGTTCGTGTCGTTTTTCGTTTCCGTTTCGTCAGATCGCGTCACCATCGCGTATATTCGTTCGAATCGTCATTCGAACGAACACGTCGATGGTTTGGCTTTCTGACTTTGGTTTTCTACTTTTCAGTCATCATTTAAGAACATTAAACTCACAGATATGTTTGTGTGAATCGTCACCCACGCAAACACACTGTCAGTTCATTATTCTGAAATGACACTGAATTATTGTTTTTAGTTGTATTTCCTCACCATCGGACTCAACTAAACATCCTGTTTCACATTGTTTTCACATTGAATTGTCGGCCATCTGATTCATGTCATCTATGGATATCAGATCGCAACCAATTTGTTTTTCTGTTATTCACATGAACACTGTTGTTTCTCTTGATTGATTGTGTTAACTGTACTTAGGTTTTCACTTAAATACACACAACAAATGTTTCAAATGCGTGTTGTACTTACAGTATTTAAGTTTATACGAAAATACGAACAACTGTTTCTTGTATTTTGAATCCTGTTAATACAAGTACTGTTCATAATCATGTATGTACACATAGTTACTGTTGAAAGTACACATACCGTACGGATTTGCCGGCTGGTCAGGTACTAGTTGTCACAGTCTCCCCTTGTTAAAGAAATTTCGTCCCGAAATTTAAGCATAAAGGTCTGGCTTTACTTCTCGAACAAGTGAGGATACTTGGTCTTCATGTTGTCCTCCCGCTCCCAGGTAAATTCTGGTCCAGGCTTGGAGTTCCATCGAACCTTTACAATAGGGATACGGCTTCGTTTCAGTCTCTTGACTTCACTTTCCATAATCTCTACAGGTTCTTCAATGAAATGTAGTTGCTCATCAACTTGTATCTCTTCCAATGGTATGATTAATATTTCGTCTGCTAAGCACCTCTTGAGATTTGATACGTGAAACACTTCGTGTACCCCCCCTGAGTTCATCAGGGAGTTTGAGTCTGTATGCCACAGGACCTATGCGTTGAGTAATCTCAAACGGTCCGACATACCTAGGTTCTAGCTTGCCCTTAGCCCCAAAACGAACTACGCCTTTACATGGGGACACTTTCAACATGACTCGGTCACCCACATCGAATTCCAAAGGCTTGCGCCGTTTGTTAGCGTAACTCTTTTGACGGCTACGTGTTGCTTGTAATCTCTGTTGTATCTGGGCTATCTTATCATTAGTTTTCTGAAAAAGTTCAGGCCTAGAAATTCTGTTGTCTCCCACTTCGGTCCAACAAATTGGAGACCGACATTTTCTACCATACAGTGCTTCAAAAGGAGCACATCTAATGCTGGTGTGGTAGCTGTTGTTGTAGGAGAACTCAATGAGTGGTAAGTGTGTGTCCCAACTTCCACCGAAGTCTAAGATGCATGTTCTCAACATATCCTCTAGGGTTTGAATGGTGCGCTCGCTCTGTCCATCCGTTTGTGGATGATAAGCGGTGCACTAGTTAACACTGGTCCCTAAGGATTGTTGTAATGATTGCCAGAACCACGAAGTAAATCGACTGTCCCGGTCTGAAATAATAGACAATGGCACTCCGTGCCGTACTACTATTTCATCGACATAAAGTCTCGCTAGTTTCTCCATCTTGTATGTCTCTCTGATTGGCAAGAAATGTGCGGACTTGGTCAATCTATCAATGATGACCCAAATCGAATCGTGTCCGCTGGAAGTGCGGGGTAGCTTGGTAATGAAATCCATAGATATTTGTTCCCACTTCCATTGTGGTATCTCTGGTTGGTCCAGCAAACCCGAAGGTTTCTGGTGTTCAGCCTTGACTTTGGCATATGTGATGCATTTGCCAACATAAGTGGCAATATCTTTCTTCATACCCGGCCACCAATAAAACAACCTAAGATCTTGGTACATCTTATCGGCACTAGGATGAAGTGAGCAACGTGTCTTGTGTGCCTCGTCAAGTATGAGTGTTCGAAGTTCATCTACTGCTGGAATCCAAACACGATCCCGATAATAGATAACTCCGTCTTGTTTTGTCTTGAAGTGTTTCTCGGTTCCACAATCGAGCTTGCGTTTCAAATTGTCTCTAGCCACTGCTTCCTGTTGTGTTTGTATGATTTGTTCTCTCAAACTTGTTTGCACTGTCATTCCCATTGCTCGAACGCACAAGGGTTTGACTCTTTCCTTCCGACTCAAAGCGTCTGAAACTACATTCGCTTTGCCCGGATGGTATTTGATCACACAATCGTAATCGTTCAGGAGCTCAACCCAACGTCTCTGTCTCATGATAAGCTCCTTCTAATCAAATATGTGTTGTAAACTCTTGTGATCTGTGATGATAGTGCACTTGCTACCATACAGGTAGTGTCTCCAAATCTTTAAAGAAAATACAACAGCTCCCAGTTCTAGATCGTGTGTTGTGTAGTTCTTCTCATGTATCTTCAGTTGTCTGGAGGCACAAGCAATGACTTTATCTTGTTGCATCAAAACACATCCGAGTCCCTGATGTGAAGCATCACAGTAAACTACAAAGTCATCATTGCCTTCTGGGAGTGTTAAGATTTGAGCATTGCACAATCTTTGTTTCAGTGTCTAGAATGCCTCCTCTTGTTTCTGTGTCCACACAAAAGGTTCAGTCTTCTGTGTGAGTTTGGTGAGAGGCAAGGCTGTCTTAGAGAAATTGGAAATGAATCTCCTGTAATAACCTGCCAATCCCAAGAATGATCGGATCTCTGTCGATGTTGTAGGCACATCCCAGTTCTTGATTGCTTCAATCTTGGCAAGATCCACATGAATACCATCACTGTTAATCATGTGACCCAAGAACTGAACTTCTCTTAGCCAAAATTCACACTTGGAGAATTTGGCATAGAGTCCCTCTTCTTTCAGAAGTTCCAAAACTGTTTTGAGGTGTTGCTCGTGTTCCTTCTCGTTCTTTGAATAAATCAGTATATCATCAATAAAGACAATAACAAACTGATCTAGGTACGGCATGCACACCCGTTTCATCAAATCCATGAACACTGCCAGTGCGTTCGTTAATCCGAATGGCATCACCATAAACTCATAGTGACCATATCGGGTACGAAAAGTCGTCTTTGGTATGTTCTCCTCTTCAATCCGGAGCTGATGATAACCTGATCTCAGGTCTATCTTTGAAAAGTATTGTGCTCCCTGTAGCTGATCAAATAAATCATCAATCCTCGGTAACGGGTACCGATTCTTGATGGTGAGTTTGTTGAGTTCTCTGTAATCAATACACATCCTGAAAGATCCATCCTTCTTCTTAACAAAAAGAACCGGAGCTCCCAATGGGGAAACGCTCGGTCGGATGAATCCTTTGTCAAGCAGCTCTTGTAATTGATTGGACAACTCCTGCATTTCTGACTATGCGAGTCTATAAGGAGACTTGGCTACAGGAGTCGCTCCCGGAATCAAATCGATTCAGAACTGCACTGATCTCTCGGGTGGCAGTCCCGGTAAGTCATCCGGAAACATGTCCGCATAGTCTTTCACAATTGGCACATCTTGAATCTTGATTGCTTTCTTGTCTTTCTCGATCACGTGAGCTAGGAATGTAACGCTTTGTTTTCGGAGGTACTTACGAGCCTTCATGCATGAGATTATTTTGACACTGCGTTTCGCTTCGTCTCCACGAATCTCCAAAATCTCATTGTTCTCCACTGGAATGCGTAGTAGTTTATCAGAACAGATGAACTCAACTCGGTTAAGAGATAGCCAATCCATTCCGATAATGATGTCGAAACTGCCCAGTTCCATCGGTATCAAGTCGATGGAAAATGTGTGATCGCCAAGTGTTAGTGTGAAATTCCTAAATATTGTCTCTACTGTGATCTGTTTGCCGTTTGCTATCTCAATAGTGTAAGGGGAGTCTAACAGTTCCTCAACATAATTAAGATGGCATGCAAAGTCGGATGAGATAAAACTCTAATCCGCACGAGTATCAAATAATATGGATGCATAGAAGTCAGATAAGAGAAATGTACTCGTGAACACGTTCGGGTCCTGTCGAGCATCAGCAGCTCCTATCTGAAAGGCTCTACCTCAGGCTACTGGAGCCCTTTGTTGATTTCTCTTGGGACAATCCCGAGAGAAGTGACCAGGTTCGCCACAGTTGTAGCAGTACCTGTTATCAGCAGCAGCAGCAGTAGCTGCATTGTTGTTTCTGTTCTGAGCCCTCGGGCTCCTGCAGTGTGCTACTAGATGGCCAACCCTCCCACAGTTAGTGCAGTGTCTGCACGGAATGTTTGGTAGGTGATGATACTGGCATGAGTTTCACAAAGGTGCAGTGCCAGTGTAGGGCTTTCTGATCTGCAGAGGTGGTGGTTGATTGAGCATAGGAGCTTTAGTGGTGGCAATAAAATTTCTAGCCACCTTCTGTTTCTTAGCCGGCCTCTTTTCCGACTTCTTTGAAGTTCCAGCTTTGGCAGAGTCAGCCTCTTTCTTGAAATACCCGGAAGCAACCATCTTATCTGTCAGAGATGCTGACAGAGTAACAGCCAGTTCCATGGTAGTAGGGTGGGCAGAAATCACATGCCCCTGAATGCAGAATGGCAGTCCCTCGACATACCGTTCGATTCTCTTCTCAAGTGTTGGCACCACATCCGGTGCCAATGTAGCAAGCTCATGAAAGCGGGTGGTGTAGGCCAGATGCCCGGAGCCAACCATAACTAGGTTGAGTAGTTCAGTCTCAACCTTCTTCATCCCGGCCCCTGATCTGAACTTGAGCGTTCCACCAAGTTAATGCTCTCTTGTGAAGTGAACCCGCAGCATACTTGACCTTGTTTTGCTCAGGACAGCCACTGATGTCGAGAGTAGTTTCCATCTTCTCGATCCATTGGATCAATCCGACGGCACCCTCACTGCCACTGAAACTAGGTGGCTTCGAACCTACAAAGTTGTTGTAGCCATAGTCCTGTTGTTGACGGGTGTTGCCGCTGCCCTCTCCAGAGGAGTTGGCAACATTGTTTCTGTTGTTGGTGTTGATCATGTTCATCATCTCCGGGATCACATCTCTCAGTTGACTGGTCAGTTGTGTGGCCAATGCTATCGTTGCCGGATCCAACTAATGAACTGGTGGAGGTGGAGGAGGAGGTGGAGGTGTAGGAGAGTCAGGCGGTGTCGGTGTAGAAGAATGAGGAGCAGAATCTTGTGGTGGTGGTGCAAGTAAAGCTGGTGGTGGTCTTCTCGGCGACATTCTGATCATAACCGAAAAGATCGGTTAGTGCAGTGATCAGATGCAGAAGACACATGCAAATAGAATCCTATGTCACATGATCTCTATATGAAGGTCCCTAGGTTATAGTCTAGGCCAAACCGTTTAAGTAATATAACCTATATTTCTCTATAACCATGGAACTGATACCAATCTGTCACACCCCGAGCCGGCGGGAAAGGATCGTATTTCCCGTTGGGCGGAAGGTTCCCGGGGCGTGATATCGTTGAGATAATCAAACTGATCAGATTGTTTACATAGCACATGATAAATAAATAAGAAATGCTAACATGACATGAAATAGAATTACAAAGTTAAATTACATTGTCTCCTCATAATTTAACTAAGTAAATCTATTCAAAAAGAATCAATGTGGTTATATCTTGTATCTGTACAATTTATACAAAAGATGATTCACTGTTTTGTCATCAAAAGTATGCAACACAAAATGAAGCTAGGTCTTCTAAAAGTCCACTAGCTTAGCCCGTGCATATAAGTAACTACACCTGTTCGTCACCTGAGAAAACATGCATTTAAACAAAGTCAACACTAGGTTGGTGAGTTCATAAGTATGTTAATTGAAAACCTCGATTCATTCACATGCACAATCACAATGTATTTCATGTTACTTGTATGTTATTTGTTTCACCTGTTCTCCCAATGGCTTCTTAATAGTTATATTCATAAGTAATATATCGTCCTAGTAGTGATGCTTATATATAGGGCATATGTAAGGGAACTAAGCCCTAGCCAACATCCCACCACATCACTACTAGAACTCCACACTACTTGCAATACAACTATTGATTCCCATTCCCATTCCATATGTTCATCTCATTATTGATCACCTATGATATCATGTATAGAATAATATGATGATAGAATTGTAGTTGTCAAACCGAAGTATTGATAACCATTATATGTATTAAGGATATTAGATTTACTTAATCTATTCCTTGTGTTATTCTATTGCTTGTGGGGTTAAATGTTGATTCACTTTTAAATATTAAAAGTGTTAATTAACCAATTGTCATTTGTTCTCAATGCGAAGTGAATAGAGCCTAAAAGGAATCCATTGCAATCCTCACGTAATCAGATTTCAATGCATCCGATTTACCTCTACCACTTTGTGAATCCCATTGCCCTCATCGAAACTGTTACTAATAAAATGACATGAGAGAAATTAAATTCCTCAGTCTACTACTCCACAGGTAACGATGGATTGTGTACACCAATGTTAGTGTTTGTTCTCATTGTGGGATGTTCTCATGTGATTAACAAGGCTGAATAAGAACTTGTCTTATTACGTTATGTTAATCATTGTGTGAATGATCTTGTTATCATGAAGTTACGTTATCATGATTATCATTCCATGTAATGCATATGTTCACCATGTAATCCTTAAGCCGTAGTAAGCACTAGTCTTACTACCCTTAAGTGACGCAGGTGGTGGATAATCAATGCTCCATGTTATCACATAACATGTTTTAGGATGTAAACTAAGCGTTATAAGTACTTGATTTATCACACTTAGTTAATTTTAATGTTGAATGGTATTAAGAAGATGTATTATCTTCTAATCATTCATGTGTTTTGTAATGTCATCATGTTTCCCTGTAATTGTTCTCAATGTTTGTTTATGTATGAATTTTTCCCAATGTTTGTTCATGTAAGAATAACTAAGTGTTATAAGATAAAATCTTACAACTATGTTATTCTAATGTGTTGATGAACTAATAAGATATATTATCTTGTTCATCTGATTCTCCCTGTCATATCATGATCATACAAGCATGCATACAATGATAAACGATAATAATTTAAACAATATTATCTAAATCATAGTATAAGTAATATGTGAAACATTAAAACTCTTAAATAAATAAAAGTAAGCATGTTTCTCAGCCCCGTGAGTTTAAAATCAGTTAAGATTAAAGAAAAGGGGCATATGAACTCACCTTATGTGTGAAGTGGTTGACTTAGCTTAAAAGAAGAATGCACGCGCTCCTTGATTGTACTTGTTGTAGTGTTCACGATCCTGTATTGATTTCATCTGATTGTAACTTATAAGTATAAGTTGTAAGGTTTTGTGCGCGTGTATGTATTAGTCCTAACTGGTTATTACCCTTGAGTCTTGATCTTGGTCACCATTCAGCCCTGTGTACTTGTTATTGGTTATAAAACACTTAACTTATTTAGGTTAAGTTTTAGACACCGTGTTAGTAATTTAAAGTTCAACTCGAGTTGGTGTCATGTTATTATGATCCTAAGTATAACTTAGATTTGCATTGGAAATTACACCCAAGATTTTGTCTTCTTTATGATGTTCCCCCATAATTCCCATATATGTTATAAACAATTTTTAATCGTTTAAATCTCTACATCTGTATTCTCATTAAATGGGCCGAATAACGGTGGGCCAATAAGTTAAGCGGACTTAGCCCAAGTTTCATGAGTCATTTGTATGTGTGTGGGCCAAATTGCACATCGTGGGCCGAATGCGGACTAGTCTTGGGCCGAAGTAGTTATGTGGGCCCAACTTCTTTGAACATGTGTCCAACGAAACTATGGGCCGAAGAAATGTGTAGGGGGCCCAACTGTTGGGCTAAACCGAAAGGGGTGCTATTGGGCCTGTTGTGTTGTGTATATGGGCCGTCCAATCAAAGAGACTGAATGATGGAGTGTTGGGCTGTAAATGGTTTCGATCGAGCATAACATGGACCACCTAAGTCTCTTGGGCCGACTATGGTGCTAACATGAATGTTGGGCTTGGAACATATCTGGGTGACCGCATTAAAGAAATCTATCCCAATCAATTGAAATACAGGTCCAACATCAGCGAACCTTGAGGGTTCTAAAGGTTCGGCGGCCAACTGACAGACATGGTTCGTCGAGGGTTTGGCAGAGTGAGGTGGAGGTTCGCCACCCTTGGGTTCGTCCATCAGATAGGTTCGGCTGGGTGAGACACTTAACCATGGGTTCGATGCTAACTGGATGGTTCGGCTCTGCATGGTTTCAAGGGTAGGGTTCGTAGATCTCCAAGGTTCGGTCACGAGTTCCTACATGAAGGTTCGCCGGTTTTTTTTTTGTCATAGGTTCGGTGAGCATGGCGGTTCACATGTTCGGCTATCCATTGATTTAGGTTCGCAGAGAAAGAGTTCGTCAGTTAGGGTGAAGGGTTCGGCCCTTCGGGGAGGTTCGCCTGAGGTCGGAGGTTCGTGGTACCTGAGGAAGGTTCGTCTGGCGATTGGTGCGGCTCGCTCAGGCCCTTCGCGAACCCTACACATCCATCATTCTTTTCCTCAAGCCTAGCCGGTTTCATGGTGGTTTCAGGGTGTTGGCAAGCTACGGTGGTGTTTAGTGGTAATGTGGTTCAAGCGAGACGTGTTTAAATCAGGTGTAGATTAGTGGACCAAACCAGAACCCCGAAAACCCTAATTCCCGTTACTTTCCTTGAGTCATACCTCGAATTTCAGTGGCTAAAACTTTAGATCCTTTGTACTTCTAGGCAGAGGACGTTGAGAGCTACGCGTGGACACCAAGAACACCCAAATCCGTCAAGAAACGAGCAAGTTATGTGGATTTGAAGAGTGATTCTTCTCGAGAGAGGATAGGTTCGGGAATCTCTCCTTTAGAGAGAGAGAGAGCTGATTGGAAATGAGGGAAACAAGCCTCATTTGGTGCTTATATACTCAGGGGTATTCGGGTTTGTTTCGGTTGCTCGGTTCGCGTTTTCGTTGCGTTTCCGGAACGTAGCGCGTGTTTTACGTGTTTTAAGTAAAAGATTAGTTATTTTAATTATTTGATGAGTTTCAAAATTGTAAAATATTAAATATTTTACATTCTTAATTTATGGTCGTTCGTGTCGTGTCATTTTTGTTTCCGTTTCGTCAGATCGCGTCACCATCGCGCGTATTCGTTCGAATCGTCATTCGAAGGAACACGTCGATGGTTTGGCTTTCTGACTTTGGTTTTCTACTTTTTGAGTCATCATTTCAGAACGTTAAACTCACAGATATGTTTGTGTGAATCGTCACCCACGCAAACACACTGTCAGTTCGTTATTATGAAACGACACTGAATTATTGTTTTAAGTCGTATTTCCTCACTGTCGGACTCAACTAAACATCCTGTTTCACATTGTTTTCACATTGAATTGTCGGCCATCTGATTCCTGTCATCTATGGATATCAGATCGCAACCGATTTGTTTCTGTTATTCACATGAACACTGTTGTTTCTCTTGATTAGTTGTGTTAACTATACTTAGGTTTTCACTTAAATACACACAACAAATGTTTCAAATGCGTGTTGTACTTACAATATTAAAGTTTACACGAAAATACGTACAACTGTTTCTTGTATTTTCAATTCTGTTAATACAAGTACTGTTCATAATCATGTATGTACACATAGTTACTGTTGAAAGTACACATACCGTACGGATTTGCCGGCCGGTCAGCTACTAGTTGTCACAATGTATATCCATATATGCATGTATACATTCATATGGATGTACATACATACATACATGCATGCATGCATGCATGCATACATACATCCTTTCATATATACATACATACATACATGCATGCATATATGTGTATATATATATGTATGTGTGTGTGGGTGTATGTGTGATAATAATAATAAAAAGGATATAAATATGAGTTTGGAAATAATCTAAAAACCCAAGCCAAAGCTAATGAATGATTTCACATTCTTAATCTCATTACATGGATGTTTGGTGATTTATAGCATGGTGAAATATTTATTAAAGATGCGTATCTGCAAATTAATTGTACATAAGTAAAAAATATACATATAAAATACATGTTCGAACTTAAGGATAGACATTTAAAACATGCAATTATATGCTTGATTATGTGTGCTCAACTAAATGGAATTTCTTACCACTAACACAAACAATTACGACTATGACTTCATAATGGTGAATTTATTCTATGGGTATTTTGACTAAACTAGAGTAAAACTTGGACGACAACATATGACCTATTTTTAACTCGGACACAACATATCATAAGTCGAAAATATGTCTAAATAACATACAAATCTAACAAAAGTTAAAGACATTTATTACAATTCCATAAATCTCAAAAAAATATTTATAATGATTTTAGACTTGAGTAGAAATTACAGACAATAGACAAGCAAGACAGATTCATCATGATCACTAAGATTTTTGAGTTCGCAACCCCATTTTACTTTATTTTTTTATAAAAATTGTGGTGAAAAACATGTTATACTCATTGTTTTATCAATAATCAATACTATATATATGCTCATGTGTTTATGAGTTATTCGGATCACATATTGCATGAGACATTGGTATTTTATCATGTAAGACCCCTCAAGGAAAACATAACCATCAACTCAAGGACTTAAGCCAAATGGACAGATATTGAATATCACTATTCGGGTTGACATCCACATTCATTTTTAGGTTGGACTTGCTAGCGACAGTTGCCTCATGAAGGTTTTCATCACATATGTGAATATTTCCATCTAGGCACACATGAGACATCGGAAACAACATTACTCAAATTAGTCATATTCGAGGTGTTTAGTCACAGGCTTGGTTATTGTAATCTCTAGGGTTTCTCCAATTTCATTTCAGATTGTATTAGTGGATAATTTTAAAAGAAAGTTATGGTGATTCCTTGAACATTAGTATTTAGAAACTTACATACATTCATACATACATACATACATACATACATACATACATACATACATACATACATACATACATACATACATACATACATACATACATATAGGGGAAGGTTCCCCTAAAAAGTTTATTTTGCCTAAGAAGGCTAAGAATGATTTTTAAAAACACGAAACCGATCCAGACAAACTCCGATTGAATTTATTTTTGCATCATTGGAACCGGCTTGTTGAACCCTAAAACACAAACATTAAATTGTAAACACTAAATGTAACACCAGTGCCGGACGCGTGCCGGAACGGTGATCGCAACAGTAAACATGTACAGTAACTCAGGTACACATTTCGTGAAACTATGTTTAGACTGTTGATGCATTTGATTAACATGAAACTATTAAACGATTGTCTGAATCTGACTTAAAACTTAGGGTTTAACAGTCAGAAAACATGTCAGACAACACAGTGTTGAAACATAAATACTTGATGTGATACTATTTGGTGTATACGTATGTGAGGTTAAACAAAATAAAACCTTAACGGTTGTCGTTTCAGAATGCTAAACCGACGTATTATTCGTATAGGTGACGATCTGTACGAATAATTCTGATAGTTTAACATTCTGAAATAATGACTTAATAGTAGAAAACAAGAATCAGAAAGCCAAACCATCGACGTGTTCGTTCGAATGACGATTCGAAAGAATACGCGCGATGGCGACGCGTTCTGACGAAACGAAAACGAATGAAGACACGAACGATCATAATTTTAAGGAAATAAAATATTTCCTATTTTACAATTTTGAAACTCATCATAAAATAAATTAAATTAAACCATTTTATTAAATCGCGAAACAAACGAAACACGAAAAATTAACGCAACGCGTGAAATATGATAATTCGATAGATAAATTAACTAAATGACATTTAAAATAATTTTTAGAAATAAATAACATCTAATGTGTTAAAATAAACTCTTTTATTTAAATTTTACGAAATACACGCGTAACGACCCGGATACGCGACGAAACTACGAACCGAGCAACCGAAACGAACCCGAACACCCCGGAGTATTTAAACACCAAATGAGGTGTTTTACTCATTTTTAACCAGCCACTTTCTCTCTCTAATTCTTAAATCCGTTCATCCCTCTCTCTCTAGCAAGAATCAACATAAAATCACCATAACTCCTTCATGTGTTGATGAAATCGGGTGTTTTTGGAGCCTAAACGACCATCTTGATCTCTATTATCAGGAAGTACAACAGATTTGAGGTTTCTTCCGGTCAAAATCGAGATACACGAGCTTGAAGGTTCGGAATTTTAGGGTTTTCACTTTCATGTTGGATAGAACGACCTTAACCGGTCCTTTACATCACCTTTCGAGTCCCGCACCTTTAACAACCCTTTTCAGTGTGAACCGTGGCTCGTAGTTGATGAATTCGTTGGAGAAGATGATGCTCGAACCAGGGTTCGTGAGCCATGACCAAGGCCGAACCCTGGTGTACCTTCCACGAACCTTTGAAGTGGCTGCGAACCAATTGACAGCCGAACCAGTTAACAGGAACGAACCCTATCAAACCTTCATGAGTTAGCCGAATCCTGCATCAACTCCCGAACCCATGCATCCCACGAACCAATCATTTCCCGAACCTTTGCTGTGCCAACCGGCCGAACCTTGTGTCATCTGGGACCGAACCTTGCGTATTAACCAGCACCCAGGGGTCACGAACCCATGTTCACGAACCCATGCAATTCGAGGGGCGAACCTTCTTGGCTAAACCTTACCCGAACCTTCACCGAACCTAGTCCTATGGAACCTAAAAGGTTCGCTGCTATGTGGGAGAATGCACCATCTTCGACCGAGCATGTTTAACCGGCCCCCCTATTTCATTTAGCCCGATGATAGCTGTTTCGGCCCTTGAGTTCTTTGGCCCAACAACACCTTTCGGCCCAGCCTAGACACACCGGCCCATCTTCCTAAAGTGTGGTTTAGTTCATTTGCTTTGGCCTAATTCACACCCATTCGGCCCATGTTCATGAATCGGCCCAACTATAGTGTCATGATCCTACTCGTTATTAGTTGGCCCACACCCTTCATTTTTGGGCCAACAATAGTACTCAATTAGTTGTAATGGTCATGGTCTAAAACTCATTGCAATCGGCCCATATCATTGGCACGAAGCCCAAACTAGTTAGCCTATTAATGTTTGAGGCCTCATCTAGCCTTATTCGGTCCATATGTTTACATGTCTAAACCAACACTTTGATCAAAATGGTTGTTTTAAAGGATCATACAATGGAACTCATGATGGTTACAATCAAGAGGGTGAAAGACTTTAAAAACAATACTTAAAAATTTTAACTCTCATAACTGTAATGCCACAAATCATTTTGAACCCAAGGGTGACAACAATTGCGATACATCTATAATATAAATACAATGCAATATTAGCCACAAGTGAGCAAGGGCCGAATGACTATCGAGACTCACGGGTGTTAGCCAACTTTAGGGCTAACACTAACAATTACACACACACGTATCAATTACAACTCATACTTATAAATACAAATACTATTAAATCAATACAGGAACGTGAACATCATATCAAGTGCAAGCAAAGATCGCGCGCATTCTTATTTTTCATAGTCAATCACTAAGGACACAAGGTGAGTTCATTGTCCCCTTTCAAATTTATTTATTTTACTTCGGGACTGAGAAGCATGTTAAACATTTTCATAAGTTGTTGAAATGTTATTTAATGCTTTCAACATAAACATGATAATTATGTTGCTACTTATACTTTAAGCTTGAGGCTTAAAATCAATTGTTGAATCCTTGTGAGATTTGATGCTATTACATGAGACTTAATACTATTACATGAGATTTGATACAATTACATGAGACTTGATGCTATTACATGAGACTTGATGCTATTACATGAGACTTGATACAATTACATGAGACTTGATGCTATTACATGAGATGTGATGCTATTATATGAGACTTGAAATAAACATAGGATATACATGATGAATCAATGATTGAATACTTGAAACCTTATGCTTGGGAATTATTACTTGTGCATGAAACATTGTACATGTATCTAACCATAGTCTACGTAGTTGCTAAACTTCTGGTATTCCAGAGCTTGTACCTATGGGGTGAGATACATGTAGAAACATAAACATAATGATACTCAGCTATTACCTGGTTATAAGGGACAAGTAATTGCTAAACTTCTGATATTCCAGAGCTTTTGTCGGCTTATATGAGGTATGTAAAGGCTAAACATGAAAGTATCGATTCTAGGCTATTACCTGGTTATAAGGGACACGTAATTGCTAAACTTCTGGTATTCCAGAGCTTGTGTCGGCTTATATGAGGTATGCAAATGCTAAACATAAACGTCACGTTACGGGGCTATTACATGGTTATAAGAGACATGTAATCGCTAAACTTCTGGTAGTCCAGAGCTTTTGTCGGCTTATAAGAGGTATGTAAATGCTAAACATGAACATAATGGATGCTAAGCTATAATCTATATAAGAGACATGTAATTGCGAAACTTCTGGTATTCCAGAGCTTTTGTCTGCTTATAGGAGATATGTAATTGCTAAACTATGTGTGTGTGAATCTATGATACCTGATAAACATGATGTGAAACTAACACTTATGAATACATTAAACCTGAACACTTTGAAACAGATAACAAAAGCTTTGATGAGGATTGAATTGATTGTTAGGTAAAATGCTTAATTATTATTAACAACAATGTCATATCCGGGTTAGTATGTGGTGGGATGTTGGCTAGGGCTTGTTCCCTTACATATGCCCTATATATAAGCATACCGACTTGAATATTACATGTGGAGTTAATGAGGTTAAGGTTTTACCGAAGGAGGTTTGTGAAACAATTTTAAACTTATAGACTTTATGAACTCACCAACCGTTGTGTTGACTTGATCTTTTCACATGCTTTCTCAGGTGAAGAACAGGTTTAAGCATAAGCTTTTGGATTTACATACTAGGCTGCCCAGATAGAGGACCTAGTAGACTTTTGGAAAGCACATCTTTTGTTAATGATACATACTACTTTTGATATCTTGTACATATACAAGATATAAACATTATTCTTTTGGTTAGGTTTACTTAGTTAAATTTCAGAACATTGCTATATGTAATTTAACTTTGTAATCCTATATATCCTTGGATTGTGCTTTAGTTATTCTTAAACATTGATGCTATGTAAACAATTTGATCATCATGATTATCATCAACGATATCACGCCCCGGGAACCTTCCGCTCGACGGGGACTCTGATCCAACCCCGCCGGCTCGGGGTGTGACAGATTGGTATCAGAGCTCAAGGTTATAGAGAATAATAGGTCATTTACTTAAACGGTTTGGCCTAGACTATAACTTAGGGACCCACATGTAGAGAATTTTAGACTTAAGTTTGCATTATGTTTTCTGCATTCGATCATTGCACTAACCAAATTCTTTTGGTTATGATCAGAATGCCGCCGAGAAAACAACCTACTCCTCAAGTCTCTGCCCCTCATTCATCGACACCATCACCACCGGATTCACCACCGCCACCTCCTCCTCCTCCTCCACACTCTCCACCACCGGGTTCAAGCACTGCTCAGACATTAGATCCTGCTACCATCGCCTTGGCGACACTGCTGAGAACTCAACTGACAAGCCAACTGAAAGAGGTCATCCCAGAGATGATAAATCGGATTCAGGGGCATGGCAACACCTCTGCCCATACCACCGGAGAGGCTAGTGGAAACACTGGTCATACGTCTGATTGCTCCTAAAAATCCTTTGTAGGATGCAAACCTCCTAGCTTCACTAGAGTTGAAGGCGCTGTTGGATTAATTCAATGGCTAGAAAAGATGGAGAACACTCTGGACATTAGCAGCTGTCCAGAACACCATAAAGTTCGTTATGCAGCTGGTTCATTCAGCAAGCGAGCACTGACATGGTGGAATGCTCAGATCCGAGCAAAGGGAAGAGATGAGGCAATGGCGATGCCTTGGGCAGAATTTAAGCTTCTTCTGAGGAATGAGTTTTTCCCGAAACATGAACTACAACAACTGGAGATTGAGCTCTCGAATCATGAGATGAAGGGAGCTGACCACATGACTTTTACCAACCGTTACCATGAACTGGTAGCCCTGGTGCCAGAGATGGTGCCAACCTTGGAGAAGCTAATTGATCGCTATGTAGCAGGATTACCTTCATGTATACAAAGCGTTGTACTGGCTTCATATCCTGCTACTTTGGAGTCAGCCATTTCCCTCTCTGCTAAGCTTACCAAGGTAATGGTAAAGTCTGGAGTTTTAAAAGATGAAGCTGGAAAAGCCAAGGAAACAACATCAAAGAAACCCGAGTACCACCAGAAAAAGAAGCAAAAGGTCGTAAAGAACTATGCGGCCGTTACCCCTCTGAGACAGGCATCTGTAGCACCTGTCAATCCTACTACAAGGGGTTATGGAGGAGAATATCCGCAGTGCACAAACTGCAAGTATCATCATCCTGCTGGTGCTCAATGCATGAAGTGCACGAATTGTGGCCGGTTTGGCCACTAGGTGAACAAATGCCGCTTTGCGGTGATTCAGGCTACCAACACTGTAACAAGAGCACTACCTCCACCACCACCACAGAATCCAGCTAACAACAACAGAGGCTGCTACACATGCGGGGAAACGGGTCACTTCTCCCGCAACTGTCCTAAGAAGGTGCAACCTGGAGCACAAGCACCTCGGGGACGAGCTTTTGTTATCGGAGCCAATGCTGCACGCCAAGACCCTAACGTGGTCACTGGTACATTTTTTTACATGACTCTTATGCATCCATACTATTTGATACTGGTGCAGACCAGAGTTTTATTTCATCTGATTTTGGACAACAACTTAGTCTTACTGAGGAACCTTTAGACTCCCCTTACATTATCGAAGTAGCGAATGGGAAACAAGTTACAGTTAGCACTATACTTAGGAACTGCCCACTTACACTCGTAGATCACACATTTGCCATCGACTTGTTGCCGATGGAGTTGGGCAGTTTCGATATCATCGTGGGGATGGATTGGCTCTCACTCAATCAAGTTGAAGTCATCTGTTCCGAGAAGCTACTCCGGATTCCAGTAAGGGATGATCGTGTATTGGAAGTTCTTGGGGATCAAGCAAAGCGAAACGTAAAGATCATATCATGCATAAAAGCGCGTAAGTGTCTGCAAAAGAAGTGCATAGCATTCTTGGCTCACGTGGTGGAGAAAGAGAAAGACAAGAAAACAATACAAGACGTACCGATAGTGAGGGAATATCCTGAAGTGTTTCCTGAAGATCTATCTGGTTTGCCTCCTGTGCGACCGGTAGAGTTTCGTATCGATCTGATTCCTGGAGCAACACCTGTTTCTAAATCTCCTAACAGGTTAGCACCTTCGGAGATGCAGGAATTATCTAACCAACTACAGGAGCTACTTGATAAAGGTTTCATCCGACCGAGCTACTCACCTTGGGGAGCTCCGGTTCTGTTCGTGAAAAAGAAGGATGGATCTTTTCGTATGTGCATAGACTACCGAGAGTTAAACAAGCTAACCATCAAGAATCGGTATCCACTACCGAGGATTGATGATTTGTTTGATCAGTTGCAAGGAGCTCAATACTTTTCAAAGATCGATCTACGTTCTGGATACCACCAGCTCAGAGTGCAAGACGAAGACATACCCAAGACGGCGTTTCGTACCAGATATGGGCATTATGAGTTCATGGTAATGCCTTTTGGTTTAACGAATGCACCTGCGGTTTTCATGGATCTCATGAACCGTGTGTGTAAGCCGTATTTGGATCAATTTGTTATTGTATTCATTGATGACATCTTGATCTATTCCAAAAGTAAAGCAGAACACGAGCAACATCTTAGGACGATCTTGGAACTGTTAAAGGAGGAGAGGCTCTATGCCAAATTCTCAAAGTGTGAATTTTGGTTAAAAGAGGTTCAATTCCTAGGCCATGTTGTTAACAGTGAAGGAATACACGTTGATCCTGCCAAGATCGAGGCAATAAAAGATTGGGACACTCCAAAGACACCCACGGAGATACGTTCCTTTCTAGGCTTAGCAGGCTATTACAGAAGGTTTGTTTCAAACTTTTCTAAGATAGCCTTGCCACTCACGAAGCTAACACAGAAAAGCGAGCCGTTTGTTTGGGAACAAAAGCAAGAAGAAGCCTTTCAGACGTTGAAGCAAAAGCTATGTGATGCTCCGATCTTATCCCTCCCAGACGGTTGTGATGACTTTGTTGTATACTGTGATGCATCTCATCAGGGACTTGGCTGTGTACTTATGCAGCGGGACAAAGTCATTGCTTATGCTTCAAGACAATTAAAGATTCATGAAAAGAACTACACTACTCATGATCTGGAACTGGGAGCTGTGATATTTGCATTGAAGATCTGGAGGCATTACCTGTATGGCACCAAGTGTACCATATTCAATGATCACAAGAGCCTGCAACACATATTTGATCAGAAGGAACTCAACATGCGACAGCGACGTTGGGTTGAGCTTCTGAATGATTACGACTGTGTAATCAAGTATCATCCGGGCAAGGCAAACGTTGTAGCTGATGCCTTGAGCCGGAAGGAACGGGTCAAACCCTTGCGAGTCAGAGCAATGGGAATGACTGTGCAGACAAGCTTACACGACAACATCATACAAGCACAACAGGTGGTTGTTGAACGTGAAAACTTGAAGAAAGAACTTGATTGCGGTATGGAGAAACATTTGGAAACAAAACCCGATGGACTTGTTTACTTCAAGGATCGTATCTGGATTCCTGCACTAGATGAGTTGAGAAAACTTATTTTTGATGAAGCACACAAGACCAAGTACTCTGTGCATCCAGGTGCCGATAAAATGTACAAGAATTACGTGCATTTTATTGGTGGCCGGGTATGAAGAAAGAAATAGCTGAGTACGTTGGTCGATGCCTTACGTGTGCTAAAGTGAAGGCGGAACACCAGAGACCATCACGTTTACTGGAACAGCCTGAAATTCCACTTTGGAAGTGGGAACAGATAGCTATGGACTTTGTCACCAAGCTACCCCGCACTTCCAGTGGACACGACACTATTTGGGTTATCATTGATCGATTAACCAAGTCTGCTCATTTCTTGCCGATGTGAGAAACCTACTCAATGGATAAACTAGCGAAGCTTTACATCAACGAGATAGTGGTACGCCATGGTGTGCCATTGTCTATCATTTCGGATCGTGATAGCAGATTTACATCGAGGTTCTGGCAGTCATTGCAGAAGTCTTTGGGGACACAATTAAACTTGAGTACAGCTTATCATCCACAAACGGATGGTCAAAGCGAACGTACTATTCAGACTCTGGAGGACATGTTGAGAACTTGTGTTCTAGACTTTGGTGGTAATTGGGATTCCCACTTGCCACTAATCGAGTTCTCTTACAACAACAGTTATCACAGCAGCATCGGTTGTGCCCCATTCGAGGCTCTTTATGGTCGGAAATTTCGGTCATCGATTTGTTGGTCAGAAGTGGGAGATAATCGAATAACAGGGCCAGAACTTATCCAAGAAACTACAGACAAGATTGCTCAGATACAACAGAGACTACAAGCAACACGAAGCAGGCAAAAGAGCTATGCTGATAAACGGCGCAAGCCGTTGGAATTCCAAGTGGGAGACCATGTCATGTTAAAGGTTTCCCCATGGAAGGGCGTAGTTCGATTCGCAAAGAAAGGCAAATTAACACCACGATACGTGGGACCATTCGAGATCATCGAACGTATTGGTCCTGTAGCATACAGATTGAACTCACCGGATGAACTTAGTGGTGTACATGACGTGTTTCACGTCTCAAACTTGAAGAAATGCCTTGCTGATGAAACTCTTATCATACCAATTGAAGAGATTCAATTGGATGAACACTTACGTTTTGTGGAAGAATCTTTAGAGATCATGGATCGCAAAGTTAAGAAACTGAGGCGAAGCCGTATTCCTATCGTTAAAGTTCGTTGGAACTCACGGCACGGACTTTGAGTTTACTTGGGAACGTGAAGATCACATGAGAAACAAGTATCCCCAACTCTTTGCCGAGGAAGTCGTATCGAATAACGAGACTAAAAATTTCGGGACGAAATTTCTCTAACAAGGGGAGACTGTAACACCAGTGCCGGACGCGTGCTGGAACGGTGATCGCAACAGTAAACATGTACAGTAACTCAGGTACACATTTCGTGAAACTATGTTTAGACTATTGATGCATTTGATTAACATGAAACTATTAAACAATTGTCTGAATCTGACTTAAACCTTAGGGTTTAACAGTCAGAAAACATGTCAGACAACACAGTGTTGAAACATAAATACTTGATGTGATACTATTTGGTGTATACGTATGTGAGGTTAAACAAAATAAATCCTTAACGGTTGTCGTTTCAGAATGCTAAACCGACGTATTATTCGTATAGGTGACGATCTGTACGAATAATTCTGATAGTTTAACGTTGTGAAATAATGACTTAACAGTAGAAAACAAAAATCAGAAAGCCAAACCATCGACGTGTTCGTTCGAATGACGATTCGAACGAATACGCGCAATGGCGACGCGTTCTGACGAAACGAAAACGAATGAAGACACGAACGATCATAATTTTAAGGAAATAAAATATTTCCTATTTTACAATTTTGAAACTCATCATAAAATAAATTAAATTAAACCATTTTATTAAATCGCGAAACAAACGAAACACGAAAAATTAACGAAACGCTTGAAATATGATAATTCGATAGATAAATTAACTAAATGACATTTAAAATAATTTTTAGAAATAAATAACATCTAATGTGTTAAAATAAACTCTTTTATTTAAATTTTACGAAATACACGCGTAACGACCCGGATACGCGACGAAACTACGAACCGAGCAACCGAAACGAAACCGAACACCCCAGAGTATTTAAACACCAAATGAGGTGTTTTACTCATTTTTAACCAGCCACTTCCTCTCTCTAATTCTTAAATCCGTTCATCCCTCTCTCTCTAGTAAGAATCAACATAAAATCACCATAACTCCTTCATGTGTTGATGAAATCGGGTGTTTTTGGAGCCTAAACGACCATCTTGATCTCTATTATCAGGAAGTACAACAGATTTGAGGTTTCTTCCGGTCAAAATCGAGATACACGAGCTTGAAGGTTCGGAATTTTAGGGTTTTCACTTTCATGTTGGATAGAACGACCTTAACCGGTCCTTTACATCACCTTTCGAGTCCCGCACCTTTAACAACCCTTTTCAGTGTGAACCGTGGCTCGTAGTTGATGAATTCGTTGGAGAAGATGATGCTCGAACCAGAGTTCGTGAGCCATGACCAAGGCCGAACCCTGGTGTACCTTCCACGAACCTTTGAAGTGGCTGCGAACCAATTGACAGCCAAACCAGTTAACAGGAACGAACCCTATCAAACCTTCATGAGTTAGCCGAATCCTGCATCAACTCC
This sequence comes from Mikania micrantha, assembly GCA_009363875.1. Classification (NCBI taxonomy): domain Eukaryota; kingdom Viridiplantae; phylum Streptophyta; class Magnoliopsida; order Asterales; family Asteraceae; genus Mikania; species Mikania micrantha. The sequence goes on from CM018681.1 coordinate 20,232,351, forward strand.
CGAACCCATGCATCCCACGAACCAATCATTTCCCGAACCTTTGCTGTGCCAACCGGCCGAACCTTGTGTCATCTGGGACCGAACCTTGCGTATTAACCAGCACCCAGGGGTCACGAACCCATGTTCACGAACCCATGCAATTCGAGGGGCGAACCTTCTTGGCTAAACCTTACCCGAACCTTCACCGAACCTAGTCCTATGGAACCTAAAAGGTTCGCTGCTATGTGGGAGAATGCACCATCTTCGACCGAGCATGTTTAACCGGCCCCCCTATTTCATTTAGCCCGATGATAGCTGTTTCGGCCCTTGAGTTCTTTGGCCCAACAACACCTTTCGGCCCAGCCTAGACACACCGGCCCATCTTCCTAAAGTGTGGTTTAGTTCATTTGCTTTGGCCCAATTCACACCCATTCGGCCCATGTTCATGAATCGGCCCAACTATAGTGTCATGATCCAACTCGTTATTAGTTGGCCCACACCCTTCATTTTTGGGCCAACAATAGTACTCAATTAGTTGTAATGGTCATGGTCTAAAACTCATTGCAATCGGCCCATATCATTGGCATGAGGCCCAAACTAGTTAGCCTATTAACGTTTGAGGCCTCATCTTGCCTTATTCGGTCCATATGTTTACATGTCTAAACCAACACTTTGATCAAAATGGTTGTTTTAAAGGATCATACAATGGAACTCATGATGGTTACAATCAAGAGGGTGAAAGACTTTAAAAACAATACTTAAAAATTTTAACTCTCATAACTGTAATGCCACAAATCATTTTGAACCCAAGGGTGACAACAATTGCGATACATCTATAATATAAATACAATGCAATATTAGCCACAAGTGAGCAAGGGCCGAATGACTATCGAGACTCACGGGTGTTAGCCAACTTTAGGGCTAACACTAACAATTACACACACGCGTATCAATTACAACTCATACTTATAAATACAAATACTATTAAATCAATACAGGAACGTGAACATCATATCAAGTGCAAGCAAAGATCGCGCGCATTCTTATTTTTCATAGTCAATCACTAAGGACACAAGGTGAGTTCATTGTCCCCTTTCAAATTTATTTGTTTTACTTCGGGACTGAGAAGCATGTTAAACATTTTCATAAGTTGTTGAAATGTTATTTAATGCTTTCAACATAAACTTGATAATTATGTTGCTACTTAAACTTTAAGCTTGAGGCTTAAAATCAATTGTTGAATCCTTGTGATATTTGATGCTATTACATGAGACTTAATACTATTACATGAGATTTGATTCAATTACACGAGACTTGATGCTATTACATGAGACTTGATGCTATTACATGAGACTTGATACAATTACATGAGACTTGATGCTATTACATGAGATGTGATGCTATTATATGAGACTTGAAATAAACATATGATATACATGATGAATCAATGATTGAATACTTGAAACCTTATGCTTGGGAATTATTACTTGTGCATGAAACATTGTACATGTATCTAACCATAGTCTACGTAGTCGCTAAACTTCTGGTATTCCAGAGCTTGTACCTATGGGGTGAGATACATGAAGAAACATAAACATAATGATACTCAGCTATTACCTGGTTATAAGGGACATGTAATTGCTAAACTTCTGATATTCCAGAGCTTTTGTCGGCTTATATGAGGTATGTAAAGGCTAAACATGAAAGTATCGATTCTAGGCTATTACCTGGTTATAAGGGACACGTAATTGCTAAACTTCTGGTATTCCAGAGCTTGTGTCGGCTTAAATGAGGTATGCAAATGCTAAACATAAACGTCACGTTAAGGGGCTATTACTTGGTTATAAGGGACATGTAATCGCTAAACTTCTGGTAGTCCAGAGCTTTTGTCGGCTTATAAGAGGTGTGTAAATGCTAAACGTGAACATAATGGATGCTAACCTATTATCTATATAAGAGACATGTAATTGGTAAACTTCTGGTATTCCAAAGCTTTTGTCTGCTTATAGGAGATATGTAATTGCTAAACTATGTGTGTGTGAATCTATGATACTTGATAAACATGATGTGAAACTAACACTTATGAATACATTAAACCTGAAAACTTTGAAACAGATAACAAAAGCTTTGATGAGGATTGAATTGATTGGTAGGTAAAATGCTTAATTATTATTAACAACAATGTCATATCTGGGTTAGTATGTGGTGGGATGTTGGCTAGGGCTTGTTCCCTTACATATGCCCTATATATAAGCATACCGACTTGAATATTACATGTGGAGTTAATGAGGTTAAGGTTTTACCGAAGGAGGTTTGTGAAACAATTTTAAACTTATAAACTTAATGAACTCACCAACCGTTGTGTTGACTTGATCTTTTCACATGCTTTCTCAGGTGAAGAACAGGTTTAAGCATAAGCTTTTGGATTTACATACTAGGCTGCCCAGATAGAGAACCTAGTAGACTTTTGGAAAGCACATCTTTTGTTAATGATACATACTACTTTTGATATCTTGTACATATACAAGATATAAACATTATTCTTTTGGTTAGGTTTACTTAGTTAAATTGCAGAACATTGCTATATGTAATTTAACTTTGTAATCCTATATATCCTTGGATTGTGCTTTAGTTATTCTTAAACATTGATGCTATGTAAACAATCTGATCATCATGATTATCATCCGCGATATCACGCCCCGGGAATCTTCCGCTCGACGGGAACTCCGATCCAACCCCGCCGGCTCGGGGTGTGACACTAAACCCAAATTTTAAAATCATAACTTTAAAAAAAAACCATAAACGTAAAAATAAAACATAAAATGCCAATAACTAAGCCCTAAAATCTAAACTTTAAAAGTATTTATTAAAGCTAAAACTTAAAAGCTAATATTGGATGGTTCGATGAGATGATTCCAACGCCATCGAAATGAGTTCAGTCGTAGTTCGTTTATGTCGGTTTTCGAGGTTTTAAAAATCATTTTTACCCTTCTTAGGCAAAATAAACTTTTTATTTGATATTTCCCCTATATATATACACACAAAAACATTTATTAAAATTCATAAATAGTTTTTATCCACAAATAAATGATATCAAAAATAAATATCCATAAAGTTTTTATATATAAAAAAAATAATAAGGCTATAAATATTAGATAGAAAATTTATAAGTTTTAAAGGGTTTAAAAACATTATGTAAAACATTTTAGATGTAAAAATAAACTAACTAAAGTTGAAGGATTGTGAAAGTAAATTTTAAAACTTCTTTTAAACTAGGAGAAAGTTCATAGACACAAAAAGTTAAAATCAAAAAAATTGAAGGGCTGATTTTGAAACATCTTGAACTTTTTTCCTTTTCTCTGGCGTCCTTCTTCACCAAGTACCACCCAGAAACCCGACCCAGACCCGGATCATGACCCAACAAGGCTCCAGAACACATTACTCATTTTCTAGCTGGATTAAGGATGGTTTTGGCAAATATAGGAATGGGGAATCACTCTCAATCAATAATCAGTGGAATCAATAACGAATCAAGCGTAAATGGTTTACCAAAAATAAGAACACAATTGAAATTCAAATTAAACTCACACGGGAATAAAATTCAAATCAAATCAATCCTCAAGTTCCTTTGCTCATTACGAACAGTTTTGTGCCAAACCAAAACTCTCACAAACACCCTGAAACGTGAATCAAAGCCGGGAACAGTTGATCGATATCTGCTACTCGAACTACTTTGATCGGTTATCATTACACATAACTCTTAGATGTATTGAAGTCGTTTTTACACGAGGAGCAAAAGCCCTATGATTTTGTGGACTCAAAATCAACATATGGATCGAACTAGATGGAACCGAGTTTAGGGTTCTAGATGAAAAAAGGGATCGGTTTAGAAATGTGGCTGGGTATAAATGATTTGCATAACTCACAACAAACGCCTCCCTTGTCCAGCAGTAAAGCCCCACTGAACCAAGGGAGGGTCGTTACGAACAGTTATGTGCCAACCCAAAACTCTCACAAACACTCTAAAACGAGAATCAAAGACGGGAACAGTTGATCGATATCTGCTACTCGAAATACTAGGATTCGTAATCATTACACATAACTCTTAGATGCGTTGTAGTCGTTTTTACATGAGGAACAAAAGCCTTATGCTTTTGTGGACTCAAAATCAACATATCAATCGAATTAGATGGAACCGAGTTTAGTGTTCTTGATGAAAAAGAGATTGGTTTAGAAACGTGGTTAATGTAACATCAGTGCCGGAACCGTCACCGGGACAGTGATCTCTACAGTACATGAACAGTAAAACAGGTACGAATCATATACATTTCAGTATGTTTCATTATTCATGTCATTTATCATTATCATTCTGTGTGTTCATAGAACAAATTCAGAAACATTTAACAGAAACACAGTTCAGAACAATGGTTCTTGAGTCAGCTAATTGTCTGGCAATACAGAACCATCATGTGATTATTTGGTTAGGATTATATTATGTAGAAACGTATGTGAGGCTTTACAGAACAAAACGCACGAATATCGTTATGTGAATGCTAAATCGACGGGTTATTCGTATAGGTGACGATCTGTACGAATAAACCTGAAAGTTTAACGTTCTAAATGATATTCTATAATTAGAAAACAAGATTGAAAGGTATAGTTATCGCCGTGTTTGTACGGGTGACGATCCGGACGAATATGCGCGACAACCGTACGTTTCGATTTAAACAGTAATTATGTTTTAAATACTAAAATAAATTTAAGATATTAGTTAATTTATTAGGAATCACAACTTTGTATAATTAAATGATTTCTAATTTTATAATCGTGTCGTTTTTCTAATTTTATAATCGTGTCGTTTTGTTTCGAAAACTACGCGAACCGGCATTTTACGCGAAACCGGACAAGACCGAAAGACCGGGTATTTTCCTAAACATTTAATGAGCCATTAAGGCTCCAACCACCACCACCAAGACCCACACTTCTCCTCATTTTCGTCCATCAACCTTCTCTCTCTAGAAATCGTTTCTCCAACTTCTCACTAGAAGATCTCACTCGTTTCAAGTCGGATTCAAGTCATTTTTGTGTCACTACGATCCTCTCATCGTGTGGATTCCAGAAGTACAAGTATTTTGGGTTTCTATCCACAAAATCTAAGGTAATAATTCACTTTAAATTCGGATTTTAGAGGGTTTTCTCAAGTTCTTATGATTTGTTATTATGACCGACACTAAGCACTTAGAACACTTGGACCAGATTATCACATGGGTTTAGGATCTGTTAGGGTGAGTTTGTAACAGGTTTAGCATTTGGAAGAAGATGGTAGTGCAGGTTCGTGGGTCCACCCAGTCGGTCGAACCTTTTCACGCGGCTAGGGACCAGCCGAACCTTCTTTAGGTTGCCGAAGTAGGACCGAACCCTGGGCACCGAACCCTGCTCTGCATACAACGAACCTGTCAACCTGACCACCCTGCAGACGAACCCTGTGCCAGCCTGCAGACGAACCCTGTGACTCTGCAGTGGCCGAACCTTGACTCATAGACCCGGCTAGCCTTGTGTTGGCCGAACCTCATCATTTAGCCGAAGCTTTAGGCCCACGAACCATATGATGATTCACGAACCTAGAGGATGCGAACCCTACGGCCGAACTATTATTTATCTCAACTGAACCATGCCATGTTCGAAACCCAGCCGAACCTTAGAGATGTGGCAAAAGGTTCGCTGCCATGGGCAATATATCAAACCTAAAAATCTTTTATTGGAGTCGAGGTAGGGCTAGGATCAACAAAACTAGTGGTGATATCTAAGGAATGACTAATTGGCCATGAAAACCTAAGTTGTATGAGAAGTTGGTTCTATAATGAGCATGCATGAGTTAATAAGGTTTGTGTGTGTGCATGGGATAAGTGTGTGCATGGGAATGATATGAGATATCAAATTTTGTGTAAAACTTGTGCTATTATGAACTAGAACATCAAGGACTAATAACAAAAGTTAAAAGACTAAGTATGGATCAAGACTACTAAATTATACCTCATAGAATATGTTATAAATAACAAGTAACTTAGAGGTGAGATTACTTACATGGGATAATACAAGGAATTGAAATGGGGATTCAAGTAGAAATTCAAGAAGTGTTCAATTGGGCCAAAGTGGCCCAATGGGGCTTAATTAAGCCCATCACGTATTAAATGATTTCATAAACTCAAGTAATGATATTTTGATAAAATAAAAGCATTATGAATTTATTTAAAAGTTGGTTTAATAATTTCTAAAGTGTTGTTTAATTTGAAATGCGAATTATAAATGGCAAAGTTTTCCTTTAGTTAAATTTTGTTATAAAGGATTAACTGTAATGTTTTGGTTTAAATATTTATTGGATTGATTGAATTGGGACTTTGTTATAAATAGACAATATAATTGTCTGGATTTGCTCTAAAAACAAAGGAAACTCTGCCGAAATTTCTAAAAATGTAAAGGTAAGTTATTACAACTAAGTAACTAAACTATGGGATTGGGGATCAAAAAGGGTAACTAAGATAGATTATATCTTAGATACACCTAGTACTAAGACACTTAGTTGAACACACAACAAGACTCAAAGTCTTAGGCACAACGACTACTACGCGTACTTATCATATCCGGAACTCTTATAAAACAACTCAGGAACTGAAGATACTTAGTTTACAAACAAGGGCGCGTATTCTGTGACAGTACATTGGACATCAACATAGGTGAGTTCATTGCCCCTTTTCTAAACATTTTTGTTTTAAAACGCGGGGCTGAGAAGCATGCATAAACTGTTTACTTAAATTGTTTACTTAAATGCTTTTAAATTTATATGTTTTACATATATATAAATGTTATCCTAGACCATGTCAAGGAAGATTTTATGCAGGTTTACTACTGATTTTACTTATAAATTAAGTGAATAATCGGATTTAAACTAAAAGATTTCAACGGATCAAAACATTCTAAAAGGATCACATCAAACATTTTGACAAAACAAGTGTGGGAGTTCAAGGAATCAAACTAAACATTTTGACAAATCAATTGGGTGAGTTCAAGGAAATCAAACCAAACATTTTGACAAACAAGTGTGGGACTTCAAGAAACCAAACAAAACAATCTTTGCAAAGACAACATTCAATGTTCTACAAACCAAGTGTTTGTGGAATTACGAATCAAGTGTACAATCGATCAATGAATCTAGTATTCTATGATCAACGCATCCAGTACATCTTGTTACAGAATCAGATGAATCAATAAATCATTTTCAAAGGAAAGCCTGGGAAATATCAGAGATAACATACGCCAAAAACATGACGAAACATAAAATCCTACATTTCAAGAAGTCCTAGCTAGACCGTTTGACTTGTAGGTCGTATTTTTGAGGATGTTTAAAGATTCCCTAACTACTAAGTACCTAGATTGACAGACTAGTCTACTCGAGTATGACCACAGGCCCCAATCATTAGGACTTAGATTTTATTAAATGTTTATTTATTTATAAAATTAAGCATTTATAACTGTTTATACAATTACTATGGTTGATCATATTGTGTGATGAACTTATGAAATCAACATGGATTTCAAAGGATTGTAATTACAGGGACGACAAACAGAAGAGTCATGGGTAAATGGTAGGGTAAAAATGCCTAATTATCATTAACAAAAATGTCCTATGCGGATTAGTATGTGGTGGGATGGCGTCTGGGTGGGGTTGTAGCCTCGACTCAGGGGTATGCCCTATACATAAGCATACCGATCTGGATGATACATGTGGAGTTAATGAGGTTAGGGTCTTTACCAAAGGAGGTTTTCAAATCATTTTCAAATCATGTTCAAATCATTTTCAAATCATTTTCAAATACTGAACTACATGAACTCACCAACCATGTGTTGACTTTTATTTTTACATGACTTCTCAGGTGACGAACAGGTCAATTAGGAAATCATTTCTTTTGGACTAGGACTTCAGATAGAAGACTTAGTAATTTGGACCTGCATACTTTTGAAGACATCATCATACAATTTATTTTGTATATCTTATGTAAATACAAGATAGTTATTTTATGATGTTTACAATAGATTTACATTGTTAAATTATAAACGATACTGACGTAATTTAACTTTGTAATTCTATTATATTTAGAAATTCTCATTTATATCATGTGCAATGTGAACAATCTGATCACTTTCGATTATCACTCACGATATCGCGCCCCGGGAACCTTCCGCCCGACGGGGATTCCGATCCTACCCCGTCGGCTCGGGGTGTGACAGATTGGTATCAGAGCCATGGTTATAGAGAAATATAGGTCATTTATGTAAACTGTTTGGCCTAGACTATAACCTAGGGACCCTGCATATAGAGAAAACAGGACTTAGGAATTAATTGCATACTGTCTTCTGTATTCGATCATTTCACTAACCGATAACTTTATTGGTCATGATCAGAATGACGCCAAGAAGACAGCCTCCTTTGATACAGCTACCACCACAAGACTTGGCTCCACACTCCTCCACACCGTCACCAAACGATTCACCACCACCACCTCCTCCACCTCCTCCTCCCCCTCCTCCATTGATTACTCAAGCATCTGGTTCGGGCACAGCACCGACCATGGATCCTGCTACTATCGCTCTGGTGACGTTACTGAGTAGCCAGATGACAAATCAGATGAAAGAAGCAATACCGGAGATGTTCCTTCGTCTTCGTAATGAAATCCTCAACACTGGCAACACATCAGGAGAAGCCAGTGGAAATACTGGAGATTCATCTCATTACTCCTACAAGTCCTTTGTAGGATGTAAACCACCCAGTTTTAGTGGGTCTGAAGGCGCCGTTGGATTAATCCAATGGATTGAGAAGATTGAGGCAACATTGGATCTTTGCAGCTGCCCCGAACACCACAAAGTCCATTACTCAGCTGGAACATTCAACAAAAGGGCTCTGACTTGGTGGAATGGTCAGATCAACGCCCGAGGAAGAGAGGAAGCTATGGCAATGTCATGGGAAGACTTCAAGGCACTGCTGCGAACAGAATTTTGTCCCAAGAATGAGCTGCAGAAGTTGGAGGTTGAACTATCCCACCATGTGATGAAGGGGGCTGATCATATGGGGTACACTACTCGTTACCACGAGTTAGTTGCTTTGGTACCTGATATGGTACCAACTCTGGAGAAAAGGATAGACCGTTATGTAGGTGGACTTCCCGCCTGCATTCAGGGAATGGTTGTTTCAGCCAACCCTACTACGGTTGAATCTGCAGTGAGATTATCTGGGAAACTCACTGACCTCATGGTAGCCTCTGGAGTTCTAAAGAAGGAGGCTGAACCCTGCAAGAACAAAGCCGAGTCTTCAAAGAAACCCTCCCATCATCAGAAGAAGAAACAGAAGACCATCAAGAACTACACGGTGGCCACACCTCTGCAACAAGTGGCAGCAACACCACAGAACCCCAACCGCAAACCTTACACTGGCACGTTTCCTTTGTGTGCCAAATGTCAGTATCATCACCCTGCTGACACTCCCTGCAAGCAATGCACGAGATGCGGAAGAAAGGGCCATTGGGTCCAGTACTGCCGGATGACACCTAATCAAGCAGTCAACAATGCTGCTTTGGCTCTCCCTCTACCAGCTAATCAGAACCATGGTGGATGCTATAACTGTGGCGAACAAGGCCATATTGTGAAGAATTGCCCAAAGAAGGCTCAACTAGCAGTTCAAGCACCCCGTGGACGAGCATTTGCCATCGGAGCACCAGCTGCACGCCAGGACCCAAATGTGGTCACTGGTACGTTTCTCTTACATGACTTTTATGCATCTGTTCTATTTGATACTGGTGCGGATCAGAGTTTTATCTCTACCGACTTTGCATGCCAACTAGATTCCATAGAGAAACAGTTAGACTCTCCTTACATTATAGAAGTAGCTAACGGGAAACAGATTACAGTTAGCACAGTTTATAGAAATTGCCCATTGACACTTAATGGTCATACATGTACCATCGATTTGATACCAATGGAGTTGGGTAATTTCGACATCATTGTTGGAATGGATTGGCTTTCCTCTAACCGAGTGGAAGTTATATGTTCTGAGAAGCTGCTTCGAATTCCATTGCCGAGTGATCGTGTATTGGAAGTAAAAGGGGATCAAGCAAAACGAAGTGTCAAAATCATCTCTTGCATAAAGGCGGGTAAGTGTTTACAGAAGCAGTGCGTGGCGTTCTTGGCTCATGTGGTGAAAAAGGGAAAGGAGAAGAAAAAGATTCAAGATGTACCGGTAGTGAGAGAATATCCTGAAGTGTTTCCTGAAGATCTACCAGGTTTGCCACCTGTGCGACCAGTAGAGTTTCGTATTGACTTAATTCCTGGAGCAAACCCTGTTGCTAAATCTCCTTACAGGTTAGCACCTTCAGAGATGCAGGAATTGTCTAATCAATTACAGGAGCTACTTGACAAGGGTTTCATCAGACCGAGCTACTCACCTTGGGGAGCTCCGGTTTTGTTCGTGAAAAAGAAAGACGGATCGTTCAGAATGTGCATAGATTACAGAGAGCTGAACAAACTAACCATCAAGAATCGGTATCCATTGCCGAGGATTGATGATTTATTTGACCAACTGCAAGGAGCTCAATACTTCTCAAAGATTGACTTGCGGTCTGGATATCATCAGCTGAGAGTTCAAGATGAGGATATACCGAAAACGGCCTTCCGAACAAGATACGGGCATTACGAATTCATGGTGATGCCTTTCGGATTGACAAATGCACCAGCGGTTTTCATGGATCTCATGAACCGAGTGTGCAAGCCGTACTTGGATCAGTTTGTCATTGTCTTTATTGATGACATACTGATTTATTCCAAGACCAAAATAGAACATGAGCAACACCTTAGAAAGATCTTGGAGCTGTTGAAGGAAGAGAAACTCTATGCCAAATTCTCCAAATGTGAATTCTGGCTAAGAGAAGTTCAATTTCTGGGTCATGTGGTCAACAGCGAGGGAATTCATGTAGACCCCGCCAAGATCGAGGCGATAAAGAATTGGGACACTCCGAAGACACCGACGGAGATACGGTCTTTTCTGGGATTGGCAGGTTATTATAGAAGGTTCATCTCGAATTTTTCTAAGATAGCTCTACCACTCACCAAGTTAACCCAGAAAAGTGAACCGTTTGTCTGGGAGCAGAAACAGGAAGATGCTTTTCAGACATTGAAACAGAAACTATGTGATGCTCCAATTCTATCTCTCCCAGAAGGCTGTGATGATTTTGTTGTATACTGTGATGCTTCCCATCAGGGACTCGGTTGTGTACTAATGCAACGGAACAAAGTCATAGCCTATGCATCAAGACAGTTAAAGATTCATGAAAAGAATTACACTACTCATGATCTTGAACTGGGAGCAGTAATCTTCGCCTTGAAGATTTTGAGACATTACTTATATGGCACCAAGTGTACCATATTTACTGATCACAAAAGTCTGCAACACATCTTTGATCAGAAGGAGCTCAACATGCGACAACGCCGTTGGGTTGAACTTCTGAATGATTATGATTGTGTAATTAAGTACCATCCGGGAAAGGCGAATGTTGTAGCTGACGCCTTAAGCCGGAAAGAACGAGTCAAACCCCTACGTGTTAGAGCAATGGGGATAACCGTGCAGACCAGTTTAAGTGACAGGATTATCCAAGCACAGCAAGAAGCACTTGACCGAGGTAATTTGAAGAAAGAACTTGATTGCGGAGCAGAGAAACAGTTTGACACGAAGCCTGATGGAATGATCTACTACCGAGAACGTATATGGATCCCGGCGGTAGATGAATTGAGAAGACTTATCTTCGATGAAGCACACAAGACTAAATATTCTGTTCATCCAGGCGCCGATAAAATGTACCAAGACTTGCGTGGATTTTACTGGTGGCCTGGAATGAAGAAAGACATAGCCGAATATGTCGGTCAATGTCTAACGTGTGCAAAGGTAAAGGCGGAACACCAGAGACCATCTGGGTTACTGGAACAGCCTGAGATTCCGCTCTGGAAGTGGGAGCAAATAGCTATGGATTTCATTACCAAGCTACCCCGCACTTCCAGTGGTCACGACACAATTTGGGTGATCATTGACCGTTTAACAAAATCTGCTCATTTCTTGCCCATGCGTGAGAACTTCACCATGGATAAACTGGCAAGATTATACATCAACGAGATAGTGGTACGCCACGGTGTGCCATTGTCCATTATTTCTGATCGAGACAGCAGATTCACATCAAGATTCTGGCAATCTTTACAGAAATCTCTAGGGACACAGTTAAATCTGAGTACAGCTTACCACCCACAGACGGATGGTCAAAGCGAACGTACTATTCAAACCCTAGAGGACATGTTAAGGACCTGTGTATTGGACTTTGGTGGGAACTGGGACTCCCATTTGCCACTGATTGAGTTCTCCTACAATAACAGTTACCACAGCAGTATCGGATGTGCACCATTCGAGGCTCTTTATGGCCGGAAATGTCGATCACCGATCTGTTGGACTGAAATTGGAGACAACCGAATAACGGGGCCAAAACTAATTCATGAAACCACTGACAAGATAGCTCAGATTCAAAGAAGACTACAAGCAACAAGGAGCAGACAAAAGAGCTACGCCGACAAACGGCGCAAGCTGTTGGAGTTCCAAGTGGGAGATCGTGTAATGTTGAAGGTATCCCCATGGAAAGGCGTTGCACGTTTTGGAAAGAGAGGCAAATTAGCACCAAGATACGTGGGACCGTTCGAGATCATCGAACGTATAGGCCCTGTAGCTTATCGACTGAGATTACCTGATGAACTCAGTGGTGTGCATGACGTGTTCCACGTCTCAAACTTAAAGAAATGCCTTGCTGACGAGTCTCTCGTCATTCCAATTAAAGAAATTCAAGTGGATGAACAGTTACATTTCATTGAAGAACCTTTAGAGATTTTGGATCGCAATGTTAAACAACTGAGGCGAAGCCGTATTCCTATTGTAAAGGTTCGATGGAATTCAAGACGCGGGCCCGAGTTCACTTGGGAACGTGAAGATCACATGAGGTTAAAGTATCCCCAACTATTTGAAGAGGAAGCTGTACCTGATAACATCTCTTAAATTTCGGGACGAAATTTCTCTAACAAGGGGAGACTGTAACATCAGTGCCGGAACCGTCACCGGGACAGTGATCTCTACAGTACATGAACAGTAAAACAGGTACGAATCATATACATTTCAGTATGTTTCATTATTCATGTCATTTATCATTATCATTCTGTGTGTTCATAGAACAAATTCAGAAGCATTTAACAGAAACACAGTTCAGAACAATGGTTCTTGAGTCAGCTAATTGTCTGGCAATACAGAACCATCATGTGATTATTTGGTTAGGATTATATTATGTAGAAACGTATGTGAGGCTTTACAGAACAAAACGCACGAATATCGTTATGTGAATGCTAAATAGACGGGTTATTCATATAGGTGACGATCTGTACGAATAAACCTGAAAGTTTAACGTTCTAAATGATATTCTATAATTAGAAAACAAGATTGAAAGGTATAGTTATCGCCGTGTTTGTACGGGTGACGATCCGGACGAATACGCGCGACAACCGTACGTTTCGATTTAAACAGTAATTATGTTTTAAATACTAAAATAAATTGAAGATATTAGTTAATTTATTAGGAATCACAACTTTGTATAATTAAATGATTTCTAATTTTATAATCGTGTCGTTTTGTTTCGAAAACTACGCGAACCGGCATTTTACGCGAAACCGGACAAGACCGAAAGACCGGGTATTTTCCTAAACATTTAATGAGCCATTAAGGCTCCAACCACCACCACCAAGACCCACACTTCTCCTCATTTTCGTCCATCAACCTTCTCTCTCTAGAAATCGTTTCTCCAACTTCTCACTAGAAGATCTCACTCGTTTCAAGTCGGATTCAAGTCATTTTTGTGTCACTACGATCCTCTCATCGTGTGGATTCCAGAAGCACAAGTATTTTGGGTTTCTATCCACAAAATCTAAGGTAATAATTCACTTTAAATTCGGATTTTAGAGGGTTTTCTCAAGTTCTTATGATTTGTTATTATGACCGACACTAAGCACTTAGAACACTTGGACCAGATTATCACATGGGTTTAGGATCTGTTAGGGTGAGTTTGTAACAGGTTTAGCATTTGGAAGAAGATGGTAGTGCAGGTTCGTGGGTCCACCCAGTCGGCCGAACCTTTTCACGCGGCTAGGGACCAGCCGAACCTTCTTTAGGTTGCCGAAGTAGGACCGAACCCTGGGCACCGAACCCTGCTCTGCATACAACGAACCTGTCAACCTGACCACCCTGCAGACGAACCCTGTGCCAGCCTGCAGACGAACCCTGTGACTCTGCAATGGCCGAACCTTGACTCATAGACCCGGCGAGCCTTGTGTTGGCCGAACCTCATCATTTAGCCGAAGCTTTAGGCCCACGAACCATATGATGATTCACGAACCTAGAGGATGCGAACCCTACGGCCGAACTATTATTTACCTCAGCTGAACCATGCCATGTTCGAATCCCAGCCGAACCTTAGAGATGTGGCAAAAGGTTCGCTGCCATGGGCAATATATCAAACCTAAAAATCTTTTATTGGAGTCGAGGTAGGGCTAGGATCAACAAAACTAGTGGTGATATCTAAGGAATGACTAATTGGCCGTGAAAACCTAAGTTGTATGAGAAGTTGGTTCTATAATGAGCATGCATGAGTTAATAAGGTTTGTGTGTGTGCATGGGATAAGTGTGTGCATGGGAATGATATGAGATATCAAATTTTGTGTAAAACTTGTGCTATTATGAACTAGAACATCAAGGACTAATAACAAAAGTTAAAATACTAAGTATGGATCAAGACTACTAAATTATACCTCATAGAATATGTTATAAATAACAAGTAACTTAGAGGTGAGATTACTTACATGGGATAATACAAGGAATTGAAATGGGGATTCAAGTAGAAATTCAAGAAGTGTTCAATTGGGCCAAAGTGGCCCAATGGGGCTTAATTAAGCCCATCACGTATTAAATGATTTCATAAACTCAAGTAATGATATTTTGATAAAATAAAAGCATTATGAATTTATTTAAAAGTTGGTTTAATAATTTCTAAAGTGTTGTTTAATTTGAAATGCGAATTATAAATGGCATAGTTTTCCTTTAGTTAAATTTTGTTATAAAGGATTAACTGTAATGTTTTGGTTTAAATATTTATTAGATTGATTGAATTGGGACTTTGTTATAAATAGACAATATAATTGTCTGGATTTGCTCTAAAAACAAAGGAAACTCTGCCGAAATTTCTAAAAATGTAAAGGTAAGTTATTACAACTAAGTAACTAAACAATGGGATTGGGGATCAAAAAGGGTAACTAGGATAGATTAGATCTTAGATACACCTAGTACTAAGACACTTAGTTGCACACACAACAAGACTCAAAGTCTTCGGCACAACGACTACTACGCGTACTTATCATATCCGGAACTCTTATAAAACAACTCAGGAACTGAAGATACTTAGTTTACAAACAAGGGCGCGTATTCTGTGACAGTACATTGGACATCAACACAGGTGAGTTCATTGCCCCTTTTCTAAACATTTTTGTTTTAAAACGCGGGGCTGAGAAGCATGCGTAAACTGTTTTCTTAAATTGTTTACTTAAATGCTTTTAAATTTATATGTTTTACATATATATAAATGTTATCCTAGACCATGTCTAGGAAGATTTTATGCAGGTTTACTACTGATTTTACTTATAAATTAAGTGAATAATCGGATTTAAACTAAAAAATTTCAACGGATCAAAACATTTTAAAAGGATCACATCAAACATTTTGACAAAACAAGTGTGGGAGTTCAAGGAATCAAACTAAACATTTTGACAAATCAAGTGGGTGAGTTCAAGGAAATCAAACCAAACATTTTGACAAACAAGTGTGGGACTTCAAGAAACCAAACAAAACAATCTTTGCAAAGACAACATTCAATGTTCTACAAACCAAGTGTTTGTGGAATAACGAATCAAGTGTACAATCGATCAATGAATCTAGTATTCTATGATCAACGCATCCAGTACATCTTGTTACAGAATCAGATGAATCAATAAATCATTTTCAAGGGAAAGCCTGGGAAATATCAGAGATAACATACGCCAAAAACATGACGAAACATAAAATCCTACATTTCCAGAAGTCCTAGCTAGACCGTTTGACTTGTAGGTCGTATGTTTGAGGGTGTTTACAGATTCCCTAACTACTAAGTACCTAGATTGACAGACTAGTCTACTCGAGTATGACCACAGGCCCCAATCATTAGGACTTAGATTTTATTAAATGTTTATTTATTTATTAAATTAAGCATTTATAACTGTTTATACAATTACTATGGTTGATCATATTGTGTGATGAACTTATGAAATCAACATGGATTTCAAAGGATTGTAATTACAGGGACGACAAACAGAAGAGTCATGGGTAAATGGTAGGGTAAAAATGCCTAATTATCATTAACAACAATGTCCTATGCGGATTAGTATATGGTGGGATGGCGTCTGGGCGGGGTTGTAGCCTCGACTCAGGGGTATGCCCTATACATAAGCATACTGATCTGGATGATACATGTGGAGTTAATGAGGTTAGGGTCTTTACCAAAGGAGGTTTTCAAATCATTTTCAAATCATGTTCAAATCATTTTCAAATACTGAACTACATGAACTCACCAACCATGTGTTGACTTTTATTTTTTCATGACTTCTCAGGTGACGAACTGTAACATCAGTGCCGGAACCGCCACCGGAACAGTGATCTCTACAGTACATGAACAGTAAAACAGGTATGAATCATACACATTTCAGTAATTTTCATATTCATATCATTTATCATTATCATGGTGAGTTGTCATAGAACAGTTTCAGACACATTTAACAGAAACACAGTTCAGAACAAGGGTTCTTGAGTCGGATAATTATCTGGCAACACAGAACCATTATGTGATTATTTGCTTAGGAATTATTATGTATAAACGTATGTGAGGTTTTATAGAACAAAACACACGAATATTGTTATGTGAATGCTAAATTGAAGGGTTATTCGTATAGGTGACGATCTGTCCGAATATATCTGAAAGTTTAACGTTCTGAATGATATTCTATAATTAGAAAACAAGGTTGAAAAGTATAGTTATCGCCGTGTTCGTACGGGTGACGATTCGAACGCATACGCGCGACGACCGTACATTTCGATTTAAACAGTTAATTTTGTTTTAAATTTTTAATAAATAAGAAGATATTAGTTAATTTATTAGGAATCACAACCTAGAATAATTAAATGATTTCTAATTTTATAATCGTGCCGTTTCGTCTCGAAAACTACGCAAACCGATGTTTTACGCGAAACCGATCGAGACCGAACGAGTGGGTATTTTAACCCACATTTAATGTGACATAAATGCCACAACCACCACCCATCACTCTCCTCTCTCTCTCAAAAATCGTTTGTCCCCTCTCTCTAGTTCCTCACATGAAAAATCACCTTCTTTCTACGTTTTGGAGGTTCAAATCTCGTTGGAATCAAGTGCTCTAGGCGTCATTTTGATCCTTTCATCTTGTAGATTACAGAAGTACAAGTATTTCAAGTTTCCATCCGCAAAATCTAAGGTAAAAGATCATGTTATTTTCGGGTTTATAGGGTTTTCACGAGTTCAAGTTGTTTTGTGATTAGAATCGGTGTCTGAGCACATAAGACCCTTAAATAAACCATGGTAATCGGCTAGAACTAGGGTAGGATGCTGTTGTAACAAATTGAAACTAGAAAAGGGAAGGAATTACAGGTTCGTGGGATCAAAGAAGCGGTTGATGAAACAGGTTCGCTGGCCGAACCCTACACGAACCCACCCATGCAGCCGAACCCTGCATGGCTTCTGCGACGAACCCTGCAACCCCTGATCCACGAACCCTGTAGTCTGCCACAAACCTGCACAAATCTGAGCCCCGAACCCTGGTCCATCAGTCACGAACCCCTGGCTCACGAACCAGTCTCGACCGAAACTATTAGCATGCAGCGAACCATAGCATCACGAACCTAGGGCATACGAACCTTCTGGCCGAACCATGCAAGGCTGCGAACCTTAGCATGGCGAACCCTAGGAACCGAATCCTAAAGGTTCGGTGGTGTATGTGCCGAACCTTACATCCATGTTAGCCGAACCTTGGGGACCAATCTTAAAGGGTCCGCTGCCCTATATACCCTACCGAACCTCAAGGTCGTTTAATTGGACTAAGGTGGATCCATGATCAACAAGACTAGTGTTAACAACCTAAGGATGGATTAATTAGTTATTAATCTAAGTTCTAACGAGGTATAGATTCAATACGTTGCATGCATGGATTAATTTAGCTATGTGTGTGTGTGCATGGATGAGAAATAGGGTTCTTGACATGGGATTAACCTAATACTTATATCTAAAGTTGGGAGAGTGGTCGTGTAAGGATTATAACAAATCATTTGGAAATCAACAACAAGTGATGGGCTAAAGTGGGCTTGATAGACTAATTAAGGCCCATTATAAGTTAAAAACGTTATCATTGAATTAAAGATGTTTACATAAAATGAAGATGTTATAAATTATAACAGTTACTTCAATAATTTCTAAAGTCTTGCCTAATGTGAAATGTGAATTATAAATGGCATCGTTTTCCTTTGATTGAATTTTGTTATAAAGGATTAATTGTAATGTTTTGATATAAATATTTATTGAATTGATTGAATTGGGACTTGTTATAAATAGACAACTTATTTGTCTGGATTTTAAACGAAAAATAAAGGAAACTCTGCCGAAATTTTCTAAAATCTAAAAGTAAATATTGTAACTCAACATGGGATTGGGATCTGAAAAAGTGTAACTAGGATAGATTAGATCTTAGATACACCTAGTACTAAGACACTTAGTTGCACACACAACAAGACTCAAAGTCTTAGGCACAACGACTACTACGCGTACTTATCATATCCGAAATTCTTATAAAATAACTCAGGATCCGAAGATACTTAGCTTACATACAGGAGCGCGCATTTTGTGTTAGATCAAATTACATAGCAGCACAGGTGAGTTCATTGCCCCTTTTCTAACATTTTTGTTTTAAAACGCGGGGCTGAGAAGCATGCGTAAACTGTTTATTTAAATTGTTTACTTAAATGCTTTTAAATTTTCATGTTTTACATATATAAATGTTATCCTAGACCATGTTTTGGAAGATTTTATGCAGGTTTACTAACCGATTTACTTATATATTAAGTGAATAATCGAGTTAAACTAAACTTTTTAATAAGTCAAAACATTTCAAACGAATCAAATCAAACATTTTGACAAATCAAGTGGGTGAATTCAAGGAATCAAATCAAACATTTTGACAAATCAAGTGGGTGAATTCAAGGAATCAAATCAAACATTTTGACAAAACAAGTGGGTGAATTCAAGGAATCAAATCAAACATTTTGACAAAACAAGTGGGGGACTTCAAAGAAATCAAACGAAATCATCTTTGCAAAGTTAACATTCGATGTTCAATAAACCAAGTGTTTGATGAACAACGAACCAAGAGTACATTCGATCACCGAATCTAGTATTCCATGATCAACATATCAAGTACTTCTTGTGACAGAATCAGACGAATCATTAAATCATTTTTAAGGGATAGTATGGGAAATATCAGAGATAACATATGCCAACACATTGAATCCAGAAATCCTATATTTCAAGAAGTCCTAGCTAGACTGATTGACTTGTAGGTCATATGTTTGAGGATATTTACAGAATTCCCTAACTACTAAGTACCTAGATTGACAGACTAGTCTACTCGAGTATGACCACAAGCCCCAATCATTAGGACTTAGATTTTATTAAATGTTTATTTATTTATTTATTTAAGCATTTATAACTGTTTATACAATTACTATGGTTGATCACATTGTGTGATGAACTTATGAAATCAACATGGATTTCAGATGATTGTAATTACAGGGACAACAAACAGAAGAACTTATGGGATTGTGTTAAGGGTAAAAATGCTTAATTGTCATCAACAGCAGTGTCATATGCATATTAGTATGTGGTGGGATGTTGGCTAGGGCTTGTCCCTTACATATGCCCTATATATAAGCATACCGATGTGGATATTACATGTGGTGTTAATGAGGTTAGGGTCTTTACCAAAGGAGGTTTTCAAATCATTTTCAATTACTAAAACTATATGAACTCACCAACCATGTGTTGACTTGATCTTTTTGCATGACTTCTCAGGTGACGAACAGGTTAATTAGGAAGTCATTTCGTTCGGACTAGGACTTCATATAGAAGACTAGTATTTTGGACCTGCATACTTTTGAAGACATCATTATACAATTTATTTTGTATATCTTGTGTAAATACAAGATAGTCATTTTATGATATTTACAATAGATTTACATTGTTAAATTATAAACGATACTGATGTAATTTAACTTTGTAATTCTATTTTATTTAGCATTTCTCATTTATATCATGTGCAATGTAAACAATCTGATCACTTTCGATTATCATTCACGATATCGCGCCCCGGGAACCTTCCGCCCGACGGGGAAACCCGATCCTGCCCCGCCGGCTCGGGGTGTGACAGATTGGTATCAGAGCCATGGTTATAGAGAAATATAGGTCACTTATTTAAATGGTTTGGGCTAGACTATAACCTAGGGACCCTGCATGTAGAGAACATAGGACTTAAGACTTATTTGTATATTGTCTTCTGTATTCGATCATTGCACTAACCGATAACTTTATTGGTTATGATCAGAATGCCTCCGCGAAGACAACCTCCTTTGATACAGCTACCACCACAAGACTTGGCTCCACACTCCTCCACACCGTCTCCAAATGACTTTCCACCACCACCTCCTCCACCTCCTCCTCCCCCTCCTCCGTTGATTACTCAAGCATCTGGTTCGGGCACAACACCGACTTTGGATTCCGCTACTATCGCTCTGGTGACGTTACTGAGTAGCCAGATGACAAATCAGATGAAAGAAGCTATACCGGAGATGTTACTTCGTCTTCGTAATGAGATCCTCAATACTGGCAACACATCAGGAGAAGCCAGTGGAAATACTGGAGATTCATCTCATTACTCCTACAAGTCCTTTGTAGGATGTAAACCACCCAGTTTTAGTGGGTCTGAAGGCGCCGTTGGATTAATCCAATGGATTGAGAAGATTGAGGCAACATTGGATCTTTGCAGCTGCCCCGAACACCACAAGGTCCGTTACTCAGCGGGAACATTCAACAAACGGGCTCTGACCTGGTGGAACGGTCAGATCAATGCCCGGGGAAGAGAAGAAGCCATGGCAATGTCATGGGAAGACTTCAAAGCACTGCTGCGAACAGAATTTTGTCCCAAGAATGAGCTGCAGAAGTTGGAGGTTGAACTATCCAACCATGTGATGAAGGGGGCTGATCACATGGGGTACACTACTCGTTACCACGAGTTAGTTGCTTTGGTACCTGATATGGTACCAACTCTGGAGAAAAGGATAGACCGTTATGTAGGTGGACTTCCCGCCTGCATTCAGGGAATGGTTGTTTCAGCCAACCCTACTACGGTTGAATCTGCAGTGAGATTATCTGGGAAACTCACTGATCTCATGGTAGCCTCTGGAGTTTTAAAGAAAGAGGCTGAGTCTTCCAAGAAACCCCACCACCATCAGAAGAAGAAACAGAAGACCATTAAGAACTACGCGGTGGCCACCCCTCTGCAACAAATAGCCGCAACACCACAAAACCCCAACCGCAAACCCTACACTGGTACATATCCTCTGTGTGCCAAGTGTCAGTATCACCACACTGCTGACACTCCCTGCAAACATTGCACGGGATGTGGACGGAAGGGCCATTGGGTCCAGTACTGCAGGATGACTCCTAATCAAGCAGTCAACAATGCTGCTCTAGCTCTTCCTCCACCAGCAAATCAGAACAATGGTGGATGCTATAATTGTGGCGAACAAGGCCACTTTGCGAAGAACTGCCCGAAGAAAGCACAACCAGCAGTTCGAGCACCACGTGGACGAGCATTTGCCATCGGAGCACCAGCTGCACGCCAGGACCCAAATGTGGTCACTGGTACGTTTCTCTTACATGACTTTTATGCATCTGTTCTATTTGATACTGGTGCGGATCAGAGTTTTATCTCTACCGATTTTGCATGCCAACTAGATTCAGTAGAGGAGCAGTTAGACTCCCCTTACATTATAGAAGTAGCTAACGGGAAACAGATTACAGTTAGTACATTTTATAGAAATTGCCCATTGACACTTAATGGTCATACATTTTCCATCGATTTAATACCGATGGAGTTGGGTAGTTTCGACATCATTGTTGGAATGGATTGGCTTTCCTCTAACCGAGTGGAAGTTATCTGTTCTGAAAAGCTGCTTCGAATTCCATTGCCGAGTGATCGTGTATTGGAAGTTAGAGGGGATCAAGCAAAGCGAAGTGTCAAAATCATTTCTTGCATAAAGGCGCGTAAGTGTCTACAGATCAGTGCATAGATTTCTGGCTCATGTGGTGGAAAAAGAGAAAGACAAGAAGAAGATTCAAGAGGTACCAGTAGTGAAAGAATATCCTGAAGTATTCCCCGAAGACCTACCTGGTTTGCCACCTGCGCGACCGGTAGAGTTTTGTATTGACTTAATTCCTGGAGCAACTCCTGTTGCTAAATCTCCTTACAGGTTAGCACCTTCAAAGATGCAGGAATTGTCTAATCAGTTACAGGAGTTACTCGACAAGGGTTTCATCAGACCGAGCTACTCACCTTGGGGAGCTCCGGTTTTGTTCGTGAAAAAGAAAGACGGATCGTTCAGAATGTGCATAGATTACAGGGAACTAAACAAACTAACCATCAAGAATCGGTATCCATTGCCGAGGATTGATGATTTGTTTGACCAACTACAAGGAGCACAGTACTTCTCAAAGATTGACTTGCGGTCTGGATATCATCAACTGAGAGTTCAAGACGAAGACATACCGAAAACGGCCTTCCGAACAAGATACGGGCATTACGAATTCATGGTGATGCCTTTCGGATTGACAAATGCACCCGCGGTTTTCATGGACCTCATGAACCGAGTGTGCAAGCCGTACTTGGATCAGTTTGTCATTGTTTTCATTGATGACATACTGATTTATTCCAAGACCAAAACAGAACATGAGCAACACCTTAAAAAGATCTTGGAACTGTTGAAGAAAGAACAACTCTATGCTAAATTCTCTAAATGTGAATTTTGGCTAAGAGAAGTTCAATTTCTGGGTCATGTAGTCAACAGTGAGGGGATTCACGTAGACCCTGCCAAGATCGAGGCGATAAAGAATTGGGACACTCCGAAGACACCGACGGAGATACGGTCTTTTCTGGGATTGGCAGGTTATTACAGAAGGTTTATCTTAAACTTCTCTAAGATAGCTTTGCCTCTTACTAAGCTGACCCAGAAGAGTGAACCGTTTGTCTGGGAGCAGAAACAAGAAGATGCTTTTCAGACATTGAAACAGAAACTATGTAATGCTCCTATCCTATCACTTCCAGAAGGCTGTGATGACTTTGTTGTATACTGTGATGCCTCCCATCAGGGACTCGGTTGTGTATTAATGCAACGGGACAAAGTCATAGCCTATGCATCAAGACAGTTAAAGGTTCATGAGTAGAACTACACTACTCATGATCTTGAACTGGGAGCAGTAATCTTCGCCTTGAAGATTTGGAGACATTACTTATATGGCACCAAGTGTACCATATTCACTGATCACAAAAGTCTACAGCACATCTTTGATCAGAAGGAGCTCAACATGCGACAGCGCCGTTGGGTTGAACTTCTGAATGACTACGATTGTGTGATCAAGTACCATCCAGGAAAGGCGAACGTTGTAGCTGACGCCTTGAGCCGGAAGGAACGAGTCAAACCCCTATGTGTTAGAGCAATGGGGATAACCGTGCAGACCAGTTTAAGTGAAAAGATTATTCAAGCGCAACAAGAAGCACTTGACCGAGATAATCTGAAGAAAGAACTTGATTGCGGAGAAGAGAAACAGTTTGACACGAAGTCTGACGGAATGATCTACTACCGGGAACGTGTATGGATACCGGCGGTAGATGAATTGAAGAAACTTATCTTCGATGAAGCACACAAGACTAAATACTCTGTTCATCCAGGTGCTGATAAGATGTACCAAGACTTGCGTGGATTTTATTGGTGGCCTGGAATGAAGAAGGACATAGCCGAATACGTCGGTCAATGTCTAACGTGTGCGAAGGTAAAGGCGGAACACCAAAGACCGTCCGGTCTATTGGAGCAGCCTGAGATTCCACTCTGGAAGTGGGAACAAATAGCTATGGATTTCATCACCAAGCTACCCCGCACTTCCAGTGGTCATGATACAATTTGGGTGATAATTGATCGTTTAACCAAATCTGCTCATTCCTTGCCCATGCGTGAGAACTTCACCATGGATAAACTGGCAAGATTATACATCAACGAGATAGTGGTACGCCACGGTGTGTCATTGTCTATTATCTCTGATAGAGACAGCAGATTCACATCCAGGTTCTGGCAATCATTGCAGAAATCTCTAGGGACACAGTTAAATCTGAGTACAGCCTACCACCCACAAACGGATGGTCAAAGCGAACGTACTATTCAAACCCTAGAGGACATGTTGAGAACATGTGTATTGGACTTCGGTGGTAACTGGGACTCCCATTTGCCACTGATTGAATTCTCCTACAATAACAATTACCACAGCAGTATCGGATGTGCACCATTCGAGGCTCTTTATGGCCGGAGATTCCGATCACCGATCTGTTGGACAAGTTGGAGATAATCGAATAACTGGACCAGAACTTATCCAAGAAACCACTGACAAGATAGTTCAGATCCAAAGAAGACTACAAGCAACAAGGAGCAGACAAAAGAGCTACGCCGACAAACGGCGCAAGCCGTTGGAATTCCAAGTGGGAGATCGTGTAATGTTAAAGGTATCCCCATGGAAAGGCGTGGTACGCTTTGGAAAGAAAGGCAAATTAGCACCACGATACGTGGGACCGTTCAAGATCATCGAACGTATAGGTCCTGTAGCTTATCGACTGAGATTACCAGATGAACTCAGTGGTGTGCATGACGTGTTTCACGTCTCAAACCTGAAGAAATGCCTCGCTGACGAGTCTCTCATCATTCCAATCGAGGAGATTCAAGTCGATAAACAGTTACAATTCATTGAAGAACCTTTAGAGATTATGGATCGCAAGGTTAAACAACTGAGGCGAAGCCGTATTCCTATTGTAAAGGTTCGATGGAATTCAAGACGCGGGCCCGAGTTCACTTGGGAACGTGAAGATCACATGAAGTTAAAGTATCCCCAACTGTTTGAAGAGGAAGCTGTACCTGATAATAACACTTAAATTTCGGGACGAAATTTCTCTAACAAGGGGAGGCTGTAACATCAGTGCCGGAACCGCCACCAGAACAGTGATCTCTACAGTACATGAACAGTAAAACAGGTATGAATCATACACATTTCAGTAATTTTCATATTCATATCATTTATCATTATCATGGTGAGTTGTCATAGAACAGTTTCAGACACATTTAACAGAAACACAGTTCAGAACAATGGTTCTTGAGTCGGATAATTATCTGGCAACACAGAACCATTATGTGATTATTTGCTTAGGAATTATTATGTATAAACGTATGTGAGGTTTTATAGAACAAAACACACGAATATTGTTATGTGAATGCTAAATTGAAGGGTTATTCGTATAGGTGACGATCTGTCCGAATATATCTGAAAGTTTAACGTTCTGAATGATATTCTATAATTAGAAAACAAGGTTGAAAAGTATAGTTATCGCCGTGTTCGTACGGGTGACGATTCGAACGCATACGCGCGACGACCGTACATTTCGATTTAAACAGTTAATTTTGTTTTAAATTTTTAATAAATAAGAAGATATTAGTTAATTTATTAGGAATCACAACCTAGAATAATTAAATGATTTCTAATTTTATAATCGTGCCGTTTCGTCTCGAAAACTACGCAAACCGATGTTTTACGCGAAACCGATCGAGACCGAACAAGTGGGTATTTTAACCCACATTTAATGTGACATAAATGCCACAACCACCACCCATCACTCTCCTCTCTCTCTCAAAAATCGTTTGTCCCCTCTCTCTCTAGTTCCTCACAAGAAAAATCACCTTCTTTCTACGTTTTGGAGGTTCAAATCTCGTTGGAATCAAGTGTTCTAGGCGTCATTTTGATCCTTTCATCTTGTAGATTACAGAAGTACAAGTATTTCAAGTTTCCATCCGCGAAATCTAAGGTAAAAGATCATGTTATTTTCGGGTTTATAGGGTTTTCACGAGTTCAAGTTGTTTTGTGATTAGAATCGGTGTCTGAGCACATAAGACCCTTAAATAAACAATGGTAATCGGCTAGAACTAGGGTAGGATGCTGTTGTAACAAATTGGAACTAGAAAAGGGAAGGAATTACAGGTTCGTGGGATCAAAGAACCGGTTGATGAAACAGGTTCGCTGGCCGAACCCTACACGAACCCACCCATGCAGCCGAACCCTGCATGGCTTCTGCGATGAACCCTGCAACCCCTGATCCATGAACCCTGTTGTCTGCCACAAACCTGCACAAATCTGAGCCCCGAACCCTGGTCCATCAGTCACGAACCCCTGGCTCACGAACCAGTCTCGACCGATGCTATTAGCATGCAGCGAACCATAGCATCACGAACCTAGGGCATACGAACCTTCTGGCCGAACCATGCAAGGCTGCGAACCTTAGCATGGCGAACCCTAGGAACCGAATCCTAAAGGTTCGGTGGTGTATGTGCCGAACCTTACATCCATGTTAGCCGAACCTTGGGGACCAATCTTAAAGGGTCCGCTGCCCTATATACCCTACCGAACCTCAAGGTCGTTTAATTGGACTAAGGTGGATCCATGATCAACAAGACTAGTGTTAACAACCTAAGGATGGATTAATTAGTTATTAATCTAAGTTCTAACGAGGTATAGATTCAATACGTTGCATGCATGGATTAATTTAGCTATGTGTGTGTGTGCATGGATGAGAAATAGGGTTCTTGACATGGGATTAACCTAATACTTATATCTAAAGTTGGGAGAGTGGTCGTGTAAGGATTATAACAAATCATTTGGAAATCACCAACAAGTGATGGGCTAAAGTGGGCTTGATAGACTAATTAAGGCCCATTATAAGTTAAAAACGTTATCATTGAATTAAAGATGTTTACATAAAATGAAGATGTTATAAATTATAACAGTTACTTCAATAATTTCTAAAGTCTTGCCTAATGTGAAATGTGAATTATAAATGGCATCGTTTTCCTTTGATTGAATTTTGTTATAAAGGATTAATTGTAATGTTTTGATATAAATATTTATTGAATTGATTGAATTGGGACTTGTTATAAATAGACAACTTATTTGTCTGGATTTTAAACGAAAAATAAAGGAAACTCTGCCGAAATTTTCTAAAATCTAAAAGTAAATATTGTAACTCAACATGGGATTGGGATCTGAAAAAGTGTAACTAGGATAGATTAGATCTTAGATACACCTAGTACTAAGACACTTAGTTGCACACACAACAAGACTCAAAGTCTTAGGCACAACGACTACTACGCGTACTTATCATATCCGAAATTCTTATAAAATAACTCAGGAACCGAAGATACTTAGCTTACATACAGGAGCGCGCATTTTGTGTTAGATCAAATTACATAGCAGCACAGGTGAGTTCATTGCCCCTTTTCTAACATTTTTGTTTTAAAACGCGGGGCTGAGAAGCATGCGTAAACTGTTTATTTAAATTGTTTACTTAAATGCTTTTAAATTTTCATGTTTTACATATATAAATGTTATCCTAGACCATGTTTAGGAAGATTTTATGCAGGTTTACTAACCGATTTACTTATATATTAAGTGAATAATCGAGTTAAACTAAACTTTTTAATAAGTCAAAACATTTCAAACGAATCAAATCAAACATTTTGACAAATCAAGTGGGTGAATTCAAGGAATCAAATCAAACATTTTGACAAATCAAGTGGGTGAATTCAAGGAATCAAATCAAACGTTTTGACAAAACAAGTGGGTGAATTCAAGGAATCAAATCAAACATTTTGACAAAACAAGTGGGGGACTTCAAAGAAATCAAACGAAATCATCTTTGCAAAGTTAACATTCGATGTTCAATAAACCAAGTGTTTGATGAACAACGAACCAAGAGTACATTCGATCACCGAATCTAGTATTCCATGATCAACATATCAAGTACTTCTTGTGACAGAATCAGACGAATCATTAAATCATTTTTAAGGGATAGTATGGGAAATATCAGAGATAACATATGCCAACACATTGAATCCAGAAATCCTATATTTCAAGAAGTCCTAGCTAGACTGATTGACTTGTAGGTCATATGTTTGAGGATATTTACAGAATTCCCTAACTACTAAGTACCTAGATTGACAGACTAGTCTACTCGAGTATGACCACAGGCCCCAATCATTAGGACTTAGATTTTATTAAATGTTTATTTATTTATTTAATTAAGCATTTATAACTGTTTATACAATTACTATGGTTGATCACATTGTGTGATGAACTTATGAAATCAACATGGATTTCAGATGATTGTAATTACAGGGACAACAAACAGAAGAACTTATGGGATTGTGTTAAGGGTAAAAATGCTTAATTGTCATTAACAGCAGTGTCATATGCATATTAGTATGTGGTGGGATGTTGGCTAGGGCTTGTCGTTTACATATGCCCTATATATAAGCATACCGATGTGGATATTACATGTGGTGTTAATGAAGTTAGGGTCTTTACCAAAGGAGGTTTTCAAATCATTTTCAATTACTAAAACTATATGAACTCACCAACCATGTGTTGACTTGATCTTTTTGCATGACTTCTCAGGTGACGAACAGGTTAATTAGGAAGTCATTTCGTTCGGACTAGGACTTCATATAGAAGACTAGTATTTTGGACCTGCATACTTTTGAAGACATCATTATACAATTTATTTTGTATATCTTGTGTAAATACAAGATAGTCATTTTATGATGTTTACAATAGATTTACATTGTTAAATTATAAACGATACTGATGTAATTTAACTTTGTAATTCTATTTTATTTAGCATTTCTCATTTATATCATGTGCAATGTAAACAATCTGATCACTTTCGATTATCATTCACGATATCGCGCCCCGGGAACCTTCCGCCCGACGGGGAAACCCGATCCTGCCCCGCTGGCTCGGGGTGTGACACGAACAGGTCAATTAAGAAGTCATTTCTTTTGGACTAGGACTTCAGATAGAAGACTTAGTAATTTGGACCTGCATACTTTTGAAGACATCATCATACAATTTATTTTGTATATCTTGTGTAAATACAAGATAGTTATTTTATGATGTTTACAATAGATTTACATTGTTAAATTATAAACGATACTGATGTAATTTAACTTTGTAATTCTATTATATTTAGAAATTCTCATTTATATCATGTGCAATGTGAACAATCTGATCACTTTCGATTATCACTCACGATATCGCGCCCCGAGAACCTTTCGCCCGACGGGGATTCCGATCCTACCCCGTCGGCTCGGGGTGTGACAGTTAAGTATAAACGATTCGCATAACTCACAACGAAACCCTCCCTGGTCCAGCGATAAAGCCTCGCTAAACCAGGGGAGGGTCACGAGTTCGAAACCTGGCCATTCATTTTAACCTTTTTTTTGTAATTACAGCCTATTTAGTCTTTATTTTTTAAGAAAAAATATGGAAAATTATAAACAGAA
The DNA here is from genome assembly GCA_009363875.1 of Mikania micrantha. NCBI lineage: Eukaryota > Viridiplantae > Streptophyta > Magnoliopsida > Asterales > Asteraceae > Mikania > Mikania micrantha. The sequence goes on from CM018681.1 coordinate 20,262,313, forward strand.
TTATCTTAGTATTCTGTCAATTTTAAATCCTTTTAGAAAATGTTTAATCATTTAAGTAATTAAATATTGTTATTTACCTAAGAAAAACTAATTCTTATGAAAAGAATAATGTTATTTAATTACTGAAAAATATGTATAAATGTTACAATATACAATCTTCTATCTATTTTAATAAATAAAGATTTCTACGAACACATGGCATGTTCCTAAAATACCTCAAGTTTTATTTCCCGATTATCTCTCCTATTAAATACACTTTATTTAAATAATATTAAGCATAGTTTTTATACATTTTTAAAATAAAAAATATTTTTAATATTATAAAAGCATATTAATATTAAAAATGTGATTTAAAAAAACAAAGTATGCAAATATAAAATTTTGAAAACAATTATTTAAATCTAAATGTTTAAACTGAATTATATGAAATGGTAATCATATTTTATATTAAAAATTAATTTTATATTGTCTAAATTTTTAATGTAATTATTTATTATATTTCTTTAATCAACATGTGTAGTATACAAGTTACTAACCTAGTATACTTATATTTAGAAGTTTTTTACTTTGTGTAATATATTTAATTGATTTTTTTTATTTCAAATAGCTTAGTTTATAAAATTAAATTATAATTAATTAAGAAACTTATATAAGTTGTTTTAAAAGTCACATTTTATTTAAACTTTGTAGTTAAACGAATTACTTAATGTCATGAAAATCTAAAAATAGTATTTTAAATCAAAAATATTATAAAGATTATAAACAAAACAAAGAATAACTTCGTATAACTGTCCAAATTTATTTATTTAATATTTTGTTAATCTTTTATATTTATAAAATATATTTTATTCAATTAAAAATTGATTAACATTCTTAATGTGTGCTTTGACTTTCAAATACTAAATAAACTAAGTTTTTAAACAAGAATCATTTTATAATTATTCTAAATATATTTTTGTTATTCAAAATTAATTTTAAGAAATTCTAAAATGAACATTTTCAAACATATACTTAGTAAACTTTATAAATTAACAACAAATGGAATGAGATATTCAAAGAGCAATACATTATTTACTTCAAACAAGAATACTTAAATAAATAAATATTCCAAAATGGTACCGCTGAAAGTTAGACCTATTGTTTGAGGACATCCATAGTATGCCATAGTGTCTAGAATATCAGAACTTGAACTCTAAGGAATACTAATAATATCTTTGCCTTTAGATTGAGGGGCAATCACAACTTCTTTAAACTCATAGGCAAGAACTTGGACAAGCTAAACAATCATGTGAGTTCTCATACTCACTCCTTATATGTTATATTTAGAGATGTTACACTTATACCTACTCAAATTTGTTTCAATTCAAACTATGATGAACCTTAGACTGGTTAGTTTATGTGTTAGATGCTATGCTTTATACAATGTATTGATTCTATGTTTGTTGTCGGTCAAGCAAGCTAGTACTTTGTAGCATAAGATGTGTCATATTACATTTTAGCATTGGCTTGTACCATTGTGTGAAGAAGTTAAAAAGTATACCTAGCAAACTAGTTGAAGTACAAATGTTAATTTATAGTATGGCAATACTTTAATTAACATATTGTGTGGATACTTGTTTGGACGCTATGGTTATTCATTCTTTTATTTTTCACTCATATGTGTCAATCTTGTATTCATGCTATGTTTTTGATACATTGTCTAGTTAGGCTATAGTTTGCATCTTTTCCTATGTATTATTAAACTAAGTATGTGGTCTCACCAACTATGCAAACAGTTGACAAATCTTTTATTTTACGTGTATAACAGGCTATCGAAGACATGGTGAAGACATATGATAAGCATTAGTAGACCTAGTTAACTTGTAAACAAAGTTCTAACATTCAATTGTAATAGTTTGGATATTCAATACATGTAATGTTTGTTATATTTAAATGAATGTTATGTTATGTTGTTAACAGTGATGCATTAAATATTGAAACATTATGATAGAACCATGAGCTAATAAGCAGTCGAGGTCGCGCCCCGACGTATTCTCCCATCAGTTGGGGTGTGACAGATTAGTATCATAGTCATGATTATAGGGATCCATGGTATTAGAAAATGGTGGACTATACTATAACCAAGCTTACCTAAATATAAAATTATCTCATATTACACTTGTTAGTTTATTACTTGCTTATGTGCTATGATTATCCATTATGTTATACGTTATATCTAATTGTTCTAATATAGGGAAGTCATAGATTGTTAAAATATCGTATAGGAAAGCCATATTTATCAAAATGTCTTGCTTACACTTTGCTAAGAATGCCTTCGTTTAAGATAGCTTATTGGCATGGGAATTTATTTAGTTAAGCAATTGTCTTACATATATCTTGAGGTAAGCTCCATTGCAAACTCACATGCACATAATTAATATGTAGTTGATAGGGATTTTAGCAACTACTAGCTTGATTATTTCAATCACATAACAATCATCATTTCATGGTTTATAATTCATTTTGCCAATCAATTTCAGAATTTGAACTAAACCCTAATCTTGTTTTTCATGTGAACTCATAACCAAAATCAATCAAGAATCTAAATTCACTTATAATATGTTAGCAATCACGATTGTTAGCCGACTGAAGGGCTAACACTTACATGCGCATAAATCTATACAATCGGTACTTATAAGATTACAATCACATGAAATCAATACAGGAGCATGAAAACTATCACAAGAACAATCAAAGAGAGCGTGCATTCTTCTTTTAAGCTAAGTCAACCCTACAACAACAAGGTGAGTTCATATGCCCCTTTTCTTTAATCTTTACTGATTTTAAACTCTCGGGGCTGAGAAACATGTTTACTTTTATTTATTTAAAAGTTTTGCTTAACATGTTATTTATACTTTGATTTAGATAATATTAAACTGTTTATTATCGCTTATCATTGTATGCATGCTTGTATGATCATGAGATAATAGGGAAACTCAGATGATTATGATAATGTAATTTTATAATCATCAACACATTAGAATAACATAGTTGTAAGATTATATCTTATAACACTTGGTCATTCCGACATGAGTAAACATTGAGACAATTCATACACAAACAAACAATGAGAACTACTACAGTGAAACATGTTGACACTTCACAGCACATGAATGATTAGAAGATAAAATATCTTCTTAATATCATTCCACATCATAATGGATCAAGTGTGATAAGTCAATTTCTTATAACACTTAATCTATACCTTAAAAACATACTATGTGATAGTATGATCGCATTGATTCTTTAACCGCCATGCATGACTTAAAAGTATTAAGACTTGTTCTTAATACGGTTTAAGGATGTTATGATGATCATATGGGTTCACACAAATGATGTCATGATAACGTAACTTCATGATGACAATATCATTCGTATCATGATTTACATAACGTAATAAGACAAGTTCTTATTCAACTTTGTTAATCACATTGAGATCAGTAACAACACAGATGTACACTGAGGAATTTATTTTCTCTCATGTCATATTATTAGTAACAGTTTCGATGAAGTCATTGAGATTCACACGGCGAAATAGAGGTGAATCGGGTGCATTGTAATCTGATTACGTGAGGATCACAATGGACTCCTTTTAGGCTCTATACGTTGCATTTGAGAATACATTACATACAGTTAACTAACACTTTTAATAATTTAAAAGTGTAACAACAGTTAACGCGCAGAAAATAGAATAAAACAAGGAACAGATTAATTAAATCTAATATCCTTATTACACAAAATGGTTATCAATACTTCGGTTTGATAACTACAACGCTATCATCATATTATTCTATTCATGAGAACACAGGTGAATCAGTGGGACAAACATGAGAAATGAGAATGGAAATCAATAGTTGTATTGCAAGTAGTGTGGAGTTCTAGTGGTGATGTGGTGGGATGTTGGCTAGGGCTTAGTTCCCTTGCATATGCCCTATATATAAGCATCACTACTAGGATGATATAATACTTGTAAATATAACTATTGAGAAGCCATTGTGTGAACAGGTGAACAAACAATCATACAAGTAACATATTTATCATTGTGAATGTGCATGTGAATGAATCAAGGTTTTACATTAACTTACTTATGAACTCACCAACCTAGTGTTGACTTTGTTTAAATACATGTTTCTCAGGTGATGAACAGGTGTAGCTACTATTATGCATGGACATAGCTAGTGGACTTTTAGAAGACCTAGCTACTTTTGTGATTGCATACTTTTGGGATAACAAGAACATGAATCATCTTTTGTATATCTTGTACATATACAAGATATAGTTACATTGATTCTTTTTGGTAGATTTACTAGATTAAATTATGAACGATACATTGTAATTTAATCTTGTAATTCTATATCATGGATGTGTTAGCATTTCTCATTTACTTATCATGTGCTATGTAACAATCTGATCATTTGATTATCACTCAAGATATCGCGCCCCGGGAACCTTCCGCCCGACGGGAAAACACGATCCGTTCCCGCCGGCCTGGGGTTTGACATCAGCCATGGCTGATCTCCGTTTCAGGAGTACTGGACCGTAAGAATGACCCTTCGTATGAATGGCCCATAAGAATGAGTCATTCATTTTAATAGACACAAGAATGAGTCATTCGTGTGAATAGTCCCAAGAATGAGCCATTCGTAAGGCATGGCCCATAAGAATGAGTCATTCGTATGAGTGGCCATTAGCATGATTCATTCGTATGAATGGCCATTAGCATGAGTCATTCTTGTGAATATCACAAGAATGAGTTATCCTCACTACACAAACTAAGTTAACAACTCAGCTTTATTCAAACAAAATCACATAAGGAATCATAGCTCAAACATATCGTCAAATCTTAAATGTAGGATTCGAGTAAAGTTTCGTTTCCTACGCTCGTTTACCGAAAAACTAAGCAAACCGCTTTGTCAATGTGAGTTCGTATGTCCCTTCTCTAATCTTTTGATTTTAAATGCGAGGCTGAGAAATATGCTAACTTTTTTTATTACTAAATGTTTAATAACATTATTTTAAATAACATCTGATTTAGATAATAAAGATTTTATGTTTATTATCATACTTTTATCAGATCAATGTGTATGCTTGTGTGTGAAATAACAACAATGACAAATCAAGGATATTTCATGATAATATTGTGACAATCCGACTTTTCAAGTTAACCTTGTTAACCTCCGTAGGCCCAACAAGGCCAATGAAGGCCCAACAAGGCCAATAAAGGCCCAATAAGGTCCATGAAGGCCCAGTAAAGCCAAAGAAGATCCAATAAAGTCTATGAAGGCCCAACAGAACTAAGTTAGGCCCAATAGGGGCAAATGAGGCCCAATGTAAACAAATTAAGGCCCAATAAGGCCCAGGGAGGCCCAATGAGGTTTAGGAAGGCCCAGTAAGGTTAAGATAGGCCCAATTAAGTTAATTAAGCCAACAATGTTCTAAGAAGTCTGATTTGTGATAATTTGCGATTTTAGGTTCAACTTTACTAACCGAAATGTTGTGAATTCGAACAAAAACAACTACGAGGGTTGGAATTGAACAAAACAACCTATAATTATCACAATTTCAAGGATTTAGGTTGTAATTTGAGTAAAATGCAAAAATGTTGACCTTGAAAGTCAAAATTCGGCCTAAAAATGATTGGGAATTCGAATAGCATTTCATGATCCGTTATTACTGAAATTAATCAACTTAAATCATCACATTGATGATGATTAATAGTTATTATACGTTATGGGATCAGAAATCATCGAATTAAATTGAAAACCGTTTCTAATTGTTAAAACCGTGGCTATTCAATAGCAAAATCACCCAATTCGATTACATCTATCAAAATTGAACTCCCAGAACATATAATCGGCACTATCAGAAGCTTTTCCATATACCAATTCGAAGCAGAGGCTGCGGTATAGAAGAATCAATTAGGAGTCGGCCGAATTTCAAGTGGGTCATCGAGATACATCAATTCGAAGTGAAATCTGGTAATTATCCACACCTACACATTACTTCTATCTTATCTAAGCAAACACACAATGAAATGGAACCACAGAATCATGAATTGATAGAACCCGATTTCTAGGGTTCATCGTGGGAGATGTTTTGGGGGTTTCAGTCGAGAAGGGTCTAAAAATGAAATTCAATAGTGGCATTAGTTCCAGAGAGATCCGATAAAACTAACTCATATGTCAATTTCTGGAAGCATTAACGAATTCGAGGGTCTTTAGTTTTAGGGTTCTTAGCTAAAAACGATTTAGGGGTTTCAATTCTTATTAGCTTTAAAATCAAATTAATCTATATGGGTAGTTTCGGAATAACCCATTGAATGAAATCCCTAAGATAATCGTTTTATATTGTAACGAATTGTGTGAGAACGATTTTTAGGATTTTTAACATAATATGTTTTGGGGATTTCAACTCAATCGAATTTGAAAACGAAATTAACAAGCACAGATAGTTTCGGAATCATGGTGTTACTAAGAACCCTATGAATTTGCAGATTAATATCAGTTAATCGAACGGATTAGAGTTCGGGTTTGAGAACTCAAATTTCGAACATGTTAAGACCAGATTCATTGAGTTATGATGCTTAGTTTTCGAATTAAAATTAGGGATAGACTCGATTGAATTCTAGTAACGAAAGCCCTATGGTTTTAGGCTTGAGTGGGTTAAATTTGTGGGTTAATTTGATGTCATTGGTTAAGGTTAAAAAAAATAGGGGACCGGGTAACTGGTGATTAAAACAATTTGTATGGGAGTTAGTTAACAAAAGTTGATGCAGCTTAGTGGTAGTATGTGTGCGGGTGGATTGAGGGGTCAAGGGTTCGACCCTTGCCCTTGACAGATTTTTAGGATTTAAACTATTTTTTTAATCATAGTTTTCCCGTTTTAACTCCGTTTTAACCCGTTCAAATTTCGTTGGAACCAAAATTTCATCCCGAACTAATTGGAATGATAAAAATGGTAGTTTAATCCGAAAACGAAATCGCGTATAATTACGGTTATTTAAATAAAATCAAATATGATTTTATTTAAACGATTTCAAAAGTACGCGTACTTACGTATGCACTTTCTTAACACTTTAACATACGTGTGTTGACACGTATGTTATTTCAATCACAAAACGATATTCTGAATAACACTAGGTTATTGTTTAAACACAGATTCTTTGTAGAAGGATTTCTTTCACGAGCTTTTAGTGTGTGATCATTCTGCTATTATCAAAGGTGCGTACACGGCCCCTTTCTTATTTTAACTGTTTTGGGGGAGAAAACATGTGCAACAAACTATTTTTGGATACATATCACTTGTATGAGTTATCTGTTTACATTATGTGACAACATATCAAATTGAAAGTCCTTACACACCTCGAACCGTTTAGTTTGCTGTAATGCAAAGCGTGGTAGTTGGAAATAGATCTATTAGGTTTGACAAACCTCACCTGGTAGATGGGATCTACGCAGGTGTTTGACTGACCAAACACAATTTTACTATTGTTGTGATAGACAATAGTGGCAAGGCGAAAACATGCTATAGCATGGCAATCCGTCAGCTTCGGTGTCGAACACGTATGTAAATAGTTTATATGACTAGCTATCATGACTGTGCATTTGTGATTATGTTATCTACAACTTATTATTCAAACTGATGTTTTGAACATTGTGATTATTGAAAACCTGTGTTATGCACCAACCATTGTGTTGACTTGATTTGCATGTTTTCTCAGGACGCTAAGGCGCGCGTTACAGCTGGCATGGACTAGGAAGATAGAGTCTCATGCATTATAAACACTTTGAATTTGAATTTGAACATTTGAATATTTAAGTACTTTGGTTTGTAATGTTTACTTTACAACTGTTTATGGTTTTTAAACGCTTCCGCAACTTTTTGTAAACTCTGAAAGTTATGTTTTAAAGACCAACGTATGTTTTGAAATTCATATAGAGGTCTTCGCTATGTCTAATGATCTGAGATCCTGGTTTGTCACGCTCCCAAACGGTGTGATTCCGTTAGTTGAAATTTGGGGGTGTGACAGATTGGTATCAGAGACATTGGTTATAGCGAACTAGGTTTGCATTTATAGGCCTAGACTATGACTGTTAGACATTAGACACACATGTTTACACATACTGTTTAGAATTACATATGACATTATGTAATTGATTTGCTTACGCATTGCACTTACATATGGTATTATGTAACAGGCATGGCTTCATCATCAGTCCCATACATTATCATTGATGATTCCGAGGACGAGGAGCCGATAGTTCCGGCACCACCATCGTCACCACCACCACCCATTCCATCACCTCCACCGTATGAGATGGAGGACTCGGATCCCGAGGAGGACCCGGAGGAAGACCCAGAGGAGGATCCGGAGGAGGATCCAGACGAGGATCCAGACGAGGATCCAGAGGAGGACCCGGATGAGGATCCGGAAGAGGAGCCTGAGGAGGGCACTCAGCAGATCCCTGCTGAGGGATCTTCTACACACTCACCACCAGCATTAGATGCTCCTGAGCCTAAGAGGCGAAGGACGGACGCCGAGGAGATCGCCAAACTACGCGAGGACTTGGATGAAGCAGAAGACAAGATTATACAGAGATCTCAGGAGTTATGGGATGCCATTGAGAGGCAAGATGATCTTACCCATCTTGTTCACGATATGCGGGATGAGATGATCAATTTGATTGGTCGTCTAGAAGAGTCAGAGAACCGAGAGGAGATTTTGGCAGGCAGGATTGAAGCTTTGGAGGACTTAGTGGTAATTGAGAATGAGGAACAGGATGAGGATGAGGAGGAGGAACCAGCACCAGATGCTGAGTCCGATCCTGAATCCACTGTTGAGGACGATTGATTCTCTTTCTTTTATTTCTGTTTTGTTTAAACTTATTAGGAACGGGTTGTGTTCCTACATTGGTAGTTTGAAAACTTGTATTTCATTTCAAAAGTATTGTACTCAAAGAAAGTTTATATCTATTAAAGAGTTATCTTTTATTTCCAACAGCTGTGTTGATTTATATTACATGATGTGTTTGTTGTTTTACTTACACATGTTACATTGGATTTTGACTTCATGCTAACACTTCTTATAAATAGGAAACTAATGGCTGAAGGAAACGTACATATGACTGTTGCTGAGCTCAATGAGCTAATCAACAACAGAGTTGCAGAGGCAATCGCACAGTATGCTCAGACTCACAACACAGGGCCACAGGGTCCAGCTGGGGGATTGGTTAATCCACAAGTCTGCACGTTCAAGATGTTCTTGGACTGCAAACCTCACAATTTCAAAGGGTCGGAAGGGGCTATTGGACTCCTTCGGTGGATTGAAAAGGCTGAGTCTGTGTTCGAAATGTGCAACTGCCCCGATGAAAGCAAGGTGAAATTTGCTACTGGAACATTAGAGGGTCCAGCACTGACTTGGTGGAACTCAAATGTTCAGACTCTGGGGTTGGGAGAAGCAAATGCGTTGACCTGGAACAACTTCAAAACTTTGCTACAAGAGGAGTATTGTCCTCGTAGTGAAATGCAGAAGTTAGAGGAGGAGTATTGGCACCTCAAGATGGAGGGGTCAAATATTGAGGAGTACACGACCAGATCGCACGAACTGGCCAGACTGCTACCACATATGGCTACTCCAGTTAGCAAGTGGATTGAGAGGTACATTGGAGGACTAGTGCCTCAGATTCAAGGGATAGTTACTTCAGCAAATCCCACCACCATCCAACAAGCTGTTCGTCTAGCGCATCAGCTTACTGATCAGGCAGTGTTACAGGGAACCCTGCCTAAGCGAACATCTGCTACCAAGGTAGGAGATCACAAGAGAAAGTGGGAAAGTAACAACTTCAAGGGTAACAACCAACAGCAGAACAGGAAGCAGGACTCAAACAAGTCCTATCATAACTCCAACAGTGGCCAGCATTCATCATCATCGGGGGGCTACATTGGTAAGCACCCCAAGTGCAACAGGTGTGGTTATCATCATGCGGGTAACCAGTGTGAGAGAGCTAAGTGCCAGAGGTGTGGCAAGATTGGACATGCGGCTAAGGATTGTCGCGGGGAGCTGCAGAACAGCCACAACAACCAGAATAATAACCAGAACAACACACAGAAGGGTTGTTATGAGTGTGGTAAGATGGGACACTTCAAGAAGGATTGCCCACAACTCAAGAAAAGTGGGGAGAATAATAATGCAACAGGTAACGGCAACGGCAATGGTAATGGTAATGGCACCAACAACAATAATAATAACAACAACAATGGTACTAGAGGCAGGGCGTTTGTGATTGGAGGACGTCAGGCACGGGAGGATCCCAACATTGTTACGGGTACGTTTCTCTTAAATAATCACTATGCCTCTATGTTATTTGACACTGGTGCCGATCGGAGTTTTGTATCTAGTTCATTTGCTAAGTTGCTAAATGTTAGTCCCACTGCCTTAGATAGTCCATACACTGTGGAATTAGCTGATGGTAAGTTAATAGTAGTTGAACAAATCTTTAAGGGATGTATACTTGATTTGATGGGTCAAACATTAGAGATTGATCTTATGCCTATTGCCTTAGGCAGTTTTGATGTAGTTATTGGCATGGACTGGTTGTCTAAAAATCAGGCTGAAATTGTATGCCATGAAAAGATTGTTCGCATACCTCTTCCGCAAGGAGAGACATTATATGTACAAGGCGAGAAGAGCAGTACGCCACTGCGTCTCATATCTTGTATGAAGGCACACAAATGTCTGCGGAAAGGTCATACGGCAGTTATAGCACTTATAACTGAAAAGCCGGTAGCTGAGAGGAAGCTTGAAGAAATACCAGTAGTTTGTGAGTTTCCGGAGGTATTTCCAGAAGACTTGCCAGGATTACCGCCTGTCCGACAGGTGGAATTCCGAATTGATCTTACACCAGACGCAGCACCGATAGCTAGGGCGCCTTATCGACTTGCACCGTCTGAGATGCAAGAGTTATCCACACAATTGCAAGAGTTGTTGGATAAGGGTTTCATACGACCTAGTTTTTCACCGTGGGGAGCTCCAGTTTTGTTTGTCAAGAAGAAGGACGGGACTTTCCGTATGTGCATCGATTACCGGGAATTGAACAAGGTTACTATTAAGAACCGGTATCCGTTACCCAGAATTGACGATCTGTTCGATCAGTTGCAAGGTTCGAGTTACTACTCGAAGATTGATCTCAGGTCTGGTTATCATCAACTAAGAGTTCAGGAGGAGGATATTCCGAAGACAGCATTCAGAACACGCTATGGCCATTATGAGTTCTTGGTCATGCCATTTGGGTTGACAAACGCTCCAGCTGTATTCATGGATCTCATGAATCGTGTTTGTAAACCTTATCTGGATAAGTTTGTCATTGTTTTCATTGATGACATTCTCATCTATTCACAGTCTGAGGAGGAACACGCTGAACATCTTCGATTACTGCTAGAGCTATTGAAACAGGAACAACTGTACGCTAAGTTTTCGAAATGTGATTTCTGGATGCGAGAAGTACAATTTCTGGGTCATATAGTTAATGAAAAGGGCATACATGTTGATCCAGCGAAGATTGAAGCGATTAAGAATTGGGAAGCGCCAAAGACCCCTACTGAGGTACGACAATTCCTTGGTTTGGCGGGTTATTATCGACGATTCATTGAAGGTTTCTCAAAGATCTCTCAACCACTTACAGCTCTTACGCATAAGGGAACGAAGTATAACTGGACGGATAAACAGGAAACTGCGTTTCAGTTTTTGAAACAAAAGCTTTGCAGCGCACCGATTCTGTCCTTACCGGAAGGAACGGAAGACTTTGCGGTGTATTGTGACGCATCTGGACAGGGTTTGGGATGTGTATTGATGCAACGGGATAAAGTGATTGCTTATGCTTCCAGACAACTAAGAACACACGAAAAGAATTACACTACTCATGACTTGGAGTTAGGAGCAGTGGTTTTTGCTTTCAAGATTTGGAGGCATTACTTGTATGGAACTAAGTGTACTATTTATACTGATCATAAGAGTTTGCAACATATCTTTGATCAGAAGGAGCTTAACATGAGGCAACGACGATGGGTCGAGTTGTTGAACGATTATGAGTGTGCGATTAAGTATCACCCGGGAAAGGCTAATGTGGTAGCCGATGCTTTGAGCAGAAAAGATACAACGGGAACAAGACGGGTTCGTGCACTTATGATGACGATACATACCGACTTACCTGACAAGGTACACAGTGCTCAGATTGAGGCCTTGAAAACGGAAAACTTAGTACCGGAATCTTTACGAGGAATGGAAGAACAATTGAATGTTAAACCTGATGGAATTCGTTATTTCATTGATCGAATGTGGATACCTTTATATGGAGGTTTAAGGGAACTCGTGATGGACGAAGCACACAAGTCTAGATATTCAGTCCATCCGGGATCAGACAAGATGTATCATGATTTGAAGGCACTGTATTGGTGGCCTCACATGAAAGCTGATATTGCTAAGTACGTTAGCAAATGTTTGACTTGTTCGAAAGTCAAAGTTGAATATCAGAAGCCATCTGGTTTACTGCAACAACCAGAAATACCGATGTGGAAATGGGAACAGATTTCGATGGATTTCATTACTAAGTTACCCCGTACACCGACTGGTTGTGATACGATATGGGTAATTGTTGATCGATTAACGAAATCTGCACATTTCTTAGCAATCAAGGAAACTGATAAGATGGAGAAACTGACTCGCATTTACATCAAGGAAGTAGTAGCACGACATGGCGTGCCAATCTCTATCATATCTGATCGGGATGCCCGGTTTACTTTCAATTTTTGGAAATCTCTTCATAAGTCATTGGGGACTCGCTTGGATATGAGTACAGCTTATCATCCACAGACCGACGGTCAAAGTGAACGAACGATTCAAACGCTCGAGGATATGTTACGAGCTTGTGTAATTGACTTTGGTGATAGCTGGGAGAATCATTTACCGTTGGTGGAATTCTCTTACAACAATAGTTATCATACAAGCATTCAAGCAGCACCGTTTGAAGCTTTGTATGGTCGCAAATGTCGTTCACCAGTTTGCTGGGCTGAAGTTGGTGACAGTCAGTTAACAGGTCCTAAACTGGTGCACGAGACGACAGAGAAGATAGTTCAAATTCGGAACCGTATGGCAGCGGCTCGGGATCGACAGAAGAGTTATGCAGACAAACGTCGCAAGCCGTTGGAGTTTCAAGTAGGAGACCGAGTTCTTCTAAAGGTGTCACCTTGGAAAGGAGTGATACGATTCGGCAAGCGCGGAAAGCTTAGTCCACGTTACGTAGGACCTTTTGAGATCCTGAAAAGGATTGGTCCGGTTGCGTACCAGCTCAAACTACCGGATGAACTCAGTGGAGTTCATGATGTCTTTCATGTATCAAACTTAAAGAAATGTCTTTCTGACGAGACATTGATTGTACCATTGGAAGAAATACAAGTAGATGAACAGTTACGATTCATTGAAGAACCGGCGGAAATCATGGACCGAGAGGTCAAACAACTGAAGCAAAGCAAGATTCCGATAGTCAAAGTTCGATGGAATTCAAGACGGGGTCCTGAATTTACATGGGAACGGGAAGATCAAATGATGAAGAAATATCCTCATCTATTCAAGACAGCTACTGCTAACACTGAGAGCGCACGTTAAATTTCGGGACGAAATTTCCTTCAACAAGGGGATGACGTGATGCTTTCACACATCAACACTGCAAATTTCAAATTGTAAGCACAAACATTTTATTTATTCAATTGATTTTGTTACAAACATTTGTGTTACATTACATTTTATATGTTTCATGTGCTACATTTCATATGTTACATGTTATGGTAGTACATACACGATTAGTGACACACATTTTGCTATGTGCGGGGTTGCATAGTACAAACGGTTATAGACACTCACTATGTGTGAGGTTACACAACACACATTTTGCTATGTGCGGGGTTACATAGTACAAACAGTTTCAGATACTCACTATATGTGAGGTTATACAACGCAGTATGATCAAACACAAACAGTCACAGTTAGGTGAACTAACTAGTGGACACGCAAACAGTCACATTGAACGATCACAATTGAGTTGTGATGTTGCAAGCATTAGACTTTGTGTGTGAGTACACACAAGCACACAGAATGATCAAATCACACTAACACGTACGATTTAAACTCGTAAGTAGTTTCCTAACTACTCTTAACACTTGCTAATTTTCGGGACGAAAATTCCTTCAACAAGGGGATGATGTGACAATCCGACTTTTCAAGTTAACCTTGTTAACCTCCGTAGGACCAACAAGGCCAATGAAGGCCCAACAAGGCCAATGAAGGCCCAACAAGGCCAATAAAGGCCCAATAAGGTCCATGAAGGCCCAGTAAAGCCAAAGAAGATCCAATAAAGTCTATGAAGGCCCAACAGAACTAAGTTAGGCCCAATAGGGGCAAATGAGGCCCAATGTAAACAAATTAAGGCCCAATAAGGCCCAGGGAGGCCCAATGAGGTTTAGGAAGGCCCAGTAAGGTTAAGATAGGCCCAATTAAGTTAATTAAGCCAACAATGTTCTAAGAAGTCTGATTTGTGATAATTTGCGATTTTAGGTTCAACTTTACTAACCGAAATGTTGTGAATTCGAACAAAAACAACTACGAGGGTTGGAATTGAACAAAACAACCTATAATTATCACAATTTCAAGGATTTAGGTTGTAATTTGAGTAAAATGCAAAAATGTTGACCTTGAAAGTCAAAATTCGGCCTAAAAATGATTGGGAATTCGAAAAGCATTTCATGATCCGTTATTACTGAAATTAATCAACTTAAATCATCACATTGATGATGATTAATAGTTATTATACGTTATGGGATCAGAAATCATCGAATTAAATTGAAAACCGTTTCTAATTGTTAAAACCGTGGCTATTCAATAGCAAAATCACCCAATTCGATTACATCTATCAAAATTGAACTCCCAGAACATATAATCGGCACTATCAGAAGCTTTTCCATATACCAATTCGAAGCAGAGGCTGCGGTATAGAAGAATCAATTAGGAGTCGGCCGAATTTCAAGTGGGTCATCGAGATACATCAATTCGAAGTGAAATTTGGTAATTATCCACACCTACACATTACTTCTATCTTATCTAAGCAAACACACAATGAAATGGAACCACAGAATCATGAATTGATAGAACCCGATTTCTAGGGTTCATCGTGGGAGATGTTTTGGGGGTTTCAGTCGAGAAGGGTCTAAAAATGAAATTCAATAGTGGCATTAGTTCCAGAGAGATCCGATAAAACTAACTCATATGTCAATTTCTGGAAGCATTAACGAATTCGAGGGTCTTTAGTTTTAGGGTTCTTAGCTAAAAACGATTTAGGGGTTTCAATTCTTATTAGCTTTAAAATCAAATTAATCTATATGGGTAGTTTCGGAATAACCCATTGAATGAAATCCCTAAGATAATCGTTTTATATTGTAACGAATTGTGTGAGAACGATTTTTAGGATTTTTAACATAATATGTTTTGGGGATTTCAACTCAATCGAATTTGAAAACGAAATTAACAAGCACAGATAGTTTCGGAATCATGGTGTTACTAAGAACCCTATGAATTTGCAGATTAATATCAGTTAATCGAACGGATTAGAGTTCGGGTTTGAGAACTCAAATTTCGAACATGTTAAGACCAGATTCATTGAGTTATGATGCTTAGTTTTCGAATTAAAATTAGGGATAGACTCGATTGAATTCTAGTAACGAAAGCCCTATGGTTTTAGGCTTGAGTGGGTTAAATTTGTGGGTTAATTTGATGTCATTGGTTAAGGTTAAAAAAAATAGGGGACCGGGTAACTGGTGATTAAAACAATTTGTATGGGAGTTAGTTAACAAAAGTTGATGCAGCTTAGTGGTAGTATGTGTGCGGATGGATTGAGGGGTCAAGGGTTCGACCCTTGCCCTTGACAGATTTTTAGGATTTAAACTATTTTAGGGTTTTAATCATAGTTTTCCTGTTTTAACTCCGTTTTAACCCGTTCAAATTTCGTTGGAACCAAAATTTCATCCCGAACTAATTGGAATGATAAAAATGGTAGTTTAATCCGAAAACGAAATCGCGTATAATTACGGTTATTTAAATAAAATCAAATATGATTTTATTTAAACGATTTCAAAAGTACGCGTACTTACGTATGCACTTTCTTAACACTTTAACATACGTGTGTTGACACGTATGTTATTCCAATCACAAAACGATATTCTGAATAACACTAGGTTATTGTTTAAACACAGATTCTTTGTAGAAGGATTTCTTTCACGAGCTTTTAGTGTGTGATCATTCTGCTATTATCAAAGGTGCGTACACGGCCCCTTTCTTATTTTAACTGTTTTGGGGGAGAAAACATGTGCAACAAACTATTTTTGGATACATATCACTTGTATGAGTTATCTGTTTACATTATGTGACAACATATCAAATTGAAAGTCCTTACACACCTCGAACCGTTTAGTTTGCTGTAATGCAAAGCGTGGTAGTTGGAAATAGATCTATTAGGTTTGACAAACCTCACCTGGTAGATGGGATCTACGCAGGTGTTTGACTGACCAAACACAATTTTACTATTGTTGTGATAGACAATAGTGGCAAGGCGAAAACATGCTATAGCATGGCAATCCGTCAGCTTCGGTGTCGAACACGTATGTAAATAGTTTATATGACTAGCTATCATGACTGTGCATTTGTGATTATGTTATCTACAACTTATTATTCAAACTGATGTTTTGAACATTGTGATTATTGAAAACCTGTGTTATGCACCAACCATTGTGTTGACTTGATTTGCATGTTTTCTCAGGACGCTAAGGCGCGCGTTACAGCTGGCATGGACTAGGAAGATAGAGTCTCATGCATTATAAACACTTTGAATTTGAATTTGAACATTTGAATATTTAAGTACTTTGGTTTGTAATGTTTACTTTACAACTGTTTATGGTTTTTAAACGCTTCCGCAACTTTTTGTAAACTCTGAAAGTTATGTTTTAAAGACCAACGTATGTTTTGAAATTCATATAGAGGTCTTCGCTATGTCTAATGATCTGAGATCCTGGTTTGTCACGCTCCCAAACGGTGTGATTCCGTTAGTTGAAATTTGGGGGTGTGACAAATATAACTTCATGAAATTATCCAGACATTGAAATAACATATGTGAAATAAGATTTGATCTTATAAAACTTTGTTATTAATACTGAGGTAACAATGAGATAACACTGAGACAGTTACAAAGGAGAACAAGAATGATATTCAGGATAACATAATTTCATGATGATATTATTCACCACATTTACTAACACGGTGTAATAAGACATATTCTTATAACACTTTGTTAAAGACATGGAGAACACATAACATTGAGAACAGATGACGTTGAGAGAAAGAAAATGGGATAACACATAACAACAATTAATTACTATTAAGACTGTTGTATTATATCACAACAATCGTGTCTTCATGAGTTCATGTCCAGTCGTAAGTCCCTACAACAAAATCGTTTAACATGTATTTAGTAGAGGCTAAACTGACGATAGCGTAGTGGTATCATAGGTTTGACAAACCGCCGGCGAGTGAGGTCGGCACGTTATTCGTAACATTATCATTGGCCAGTATCGTATGACCGGTAACAAGGCTGCATCAGTCAGGTTTGGTAAATGACACATGGTGATATAAATCTTCAGACACTAATTGTAATTGTACACTTCATTTCTATTAACTGGTAGACTGAGAAATTGATTTTCTCTCATGTCATTTTATAGGTAATAGATTCGTTGTGAAGGCACTAATTCTTTTGAGACTACAAATAGGTAGAGGTGAATTGGAGGCATTGTGGTCAGATTATGTATGGACCACAATGGGTCTCATTTAGGCTCTACACATTCAAGATTGTGAACAATATCAATGACTTAATTGTCACTACTATTATTAGAAGTGAATTACGGTTAACCTTAAAATTGAGAGAACACTGATAAGGATAGGATTTAATTAATATATTTTCCTTAAAACAATTAGGGATTACTATGACTTAGGTCTTGGTAACATATTCCCTTCAAACACTGTTATTTTATACATATAACACTGTGGGATGAGAATACATCATATGGGATTAACAGGTTGGATATCAGTTGAGACAAACACATGTGAGTTGAAAATGGGTATTGAGTTTAGTCAAGTGCGTGGTGGGCTGGCGGCTTCATTTGTGATACGTATGCCCTATATATAAGCATGCCTGGTTTAGATGACATACTATCTGTAGATGTAAGTATGGAAAGGACATTTGTTGAGACAAGATAAGACAATAACAATAAGATTTGAGTGTGACACAATGACTTGCGAATGACAAATTACAAGTATTTTCAATTACAAAACTTATGAACTCACCAACCTAGTGTTGACTTGTTTTAAATGCATGTTTTCTCATGTGATGAACATGTTTAAGTCTCCAGGAATCAGGATGCTTTAGCTAGTGGACTTATATAGAAGACCTAACTACTTTTTTGTGCATAACTATTGATGACATATTTGGTGAATCACTTTTGTAAATGATGTGCAGATACAAGATAGTTGCTTTATGATTCTTTCGGATAGATTTGCTTAGTTAAATTATGGACATGACAATGTAATTTAACTTTTTAATTCTATATCAATGTCATTTAGAATTTCTCGTCATATATCATGTGCATTGTAAATAATCAGCTCATCTCGATTATCACAACGATATCACGCCTCGGGAACCTTCCACCCAACGAGAAAGTCGATCCAGCCCGCCGGCTCGGGGTGTGACATATTGGTATCAGAGCCATGGTTATAAAGAGATATAGGTCATATTGCTTAAACGGTTTGACCTACACTATAACCTAGGGACCCTTTATGTAGAGAACATAAGATTTAGGATTTTATTTGTATGGTCTTCTGCATTCGATCATTGCACTAACCGATGTTCTTTCATTTATGAACAGAATGCCGCCGAGAAGACAACCTCCACCATTAATACCTCCACCACCAACGCCGCCACCCTCTCCTCCACCTCCTCCCCCACACACCCCACCTCACAACAAGAACGTGACCATGAACTAGATCCTGCTACCATCGCACTGGCCACTCTGCTGACCAGTCAACTGAGGGAATCGACATGGTGAATAGGATAAACAGAAATAACATTGGCCACTCACCTGAGGAAGGCAGTGGCAACACCATGAATCAACAAGACTACTCCTACAAGAGCTTTGAAGGATGCAAGCCACCAGGCTTCAGTGGCAGTGAGGGAGTTGTCGGCTTGATCCAATGGATCAAGAAGATGGAAACAACCCTCGGCTATCCTGATCAGCATAAGGTGAGGTATGTTGCAGGCTCGTTCAACAAAGGAGCATTGACCTGGTGGAATGCTCAGGTCCAGACTAGGGGCAAAGATGAGGCATTATCTATGCCATGGGAGGAATTTAAGGTTTTACTGAGGGGCGAGTTTTGCCCAAGGAACGAGCTGAAAAAGTTTGAGACTGAGCTGATCAATTATGTCATGGAGGGAGCTGGGCATCTGGCCTAGCCCACCAAATTCCATGAGTTACCTACATTGGCACCGGACATAGTGCCTACACTAGAGAAACGAATCTAGCGGTACGTCGGTGGACTACTGGTTTGCATCCAAGGACATGTGTTTGTTACCCACCCAACTACCCTGGAAATGGATGTTGCACTGTCAGCCACATTGACTGATGTAATGGTTTCCCCAGGAACACTGAAGAAGGATTCTGAAGCAGTCAAAGCTGGAACATCAAAGAAGCCGGACAGACATCTGGCCAAGAAATAAAAATTGGTCAAGAACTATGCTACGACTACACATGTTCAACAAGCAACACAACCACCTCCTCTTCAGATTAAGAGGCCTTACACTGGAACGACTACTCAATGCAACAAATGTCAGTATCACCACCAACTAGCTATCAGTGCAAATAATGCACTAGTTGTGGAATATTTGGTCACTAGGCCAACAACTGCAGAAACCCAAGGCCTCAAAACCTCAACAAAAATGCAGTGGTGATGCCTGCTGCTGCTGATAAAAGGTTTTGTTATAATTGTAGCAAACCTGGACACTTCTCACGTGATTGACCCAAGAGAGTACAACAAAGGGCTCTAGCAGCTAGAGGACGGGCCTTAGCACTAGGAGCAGTTGCTGCTTGACAGGACCCTAACGTGGTCACTAGTACATTTCTCTTATATGACTTTTATGCATCTATATTATTTGAGACATGTGCGAATCCGAGTTTTATCTCGTCCGAATTTGCATGCCAACTTAATCATGATGAGGAATCTTTGGACTCCCCTTATATCATCGAAGTAGTAAATGGGAAACAAATCGCAGTTAGTACAATACTTAGAAGCTTCCCTGTCACACCCCCTGCGCCGCGTGCAGAATCCACGGCGCGGTGACGATATGGTTGAATCATGCACAAGTATTGAATAAGAACAACCACAATGCATTACTAGGTTTCAAAATGTTTAAGCCATTGTTTAGTTATAGACATTCTATATATCTATCAAAAGAATAACAACTACAGACCCAAAATATAGTTTACAAAATAAGACTTCAAACAAGACAATTAAACAATCAGGATTTAGTGTGTTTCTAATCCATCCTAGCTTGTTTCATCATCTTGTTCTATCTTAATATGGTCTCCTTAGTTGTCCCTTAGAATGTCTTAAACCTGATTACCTGAAACACATGAAAAGTAATTGTCAACTACAAAAGTAGTTGGTGAGAACAATAGGTTTGACATTTGTAAATAATGAATCTGCATTGTAAGGCATATGTATAAAAAAAATGAATGAAAATACATGGATGGTTGCAACCCAAACTAACATCAAGTCTGTAAAACGTGTGCAAACAGTCAAAAGACTGTTTACTAGAAAAGCCAACATATAATCAAGTCCTAAACTACGTTTGAAGTCAGAAAATGTATCAGCAACTTTGATATAACCATAATGTAACCAATTCTGCAGTTAGTTTTTAAAACAAATTTAAAAGCTAACTCCATAATTGGTCTGTCCAAATGTGTCCGCTTTCCCTTGTTTTGATCACCCAGTACTAACGCTATATGAATATGAATATGTAACTTGATGTATGTATAAGTTAGTTCACAACGATGAACGCAATGTTTTTGAATACTATGACTTGAAACCATTGATTGAAATGCCTTATTTGATTATCATAATTTGAAAACCTTACTTGAGTACCATGAAAGAAAACCTTGCTTGACTACCATGAATTGAAAACCTTGCTTGAATACCATAAATTGAAATGCTTTGAGTGAATATCAATAATATAGTCCTTGTGTAGTAACAAGGTTTAAAAATATCATTTTATTGAAAACACCAGATTTTAGTAGAAGAGTTTATAAACCTTATTCCTTAAAAGTATTTATCAGTTATTAAAACCATTTATGTAAAATTGGTGTAAAACAGTTAGTGAACCTTTTATAAAACATTTTAGTAGAACTTGTTTAACGGTTGATAAAACCATTATAAACAGTTGATAATTCATTGAAAATAGTTGAGAAAATCCCTTGGATTTCTAAAGTGAACTTGTAACAGTTAAACAGTAGCATAAATCCTGTATATGAAATATGATTTGCATAAAGAGAGTTTGATCACGTGTTCCACCCCAAAACAGTTGAAAAACAATAAAAGAGGGGCTAAAGTTCTCACATGTCTGCAGTAGACTCTGAACTATAACAAGTAGCAAGTAGCAAACAAGACTTCTAATTGGTTCCTATATCATTGTAATCATACATAGAATATAAGATTTATGATTGTATAGACTTTGATTCATTGATTGACTTGCGTTATCTTGAGCTTGATTAACTCTTGAATACTTGTTATCATGTTTAAGAATGTTGTGTGAATTTGAAAATCATGATTGAGTCACTTGATTTATAATTGATTCATGAAAAAGAAGTGTCATGTTCTTTTATGCACAACTTGTATGCATAAAATAACAAGGGTTGATGAATTTGATAACCATTGCATATATGTAATTTGAAGATATGTTAAAGTGTTTTAGAACCTTGTGATTATGACTTGATCTCATAATTAGGTTGAATTAAACCTAAACCAAATAAGATCCTTTCATAATTAAGGAGTTAAAGGCCTAAATTGGGCCGAGATATAATCCATGGGCCAATCTCTTTCTTGTGGGCCTAAGCATTTGTTATTGGGCCTTGGGCATGCTTACGAGTCAAATTGAAATCCTATGGGCCAATTCAACTTAAAGTTGGACTAGGTTTAGGATGTGTGGCCTATTTATGGGCCTTAGCCAATTGGGCCAAATATGGAAACCGGTTTGATGGTTCTCGGGCCGAACGATAATTTGGCCTTGGGCCGGTTTATTGATTCATTGGGCCAAATAAATGTGTGGAGTCTTTCCTTGGGCTCAATTACACTTATATGGGCCGAGGGTTTGGGCTGCCATTAGAAGACTTGAGATCCTACGGATGTTTCAACCGAATGATCATTTGGTCAGCGAACCTTTTGGATTCAAAGGAACAAGGTTCGGCTATGGATGATGAAGGTTCGTTGCATGCTAAGTTCAGTGAAGGTTCGTGAAACCCCCTAAGGGTTCAGCAAATGATCAACGAACCAGGCAGGGTTCACAGCTCGTGATGGTTCGTCGAGGATGAGTAGGGTTCGCGACTCTTGGTTTGAGGCTGTGATGGTTTGTGAGCAGGCACAGGTTCGGCCAAAAATTCTCATAAGGGTTCGGCCCTATAGGTTTGCATGCAAGGTTCGCCGGGGTCATGCATGGTTCGGCCATGTTCTAAAAAAGGTTCGAACCACATAAACAAAAACCCTATTTTTCGAAATTTCAAGCATCGATACCTTGTTTGTGGCCGGATAAAACACCAGATCCGCTGTAATTCCTTGTAGGGAATGTTGAGAGCTTCGCGTAGATTCAAGAATCACTCAAATCCGCCAAGAAACGAAGGAGATATGAAGATTTTAGTGAGGTTTTCTAGTGAGAGATTGGAAGTGACGAAAATTTAGAGAGAGAGAGAGAGAGAGAGTTTGTGGCTGCAATAAATGAAAGGAATGAAGAGAATTAAGGGCTTTTATGCCCCGGTTGATTCCCCGCGTATTCGGTCTCGCTCGGTGTCGGTTTCGGAACGTAACGCGCATTTTACGCGTTTTAGATAAAATATTTATTATTCTCATCATTTTGATGAGTTTCAAAATTGTAAAAATGTAAAATAATTTATTTTACTTATTTTTATGTTTCGTTCGATGACAGATCGTTAAACAACTGCAATTACGTGTATACCCGCAATCGCGTACGTTTTTCGATCGTATTATTTATTTATTGTCGTTTACTCGTAATTATAAGTTCAACATTCGTATCATTATGGATCGTCACCCATAACTATACTCAGTCTCGCTTACGCATTACGATTTTGTTTGATTAATTTGCTTGTCATACTATTTGTCATAACACTACGCACTAACACTATCCCATTACACCGAACGCAGTATATGTATAGGGCAACCCCAGAGTCCAGCTACCTGCCTTATCTGACGCCATCCCACCACTGTTTCGATATAATACGATACTGTTCTTGCCTAGCATAATCGACTGTAAATAAATAATACATACTTGTTCCTAATCAAAGAATTCCTATAACACAAACACAAATATGAACACTTGAATCACATTGACATACTGAATCAAATACATATTGTACTACCACTGTTTATGACTACCATGACTAAATGCACCAATGTTACATTCCCATTGACACTTAATGAGCAAACATTTTCTATCGATTTGATACCGATGGAATTGGGCAGTTACCACATCATTGTTGGTATGGATTGGTTATCCCATAATTGGGTTGAAATCATTTGTTCCGAAAAGCTATTATGTATTCTAGTGGAGAACGATCACATGTTGGAGATTCATGGAGATCAAGCAAATCATAGTGTCAAATTAATATCGTGCATGAAGGCACGCAAGTGCTTAAGGAAACAGTGCGTAGCATTCCTTGCTCACGTAGTGGAGAAAGAGAAGAAGGCAAGCAAGATTCAATACGTACCGACTGTGAGAGCTTATGAGGACGTGTTTCTGGATGATCTACCGGGATTGCCACTAGAGCGAGCGGTGCAATTCCGAATCGATTTGGTTCCAGGATCAGTTCCTGTGGCCAAGTCTCCTTATAAGCTAGCACCTTTAGAAATGAAGGAACTGTCCAAACAGTTACAAGAGTTATTGGACAAAGGGTTCATCCGACCGAGTTTCTCCCCATAGGGAGCGCCGGTTCTGTCTGTGAAGAGAAAGGATGGATCCTTCAGGATGTGTATTGATTATAGAGAACTTAACAAGCTCACAATAAAAAGCCGATACCTGTTACTGAGGATTGATGATATGTTCGATCAATTACAAGGAGCTCAGTATTTCTCAAAGATAGACCTGCGCTCAGGCTATCACAAGCTCCGGATTCAAGAGGAAGACGTACCCAAGACGACCTTTCGTACTCCATACGGGCACTAAGAATTTATGGTGATGTTATTCAGATTGACGAAGGCACCGGCAACGTTCATGGACCTTATGAACTGGGTGTGTAAGCCGTACCTAGATCAATTCGTTATTTTCTTCATTGACGATATTCTGATTTATTCAAAAAGCACGAAGGAACATGAGAAACATTTCAAAACAATCTTGGAACTGTTAAAGAATGAGCAACTCTATGCTAAATTTTGCAAGTGTGAATTTTGGCTAAGGGAAGTTCAGTTCTTGGGTCACGTGATTAACCATGATGGAATTCATGTTGATCCTTCAATGATTCAAGCAATCAAGAATTGGGATATTCCCATAACACCAACAGAGATCAGATCATTTCTGGGTTTGACGGGTTACTACAGGAGGTTTATTTCAAATTTCTCTAAAATAGCCCTGCCACTCACTAAGATAACCCAGAACTGTTTCGGGTAAAAATTAACAAATATAATTTTTAGCAAAACCGAATTAGTTTAGTGGGTTTTAGTGTTTTATAATCAAAAATATCAATTATACGCAGTTTACAGTAAAAATATCCCTACGGATCCCTAGGGATATTTGAGAATATGAAATAGAAAAATATCCAAACACACGAGATTTATACGAGGAAAAACCCTTAATCCTTTAGGATTCCCGCCATAAAAACCTCGGAAGGTGACAATCGTCACTCTCCCTTGTTCTTGTAAATATAATTAAACGAAATTACAAAACAAGAGCACAAATAATCAATCTCTAAGTTCTGCAAGACTCTGAATCTCTCAAATGTAAGCTTGAAATAAGCAGAAGTAAGCTAAGTGTATACGGTGTGTGTTCCAAGATCGACCATTGTCTTAATTTATATAATAAAAATTATACAACAGTAGTTTATTCGGTTCCACAATTCCCGCTCCATTCCTGGTCATGCGTCAAGTCTCTTAACATACCCGTTAGTGGCATCCACAATTAGTCCATGTTTCTTCAACCCAGTAAAATAGGAATATAAGTTCTATTTGACCTGTTGACTCAATTCAAATATTAGTAACACATGTCGAATTAATAAATAACAATAATTAATATAAAATCATTATTTATTAATTAAGTCATCAGTTCATAGAAATTTATATATGCAAATATTCCTACCTATCCGTAAGTATTCTGTATCCTGAATTATTCTTTATTATGAGGTAAAATTTTAAAGGCACAACAATTGCCCCTAAATTCTTATTACAATTAATTTTGTTGTAAGAATTTAAAATAACCGTTTATCTTGGCTCCGCATTTCAAAATTTGAATTTTAAATAGTGATTTGAACGTTGATGGGACAATTATTGATTGTGGCGGTTTCCCATATATTCCCAGCAGTTTACGCAGAATATAATGATAATTTCACTCTTTTCAGATGTCATCTTCTTCATCAGGTTCTTGCGGTAAGTTCCTTCATCTTTCCTCTTTCAATTTTTATTTCCTCTGACTTCGATTCTTCTGGTAAAGATTTCATATATCAAAATATTTTGACGTTCAACCGCCAAAACACATGTTTATTCAACGATGACCGTATTGAGTTGATGCGCCTTTCAAAAACTTTTCCCGATGAAACCGTTTTTCATAGCTTCTCAAAGAATTTGAAACTCGA
This sequence comes from Mikania micrantha, assembly GCA_009363875.1. Taxonomy (NCBI): domain Eukaryota; kingdom Viridiplantae; phylum Streptophyta; class Magnoliopsida; order Asterales; family Asteraceae; genus Mikania; species Mikania micrantha. Next base: position 20,288,560 of record CM018681.1, read on the forward strand.
TCATGTATCACCTTCATGGGTGTGTTTTCTAGAGTATCCTTTCACTCTAGGTTAGAATTTTCTTTTCCCCGACCTTATATCCGATTTTTTCACTATCACCAAATTGTGTTTTCCACAGTTAATGCCCATAGGGTGGTGTCTTTTATTCACTCTCCATCAATTAAACCAACACTTTGGTTTAGAAATTGGTATCCTTGAAATCGCCCTAATGTATCAACTTAGAACCCATGGTTCATCTCGATTTGTCCTTCAAAGGAGGAGCGGAGCTCCTGTTCTTGTTCCTGGTATCACCATGAACGAGGACGAATGGAGAAACAAGTTCTTCTTTGTAAAGAGGAGGCCTATCCCTAATGGGGAACTTCTACCTCTCAAATGGGTGGAAAAGGGTAGGAATCTTAGGTCTTTTAAATTGAATTCGTTTATTATTTTCTGTTTTACTTAATTAATTTTTGTAATATACAGTTTTCAAGTTTGAATCCATTGTGGTGGAGGAAGAAGAAAGCAAGAGCAAAATTCGTGCTTTGTTGTTGATTGATGAGCAGAACGGGAAATTTGGTGCTAATCTTGAAGCTGTTATTCCAATGACTTCATGTATAAGTTTCTATATTTTAATATATCCTAAATCATCTTCAGTTATTCCTAAATATTCTGATCTTCGTTTATTCTTTGCAGAACCAACTTACGATCTTGAGGATTTGAACACTTTCTTTGCTGTCAAGAACGAAAAAACAAGCCCTGTTGCCCCCAAGTCTCGTGCTATGACCACCCGTTCTTCTAAAACTGGCAAGAAACGCAAGGTAGTGGATACCGTCGACTTGGAAGAACCCTCTGATCTGTCTGTTGGTGATCTTTTGAATAAGGTAAGTTATTCGAATTTTCTAGATAATATATTCCTACATATTCTGAATGATTTCTATCTTGCAGGCCTCGGTCAAATATGCTTCTGAAAAGGAGCAGTTTGACAAACGAATTGAAGATCTCGAGGACCAGAAAAAGATCGTCTCCACTAAGGCCGGTCATTATGAAAAGGAGGCTTCCAAGCTCAAGAAGCAAATGAAGGAGATGGAGGCCTCCTACAATCTTAAGTTCAAGGAGCACATGGAGGGGGCCAAGATCCAAATGGCCAATCAAGCTAAAACCGAAGGCACTGAATCGTGGGCCAATGATCTTTGAGAATGGTGAAAAATAGTGGCTGGTCTGGCTAGGGATAAGGCAGAGGCTTCCACAGAGGTGACCAAGGCTGGTGATGCAGGGGAGACGAGCAAGGCTGGCGAGGGCGAGGGCGAGGCAACAGGTGCAGGTGTGAGTGCTGGTGAGGCGGAGGTGACAATGGGCGATGAAGACAAAGATTCCAAGGTCTGAGCCCATTTTTTAGTGTTTGTGGTTCTTAGTTTCAACATGATGTTACTTTCAAACCATAGTCTTTTAGGAAAGTCCCCAGGTATAGGGGCAGACAATATTTTGAAAACTCAAGGTGGAGGGACGATGAGTTTCATGGCGAAGTCGTGATTTTTCTTTTGTGTTTGACAATGTTAGCATATCATGTGGAAGGACCATGGTTTCATGGCGAAGCCTGATATGTTAATCTTTAACTGCTTTTGAATATGATAGTTAACATTTTGGTTAATATTTTGGCGTTCAGATATACTTGTTTAATATCCTTATATATTCCAAAATATCCTTGATTATCTTTGATATGTGGTATTTATTTAAGGGATTAATTTCTTTAATAGCTTTTCATGAATGTTATGAAGTTTGACTAGGTACGTATCAATTGTAGTTGATAATATGTTAAGTACTTAATTTTTCAAATGACTTCTACTTAGGATATTTATGTATAAGTTTTCTCAGGCATACTTAGGAATAATTAAGAATAGTCTAATCTATTCTTAGCTTACTTCTAATTGGGTCCTAGTTGAACTAACAACTGTAAAAAATCTGAATATAATAATAAGTAAATTAATACTGTATCCATTTTTGGAGATATTATTTGTTCTGAAGGTCTCTATTTATAATCATAGTTATGTATTTTAACACATTTTGGAATATTCATAAATGTTCTCTATGATATTTTGAATATTTTGCGAGTTGTATAAGAGACTAAACTTTTTATAAAAAATTGGATTTCGAACATTTGTTAACTACAATTATTACTATATACCTAAAAACGTTCAAATATTTTTAACATTTTTATCGAAGAATTTTGGAATACTTTTTCTTAAGTTCAATCTATATTAGATATACTTAGGAATCATTAAGGAAAGTTCAAGCTAGACTCATGCTAATTCGATTGAGACTTTAACTATATGGGTGATTATAAATAACTTAGACGTATGTTTAAGTGTTATCATTTGTTTAAAGTTACTTTAGTGCGTGAAGTAACTGGTAATTTAATTTAACATATCCCTAATTAGAAATGTGCATAAGACATATAACATATTCCTAAATAGAAATAAGTATAAGGCATACTATTAAGCATGAGAACATATTTCAAAAATAAAGAATGCCGTGGTATATTAAAAGAGTTAAGAAACAAATACCAATTTCTAGAAACAGTGGCTTAGTTTGAAATCTTCTTTGTTCCTGTTAAAACATCAAAATAATTTCATACCATGGTATCCTTGAAATTTAGTCCTACATAAACAAATAAACAAGAAAAACTTGGGGCAAGCCCAAAATACTGGCGACAATGCCGATTAAACTGGCGACCAAGGCCGAAATACTGGCGACTATGGCCGGAATACTGCCGACTATGACCGGAATACTGCCGACTATGGCTAGAATACTGCCGACTATGGCCGGAATACTGGCGACTAAGGCTGAATATACTGGCGACAAGGACGAAATACTGGCGAAAAGGCCGAAAGATACTGGCGACTAAGGCCGGAATGCTGGCGACTAAGGCCGGGATACTAGTGACTAGGCTAGAATTCTGGCGACTAAGGCCTGGTTGTATAGCATAATGTCACACCCTGAGCCGGCGAGCCTGATCAAATGTCCCGTCGGGCGGAATGGTCTCGGGGCGTGATACCGGATGATAATTGGAGTGATCAGATTGTTACATTGCACATGATATAAAATGAGAAAACACTAAATGAGATAGAATTACAAAATTAAATTACATCGGTATCATTCATAATTTAACAATGTAATCTACTAATAACATCATAAATCTTCCATCTTGTATCTGCACAAGATGTTCAAAAAAATATGTATAATGATGTTCAGAATATGCACATCCAAAATACTAGGTCCACTATCTGGGCATCCTAGTCAAAAGCACGAACTTCTTAGTTAACAAGTTCGTCACCTAAGAAGTCATGCAAAAAGATCAAGTCAACACATGGTTGGTGAGTTCATATAGTTTTATTTGAAAATGATTTTGGACAAACTTGACCGAATGACAACCTTCACCTCATTAACAACCACCTACACTATCCAGCCAAGTATGCTTATATATAGGGCATACGTAGGGTCAAGCCCAGCCACCAGCCCACCATATACTGAACCACATAGAATATTGTTATTAATTATAATTAAGCGTTTCATTCCACACACTGAACTGACAACTTTGAACAATCTGAAAATGTTAACTTTTGAACATCCGAAATGACATTCTTAATCAACATCATACACATATGACAACCATGGCAAATATAGATCGTAGTTAACTTAAATGCTTAAATAAATGAATAAATAAACATTTAATTAAAATCTAAGTCCTAATGATTGGGCCTTGGTCAACTCGAGTAAACTAGTCTAGCAATCAAAGGTTCTTAGTAGTTGAAGAAATCTGTAAATATCATCAAGCTTGCGACCTATAATCAATCAGTCTAGCTAGGACATCTTTTGATGTATAGGATTTTATTGTTCGTTCTAGATCGTCCTTGTTCGTTCTCGTTCGTATAGATCATTAGTTCTTTGGCACATGATATCTTTGAATATTTACTAGATATTCCTATGAAAATAGATCGTTGAAAACAGTTCTTCGAAATATATCTTTAGTTCTTTGAAAATAGATCGTAGCAAATAGTTCTTTGAAAATAGATCGTTGCAAACAGTTATTTGAATTAGTTCTTTGAAAATAGACCGTCGCAAATAGTTCTTTGAAATGAAACAATTATTTACTTATGTTGAGTAAATAATCCTTTTTAAAAACCTGTAATAAGATTACCTAGACATAATCTAGGATAATAATTATACATGTAAAACATATATGAACTAAAAGCATTTAAGTAAAATATATTCCAAGAAAAATAATTTACGCATGCTTCTCAGCCCCGCGTTTGTAAAACAAAATGTTTAGAAAAGGGTCAATGAACTCACCTATGTTGTAGCTCTTATGATTCAACCAAGAAAATATGTACGCTCGTTTGTTGTAAATTAAGTATCTTCAGCACCTGTGTTGATTTATTATGATTTAAATATTATATGTATTTATTATTTGACGTATATAGGGTTTCGATCTTGGTGTGCGACTAAGTGTCCTCTATACTTACTAGGGTTACTAAGATTTCTATAATTATTCTATGTTACATACCCTCTATGAACCCTTATCTGTTTGTTAATAGCAACTAAACCTTATTTACATAAGGTTTATACTAATAGGATACACGACTTTTAAATAAATCGTCATTTACAAAATCTTATTTTAGTTTTAAAAGCTTAAGTTTATAAATCATTATATTTTAGTAAAAACATAAGTTATTTTTATGAAAAATGTAAATTAAATTTGTTAGAACTTAAGTTAATCTTACATGATTAACTCCAAGTACCTCATTAGATCTTTGTTACAACATTTCTCTTTTTCCATCCTTGTGTATATCTTACATTAGATCGTTTAATTGAAACAATATAAGTTGATTACACAATTGCGTGTGATCACTAAGTATTGAGTGTTGACTCATAAGGACAACATATTCATACTTAGTTAGTTTCTTGACCTCCCTTAGCATTCCTATGTGTTCTTAGTTCTTTATATTCAAAATCATTTGACACACTCAATGTACTTAGCTTATTTGTTTCCACAAAACCATTGTATTTGATTTGCATCCATTTGGCTAACATATTAAGTTTCATCCAATTAACTATCCTTGATCCTTAAACTTTTCATCATTCACAACCCATGGGTGGTAGTCCCATTTAATGACTAAACTTGAATTGATATGTTTAAAATGATTTAGAAATATCGAATGTGGAAAACTATTAGGTTTGATGATCCTAAAATCGGCTAACAATTCAAAATAATCAACTTGGACCACTTTTGATGTTAACAATTTTACTTTGTATTTCATTAAGCAAACTTAGGTGTTTTAAGCCCAAATGATTACATGAAACACTTGTTTAAGTGTTAGATTAGTTTAGAAAAGATTTTAGTTTGAAAAACTTAGTTTCGATGAACAGCACAACCGGTTTAAACACTTAGAAATCCTAATGGATCACAATCGACTAACCCATGTTCAAACCTTTCTAATGAACTCAATTCTTGCTGGTTTTGGTTATTTCAAAGTTCAAATCACTTGGAAAATGATCGGGTGTTAGTATTAACAGCCCCCAACTCAATACCAACAGCCATGGTTTGTCTATTATCGATGGAACAGCCCCTAACCTGCCAGCAATATGGGTTCAACGGTTTCACTTTGGGCAGCCCTTAGGCCATCAATACAGCCATTTACCCAGGTTTTAACCACCCCCAGCCCTTCCATTCTTAACCTCTTCTGTTTCTTGAGTTCCTGGACAAAATTGGTGCAAATACTAAGGCGTTAGAGGGTCCTAAACCGGCTGAAACAGGGCTGTTCATCGGAACAGCAACAACAACACAAACAACCCCTTTTGAACTCGATTTTTGCCAATATTCAGCTCCAAATCAATTCCCAACTGACCCAAACATCAATCTAACATGTTCCTTAGATTCCTAAGTCTATTTGGTGCAAGTCCTAGGGTCGATCCCAACTGACCCTCAAAATCAGCAACTTCTCTCTAAACCTGCGGTCGATCCAGTTCGTTTCAGCTCCGATCAGTTGTACTACAGTGTTCCTCTCGTTCTCACGGTCGTTTTGACTACTAGAACGTCGAATTTGGTGGAGAAATGAGAGAGATATGAAGATTTGAAGTTGGAAAGTGGTGGACGAATGGTGGTGACGGATTTCTTTGAAGAAGAAGAGGCTTGGCTGCAAAATGATAAGAAAAAGAAAAAGGTAAGAGCTTTTATAGCCCAGGTATGTTCGGGTGTGTTCGGTCTAGCTCGGTTTAGCTTTCGGGCGTCGTTTTTCGTAGTTTTCGTAATATTACGTAACTTAATCGAATTTTTACTGTTTAATCGAATTGTACAGTTTCCTAATCGAATTGTACAGTTTCCGCGCGTATTCGTTCGGATCGTCACCCGTATGAACACGACGATAACTGTACTTTCCGATTTGATTATCTAAATATTAGGCGTCATTCAGAGAATTAAACTAACAGATATATTCGTGCGAATCGTCACTCACACGAATACTCCGTTAGTTCAACATTCGTGTAACGACATCCGTTATTGTTTGGTTCTGTATAATCTCACATACGTTTATACATAATAATATCCTAACTAACATTCACATAACAGTTCTGTGTTGTCAGATATGATTCTGATTGTTAAACCATGGATTTGCAATATGTTTCTGAAATATATGTGTAATAGTTTTGGATTAAACATCAAATGATAATAATACAAATGTAATATACATAGTTCGTACGTGATTTACTGTATAAGTCGTTGTTCCGGCTATGGTTCTGACACTGATGTTACACATATGAATGCCATGTTTGGAAGGATCCCAAGTAATAGCCATCAAAAGTGAAATTGTCATCCATTCATGCGTGTACTGGTCCCACAATCTCTAACTATATCGGGATATTTTGGAGGATCCTTAGTTATAGCCTTGATAATGAAATTGTCAACCACTCATGCGTGTACTGGTCCCATTATCTCAGACTATAACAGGATAAACATGCGCAACTGGCGAGGGTGTATGAACCCTAGTTCTTCTTGAGAGACAAGAGTCTCTTGAGTTTTGATTTTAGGTCAAAAATTTGCAACCAGACATACAGTCTCTGCAGGGGTCTTTTACGTAGTTTTGATTTCAAGCCAAAACTTCGCAACTAGACATATAGTCTTTGCCGGGGTCTTGATCAAGTTCTGATTTCAGGCCAGAACTTGGGTTAAGACATAAAGTCTCATCTCTTCTCCTGCTATACCTACAAAACATCAAGATTTTTGCATAGCTGGGAATCAGGAATCTTGATGCCCCTCAGATGCTTAAGTTAGTAGCAGGATAATGAAGAATATACAAGAATATATAAGAATAAATAGAAATATTTAGAAATATTAGTATAGAGTTTAAGTAAAAATCTTTAGGAGTTTGATATAACAAATTTCATATAAAGTATAACTTTAGATGAATGGAATTCCAAGATCTTGGAAGAGGTTCTCCTTCCATGTTGGTGAACTTATATGCACCTTTTCAGCCTCGGATTCGATATTATAAGGTCCTTTCCATTTTCGAGCAACTTTTCCATCAGCTGGATTGGTAGTATTTTGAAATGCCTTTCTTAAAATCAAATCTCCAATTTGGAATCTACGTATTCTAATATTCATATAATAGGATTTGGCTATCTTTTGCTGATATGTTTCCATCCTTATCGTTGCAATATCCCTAAGTTCATCAATGGTATCTAGATCCTCATATAGTATCTCTTTGTTGGATTCTAGAGTTTGTAAACTTGATCTTGCAGTAGGAATAACCATTTCTGTTGGGAGAACAGCTTCAAAACTATACACTAATGAGAATGGTGTTTGACCAGTCGCATTTTTTGTAGTTGCTCTATCTGTCCATAGGACAAATGGAACTTCTTCAGCCCATTTTCCTTTCTTGGATCCTAACTTTTACTTAAGGTTGTTGATGATAATCTTTTTTCTCGATTCTGCCTGACCATTGGCTTGAGGATGGACAGGTGTACACGTTATCATTTTTATGCCCCAGCTTTCACAAAATTTTGTAGTCCTTTTACCTATAAACTGAGATCCATTATCACAAGTGATTTCTGCGGGTATCTCAAATCTAGTCAGGATATTTCTCTTTATGAATGAGATTACTTCTTTCTCTCTAACTTGTACAAAGGCTTCAGCCTCAATCCATTTTGAGAAATAATCTGTCATAGCAAGCATAAACACCTTTCCTCCGGGTGCTTTGAGTAACTTATCTACTATATCCATTCCCTGCTTCATGAATGGCCATGACAAGACTATTGGATATAAAGGTTTAGCTGGTTGATAGAGAATATTACTGTGTCTTTGACATGCATCACATTTCATGGAAAAAGACATTGCATCTCTTCTCATAGTTGGCCAAAAGTATCATGTTCTCAGGATCTTTCAGAATAATGCTCTACCCCTAGTATGGTTCCCACAATCTCCTTCATGGATATCTTTCATTACTTCCAAACTTTCAGGTTTCTCCAAACACCTTAGATATGGGCCTGCTACTGATTTTTTATATAAGATATCTCGTATGATTGTGTATCTAGATACTTTAGCTTTAAAAGCTCTAGGATTTGTTTCTTCATCATGTATTTTTCCTGTTTGAAGGTAATTCCTAATAGGGATAGTCAAGGATATTTCATGTGCTTCTGAATGATGAACCTCAATATTCTCAGGTTCGATATTTTGATTTGTTTCATGTATGTCTATCGCAGAACTTAAAATATGTATGATAGGAATATTAATTTCCTCAGGGATTCTTAGGGATGATATCAGGTTCGCTAACGTATCTGCTTCAGCATTCGCTTCCCTTGGCACTTGAATGACATCTAAAGTGTAAAAATATCCTGCTATATCCTTAACAATCTCTAAATATTTTGCCAATTTGTCTCCTTTAGCTATGTATGAGCCATTAAATTGATTGGTTATCAGTAAGGAATCGACAAATGCATGGAGATTTCTGATGTTCCTATCCCTAGCCAATTGAAGTCCTTCTATTAGAGCTTCGTATTCTGCTTCATTATTAGTTGCTTGAAATTCACAACTAATCGATTGGGGTATTATTCCCCCCTGTGGCGATTTTAGTATGATGCCTAGTCCTGTTCCTCTCACATTTGAAGATCCATCTATGAAGAAAGTCCATTCACTAGTATCTTCATCCAAAATTTTGATTTCTAAATCTACTTCTGGTTGTAGATCATTACTAAAATCAGCCACAAAGTTTGCTAATGCCTGTGACTTAATTGTTGTTCTAGGTTCGTAGATTAAATCATAAGTGCTGAGTTTTACTGACCATTTTGTCATCCTTCCTGATAGCTCAGGTTTTGTCAACATAGATTTAATATGATAATTTGTCTTAATGTGTATTCTATGTGTCTCAAAGTAATGCCTAAGTTTTGTTGAAGCCATGACTACAGCTAAAATTAGCTTTTCAAGGTGAGAATATCTGGTCTCAGCATCTACTAGGCTCTTACTTACATAGTACACGGGATGTTGTGATCCCTTATGATTCTTAACTAACACAGCACTTATAGTATTTCGGGATACTGCTAAGTACAATGATAGCGGTTCACCATCTTCTGGTCTCATGAGCAATGGCGGTGAGGATAAGTATTCTTTCAGATCCTGAAGTGCCTTCTCATGTTCATCATCCCACTGGAACTTCTTATTCTTTTTAAGGATATCGTAGAATCCTTTAAATTTTTCAGATACCTTGAGATGAACCTGTTGAGTGCAGCTATCCTTCCAGTCAATCTCTGCAACTCTTTAATGTTCTTTGGGGATTTGAGGTTTAAGATAGCTTGAATTTTACTGGGTTGGCCTCTATTCCTCTTTTGTTAACCATATATCCCAAGAACATTCCTGATCTTACCCCAAAATGACACTTAGATGGATTAAACCTCATATTGTAATGGTCCAGGATATTGAAGGAATCCTGAAGATCTTTAAGATGATTTTCAGTGTTCTTCGACTTGACCACCATGTCATCAATATATACCTCCATAGTATCCCCTAGTTTCTCTTTGAACATCATATTGACAAGTCTTTGGTATGTGGATCCATCGTTCTTCAAGCCAAATGGCATTGTTGTATAGCAATATATCCATGTTGGCGTCATGAAGGTTGTATCCTCTTGATCCGAGGGTTCCATTTCAATTTGTTGAAAGCCTGCCGATGCATCCATGAAAGTTAACATTTCATGTCCTGATGTTGCATCTACAATGGAGTCTATATGTGGTAATGGAAAGGGGTCATTAAGACAAGCTTTGTTAAGATCCATGTAATCCACACAAACTCTCCACTTTCCATTCTTCTTTTGAACCATGACTACATTGGCTAGCCACCTTGGAAATTTCACCTCTCTAATCATTTTTGCTTTGAGAAGCTTCTCTACTTCGTCTTGGATGATTAGGTTTCTGTCAGGTGCAAAATTCCTTCTTTTTTGGTGAACAGGCTTTATATTCTTATCTATCCCTAACTTATGTGTAATCACATCTAATGATATTCCTGTCATATCCTCATGTTTCCATGCAAATGTGGAAACTCTAGATATCAGAAAAGAAATCAACTTCCCTTCAATATCCTCAGGGATATTAGTTCCTATAAGGACCAAAATTTCAGGATCATCGGCGTTAAGGAGTATTTCCTTTACTTCCTTCTCCCTATATTCCTGAGTATCCCCAAGGTCGCCCTTTGATTGCTATGCTGATGAAGGCTTGGTTGTCGCCTACATCGAAGACGAATCACACTCTTTGGCTTCTTGTTGATCATTGTTGATCTTCACTACTCCCTATGGTGTAGGCAGTTTGACACACTGATGATAGGTCAAGAGGACTTTCATATCATGTATCCAAGGTATACCAAGTATAATATTATAACAAGATAGGGAATCTATGATACAAAAACGTTGCATAGAGTTTATCCCCTCGATGTATACAGATAGTTTGATCTCTCCAACAGTGGCTTTAGCTTCTCCACTGAATCCAACCAGGATCAGAGATTTGCTAGTTATCTCTGATTTAGGGATATTCATCCTCTTGAGTGTTTCCAATTGGATGATGTTGACTAAGCTTCCTCCATCTATAAGTATCCTGCGAACATTGTGGTTAGCAACATATAACGTAATGACTAACCCATCATGGTGAGGATCCAGGATATGCTCGTGGTCTTGTTCTTCAAATGATACCATTGTCTCAGTGGTAAGTGTTAATGTCTTTGTGGGTCTCTCTCCATTCTCCATCTTGGCTTCTTTAGCATGTTTCCTAGCTATAGAATAAGAGGTACCACATATGTCAGAACCAGCAGAAATAAAATTTATTACCTTTGCATCCTTTGGTGGGGACGCAGCTCTTTTTGGGAATCCGTTGGGATCCTGTCTTCTTTCTTTCTTCTTTCCCAATAGTTCTTTGAGGTGGCCTTTTCTTAGTAGATAACTTATTTCCTTCCTTAGTGCAATTCATTTATCTGTTGTATGGCCGAAGTATTCAAGATAGGCACACCATTTGGATTTGTCCCTTGTTGCAAACTTCTTTTCCTTTGGTGGCAATCTGACTTTTTCACCTAAATCCTACATAGCACACATTAATTGGGGAATATCAACAGAAAAAACAATAGTCAGATATCCTGGGATATTCTTCATCATCCTCATCTTCATCCACATAATCGATCTTGTGGTTGTCAGCCTTGTAGTATGGCTTGGATTTGAACGAATTGTTGGTAGGTGAATCCGCCTGTCTTTTGCCTTGATCACTAGGAGGTGTTGTAGTGATCCTTTTTTGGTTTTCTTTATAATCTTCCAACCTAATGAACCTCAATGAATGGTTCTGGACTTCGTCCATGTTCCTACAAGGATTCATAAACAAGTCATCGTAAATGGGTGAGTTTCTTTGCAATCCCATTTTAAATGCTTGAACAGCTGTAGTGATTTCTAGGTTAGGGATATCCAAGGATTCTCTGCCAAATTTGTTGACATTGCTCCTGAGGGATTCTTCAGACCCCTGGCTTATCCTGTAAAGAACACTAGTCAGCCTCGCAAATGTCCTGCTACAAGAAAACTGGTTGTTAAATAGATTAATCAGATGAGTAAATGAAGTAATTGAATAAGGAGGAACATTAAGCAGCCATTTCAGGGCAGCCCCTGTCAATGTTGAACTGAATCCCTTGCATAAGCATGCTTCCTTTAATTGTGGGGGTATAGGGTTAGTCTCCATCCTTTCCCTATATTGTGCAACATGTTCTTCAGGGTCTGTCGTTCCATCATACAACTTCATGGTTGGAGTTTCGAATCTCTTTGGTATCTCAGCATCACATATTGGTAAAGCAAATCTAAACATCCTATGTGTTGTCATTGGAACCTCAGGAGTAGGCTTCACCACTCCTGGAACACTTGAGATCATATCCCTAAGTTTTAGTCTCTCCTTAGCCACTTGGGGAATCAGCCCTGATTCCTGCATAAAACCAAAGTTAGTAGTATCAATGGGAGAATAGCTGAAAGTATTAATAGTGATAGGAGTTAGACAAAAAGTTCCCTGGATATTCGTATTAACCCGAGATATCCTTAACCCTTGTGATCCCGAAGGATCTCGAGACTAGTCTGCATGGGAATGAAGTCTCCAGAATGAATTCCAGACATCCCTGATGTCCCGAAATCCAGGATCCTTAGGGCCAACGGAGTAGAAATTTCGATCTGCTTATTCTTTTCAGCCTTCAAAGTTTCCATTTCCCTAAGAATTCTTTGGTTCATTATTTGTTGATCCAACATATGTTGCTGAACCTGCTGAAACATACTCAAAATTTCATTGTTGAAAACAAGTATAGGAGCAGAAGTAGTCGTCCTTGTCGATGGAACACTTTCTACTATAAATGTGGTCTTCTTCCCGGGATTACCGGAATTATCGGAATTCTTGGAGATAACAAGAATTTGCGAGGATACATTAGTAGTAGTAGCAGAAAAAACAGGTAATGAAGAAGTTGATCTCGGTTGTGAAGCCATTTTTCACTGTAGTTCTTCAGAAAATGCCTTTAAACAAGGTTCTTGTAACAAAAAACACAAATTTGCCCCACGATGGGTGCCAAATTGTTTCGGGAAAAAATTAACAAATATAATTTTTAGCAAAACCGAATTTGTTTAGTGGGGTTTAGTGTTTTATAATCAAAAATATCAGTTACATGCAGTTTACAGTAAAAATATCCCTGAGGATCCCTAGGGATATTTGAGAATATGAAATAGAAAAATAGCCAAACACACGAGATTTATACGAAGAAAAGCCCTTAATCCTTTAGGATTGCCGCCATAAAAACCTCGGGAGGTGACAATCGTCACTCTGCCTTGTTCTTATTAATATAATTAAACAAAATTACAAAATAAGAGCACAAATAATCGATCTCTAAGTGTTGCAAGACTCTGAATCTCTAAAATGTAAGCTAGAAATAAGACGAAGTAAGCTAGGTGTATACGGTGTGTGTTCCTAAATCGACCATTGCCTCAATTTATATCATAAAAATTATACAACGGTAGTTTATTCGGTTCCACAATTCCCGCTGCATTCCTGGTCATGTGTCAACTCTCTTCACATAACTGTTAGTGGCTTCCACAATTAGTCCACGTTTTTCTTTTCAACCCGATAAAATAAGAATATAAATTCTATTTGACCTGTTGACTCAATTCAAATATTAGTGACACATGTCGAATTAATAAATAAAAATAATTAATATAATATAATTATTTATTAATTAAGCCATCAGTTCATATAAATTTATATATACAAATATTCCTACTTATCCGGAAGTATTTTGTATCCTAAATTGTTTTTAATTAAGAGGTAAAATTTTACAGGCACAACAAGAACAACGAGTCATTTTTGTGGACCCAGAAATATGAAGAGGCATTCCAGACATTGAAAAAAAGATTGTGCAACGCTCCAATCTTAACACTCCTCGAAGGTAGTGATGATTTTGTAGTATATAATGATGCTTCCTATCAGGGACTCGGTTGTCTCTTAATGCAACGACACAGGGTGATTGCCTACGCGTCGCGACAGCTGAAGATACACGAGAAAAACTATACAACAAATGACTTGAAATTGGGAGTTGTTTTCGTTGCCTTAAAGATATCGAGGCATTACCTGTATGGTACAAAATGCACAATTTTCATAGATCACACAAGCTTACAACATATATTTGATCATAAGGAGCTTAACATGAGATAGAGACGTTAAGTTGAGCTCTTGAGCGAACACGATTGTGTGATCAAATACCATCTGAGCAAGGCTAATGTTGTTGCTAACGCTTTAAGCCGGAAGTAAAGATCAAATCCTTGCGCATTAGAGCAATGAGAATGACAGTTAAAAAAAGTTTGAGAGATCGACTTCTACAAGCACAACAGGTAGTGATGGCAAGAAAGAATTTGAGGAATGAGCTCGACTGTGGAGCCGAGAAACACTTTGAGACAAAACAAGATGGAGTTATCAACTACCGGGATCGTGTATGGATCCCAGCGGTAGATGAACTCAGAAAAATAATTCTTGATTAGGCACACGACACGTTATTCCGTTCATCCTGGTGCTGATAAAATGTACCAAGATCTGAGGACATTTTATTGGTGGCCATGTATGAAAAAGGATGTGGCTACTTATGTTGGGAAGTGCCTCACATCTGCCAAGGTAAAATCTGAACACCAGAAACCGTCAGGTTTGCTAGAACAACCCGAGATACCACAATGGGAGTGGGAAAAAGTAGCTAAGGATTTCATTACCAAGCTACCCCACACTTCCAGCGGACATGATTCCATATAGGTTATCATTGATCGATTGACCAAGTCCGCTCACTTTTTGCCAATTTAGGAGAATTATAAGACGGAGAAACTAGTAAGACTTTATGTCAATGAAATAGTAATGCGTCACGGTGTGCCCCTATCTATTATTTATGACCGGGACAGTCGATTTACATCACGGTTCTGGCAGTCATTGCAACAATCCTTAGGAACAAATGTGAACTTAAGCGTCGCTCATCATCCACAAACGGATGGTCAGAGCGAGCGAACAATTCAAACCCTATAGGATATGTTGAGAACATGCGTCCTTGACTTCGGTGGAAGCGGGACACACAACTACCACTCATAGAGTTCTCGTACAACAATAGCTACCATAGCAGTATCGGATGTTCTCCGTTTGAAGCGCTATATGGTAGGAAATGTTGGACACCAATTTGTTGGACCAAAGTGGGAGGCAATAGAATTACTGGGCCTGAACTTATTCTAAACCTATTAATAAAATAGCCCAAATCGAAAAGAAACTACAAGCAGCACGTAGTCGCCAAAAGAGTTACGCAGACAAACGGCGGAAGCCTTTGGAATTCCATGTGGGTGACGTAGTCATGTTGAAAGTGTCCCCTTGGAAAGGCTTAGTTTGTTTTGAGGAAAAAGGCAATTTAGCACCAAGGTATGTTGGACTGTTCGAAATAATACAACGAATTGGTCCTGTGGCATACAGACTCAGACTTCCTGATGAATTCAGTGGGGTACATGATGTGTTTTATGTGTCTAATATCAAGAAACGTCTTCCGGATGAATCATTAGTCATACCACTCGAAGAAATACAACTTGATGATCAACTACACTTTATTGAAGAACCTGTAGAGATTATGGATCCTGAAGTCAGGAGATGGAAATAAAGTCGTATCCCTATCGTGAGGGTTCGTTGGAACTCCAAACGCGGGCTATAATTTACTTGGCAGGGCGAGGATCGCAAGAAGACAAAGTATCCCCGTTTTTTTACAAAAGAAGTAGTACCCGACATTGATGCTTAAATTTCGGGACGAAATTTCTTTAACAAGGGGAGACTGTGACAACCGGTACCTGACCATCCGGTAATCTGTACGGTATGTGTACTTTCACCTATTACTATGTGTTAATACAATGTGGTGAACAGTCGTGCGATAACAATGTTGTGCAAACAATTAACAGTTGTATGCATTTTAATGAAAATTGAAATTCTTATATACAACAAACTTTGTGAAATTACAAGAACTCTGTACAAACGAAATAACACAATTTGGTTGTGATCTGATTCCCACAAATAACAGGAATCAGATAGCCGACAATTCCATGAGAAAACAGTGTGAAATCAGTCATAACAATGTGGAAACACATAAATATAGTTGTGTATGTCAGGGAGAAAGTCAATTCGAAACAACAACTAGTATCATTTACGAATAATAAACTGACAGTGTGTATGTGTGGGTGACGATTGACACAAACCGTGAAAACTAGTACCTGACCGGACGGCAAGTCCGTACGGCATGTGTACTTTCAATAGTAACTATGTGTAAATACATGTTTGTGAACAGTACTTGTATTAACAGAATTCAAAATACAAGAAACAGTTGTACGTATTTATGTGGAAACTTAAATGCCGTAAGTACAACACTCATTATAAACAATAGTTGTTAGTGTTTAGGTGAAAACCTAAGTACAGTTAACACAACTAATCAAGAGAAACAACAGTGGTCAAGTGAATAACAAGAACAAATCGGTTGCGATCTGATATCCATAGATGACAGGAATCAGATGGCCGACAAATCAGTGTGAAAACAATGTGATAACAGGATGTTTAGTTGAGTCCCACAGTGAGGAAATACAATTTAAAACAATATCGAAGTGTTGTTTCACAATAACGAACTAACAGTGTGATTGCGTGGGTGACGATTCACACAAACATATCTATGAGTTTAACGTTCTGAAATGACGACTGGGAAGCAGAAAACAAAAGTCAGAAAGCCAAACCATCGACATGTTCGTTCGAATGATGATTCGAACGAATACGCACGAAGGCGACGCGATCCGACGAAACGAAAAACGAAATACGACGCGAACGGAAATAATTTAAGGAAATAAAATATTTAATATTTTACAATTTTGAAACTCATCAAAAATAATTTAAAACCATTCTTTTATTTTTAAAACACGTAAATTACGCGTTACGTTCCGGAAACGCAACGAAAATGTGAACCGATCAACCGAAAGGAACCCGAATACCCTCGGGGTATATAAACAACAAATGAAGGCTTTTCCTCATTTATTTCCTTCATCCTCTCTCTCTACAAGCAAAATCCCGAACCTCCACCTTCTCTCTAGAAATCCAACTTCAAAGCACCATAACTAGGTCATTTCTCAACGGATTTGGGCGTTCTTGGTGTCCACGCGTAGCTCTCAACCTCCTCTACAAGGAAGTACAGCAGATCTGAGCATTTACCTGGCCAAAATTGAGGTATGAAGCTAGAAAAGAGCTGGAAAATGGGGTTTTCTTGAATCTTGTTTGACCCAACCATATAGCCGGCTAACCTTTCTCTATTTCACACCACACATCCACGAAAAGGTCTTGTTCGCATAGCCCTTACCATGGGAATGATTTAGAGTAGACTAGAAACGATCAGGTTGAAGATGATGGATTGCAGGTTCGCATGGGAGTAGACGAGCCGAACCTTGGCTGAACAAGTGATGGGAACGAACCAGGGGCTTGCTGGCCGAATCCACGAGGGCCGAACCTATATCGTTTTTGGCCAAACCCTATGACCATCATGTCAGATCCTCATATTGCCATAAACCTAACCCTTTGGCCGAACCTGTTGAGGGTTAAGCTAGCCAGCCGAACCTTACTTGGCCAATTCATGAGGGCTGAACCCTGTTCCTGGTTCACGAACCTTCGAGCTGCTACACCTCCAGGCCGAACCCTTGCATGGTCGAGCTTTCTATTCGTGAACCCACGTGACCAACCTAACCCTTGCCTTTGGCCGAACCCTTTGAGATCGCGAACCTACAATGGCTAGCTGAACCATGCAACCCACGAACCTTCCTCACGTGAGCAAACACTGCCGAACCCTATGTGCCATCGACGAACCTATGGCTGTTTGACAATAGGTTCGCTGCCGTTCAATGGCTACCGGTTGAACACATGCAATCCACCCATTTTACTACGGCCCACACTTTGTAAATTCAGACCGTGTGTCTATGTTTCGGCCCAATTTCAGTAACCGGACCGTGCAACTACTTTAGGCCCAACATCATCCTACAATAGGCCCGTGTGATCTAATGGGATATGAGATTCAATTCGGCCCACTATGGCCCCACTTAGCCCAATTCATATGGGTTAAACTAGCCCAAGCTTTGCTCTCGGCCCAACCACAAACGAAAGCCACACGACATCACCGTTCCAAGGCCCACCTATCATTCGGCCCATATGGATTATTATATAATCTAACACACTAGATCAAAGAACATGAATAACATGAATGGGATTATATATATACAAAACTCTTTTACTACATAGGTGATGATGAGAAAGTATAAATTATGTTACAAAACTCGAAACAACAAGGGTTACAAGGATTGTTGATTTCTTAATGGTTAACTAAGTGTACAAATACATAAACCTCAAGCTTTCACAAGGTAACAAGTACTAAACAAGTTGGACATGAAAACTTATAACAAAGGGAGTTAGTTGTTATTAAAGTCCATAACATTTAAATGGGGCCGAATGAAGACCGAGACCCACAATGTGTTAGCCGACTGTAGGGCTAACACATACACGTGCACAAATCTATACAACTGATACTTATAAGATTACATACAACGTGAAATCAATACAGGATCATGAAATCCACAACAAAGTACAACAAAGAGCGCGTGCATTTCTTATTTTAGCTAAGACAACCACTACAACAACAAGGTGAGTTCATATGCCCCCTTTTCTTTAATCTTAACTGATTTTCAACTCACGGGGCTGAGAAACATGCTTACTTTTATTTACTTAAAAGTTTTAATGTTTAACATATTGCTTATACTATGATTAGATAATATCGCTTGCTTTATTATCGATTATCATCGTATGCATGCTTGTATGATCATGATATAACAGGGATAACTCGGATGAATATGATAATATAACTTCATAACTCATCAACACAATAGAATAACATAGTTGTAAGATTATATCTTATAACACTTAGTTATTTTTACACGAACAAACAATGGGATAATCACGGAATAACATAAAGGCAACAACAACAAAACACAATAATGTTAGGAAGATAATAGATCTTCATAATAACATTCAACACAAAAGTTAAGTAAGTGTCATAAGATTAATTCTTATAACGCTTATTTTACAACTTGACACATATTACGAGTTAACATGTAACAATTATCATCCACCACCTGAGTCGATTAAGGGTAGTAAGACCAGTTCTTACCACGGCTTAATGACAACATGTGACTATACGGGACAACTATCATCCACCACCTGAGTCGATTAAGGGTAGTAAGACTAGTTCTTACCACGTCTTAATGGTAACATGGTGACTACATGGAACAATTATCATCCACCACCTGAGTCGACTAAGGTTAGTAAGACTAGTTCTTACCGCGGCTTAGTGACAACATGGTGAACATATGAAACATCTAGAATGATAATCATGATAATGTAACTTCATGATAACAACATCATTCACACATCAGTTAACATAAAGTAATAACACAAGTTCTTCTTTCACTTTGTTAACAACAATGAGAACACATAACATGGTAGAGGTGAATCGGATGCATTGTAATCTAATTACGTGAGGATTACAATGGATTCCTTTTAGGCTCTATGTTTCACAGGTTGAGAACAAATAACAAGTGGATAACTAACACTTTTAATATTTAAAAGTGATCAACAGTTAACCCCACAGGTAATAGAATAATACAAGGAGCAGATTAACTAAATCTAATATCCTTAATACATATAAGGGTTATCTATACTTCGGATTGATAACTAAACCCTTATTATTATATTATTCTACACATGATTTGACAGGTGATTAACAAACGAGATGAACAGGTGAAATGGGAATGGATATCGATAGTTGTATTGCAAGTGGTGTGGAGTTCTAGTAGTTATGTGGTGGGATGTTGGCTGGGGCTTGGTTGCCCTACATATGCCCTATATATAAGCATAACTACTAGGAAGAGATGCTACTTGCAAATATAACTATTGAGAGGCCATTTGGAGAATAGGTGAATCAAACAACATACAAGTAATAGAAATGACATTGTGATTGTGCATGTGAATAAATCAAGGTTTTCAATTATCATACTTATGAACTCACTAACCTAGTGTTTACTTTTCTTAAATGCATGTTTTCTCAGGTGACGAACATGTCTAGTCACCAGGATTACAGGAACATAGCTAGTGGGCTTTTAGAAGACCTAGCTACATTTAGTGTGAACCTATTTTGAATGACAAAACAATGAATCATCTTTTGTATATCTTGTACAGATCAAGATATAAACTCATTGATTCTTTTGGGTAGATTTACTTAGTTAAATTATGAGGAACAATGTGATTTAACTTTGTAATTCTATATCATTGTCATGTTAGCATTTCTCATTTATATCTCATATGCTATGTAAACAATCTGATCATTTCGATTATCAAACGATATTGTGCCCCGAGAACTTTCCGCCCGACGGGAAAGTCGATCCGTTCCCACCGGCTCGGGGTGTGAAACAAACATATTTGTGGGTTTAACATTCAGAATGATATCTGAAAGTTAGAAAACAAAATCAGAAAGTAAAGCCATCGTTGGGTTTGTTTGGGTGACGATTCGAACGAATACGCGCGAAGGTGATACGATCTGATAAAACGATAAAAATAAACATTTTGAAACATTTAAAACAATAAAAAGAATTTAAAAACGTTTATTAGGAATTAACACCTTAAAAGATTTGAAAGAAAACTATTTTCTAAAACATTTCACGTTTTAAAAGTTATTTCATTAAAAACCGACAAAAACGACTATGATAACGCGTAAATGAATGAAACTGAGCCCCGCGTTAAACCCAAACTATAAAAGCCGGAACGCCTTCTTCTTCCTTCATTTTCAGAAAAATCTCTCTCTCTAAAAACGCAAAACCATTACTCTCTCTAGCTTTCTCTCTCTAGAAATATCTTCCATTTCTTAACCATTTCAAGTGATTTTGGTGTCAAAACGTTTCTCCACTCGTCTAGATCACGAACCCACGAAGAAAACGAGCTCAAAAGACGTCAAACTAGGTAGATCTACGAGTTTTATTTTGGTTTTGAGGGTATTCTCACCAACTCATTTAAAACAGTTATATACGTTGCAAACAAGTTTTACTATCATCCCCAACTCAAAACCATCACCAATTTGGTGATTAAAAGCAAGATCGCCATCATACGAATGGTCCATAAGAATGAGTCATTCGTGTGAATAGTCACAAGAATGATCCATTCGTACGAATGTCCCACAAGATTGAGTCATTCGTATGAGTGGCCATTAGCACGAGTCATTCGTATGAATGGCCATTAGCATGACTCATTCGTATGAATGGCCATTAGCATGAGTTATTCTTATGAATATCACAAGAAAAAGTCATCCTCACTACACGAACTCAGCTAACAACTCCGATTTAAAAAGAACAATCAAATAAGGAATCATAGCTCAAGCATATCGTCAAATCTTAAATGTAGGATTCGAGTGAAGTTTCGTTTCCTACGTTCGTTTACCGAAGAACTAAGCAAACCGCTTAGTCAATGTGAGCTCATATGCCCTTTTTCTAATCTTTTGATTTTAAATGCGGGGTTGTGAAAAATGCTAACTCTTTTGATTATTAAAATTTTTATTACATTATTTCAAATATCATGTGATTTAGATAATAAAGATTTTATCTTTATTATCATACTTTTATCAGATCAATGTGTATGCTTGTGTGTGCAATAACAAAAATGACCAATCAAGGATGTTTCATGATAATATAACTTCATGAAATCATCCAAACGTTGCAATAACATATGTGAAATAAGATTTGATCTTATAACACTTTGTTATTAACACTGAGGTAACAATGAGATAACACCGAGACATTAACAAGAGATAACAAGAATGACATTCATGATAACATAATTTCATAATGATATCATTCACCTCATTTACTAACACTGTGTAATAAGACAGATTCTTATAACACTTTGTTAAAGACATGGAGAACACATAACATTGAGAAACAGATGACGTTGAGACAAAGACAATGGGGGAACACATAACAACAATTAATTGCTATTAAGACTGTTGTATTATATCACAACAATCATGTGTTCATGAGTTCATGTCCAGTCGTAAGTCCATACAACAAAATCATTTACCGTTCATTTAGTAGAGGCTAAACCGACGATAGTATAGTGGTACCATACGTTTCACAAACCGCCGGCGAGTGAGGGCGGTTCATTATTCATAACATTATCATTGGTTGATATCGTATGACCGGTAACAGGGGTGCATCAGTCAGGTTTGGTAAACGAAACATGGTGATATAAATCTTCAGACACTGATTGTAATTGTACCCTTCGTTTCTATTAACTAGTTGACTGAGGAATTGATTTTCTCTCATGTCATTTTCTGGAAATAGATCCGTTGCGAAGGCACTGATTCTTTTGAGACTACAAATGGGTAGATGTAAATTGGAGGCATTGTGGTCTGATTATGTGAGGACCACAATGGGTCTCACTTGGGCTCTATACATTCAAGATTGTCAACAATATCAATTAGTTAACTGTCACTCCAATTATTAGAAGTGAATTACAGTTAACCCTACAATTGAGAGAACACTAATAAGGATAAGATTTAATTAATCTATTTTCCTTAAAACAATAGGAGATTACCATAACTTAGGTCATGGTAACATATTCCCTTCAAGAACTCTTATTTTATACATATAACACTATGGGATGAGAATACATCATATGGGATTAACATGTTGGATATCAACTGAGGCAAACACATGTGAGTTTAAAATAGGTATCCATAGTTGTAATATAAGTGGTATTGAGTTTAGTCAAGTGTGTGGCGGGCTGGTGGCTTCATTCGTGATACGTATACCCTATATATAAGCATGCCTAGTTTGAACTTTAGATGTAACTTTGGAAAGAACATTTGGTGAGACAAGAAAAGACAACAATAATAATAATAATAATAATAATAATAATAATAATAATAATAATAATAATAAGACTTGTGTGTGACACAATGACTTGCGAACGACAAATTTCAAGTATTTTAAGTTACAAAACTTATGAACTCACGAACCTTGTGTTGACTTGTTTTAAATGCATGTTTTCTCATTTGACGAACAGGTTTTGGTCGCTATGAATCAGGATGTTTTAGCTAGTGGACTTATATAGAAGACCTAACCACTTTTGTGTGAATAACTATTGATGACATATTTGGTGAATCACTTTTGTATATCTTGTGCAGATACAAGATAGCCAGTTTATGATTCTTTTGGTTAGATTTACTTAGTTAAATTATGGACATGACAATAATTTAACTTTGTAATTCTATATCAATGTCTTTTAGCATTTATCATCATATATCATGTGCATTGTAAACAATCTGATCTTGTTGATTATCACAAAGATATCGCGCCCTGGGAACCTTCCGCCCGACGGGAAAGTCGATATAGCCCGCTGGCTCGGGGTGTGAGACTAAGGTTTTGAATATTCTCTCTCTCCTCTCTAGTTATCTCATGTACGAACACACATCCGGGAATGAGCTTGGTTTGACCAAGTCAACCCTTTTATATTTCTCTAATTCTAACTTTGCCTATTTGGTAGTTTTTTACCCTCATAACTTTAGTAAGTTAACTCAATTAACTAACTAATCAAGCTAGCTACTAGTATACCATAATACTCGAATGTTATTATATTATTATGGAAACATAATCTAAAAATATAGTAAAGTTCGTTTATTAAAACACACATGACTATTAATTCCCGACATTACAATACGACTATTACATACTTATTTTTGAATAAATACATAAAACAAGTTGTAGAGTGACAACGTGTAGTACATAAGAAAATAAAAAAATATGCTGGTCGTTTAGTAAATCAATAGACTAGCAATGTGATTGACAAAAAGTAATCTACCTTAATCAGCTACAGGTACACTTCGATAATAGATCTGAACCCGAGAACCAGAGTGATCTTATAATCACAGAATCTTGCATTAGAGAACAGTTTAGCCCACTCCTTCTCGGTCCTCTCTTTTCTAGTGGCCAAGGTCATCATCATCAAATCACACCGAAGTTAAGTCTCAAGTGCCTTGTTTGGAATCGCCATTATTCTTGCTTGGAATCGCCTCTTTGCATCGTGTCAATATCTTCATGCATTCTTCATCATTACAATCATGTAATATCCAATGTTCATTTTATGTTAGAAAATATAAATTAAGATAATAAAAACATTATTTAAACATTAACATGTGTTGTAACATTTTGAGTCCTTTACACTAACCGCCGTTACAACTTAAAATAACTTTTTAAAAAATGTGTTTTATATTGTTATATAAAAGACCAAATGTTTAATTTTAATGTCTTTTCTCTTTTTATGTTTTTTACATCGCTTACTTTCTGATCTTTTTGTCTTTGGTTATGTCTATCTCGTTTATTTATAAACTCCTATAAATTTTTGTTAAGTAATTCAACTTCTAATTTATTTTTTAAATATATAACTTTATAATTTATAGATTTTCTTTCGTTAGAATAAATTTTTTATCTCGTATTTCTTTCATTAGTTTCATAACTAGATTTCCTATTCAATTCGGTGGCTTTCAGTGATATCCTTTAAGATACATTACGTCTCTTAGTGTATGTAGCGGTGGTTCATAACTTATATTGAAACTGTTGGAAATTAATATTGGCATAACGGGTCAAAGTAATATCAAGTATATATATGTAATTAGGTGAGTCAAGAGTAAGCTTTAGTTGGGTCAAATAGTAGTTAATATTATTGTTAATTAACTGTCATTGTAACCGCCAAACTGAAGGCTATAAACAGCCTCAATCGTATGTCATAAATGTATGTATTCTGGTTTCCATTGTATCGATGTATTCAACTTATCTTCGACATATATTCATTTGCATTCCAATAATTGGTATCAGAGCCATTCAAAGAAAAGAGCCCTGGAAGAGTAAGATCTAGAGACTCGACTGAAAATTGATTGAATCAACTGTGAAAAAGAATAGTTTTCTCAGCGAAGGATAGCCAGAAACATCATATGCATCCAGATTCAAAAGAAAGTTATAAACGATTCAAAATCATTCTCGAACGAACCATTGGAATCAACGCAACAACAACGAAAGACGAATTTGAAATCAAAATAGTAGAAGACTGTTGCAGAACCAAAACAATCAAAATGCTAAATACAAGGACTGTTGGTTGACGATTAAAATCTCAAAAACACAAATCTTGTGGGACTAAAATTTGAAAAATACCTAGAAGAAGAAAGGTTTGAGCAAGTAATCGGAATCGGAAAAAGGGGTCGCCGCAACTTCACATTCGAAAACCACAAAAAAACGAGACTTGATTCAACAAAGGATTGTTGATAATCATCACGCGGATCTCTCCAACATCATGACGAAA
This sequence comes from Mikania micrantha, assembly GCA_009363875.1. Classification (NCBI taxonomy): domain Eukaryota; kingdom Viridiplantae; phylum Streptophyta; class Magnoliopsida; order Asterales; family Asteraceae; genus Mikania; species Mikania micrantha. Next base: position 20,314,051 of record CM018681.1, read on the forward strand.
GCATCATATGAAGACAAGAAAGGAAAGCCACGGGATTACCGGAGAACCAAGGAAGAACGGCAATAGTGAGCGCCAATTTGACCAAGAGGTTTTTGAAACCCTATTTTTCTTCCCCAAAATTCTTTAACCATGAAATTACAAAGGAAAAAGGACAAAAATAATTTTTTTTTGATGAAAATGTATTTAGGTAAAGGTTAATTTATGAAGCAAAAACAAAGTTTTTTTTTTAAAAAAAATCGTTATAATTTGGAAAAAAGGTAATTAGCAAAACATTTCTTTTAATAAAATTGTTATATCAAAAAAAGGGAGGAAAGTTTAATCAGAAAGTTTTTATAATTAATTGAAGGGACTCAAGTTTAAGTTTGTTAAGAAATATAAAATAAAAAAAATGAATTCTCATTTTTCAATCAAGTTGCACAAAAATAAAGTAAGAAAAATCTTTATAATATAAATCCTTCGTGGAACAAAAATCCTTCGTGGTAAAAACCTTCTTGGACGAAAAATAATAAAAAACCTTCGTGGTGATAAGACCTTCGTGGAAAAACCTTTGTTGTGATTAGACCTTCATGGTGTAAAGACCTTCGCGGAAATAAAATCCTTCATGGAGTATATCCTTTGTGCTATAAATCCTTTGTGGTGTAAATCCTTCGTGGTGCAATACGTTTGTGGTGACAAGACCTGTGTGGCAAACAAATCCTGTGTGGCACAAAACCTTTGTGGCAAACGTGTATAGTACCATCGAAAGCAAGAATTCAACAAGTTAAGAAAGATTTAAAGCAAGATAGGGATAAAGAAATCAAAGACAGGAATAAATAAAGAAAGTATGGAGGGCAAAGAAGACGATAAGAAAGATGGCACGTCCGTAGGCATTCGTGAACAAGGAAATGTATCTCTGCAATGTCCAAAATTGAGTGAAACAAACTACACACAATGGGCAATTCTAATGGAGACAGTATTGAAAGCATATAGTTTATGGGAAACGATTGTTTCATTAGACGAAATAGATGAACAGAAAAGTAATACAACAAAAGCAATGATTTTTCAAACATTACCAGGAGACATTCTAATGCAAGTTGCGCAATATTCGATTGAAAAATATGTATGGGATTCAATTAAAGTTCGATTTCTTGGAGCAAATATGGTTCAAAAGGCACGTTTACAAACATTAAGAAGTGAGTTAGAAGCGTTAAAGATGAAAGAAAATGAAAGCGTAGGAGACTTTTCTGGAAAGTTGAGTGGTATAAGGGCAAACTTTAAAAGTCTTGGTACTACACTTAAAGACAAGATAGTTGTCAGGAAGTTGCTTAACTCGATTCCAAAGAAATTCCTACCAATCGTGGCAACTATCGAGCAATATTCTGAGATTGACAACATGCCATTTAAAGAAGTGGTGGGAAGAATAATAGCCTTTGAAGAACGTCATAAACTTCAAGATGAACCTCAAGATAATGATCAAGGAAAAATCCTAATAGCAAGTGCAAATAATCATCAAGAAAAGTGGAAAAATGGAAGAGGGTGTATTGACCAAACTCATGGTGGAAGAGGCTCGTTTAAAGGAGGAAGAGGACGTGAAAGAAGTGTTGAATATAAAAACAATGACAAGAGACAATCTAAATGCTATGAATGTGGTAAATATGGTCACTTTGGATATGAATGCTTTAAAAGAAAGGAAAGGCTATAAAAAGAGAAGGATCAAGAATCACATCTCATAATTGATGAAGAACCAACATTACTATGAAGAATAAATATAGTTCGTCATGCCAATATTATGTGACACCCGTCTCCCGGAACCGTCACTAAATCGGAATTATAACAGAACACATGGTATAACAGAGATAAGCAGCGGAACTTTTATTAATATAACACAAGCTCCAATACAAGATGCCAGCATGATATAATTTACATCATTATACATATACCAAAATTTCCATCAGCATGTTATTCTTTCCATCACACCTTGCCCTTGTCATGGCTACAAAAAGCCTTATCTTTCCCTGATATGCATACTCAAAGGGATCAGTTTTCACTGGTGAGTTCTAAGTTTTAATCGTACAAGAATTAAGATAACACAACTAGGAAAAGATTTACATGACACCTTTTAAATAATAATAAAGGGAATTCATAATCATAAAATAGACAAACTTTGTGCAGAAAAGTTTCAAACCAATAACCGGGTTACCAGAACCCAAAACCACCGGGTTATCAAAACCTAAATACCAATCCGCCAAGTCCACGGTAGGGTTACCACGTGCCAAGTCCATAGTGTGGTAGTCCTTATATTGCATCTATAGTAATATCAAGCCACTGTCTAGGGTCACGTTCACCCTCTGCAGGCCTGGTCTTCACCAGCCAAATACAGTCAATTGTTCAATTAACCCCCCTATACCGTCACATATGTCAGGGTTGTTTCTCACCAAAAACAGGCAACAAAGACAGGCACGGCACTTGTTTTTACATATATAGCAAGGACACCATCGACAACGGTCAACACATTTTTCAAAAACACAATTTTGACTCAAAATGCACAATCACTATTTTATAAAAGATTATTCCCTACAAAACCCGACACCGCAGTGCTCAAAATGTTCTTAATACCTGTTTTAGGACCTCTGTTCAAATCACAGTCGTAAAACATTTAAATCTTCCAACTAGTCTCAACTAGTAGCGCACAACCAGAATACATGTCAAAACGGTTTCCCCATGCCCATAAAACTCATCACTTTTATGTATCTTTAAAAATCATTCGACTCGTACTATATCGAGTACGACATCCCAAAACCATGTTTGCACCAAAAATCATTTAACATGTTGAACCCCACGAGTAGCATCATTGTTTTACAAACGCTCAATTATACAAACACGGGGTCTCAAACATAGTTTAAATATAACATTGTCAAATACAAACAATTAACAGTACACATATCAGCCCAAAACATTTTAAAGCATAAAATGGGCATCATAGAACTCACTTGATTGGTCCCGCACGGTAAACTTAATATCGCACACTTATCTCACGTTTCGTCAAGGAATCCTAACAATTTGGATATCCTAGCAAGATCATAAAAATTTTCACATATCCCATAAACCGCAATTCGGGTAGCACAACGACTATGCTAAGATATCTCCAATACGAGTTTTTAACTCGTTATTTCTATCCGGGGTGTTCGCTGTATCACACGGGCATAACCACATCATATCAGATGGTTTATTTAGTCAATAAAACCCCATATATACTTATAAAGATAACGTTAACATTTAAAATTTAAGCATAAGCTTACTTCGCTATATCCGGAAAAAAAGCTTGTTTAACGGTATGTATAGTCCCGATCACACATCACGTGCTTCGACACACTCAATTAACTTTAAAGGAGGTTTATGGGGGTATTTATGTTGTGATAATAGGGTTGGAACTCAAAACTTTGTGCAAAAAATGACGCGGTACAAATTATTTATAGAAACTCGCACGCGAATCGAGATAACCAGGCTGCGACACATCGCCGGACACGTGTCAACTCACTAGTACACGTGGCAGCCACCCTAGACATGTGGCAAAGCTGTCAAATACGTGTCTTGCCATCTAGGACACTTGTCGGTGAGCACGTGTAGTCTTTTGAACTTGTTTCTGAGATTCTGGCTTCATACGAACTCCGTTTTGCGCACCGATTTCGCCCACGTTCACGTTTTTTAAATACCTTTCTAACCATATCAAGCACTAACCCTAGGAAGGTACTGATTATTTGAGCCATTTTAGGATTACTATTTGAAACTCGTTTTATCATAACTTTCATTCGGAGCATCGTTTGCCAATTTCCCTTTCCCTCATTATGATCATTGCTTTGTTGTCTTGATAATGTGATATTTTTAATCCATATACCACTTGCTCGTGTCATGTGATCACTCTTTTATTGTAAAGTAGTCACATGATGAATTTATCATGTAATTATCAAAACACTATTCATATAAAAATTGAAACACTTCATTATATTTAAATTTATTATATATTATGGAAAACCGGTTGTTACAAATCTACCCCCTTTACATTAGGTTTCGTCCTCGAAACCTATTACATCAAAAACAAATGAGGATAGAATTTACACATTTCTTCCTTAGTTTCCCAGGTAGCATCAGACCCGTTACGATGCTTCCACTAAACTTTTACAAGCTTGACATTTTTATTTCGTAACTTCTTCTCATCATAATCGAGAATAGATACCGGATGTATGATACATGGAATGTCGGGTGAATCTTACTTAATTCATCCGGTAACTCCAGTCTATATGCATCCTCACCTACACGAGCTAGAATTTTAAAGGTCTAATATACCTTGGACTCAATTTGTCGTGCTTCCGACAACGAATAAGCCCTTTCCATGGAGATACCTTCAGTAACACCATATCTCCAACTTGAAATTCAATCGGCCTCCTTCTATTATCAGCATACGACTTCTGTCGGTCTTGTGCCGCTTTATTCTTGATTTAATTTGTTCCAGTCTTTCAGTCATAGCCCTAACCACTTCCAAGTATCCCAATTCTTTCTGGCCTATATCACCCCAGCATATGAGTGTACGACATTTTCTCCCATATAACATTTCAAATGGCGCTATATTAATCGATGAATAGTAACTATTGTTGTTGGAGAATTTTGCAAGAGGTAAATGTTTATTCCAATTACCTTCATAATCTACAGCACATGCTCGAAGCATATCTTCAATAGTTTGAATGGTCCTTTCACTTTGACCATCTATTTGTGGATGATATGTCGTGCTAATTAATAGCTTATATCCCATAGCATCATGGAACCTCTTCCAAAATCTGGAGGTGAAACGAGTATCTCTATCTGACACAATCGAGATCGGCACACCATGTCGTGCCACAATTTCATTCACAAATATTTCCGCCAACCTTTCTGAAGAATATTATTGACGAATAGGCAGAAAGTGGGCACTTTTAGTCAATCTGTCCACCACCACCCAAATGGTATCATAATCTTGAGTTTTTCGTGGAAGCTTTGTTATGAAATCCATAATAATATGTTCCCATTTCCATTTGGGCATTTCAAGTGGTTGAAGCCTGCCATACGGATTTTGGTGTTCAGCTTTAACTTTAACACATGTTAGACATCTATTCACATATTGCATAACGTTAAACTTCATACCAGGCCACCAGTATTGCTTCTTTAAATCTTGATACATCTTGGTTGCACCTGGGTGAATAGAGTAACGAGTCTTGTGGGCTTCATCCAAAATTTTCTTTCGTATATCACCGCCACGTGGTACCCACATTCGACTAAACCTAGTCTTCACCCCATAATCATTTTCTTCCAAACTTTTCTCTTGACCAAATATTCTCCCATTACATACATTTTCTTCTTTTAACGCCTCAACTTGAGCTTCCTTGAGTTGGTCTAGGAAATTTGGAGTTATTACCACTTGACATGCCCTCACCCGAATTAGAGAATGGTCGCTCTTTTGACCTAAAGTGTCAGCCACCACGTTGGCTTTTCCAGGGTGATATAAGATGTCACAGTCATAATCTTTAATTAACTCCAACCATCTACGTTGCCTCATATTCAAATACTTCTGTTCAAAGAAGTAGTTGAGACTCTTATGATCAGTGTAGATGGTACATTTGACACCATAAAAATAGTGACGCCATATTTTCAAAGCAAATACAACTGCAGCCAGTTCCAAATCATGAGTTGGATAATTTACTTCATTAGGCTTCAGCTGTCGAGAAGCGTAAGCAATGCCCTTTCCTTGTTGCATGAGCACACAACCCAATCCTAGATATGAAGCATCTGAATAAATAACCATGTCTTCTGTACCATCAGGTAAGGATAATACTGGTGCTTGAGCCAATCTTGACCTGAACTCTTCAAATGCTTGTTGTTGTCGTGTACTCCATTCAAACTTGAGTTCTTTTTTAGTCAACTTAGTCAATGGTGAAGCAATTTTAGAAAATTCTTGGATAAAACGCCGGTAATAACCAGCTAATCCCAAGAAGCTTCGAATCTCTATTGGAGTCTTAGGAGGACTCCATTTCATTACTGCCTCCACCTTTGTTGGATCGACCATTATACCATCAGTATTGATCACGTGGCCTAAGAATTGAACTTCTCGTGACCAGAATGCACACTTAGAGAACTTAGCGAACAGTTTCTCCTTGCGTAAAGTTTCCAAAACTTCTTTCAAATGGCATGCATGGTCGCCTTCGTACTTGGAATAAATTAAGATGTCGTCAATAAACACAATCACAAACCGGTCCAACATAGGTTGGCATACTCGATTCATCAGGTCCATGAAAGCTGTTGGCGAATTGGTTAATCCGAACGACATATACAAGAACTCATAATGACCATAGCATGTACGAAAAACTGTCTTTGGAATATCTTCTTCCCGAACTTTCAGCTGATGGTACCCGGAACGTAGATCAATCTTTGAAAACCAGCTCGCCCCTTGTAGTTGATCAAAGAGGTCATCAATTCTTGGGAGAGGATACTTGTTCTTTACCGTAAGCTTGTTTAGCTCACGATAACGATACACATTCTCATGCTCCCATCTTTCTTTTTAACAAATAATACCGGAGCACCCCAAGGCGATATGCTTGGTCTTATAAACCCTTTATTGAGGAGGTCTTGTAATTGTGCCATTAGTTCCTTCATTTCTGTTGGAGCTAATCGATATGGAGCTTTAGCCACTTGCTTTGCCCCTGGCACCAAATCAATATGAAACTCGACCTCTCTATCAGGTGGAATATTTGTCAAGTCCTCAGCAAAGACATCTGGGAATTGACATACTACTGGCACCTCCTTCAAATCCTTTGTCTTAATTGTGGCATCTACCATATAGGCTAGGTATGCTCTACAACCTTGCACCATATATTTCTGAGCTTTGGTCATTGAAATTAACTTCGCAGCCGAACCGTTGCGATCATCATATAAGCACACGTGCTTCCCATCCGGTGCTTGTATTTGAATTAACTTCTTGTTGCATACAATTTGAGCATTGTTCTCGGCTAACCAATCCATCCCCAAAACGACGTCGAAGCCTCCAAGCGTTAGTGGGAACAATTGAACATGAAATTGGTATCCATCTAAATCTATGTAGCAATCTTCAAGCATTTTGGAAATCTTAATAGTTTTACCTATGGCAGTTTCAACTTCAAAAGTTTTCTCTAAAGTTTGGAGGGTCTTATTGAGTAATTTACTAAATCTAATAGAAATAAAACTTTAACTAGCACCAGAATCAAATAAAACATTGGCTGGCACGTTATTAATAAGAAATGTACCCGAGACGACGTCTGACTCTATTTTGGCTTCCTCTGTGGTCATCGTGAAGGCACGCACCTTAGTCTTTCCTCAATTATATTTACTACAATCAACTTGTCTTCCTGATTCCATACTTTTCTTAAATCTCCCCACATTCAAAACAGACACCATCTCTTACTTCCGGGCAATTTGGGGAAATATGTCCTGACTTTCCACAACGATAGCATGTAGGAGGGTCTGGATATCTTCCAACATTTGAAATGTTTGCCAAACATCTTCCCTTATGATATGATATTTGTTGCATTTACGACATTTACTAGAATTGTTACCTTTGAATTTCTTCCTTAACTCTCCGCATTCTGACTTTGAGTCAAAATCAGACCACTTTCTTTTGCTTTTGCTAGGCCTACCTCCCACACCATACTCATCATCATAGATTGCTGCACCATGTTCCATGGCTGACTGACATGTACCTGGTGCAGCTATTCTAACAACTTTCCGAACCTCAGCTGGAAAACTTTGGATGTAGCACTTGACTCGCTTTTCTTCAGTGTTTACCACATAAGAAACCAATCGGGACATTTCATTAAACTTTGTTACGTATTCCCGATGTGTCATTGTTCCTGCTTCCAGCTTTAGGAATTCCATGTCCATTCGATCAATTTCACCCCTTGGGCATAACCTTTCTAAAACCATTTTATTCAGATCATTCCAATGTAAATGCTGCAACAGCTTACTCCCCATGAGCTTGTTTAATGGTTCCCCACCAATATAGTGCTTCAGACACAAATGAATGTGCAGTAAACAATACTGCCTGATCCTCTTTACACTGGCTGATCATGATCACTGCACCTATTTTCTGTACCCACTCATGAGTACAAACCGCATCCTTCTTTTCGTCAAAAGAAGGAGGACCGCAGCTTTGAAGGCTTTATAATCACATCCTTTATTACGTTTGTTCGGATCTGCGCCATTTACCAATGTGATTATTTTACCATTTGTTGTATCATTATCGCCACCATTATTACTGGTTCCAGCGCTTGTAGATTCGGGAGTCAGGCCAACGCCTGACCCACATAGCTCCGCGATCAGCATTGGCAGAGCATCACGTATAGATTTTTCCACTTCAGCGGTAATTTTGATTGTCATAGTTCATTCTGAGCAGCCTCAGTATTTTCCACTTGATGAGGAATTTCGTTTCCGTGGATGGGAGGGGCATTGGTATTACTCCTAGTATTTGGCCTTCGCCCACCACCCATATGACGACCACGACCTCTTCCTACCATTCTGTAATCAAGATGTCAGAAATATCAGTGTTAGGATGATGGATAATTAGATGGCAGCAGGACGATAAATAAATAAGTACAGGGCCCCTTACAATTATTGCTTTATAGTGCTACTGGTCTAATTATATTCCATCATGGTCACACGTAGTCCACATCTTAATTTCAGACCGTTATCAATGGTTCTAACCCTTAATGATCATTTGAAGTCCTATTAGGACATTTAATTGCTAACATGCAACTTATGATGCTTCTACCATTTTATAAGCAATTCTTATCAGTTTTACATCAAAACCACACCATGGTTTAATCCCGAGCCTCATTTGTATAGTTAAGTTATTATTTGCAGTAGCTAGTTACAATTAGTAACTTATCTATACCCATGAATCTAAGGGTTTTACCACGGTCCACTTAATGCATCACCAAACAGGTCACTAAGCACGCGTAATAGACATTTAGCTACATTGCCATGTTTACTGACATCTCGAACTTGTGTTTTGAGTGTTAGTTTAAGTTTAGGTACTACTGCAAGTACTCTAAATCTCTTAAACCTGGCTCTGATACCAACTTGTGACACCCGTCTCCCGGAACCATCACTAAATCGGAATTACAACAGAACACAAGGTATAACAGAGATAAGCAGCATAACTTTTATTATTATAACACAAATTTCAATACAAGATGCCAGCATGATATAATTTACATCATTATACATATGCCAAAAATTCCATCAGCTTGTTATTCTTTCCAACACACCTTGCCCTTGTAATGGCTACACGAAGCCTTATATTTGCCTGATATGCATACTCAAAGGGATCAGTTTTCACTGGTGACTTCTAAGTTTTAACCATACAAGAATTAAGATAACACAACTAGGAAAATATTTACATGACACGTTTTAAATAATAAGAAAGGGAATTCATAATCATAAAACCGAAAATCTTTGTGCGGAACCCAAAAACCACGGGGTTACCAAAACCCAAATACCAATCCGCAAAGTCCACGGTATGGTTACCACCTGCCAAGTCCACAGTGTGGTAGTCCTTATATTGCATCTACAGTAATATCAAGCCACTGTCTAGGGTCACGTTCACCCTCTGCAGGCTTGGTAGTTACCAGCCAAAAACAGTCAATTGATCAATTAACCACATGTACCAACACATATGCAAGGGTTGTTTCCCACCAGAAACATGCAACAAAGACAGGCACGCCGCTTGTTTCTACATATATAGCAAGGACACCGTCGACCACGGTCGACACATATATCGAAAACACAATTTTGACTCAAACTGCATAATCACTGTTTTATAAAACATTATTCCCTACACAAACCAGCACCGCAGTGCTCAAAACGTTGCCAATACTTGTTTTAGGACCTCTGTTCAAATCAGTTAAAACATTTAAATTGTCCAACTAGTCTCAACTAGTAGCACACAACCAGAATACATGTCAAAACGGTTTCCCCATGCCCATAAAACTCATCACTTTTATGTATCTTTAAAAATCATTCGACTCGTACTATCTTGAGTACGACATCCGAAAACCATGTTTGGACCAAAAATCATTTAACATGTTGAACCCCACGGGCAGCATCATTGCTTTACAAACACTCAATTATACAAGCACATGGTCTCAAACATAGTTTAAATATAACATTGTCAAATACAAACAATTAATAGTATGCATATCAGCCCAAAACATTTTAAAGCATAAAATGGGCATCATAGAACTCACCTGATTGGTCCCGCAAGGTAAACTTAATACTGCACACTGATCTAACGTTTCCTCAAGGAATCCTAACAATCTGGATATCCTAGCAAGATCATAAAAATATTCACATATCCCATAAACCGCAATTCGGGTTTCCAAATGGACAGCACAACGACTATGTTAAGATATCTCCAATACAAGTTTTTAACTCGTTATTTCTATCCGGGGTGTTCGCCATATCACACGGGCATAACCACATCATATCAGATGGTTTATTTAGTCAATACAACCCCATATATACTTATGAAGATAACCTTAACATTTAAAATTTAAACATAAGCAAACCTCACTATATCCGGACAACAGCTTGTTTAACCGTTAAGCTAGTCCCGATCACTCGTCACGTGCTTCCACACACTCAATTAACCTCAAAGGATGTTTATAGGGGTATTTATGTTGTGATAATAGGGATGGAACTCGAAACTTTTTGTGAAAAATGACGCGGTACGAACTATTTATAAGAACTAGCACGCGAATGGAGATAACCTGGCTGCAACACCTCGCCAAATACGTGGAAGCCACCCTAGACATGTCGCAAAGTGTAAAATACGTTTCTTGCCAGCTAGGACACTTGTCGGTGAGCGTGTGTAGTGTTTTGAACTTCTTTCTGAGATTCTGGCTTCATATGAACTCCGTTTTGCGCACTGTTTTCGCTCACGTTCACGATTTTTAAATACCTTTCTAACCATATCAAGCACTCACCCTAGGAAGGTACTGATTATTTGAGCCATTTTAGGATTAATATTTGAAACTCGTTTTATCATAACTTTCATTTGGAGCATCGTTTGCCAATTTCGTTTTCCCTCATTATGATCATTACTTTTTGTCTTGATAAAGTGATATTTTTAATTCATATACCACTTGCTCGTGTCATGTGATCACTCTTTTATTGTAAAGTAGCCACATGATGAATTTATCATGTAATTATCAAAACAATCTTCGTAGAAAAATTGAAACACTTCATTATATTTAAATTTATTCTATATTATGGAAAACCAGTTATTGCATATTAAGGGGGAGATTGTTGGAAATTAATATTGGCATAACGGGTCAAAGTAATATCAAATATATATATGTAATTAGGCGGGTCAAGAGTAAGGTTTAGTTGGGTCAAATAGTAGTTAATATTATTGTTAAATAACTGTAATTAACTGTCATTGTAACCGGCAAACTGAAGGCTATAAATAGCCTCAATCGTATGTCATAAACATATGTATTCTGGTTTCCATTGTATCGATGTATTTAACTTATCTTCGACATATATTCTTTTGCATTCCAATGGAAACATCAGTCGGTGTATGAAATTCGTAAATTAAAAGAGGATAGGGTATAAAGACTTTTCGGTAGGACTTGGTTAGGTTTAAATGACCCATCACCAAGTCACGTCCGTTTGTAAGGCAATACTATTTACGTAGTAAACCCCCATGACCTTCCAATACTCGACTAACAAGAGGGAACAGGTAATGAGAAACCGCAAGCAAATAAGTTGGTGGCCTCCAACAAAATGGCGTTAGTTGGGATTTAATTTAAGACATTTATGATGTTTATCCTCCACTCAACCCAGTACAATTGCATCACTTCCTTGTATTCTTTTCTGTTTCAGGAAATCATGTAAATAGAATAGTCGACCCGGCCTAAAAACAAAATCTACCATAGCGCCAGATTTTGTTCCATAACCTCGTTCATGAAATGTTAAGTTACTTATGCATACGAATCATTACACGCATTGAAGTTATTTCATGGATCATGAAAATATCCTATCTAGTTTCTCAAATACCAATGTGGGGCTATATTATTTGGTATAAGATTTGCTTAAGATGTTATAGGTTCAATCATATGTAATGGTGTAATTTACGTGGTATAAGAATAGAATAATTAAGCTTTGCTGTTGAAAATAAAAATCTAGTTTCTGGAATTATTTTGCATTAGAATTAGAAAGAAAACAAAGAGAACAAGGCTAATAAATACATACGGATATTATTACCTTATTTTTATATATATTGATATATGAAATAAGCTAAAGGGTGACAACATGAAAGATTAGTACAAAAGAGAAGTTACGAACAAGCTGGTCATTATTTAGTAAATCCATCGATCAGCACTTGTGAAGGGCAGAAAGTAATCTACATTGGTTAGCTACAGGTAGACTTTGATAATAGACCTGAGCCCAAGAACCGGAGTTATCTTATAATTACTAAAGCCAGCATCAGAGAACAGTTTTGCCCACTCCTTTTCGGTCCTTTCTTTTCCAGCCAATATGGTCATCATCAACATATCATATCGAAGCTGAGTCTCAAGAGTCTTGTTATCTGGTTCATCGTTTATCACCACCATGTCTATGATGATCAGTTTTCCTCCATCATCCTTGCTTGGAATTGCCTCTTTGCATCACGCTAATATCTTTATGCATTCTTCATCATTCCAATCATGTAATATCCACTGGTTTGTTTTATGTTAGAATACAAGTTAACATCATAACGTGTCAACATGAAATCATGAATCTAACTTCTCTTATAAATTATTCTTAAATTGAAAAACTTAGTTGAAATTGAACTTTACTGACCATTAATTGTCATAAATTATTATGTGTTAATAAGAAACAAATAAACTAGAAAACATTTCCGAGGATTAAAGGAAATAAAAAACAAAAAACAAATATATCCAATATTATCTCATAGCAGTGCTTTAACACGAGGGTTTGAAAAGATAGGATCATAGCAAACTTTTCCTCAATAAATTAAGCTAAGGATGAGATTTTAGTAACAATGCACATATTCTTAGATTTTTTTTATTTTTTTATTTTTTTATTTTTCTTATAATGATGGCATAATTTCAACAGATTTGTGAGCAACAAGTCACTGCACGAGCATCTTAAGTCTGAAGATTATGAAGACATTTGATGACCAAAAGACCCGAAACCCACAACAAATGATAGTGCTTAATTTATTAATTATTACTTATTATCATTTTGTTGAATTTGTTGTTTTTAGGGTTTTAGGTTGTATGACACTATAAATAAAGCTTATTCTCATTTGTAGTAAGGTTGAGTACCAGACATGAGGATGTGAGTGTGCGCTCTTCAAATATAGTCTTAAGAGTTTTTTTCCATGAATTACATGGATTCTTTATCCATAGAGTACGTTTGAGAGTATAGAGAGGTAGGTAATGTAATCTTGTTGACTATTGAATCTCATTCGCTTTATATTATTAGTGATTGCATTACAACTCTGAGATTTATGTTTATGTTTTTTACCATCTTCAAGAGTTTATCTTTTTTTAAAATGCTTCATCTTCACAAATTGAATAGATCATATTCCATAACCATTTTTACAATTGTTATCAGAGCCAAGTTCCAGATTATCAATTTAACCGTTGATTCTCTCAAACTTGTGCCCAATACCCTGATTTTGTTAAGTTATTTTTATGAAGGTTCTTCAAGAAGTTCTTGTAGCTCTACTCTTTAAATTTGTTTGGGTTTTTGTGTTTTGATTTGGTAAACACAAGTGGGCTTTGGCTCTCCCTAATTCCGAACAAAACCACATCAAAATTTGATCATCATAGGATGCTTTATCAATTTTTTTTGTTCATTTGGTACAGATGGCGGTAAGTAGAAAATTTTTTAGAGCTAACTGATTCATTTCAATGAACAAACAGGTTAACAATTAAGAAGAAGACATTGCATATCAAGAGAAGACATCACTTTAGAAATATTTCGGTACTAGTATCGGGTACCCACTTTTTGAAATTTTGGTAATGACGTTATCATACCTGTGGCTTCAAAAATATATTTTTTTATAAATTTCTTTTTTCTCCTATAAGTTTGAAGTTACTTTTTTTCTCCTATAAGTTTGAAATTTACACTAACTTTTCTTACAACTTATGATAACTTACGAAAAACTAATTATTTTGTGTGTAGTAAAAAGAACCAAACGTTTAATTTCAAATTTTTTTTCTTTTCTTTTACTAATCTGTTACATTTGTTTCTTTCTGTATTTTGTTCGTTTTATCTTTTTGTTTTATAAAGTTTAATTGGTTTTTTATCAATTAATTAAACATCTCTTTTATTTTTTAAATATAAAAATTTATAATTTTTCCTTTTCTTTTGTTTTATCAAGCTTTTTACTTCTCATTTTATTTAATCAAGCAACTTTGTTGGCTAGTATAATTTTTCTGGTCCTTCTGGGATTATTGGATTTGTTGCTATTAATACATATCCTCTTAGTTCTTTAGGACAATTGCATTCATATTTTCCTATAAACTTTATAAATTATATACATACGTAACTTAAAAAATAAATTACACATATCACATTATCTAACCCTTGAAATTATATATATACACTTACCTAAAGTTTAAATTATATATATCCACTTATATAAAGAAGAAAAATTATAAAAGAAAGATATAAATGTAATTTAACTTTTAACTTGGGTATATATGTAATTATAGTTATAAATTGAGGATATATGTAGTTACTCCCTGTTCTTTTATCTACAAATTTTTATGTGAGGTAATAGTGGTATTGAGTAACTAAATATAAGAAACCACTATGAGAATCTAACCTCTTCCGATGTGAAAATTTGGTAAATGAAAGAAAACATAGACTAGTATAGATAATAAAAATAAAGACAAATTAAGGATACCTTCATCATAACTGCACTTGCTTTTGGAATGGCTTCAAACATGTCCCCACCAACATAAGTTAAATTTTTATTTCCATCCAAACCCTTAACAACATGAGGAAGATCAAAAGAAATGCAGCTAATATTCGGGAATGCTTCAGAAATTGATTTGGCAAGATTCCCAATACCACCTCCAACATCAACAATCGAATCAATCCCTTCAAAAACACCTCCATAGTGTTTAAGAAGCACTTGTGATACATAATGGATCTTCCTTGAGAAACAATTTGGAAGCAGGAGTTAGCAAATAACCTTCTCCTTCCTCCCCTTCATTGCCTCGGGTTATGGATACACTTTGTTTCACGAAGAAACCAGAGTGAACAAGCATGCGCATAAGCCGATCGATACACAAAATTGGATTTCTCTTTGCTGATGGAGAGTGCTTCTACTAACTCAGAGAGCAACATCGGTGTGCCATGGCGGTTTATGATATCGGGTATTTGTAGCTCAATTGCACATTTGAGTGTCATGGAGTTTATAAAGCTGAAAATATGGCTCCATATGTGAGCTTGAGACTGAAGCAAGCATCTGGATTGCTCATCGTCACCAGCTTGCATTGCCATCTCAACCTTTTTATTTCCTTCAACTTTAATGTGTGAATGACAATTTGAGATGGCCATTTAACCTCATCGATATCCAAATATATAAGGGAAAAAAGTCTAATGTAGAGCTAGGAGATTTTCTAGTTGTGAGTTTTCTCATGGGCAGGCGGATTAGGTCACTCAAATAAAAATCATTATCCGGTGGCCGCTTAATAAAATGTTGTAAAAATGTTCTTGGCGTAAACAACATCTTGTTAACTTTTTAGCCTGCAAATTTGATTAGATGTTTCATAATCTTTTCAATTACAATAAATCATGTAAATAGAATAAACGAAGCTGTAAATACAATCAACCATAGGACTAGCATCTTCTCCCTCTAACGATTGAATGAGGTTTCACTGCTACATTGAAAGATCGGCATTTGCTATGTTAAAATCTGTAGCAAACACACGGATTCGCTATAGATTTGATTGGTAACTAATCATCTCATCACTAATTGCTTTTACTACCGGTTTTTGCTACCAAAACAAATTTGCTATGTTTTTAGCTAAGAATTGTTACTATTGTAGCTACACTTTAGCTACGGACAACTTGGTTATGAATTTTTAGCTACATCCTTTTTGATTTTTTGGCTACAATTTTGTGAAAGATTTCTAGCTAAGCATTGTGTAATAGAATTTAGTCACGAAATTGGCTATAGTTTTTTATGTAACCTTGCTGCGTACGCAGTTTGATATATCTTTGTTATGGACACACTACCCAAAACGTCACCATTAGTGACCTCAGGCCCACAGTTGTCAGCTATTGGTTCTCAAAATTGCCACTAATATCATTAACTGGGACATATCGCCGCTAAAAAGTTGCAGCTAGTAATAAGAAAAACGCCACTAAAAGGTCACCACAAATGGTGTCACTACTAATGAAACTTTTGTCGCCATTAATAGGTCGCTGCTATTAATTAAGGGGCTGTTTGTTTGGATCTTAATAGGTCTGAATGGGTCTGAATCTGAATGGTTCAGATTCAGACCGTTTGTTTGGGGAAAAAATACACATCTGAATGGGTTCCAAGGTCTGAATCAAGGTATGAACCATTCAGACTTGGGATGAAGTCTGCATGAGAAGAGAAGAGGTTGGGAACGTCTGAATGGGTTCCAGGGCAACCAACGGCCAGTGCTCCCCACCGAACCACGACCAACGACCACTATTCCACCACCGAACCACCACCGCCGTTGCAGCGCTGCTCAACCACCGAACCACGACCGTAGGCAGACTAGGGTTTCTGATTTTTTAGGGTTTGAATGACCGAGCGACTTTGCTTACCTTTGCACCACAGGGAATCGACGGGTTGCTCGATGGTGATGGTCGAAGACGACGAACAGGTTACTCAGTGGTGGTGGCGAAGGGATTTGACGATGAAACGGGGTGCTGCAAAGGTGGTGGCGATTGCTTACCTTCGCACATAGTGGGTGGCGGCAACGGGCGGTGACAGAGGTGGTGGCCGGATGGGACAGAGGCAGCGGCCGGATGGGAAGGAAGCGGCGAAGTCTGGAGCCGATCAGGTTGGGGCTGGGGGTTGGATCTGGGGTTTTGAAGGATTTTTTTTTATTTATTTTGATTCAAATGTGCAAACCAAACGCTCTTAATTTGTTCAGCACTTAATGGTTCAAACCCTTTTAACCATTCAGACGTCTTAACCATTTAGCACTTAATGGTTCAGACACAACCAAACGGCCCCTAAAAAAGAATATTCTGAAAATGAACATATTATAGGCGACAGTTATCGTTGCTAAAAGTATTGTAGCCGCTAACAATATATCATATGTTTTATAATTTTCATTTTAAAATATGCGTTTCTCGGTTTTAAAATAACAGTATATCAAAATTTTCCAATTACATTTTGCAACAATTCATGCGAAACATACAAAGCTACATAAACTTCACATCGTTCAAATCTTGTTTCAAAATATATATAAAACAAACAACTAAAATAATTACCATATATCATCATTTGTCCCCTTCATCTGAATCATGTTCATCATTTCTATTTGATTGCTTATTCAAAGCAATGAATTGTCAGACTTATTCATTAAAACTTGTGTTTTGAAACAAATTTGCAATTTGAGCCTACAAAATAAGGTATAAACTATAAGTTAACCCAAAGTTTTCTAAAACTATCTTAAATGGGTCAAAAGGAACCAAATTCATTTTTCTAAAGTTAATTAAAGTTATCTAGGTTTTTGATTGACTCGTTTAAACTAAAAGTTGGATGTTTAAAGTAGATTTTGTGTGCTCGGGTAAAACTAAAACCAAGTACTTTAACACTTTTTAAGTTGTAAAAATTGTATCATGTTTAACAACATAAAAGTTGGTACTTGTATGCGTGTAATGCCGGAGGAATGTGCCCTTACTCATGATGACCCACAAAACTTGACACTCCATCAGATGAAGATGGTTAATTGTGACACCCATATTTCATCGACGTTGACACGTGTTTTCAAAAAAATATCAGTCTATAGTCTCGAATTTTTTTCATTTAAATTATAACTTACTAACACCTTTTTCTAACAAACTAAGCGTCAAACAAAAATAAATGTTTAAGTATGTTGACTATGAAAAAAAACCCTTTACAACATTAACACCATTTACAAAAGTTGTGTTTATTACTTTATTCAGAAGCTATGTTCGATCCCAAACCCTTGCACGTTTCTCGATCACTTCTGCTATTACCCCTTCTTTTCACCGGTAAAACAAGATATTTATGTTCATTTTTAGTTCATAAAAATTAAGTAATTTCACCCTATTAAATCACATATCAATCCCAACTCAAAAAGTCAAGAACATGATGTTTTACTTTGGCCGACATATCATACTATCATAGAAGGTCCCTCGTGTATCATATGCTAGGTGGTGTCACCACTTACAGCAAGCGACAACGAATTTGTGTTTTATTGGGTTTAACATTTCCGACCCATTAAGTTTTTTTACAGAATTGAAGGTATAGAATAAACAAAATGAATCAAACACGAGAAAAACCAAACATACGGAAATGAAAATCTAGAAGCCCTAGTCGTGGCGGTATGCCACCGGACTCGATATAACATGTAACACCCGACCGACAACGGAATCATCCAGATGCACGAGTAAAGTGCAAATTGTTCATAAGCTCATGGGTAACTAATTTCTATCATCACATATCATTTAATCATTCAAATTAATTACCAGAATATCATGTTCCTCATGAATCATATACCACAGTTAAACCAAACATGTAACTAAGTTAACTAAATCGTAGTTTTCAACAGATCCAGTTAATTTAGCTAAAGTCTGAGATCCTATGTGATGATATCCAAAAGTTTGTAGAGCTATCCTTCACTACTTTGCTTCATTACCTGAAACATTTATAAAAAGAAGTGTCAACTAAAATGTAGTTGGTGAGCAGTCATAGGTTTTAACACGGACATAAATAGTTATCAAAGTATAAACAATGTACTTACGAATTTGAATAGATAAACATTACATCTAAATTCACTAACAAGAAAACCCATGTGTTATCCAAATATGTTCAGACCACGTTTAGCATTCCTAACAATGCAGAAGTAGCTGTCACACCCCGAGCTGACGGGCCGGATCGAGTGTTCCATCGGGCGGAAGGTTCTCGGAGCGCGATATTGGATGATAATTGAAATGATCATATTGTATACATAGCATCAACATTTGAGAATAACTAAAGCTCAATATGCATTAAACTATGACTACAAAGTTAAATTACAATTGTCACTGTTTGGTAATTTAACTAAGTAAACCTATCAAAAGAATCATGAGTCTACTATCTTCTAATTGTACAAGATATCAAAAATGATTCACAGATGTTTAACAAAATAAGTGCTTCCCAAAGGCTACCGGGTCCTCTAACTAGGCATCCTGATATGCAATCCTGAGCTTTAGCATAATCCTGTACATCACCTTAGAAACATGTAAGAAAACAAAGTCAACATAATGGTTGGTGAGTTCATAGAGTTTAGTATTTGAAAATAAGTTTAACAAACCTTTCGGTAACAACCTTAACCTCATTAACAACCACCTACCCTATCCAGTTTTGTATGCTTATATATAGGGCTTACGTAGGGTCAAGCTTACCGCCAGCCCACCATATACTAAACCACATATGACATTGTTGTTAATGATAATTAAGCATTTTACCTACCATCCAAATCCATTTCTGTCACACCCCGAGCCGGTGGGAACGGATCGGATTTCCCGTCGGGCGGAAGGTTCCTCAGGCGCGATATCGTTGTGATATTCGAAATGATCAGATTGTTTACATGGCACACGATATATAAATGAGAAATGCTAACATGACATTGTTACAGAATTACAAAGTTAAATTACATTTTTATGTTCATAATTTAACTAAGTAATTCTACTAAAAATAATCATTGGGTTTCTATCTTGTATCTGCACAAGATTTACAAGATATGATTCACTGTTATGTCATTCAAAATATATTCAACACAAAATGTAGCTAGGTCTTCTAAAAGTCCACTAGCTATGTTCCTGATGCCTGGTGACTAAACTTGTTCGTTACCTGAGAAAACATGCAATTAAACAAAGTCAACACTAGGTTGGTGAGTTCATGAGTTTATATTTGAAAATCATTGATTGATTAGCATTCGCAGTCACAGTATCATACACAAGTCCTGTTAATGTTTGATTCATCAGTCTCACATCATGGCCTCTCCATAGTTATATCTACAAATAGAGTTTCAATCCAATCAAGCATGCTTATATATAGGGCATACGAAAGGGTCGAGCCTACGACCCGCCCAGACGCCATCCCACCACATGCTTAACAGGATTAAACTCCACTTGCAATACAACTATGGATATCCATCTCTATCTCACATGTGTTCACCCTAGTTGTTATTCCTAGCCATAATGTTTCCCCATGTTTTATTGATAATTGTCTCATTTGTCTCCCACGATGTCCTCTCTATAGTTATGCTTACAAATAGTATTTCACCTAATCATGCATGCTTATATATAGGGCATACGAAAGGGTCGAGCCTACAACCCGCCCAGACGCCATCCCACCACATGCTTAAAAGGATTCAACACTGCTTGCAATACAACTATAGGTACCATCTACTCCTCACATAATTTCACCTAGTCTCATCGCGTAGTCTCATATTGTCTCATCACCTAGTCTCATGTAGTCTCATATAGTCCCATCACATAGTCTCATATAGTCTCATCGCATAGTCTCATATAGTCTCATCACATAGTCTCATATAGTCTCATCACATAGTCTCATATAGTCTCATCAAATAGTCTCATATAGTCTCATATAATTTCATATAGTCTCATCACATAGTATCGTCACATAGTCTCGTCACATAGTCTCGTTACATAGTCTCATATAGTCTCATCACATAGGCTCATATAGTCTCATCACATAGGCACATATAGACTCATATTGCATAAATTCATATAGATATCACCTCCTAATCACGTAGTCACAATTTCATGGTCTCACACAAATCGGATCTAACCTAACCCTAAGATTGTCACCTTTTAGTCTCATAGGTATTACCAGTATAGTTTCATAGGTTTCACTATAGTACAAGCATGGTGTTATAAGATCAAGTCTTATAATATAATGTTAGCATGTATGGGGAATGACATCTTGGAATTTGGTTTTCCTGATGTCCCCTTTGATATCACAAGTAATAGTTTCATTTGTCATCTGTTCTCAGTGATAAGTGTTTTCATGTTTAACCAAGTGTGATAAGAACTAGACTTATTACACATCGTTAGTATTAGTGGTGAACGATGTCATCATCATGAAGGTATGTCATCATGATTATCATTCTTTGTTATTCCATATAGTCACCCTGTTGTCACTAAGTTAAGGTAAGAACTAATCTTACCACACTTAGTCGACTCAGGTGGTGGATGATACTTGTTACATGTTATCTTGTAGTATGCACCAAGTTATAAACTGAGTGTTATAAGAACTTGTCTTATTTCACTTAGCTAACTTTGGTGTTGAATGATATTATGAAGATATATTATCTTCATATCATTCATGTTTGTTGTTGTTGTTGTTGTCATCATGTTCACTTGTGATAATCTATTCTTGTAAGAATAATTAAGCGTTGTAAGATACAATCTTACAACTATGTTTATTCTATTGTGTAGATGATTTAGGAAATTATCTTATCATAGTCATCTTAGTTGTCCATGTCATATCATGATCAAACAAGCATGCATACAATGATAAGCGATAATAAGTCAAGCAATATTATCTAAATCAAAGTATAAGCAATATGTTAAGCATAAAACTTTTAAGTAAATAAAAGTTAAGCATATTTCTCAGCCCCGAGAGTTTAAACTCAGTTAAGATTAAAGAAAAGGGGCATATGAACTCACCTTGTGATTGAAGTGGTTGACTTAGCTTAAACTAGAATGCACGCGCTCTTGATTGTACTTGTAGTTGTGTTCACGATCCTGTATTGATTTCATGTTGTTGTAATTTATAAGTAATTGTCGTAGGGATTTGTGTGCGTGTATGTGTTAGCGCTAAAGTTGGCTAACACTTGTGAGTCTTGGTCTTCATTCGGCCCCGGTTCTAGTGCTATAACTCCTTGGCATTACTTGTTTTGATGTCTTATATTTAACTTTCACCATATGTTAATTAATGTTCTTGATATGAAATTTATTAAACAACCCAAGAATAACTTAAGTTTATAGTTTCAATTCCACAGGTTGTTCTTATTATTTTTAAGACCATTATTACATGTAAATTACATAACTATGCAATAAACTTGTAACCCGTAACGTTTTGAGTTTATGAAACGTATTAGACCCAAATCCATCACCTTCGTATTAAAACGAGATTACCAATCATATTTCCCTTAAATGTCATTCCTAACCATTTAGTTCATGAATTTGGTTACATTGGAACTCATTAGGCCGAATGTGTGAATCTTGGGCCGGAAATCACATGCGCCAAAGAAAAAAGATTGGGCCGATCAAATATTGTTTGGGCCGAGAATGGGAACCGATTGGGTAATCTGTGGGTCTCCTAGAATTGTTTCCACTGTTGGTCCGATACAATTGGTGGGCCAAACTAAAACTGTGTTGGGCCTGAATTTGGGCCAAATCAATTACAGTGACCCGAGTCCCATTCACAGGTTCGTGGGCCACCGGGAAGTGCTGGCTACAACACATCTCGTCATAGGTCCGTCTACCCTTGGGTTCGCAGCTCCCAGGCGAGGTTCGGTGAGGGTAAAGGGTTCGGCCACCTAAGGTTAGTCGCATGTGTGGAGGTTCTCCCCAATAGAGTTATGGCACTAAAAGGTTCGGTCCCAAGTTCTGCATGGAAGGTTTGGTTAGGTCTCAGCTGAAAATCACCAGGTTCGGCCAAAGAAATTCGAAAGGTTCGGCCGGAGGTTCGCCATAGGGTTCGGCTGTTGATGATGGTTCGCTGCAACTAGAAAGGTTCGGTGCTCAGAGGTTGGGCAGTCCATGGTTCGTAGCTGTCGCAGGGTTCGGCTCCCATAGGTTCGCCCGATTGTGTAACCTCACGAACCCTGCACTGTTCATCATCCTCCTCGTTGAACCTAGTTGTTTCAGCTCGTTCCTACCCATCTACTGGCTTGTTCCAAATCACATGGTGTTCGCATGAAGGCTTAATGTCATGTAGGTCCGGGTTCAAGGCTGGTTACAAGTGTGGTCGACCAAGGGGTATAAAAACTCTATTTTTCTGATTTTTTGTGGATCATTACCTCATTTTTCGCCGGATAAAACCTCAGATCAGTTGTACTTCTAGGTATAGGAGGTCGAGAGCTTCGCGTGGACACCAAGAACGTCCAAATCCGTCAAGAAATGAGCTAGTTATCGCGATTTGAAGCTTGTTTTCTAGAGAGAGGAAGAAGGTTCAGGAAAACCATTTTAGAGAGAGAGAGAATTGAAAGAAATGAGATAGTTGGCGTCATTTGGTGTTTATATACCCCGGGGGTATTCGGGTTCGTTTCGGTTGCTTGGTTCGCTTTTTCGTTGCCTTTCCAGAACGTAACGCGAAATTTTATGTGTTTTAAAATAAAAAGAGTTGTTTTATTATTTTTGATGAGTTTCAAAATTGTAAAATATTAAATATTTTATTTTCTTAAATTATTTGTCGTTCGTGTCGTATTTCGCTTTCGTTTCATCAGAACGCGTCACCATCGCGCGTATTCGTTCGAATCGTCACCCGAACGAACATGATAATGGTTTTGCTTTCTGACTTTTGTTTTATACTTTTCAGTCATTATTTCAGAGCGTTAAACTCACAAATATGTTTGTGTGAATCGTCACCCACGCAAACACACTGTCAGTTCGCTATTCTGAAACAACACTGCAATACTGTTTTAAATTGTATTTCCTCACTGTCGGACTCAATTAAACATCTTATTTTCACATTGTTTTCATACTGATTTGTCGGCCATCTGATTCCTGTCATCTATGGATATCAGATCGCAGCCGACTTGTTTTGTTATTTTCTTGAACAATGTTGTTTCTCTTGTTTCGTTGTATTATCTGTACTTAGGTTTTCACCTAAATACTAACAACTATTGCTTATAATGAATGCTGTACTTACGGCATTTAAGTTTACACATAAATACGTACAACGGTTTCTTGTATTTTGAATTCTGTTAATACAAGATTTGTTCACAAACATGTATTTACACATAGTAAATAGTGAAAGTACACATACCGTACGGACTTGCCGGATGATCTGGTACTGGATGTCACAATTTCCATCATAATTTCAAGAATTCTGTCTAACCAAGTTCACACACACACAATAGTGTTTGAAAACCAAGTTTTTAGAGTTTACTCCTATGGACAACTGAATACCCGAAGGAATTCAATATCAATCCGTAGAAGAAACTAAGTGTGACATTCAACATTGGTGTTTTGATAAAGGAACCCTCAAGATGACACAAAGTCAACTAGAAGAAACCAGAATCATCCTAGTCAGTCGTCACAAAACCATAGATGAACCAAGAAGAACACTCAATAACTAGCAGGGCTTGAACAATGTCAAGGCTCGGCGGCCAATCAGTCTGTCTTACAAGATCCTGATAACGAAGAACACTGATGACTTGTAGGGCCTGACCAATGTCAAGATGCGGCGGCCAATTAGTCTATCTTACGAAGTCCAATAACTTAAGCATACAAGTTTATAGCATACAAGTTTATAGTATACAAGTGTTTAGCATTTCTGTATCATGTGGACATGTACCTGCTTCACAACCGGAATCCCATTCCGTATCGTTTAAGTGTTTAGCATTCCAAGCATTTCAAGCATTTCAAGCTTTTAGTTTTAAGCATATAAGTTTCAGCGAATTTAAGAATCTGAGCTTGTTCGAGAATATAGTTCACAGAAGCATTTCCAGAGGTATAGTATTTAGTTTCAAAAGCAATCAAAGCGTCATAAGTTTTCAAGTATTTAGAATTCCGAGTTTAAAGCATTTTAAGTATAAGAGTATAGAATATCAGTGTCAAGAGTAAGTATAAAAGCTTTAAGAATCATTTAAATATTTATTTAAAATATTTAAACATGTTTCTCAGTCCTGAAGTAAAACAAATTGGTTTGAAAAGGGACAAATGAACTCACATGTGTTGTAGTATGCCGGAATGACTAAGAATCAGATAAGCGTGCTCTCGTACTTTTTAGATTATGTAGCTTCAATACCTTATGTGATTTATTGTGATTCGTACACAATAAGTATTTATAATTGACGTAGGTAGGGATTTGGTCTCGGTGTGCAACTATGTGTCCTATGCTTTTACTAATGAGTTACTAGAATTTCTCTAAGTATTCTAAACTAAGTATTCTTTACTAATCCTTATTCTTTAATTAACAATAGTTAAACCTTATTTACATAATATTTACTAATTTAAAAGACATTATATTTTAGCAAATCATCGTTTATAAAATCTTATTAACTTACAAACAATTTAAGTCTAAAATCATTTAATTAATTTTAAAATACTTTAATAAATCAAGTTATAATGATTTTTATAAAATTAAGGTTTCATGTTATAAATATGTCATTTAGTGTAAAATATAAGTAATTTTATGAAAACGTGTGTTACTCGTATAAGAACTTGAATTAACCAATTTAGGTTAATTACAAAGTCCTTTGTTAGTTTCACATTATCTTGTTGATAGTGTTTGCTTTCAAGTTGATAATTAACCAAGATCATTCCATTCGAATAATCTAAGTTCATCATCAATATAATGAAATCACTAAGAGTTGGGTGTTAATCATACAAGATTAACATAATCCTACACTTAGTGTTTTTCCTTAGTTTCTCATAAGTATCTTCTAGTTCTTTAGCTTCCTTATAAACCATGGCTTCTTATCACATTGCTTATTGATAGTATGAGTTACATAAGCTTCGTTTATTAGTTTAGAAACACCTTTGGCTATTACGGAAAACATTAGGGTTTTTCGACTAACACTTGGTTAAGCATCCTTAGGCATGGTTTTGATCTAACAAAATCCAAGTCCCTAAATCTTAGGTTTGTTAAAACATAAATTTACAGATTTAAAAGAGTATGGCATGACTTTGTGTTGGTAAAACATTAATATAGATGGTTCACATATTCGTTTAATCATCCCAAAACCCTAATAGCTTCAACCCAACTAACACATGTCCCAGCCACTCTCCCGAACTCATCTTTTAATCATCTGAGCTGATTCGAAGATATAATTACTTGGAACATGTTAAAGTCTTAGTATCGACAGTAGTGGAATAGAATCGATGTCCAAAGGCAGCTCAATATCGATGAGAAGCAGACCCAGGTCTGTCGACACTTACAGTGTCGACCAGCCAGTTTCA
Source organism: Mikania micrantha (assembly GCA_009363875.1). Lineage (NCBI taxonomy): Eukaryota > Viridiplantae > Streptophyta > Magnoliopsida > Asterales > Asteraceae > Mikania > Mikania micrantha. The sequence continues at coordinate 20,340,487 of CM018681.1, forward strand.
CCCAGCTCTAAGTCATCGACACTAATAGTATCGGTGGCCCTTGGCGGTTCAGAACTTAGAGGCCTTCAATATTAGTATGTTCGAAGAAGATCCATCGAATTTGGTTGGTCGATATTAGCAATATTGACCCAAGAACTCATGTGCAGATCCGCTTCGTCGATACTATGCACCCAGCATGTTCTTATTTTGATTCTAAGATTCCCAGGTTCCCCTTCGATTTCAACCACTCCAAACTTTAATCCAAGTTGTTCCTTAGTTACCTGGGTCCATTTAGGGCAGGTTCTAAGGGTTTAAAGGGTAGAACTTTAGCTGAAAATTCCAAGTCGTTCGAGAAGAAGGATGAATAATGTAACCCACCGAAAATGAGTGATTTCTCACTCGATTTTACCTCATTTTCGGAAATTTAAAGCTCGGTTTCTTCGTCTCTTCAAGATCTACACGTTACCAAGGTCTTTTTGACACCAAATTTGCCCTATTTGGTGCGGATTTGAGCAAGTTATGGGTGTTTTAGTTAGAGAGAATTGTAGAGAGATAAAGTGCCGGTTTTAGAGAGAGTGTGGTTGATGAGGCGTATTAAATGAATTTTATTGTCATTTTATCATCTTCAACAATTCGGGTGTGTTCGGGTTGGTTCGGTTTTCGCTCGGCTACGCGTGAACACGTCGGTTTCGGTTTTCTCGCAACGAAACGTTATGATCTTTTAAAATGAAGTTTTCTAAATTATTTTAGGTTGTAATTCCTAATAAATTAACTAAATTTTTTTCTTTATTTTTAACATTTCAAAAACGTTTAATTTTATTGTTTAATCGAATTATACAGTTTTCGCGCATATTCGTTCTGATCGTCACCCGTACGAACACGACGATAACTGTACTTTCCGATTTGATTATCTAATTATTAGACATCATTCAGAACATTAAACTCACAGATATATTCGTGTGAATCGTCACTCACACGAATACTCTGTTAGTTTCATGTTAACTTAACAACGTCTGTTGTTGTTTTTTTTACTCGTTCTCGCATACGTTTTGTGACAATCCGACTTTTCACACTAACCTTGTTAACGGGAGTTGGTGCTATCACAGGCCCAACAAGGCCAATCAAGGCCCAATAAGACCAATGAAGGTCCAACAGGCCCAACAAGGCCAATCAAGACCCAATAATACCAGTAAAGGCCCAACAAGGCCAATGAAGGCCCAATAAAGTCAATGGAGGCCCAACAAGATCAATTAGGCCCAACATAGCCAATGTAGGCCCACAAAGCCAAGAGAAGCCCAATAAGGCCCATTAAGTTCAAGTAGGGCTCAATGTAAACCAAGTAGGCCCAGGGAAGGCTAAGGTAGGCCCAGGAAGGCCCAGTGAGGCCCAATAGTAATTAAGAAACCCAAATGGATTAATTTAGCCCAGTGGTATTCCAATTTAACCGATTAGTGAAAATTAGGGATTTTTAGTGTAACTTTGTTAATTGAAATGTTATGTTATTGTTAAAAATCATATTCAAGGGTTTAGAAATTATTGAAATAAGTCTAAATACATTTTGATTGCTAAGTTTAGGTTTATAATTGATTTAAAGGATTAACTTTGACTTTAGAAGTCAAAATTCACGTGGAATTATCAATTTAGTTCGGAAATGTGGTCATTACAATGAAATTGATTGAATAAACCATTCAATCATCACTTATTAATAAGTTGTAACAGTTTCCATACGTTACTAGCATAATAACTTGTCGAATTAAGTTGCAATAATGATAAAAGTTCGAAACCGTCACTAGTGGGTAGTAATATCATTCAATTCGATAGAAATCCGCAAAATTGAACCTATAGATACACTAATCGGCTTCTTTAGAGGGATTAGCACAATCCAATTTAATCTCATAAGCTGTGGAAAGAAGAAAACGATTTGGAGGCGACCGAACTTAGGGCTCAAAGTGGTTTTATATCAATTCCTCATCAAAACAGGTTAGAAATTCATCCTACACTTTCTAAACATGCCGACTAAGGTTTAACCCAAATCAATTGCGGTTGATAATATCGAATTAATCATGAACGAATTCTAGGGTTCATATGGAAGTCGGATTTGGGGGTTTCGGTTATGATGGGTGTAAAAATGAAATCAAATTGTACACACACTTTCATAAATTGCCGATTAAGCATAATCCTATGTTAATTGCTGGTTCTAACTTCGAATTTCACAAGTTCGATTGCTAGAATTTATCTTTGAAACCGGTTTGGGGGTTTATGTATAAACGAGTTTAAGAATCAAATTAAATCTGTTTAGTAGTTTCATAAGGGTCCGAATAAGCTAAAACATGTACCAATTTCATTGTGTTACAATGATTTGATGGATTTCGATCATAGGGTTCACAAGAAGAAACCGAGATTTGGGATTCGATGCTAGTGCATTTGATATTCAAATTTATTCCAACAGAAGGTTTCGAAACATCTTGATTAAAGAAAACCCTATCATTTTGTAGATCAACACAATCGAATTTTGCAAGTTTGAATCATGAGTTAGATACCCACGTTCGAAACTGATTAAGACTCGATTAAATGGGTTATGGTGTTTAATTGTTCGAAATAAAACCATGGATAGACTCGATTGAGTCTGGGGAACAAAAACCCCATGGTTAATTGGTCGAGTGGAATCGAAATCGGGATCAAGTAAGGGTTTATTGCTTCGGCTATAGATGAACCAAGGGAATCATATCAGAATGAGTTTAAAAGAATTAATTCCTGATGATTTTCGCGATACCCTAGCGGGCTTGACTGGTAAGGAGCGTGTGATTTGAACGGGGGGTCGCGGGTTCGAATCCGGGCAACACCATTTTTGGGTTTTAAATAGATTTCTTGTATTTTTGCCATAACTTTCGCATACGGACTCCGTTTTCATCCGTTCAAGTTGCGTTGGAACCGTAACGAGAATACGAACGTGTTGAAATGATAAAATTCATATTTTAGTCCGAACACGAAATCGCGTATAATTACGTTTAATTAAATAAAATCAAATGTGATTTTATTTAAACGATTTCAAAAGCACGCGTACTTCCGTATGCCTAATTATCACACTTTAACATACGTATGTTGATACGTATGTGATTTTAAGCACAAAACGATTATTCGAATAACAATAGGTTATTGTTTAAATCACAGATTCTTCGTAGAGGATTTCTACGCAAGTTCACACGTGTTTGATCATTCTGCTATCATCAAAGGTGCGTACACGGCCCCTTTCTTATTTTAAACTGTTTTGGGGGAGAAAACATGTGCAACAAACTGATTTTTAGATACATAACACTTGCATGAGTTATCTGTTTACATTATGTGAAAACATATCAACTTGAAAGTCCTTACACACCTCGAACCGTTTAGTTTGCTGTAATGCAAAGCGTGGTAGTTGGAAATAGATCTATTAGGTTTGACAAACCTCACCTGGTAGATGGGATCTACGCAGGTGTTTGACTGACCAAACACATTTTTACTATTGTTGTGATAGACAATAGTGGCAAGGCGAAAACATGCTATAGCATGGCAACTAGTCAGCTTCGGTGTCGAACACGTATGTAAATAGTTTATATGACTAGCTATCATGACTGTGCAATTGTGATTATGTTATCTATAAACTTGTTATTCAAACTGATGTTTTGAACACTATGATTACTTAAAACCTGTGTTATGCACCAACCTTTTTGTTGACTTGATTTGCATGTTTTCTCAGGACGCTAAGGCGCGCGTAACAGCTGGCATGGACTAGGAAGATAGAGTCTCATGCATTATAAACTTTGATCATTTGAATTTGAATATTTCAGTATTTTGATTTGTAATGTTTTACTTATCAACAGTTTATTGGTTTTGATTTGAAACGCTTCCGCAATTTTTTGTAAACTCTGAATATTATGTTTTTAAAGACCAACGTATGTTTTGAAATTCATATAGAGGTCTTCGCTATGTCTAATGATCTGAGATCCTGGTTTGTCACGTTCCCAAACGGTATGATTCCGTTAGTTGAAATTGGGGGGTGTGACAGATTGGTATCAGAGACATTGGTTATAGCGAACTAGGTTTGCATTTGTAGGCCTAGACTATGACTGTTAGACATTAGACACACACACATACTGCTTAGAAATTACATATGGCATTATGTAATTGACTTGCTTACGTATTCCATGGCACTGCACTTACATATGATATTATGTAACAGGCATGGCTTCATCATCAGTTCCTTATGTTATCATTGATGATTCCGAGGACGAGGAGCCGATGGTTCCGGCACCACCATCATCACCACCACCACCCATTCCATCACCTCCACCATATGAGATGGAGGACTCCGATCCAGAGGAGGATCCGGAGGAAGACCCGGAGGAGGATCCGGAGGAGGATCCAGACGAGGATCCTGATGAGGATCCAGAGGAGGATCCAGATGAGGATCCAGATGAGGATCCAGTTGAGGACCCGGATGAGGATCCGGAGGAGGCACCATGGGTGAATACTCAGGGACTCTATGCTGCAGGACCATCTACACATCCACCACCCGCACTAGATGCTCCTGAGCCTAAGAGGCGAAGGACAGACGCCGAGGAGATCGCCAAATTGCGCGAGGATCTGGATACAGCAGAAGACAAGCTCATACAGAGATCTCAGGAGTTATGGGATGCCATTGAGAGGCAGGATGAACTTGCCCATCTAGTTCATGACATGCGGGATGAGATGGTGAACATGATTGTTCGTCTAGAGGAGTCAGAGAACCGAGCCGAGATCTTGGAGGGCAGGATTGAAGCTTTAGAGGATTTAGTGGTAGTTGAGAATGAGGATGAGGATGAGGATGAGGAGGAGGAACCAGCACCAGTTGCTGAGTCCGATCCTGAATCCACCGTTGAGGACGATTGATTATTTTCATTTCTTTCTTAGTTTATTTAAACTTATTAGGAACGGGTTGTGTTCCTACATTAGTAGTTTGAAATTTTGTATTTCATTTCAAAAAGTATTGTACTCAACGAAAGTTTCTATTTATGGAAGAATTATTGTTTGTTTCCAACAACTGTGTTGATTATATTACATGTTGTGTTTGTTGTTTTACTTACACATGTTACATTGGATTTTGATTTCGTGCTAACACTTCTTATAAATAGGAAACTAATGGCTGAAGGAAACGTACATATGACTGTTGCTGAGCTCAACGAGCTAATTAACAACAGAGTCGCAGAGGCTATTGCACAGTATGCTCAGACACACAACACAGGGCCACAGGGTCCAGCTGGGGGAGTGATTAACCCACAAGTTTGCACGTTCAAGATGTTCTTGGACTGCAAACCTCATAACTTCAAAGGGTCGGAGGGGGCCATAGGACTTCTCCGATGGATTGAAAAGGCGGAGTCTGTGTTCGAAATGTGCAACTGCCCTGATGACAGCAAGGTGAAATTTGCTACTGGAACATTGGAGGGTCCAGCACTGACTTGGTGGAACTCCAATGTTCAGACTCTGGGGTTGGGAGAAGCAAATGCATTGACTTGGAACAACTTCAAAACTTTACTACAAGAGGAGTATTGTCCTCGTAGTGAAATGCAGAAGTTGGAAGAAGAGTATTGGCACCTCAAGATGGAGGGGTCAAACATTGAAGAATACACAACCAGGTCACATGAGTTGGCCAGACTGCTACCACACATGGCTACTCCAGCCAGTAAGTGGATCGAAAGGTACATTGGAGGACTAGTGCCTCAGATTCAAGGGTTGGTGACTTCAGCAAATCCCACCACTATCCAACAAGCTGTTCGTCTAGCACATCAGCTTACCGATCAGGCAGTGTTGCAAGGGACTCTGCCTAAGCGAACATCTGCTACCAAGGTGGGAGACCATAAGAGAAAGTGGGAGAGTAATAGCTTCAAGGGTAACAACCAACAGCAGAACAGGAAGCAGGACTCAAACAAGTCCTATCATAATTCCAATAGCGGTCAGCAATCATCATCATCGGGGGGCTATATTGGTAAGCACCCCAAGTGCAACAAGTGTGGTTACCATCATGCGGGTAACCAGTGTGACAGAGCTAAGTGCCAGAGGTGTGGCAAGATTGGGCACGCGGCTAAGGATTGTCGCGGGGAGCTGCAGAACAACCATAACAACCAGAACAATAATAATCAGAACAATGCGCAGAAGGGTTGTTTTGAGTGCGGCAAGATGGGCCATTTCAAGAAAGATTGCCCACAACTTAAGAAAGGCGGGGACAACAATGGTAATGGTAATGGAAATGGAAACGGTAATGGCAATGGCACCAACAACAATAACAACAACAATAATAACAACAACAACGGTGCTAGAGGCAGGGCATTCGTGATTGGAGGACGTCAAGCGCGGGAGGATCCCAACATCGTTACGGGTACGTTCCTCTTAAATAATCACTATGCCTCTATGTTATTTGACACCGGTGCCGATCGGAGCTTTGTATCTAGTTCACTTGTTAAGTTGCTAAATGTTAGTCCCACTGCCTTAGATAGTCCCTATACTGTGGAATTAGCTGATGGTAAGTTGATTATAGTAGAAAACATTTATAAGGGATGTATCCTTGATTTGATGGGTCAGACATTAGAGATTGATTTGATGCCTATTGCCTTAGGCAGTTTTGATGTAGTCATTGGCATGGACTGGTTGTCCAAAAACCAGGCTGAAATAGTATGCCATGAAAAGATTGTTCGTATACCTCTTACAAACGGAGAGACACTGTATGTACAAGGTGAAAAGATCAGTACGCCACTGCGTCTCATATCCTGTATGAAAGCACACAAGTGTCTACGTAAGGGTCATACGGCAGTTATAGCACTTATAACTGAAAAGCCGGTAGCTGAGAAGAAACTTGAAGATATACCTATAGTTTGTGAGTTTCCGGAGGTATTTCCAGAAGACTTGCCGGGATTACCGCCTGTCAGACAGGTGGAATTCCGAATCGACCTTACACCAGAAGCAGCACCGATAGCTAGGGCGCCTTATCGACTTGCACCGTCAGAGATGCAAGAGTTATCTACACAATTGCAAGAGTTGTTGGATAAGGGTTTCATACGACCTAGTTTTTCACCGTGGGGAGCTCCAGTATTGTTTGTAAAGAAGAAGGACGGAACTTTCCGTATGTGTATCGATTACCGGGAATTGAATAAAGTTACTATCAAGAACCGGTATCCGTTACCCAGGATTGACGATCTGTTCAATCAGTTGCAAGGTTCGAGTTACTACTCGAAGATTGATCTCAGGTCTGGTTATCATCAACTAAGAGTCCAGGAGGAGGATATTCCAAAGACAGCATTCAGAACACGATATGGCCATTATGAGTTCTTGGTCATGCCATTTGGGTTGACAGACGCTCCAGCTGTATTCATGGATCTCATGAATCGTGTTTGTAAACCTTATCTGGATAAGTTTGTCATTGTTTTCATTGATGACATTCTCATCTATTCAAAGTCTGAGGAGGAACATGCTGAACATCTTCGATTACTGCTAGAGTTATTGAAACAGGAACAACTGTACGCTAAGTTCTCGAAATGCGATTTCTGGATGCGAGAAGTACAGTTCTTGGGGCATATAGTTAATGAAAAGGGTATACATGTTGATCCAGCGAAGATTGAAGCGATTAAGAATTGGGAAGCGCCAAAGACCCCTACCGAGGTACGACAATTCCTTGGTTTGGCGGGTTATTATCGACGATTCATTGAAGGTTTCTCAAAGATCGCTCAACCACTTACAGCTCTGACGCACAAGGGAACAAAGTATAACTGGACTGATAAACAGGAAGCTGCATTCCAGTTGTTGAAACAGAAACTCTGCAGTGCACCGATTCTATCTTTACCGGAAGGAACGGAAGACTTTGCGGTGTATTGTGACGCATCTGGACAGGGTTTAGGATGTGTGTTGATGCAACGGGATAAAGTGATCGCTTATGCTTCCAGACAATTAAGAACACACGAAAAGAATTACACTACTCATGACTTGGAGTTAGGAGCAGTGGTTTTTGCTTTAAAGATTTGGAGGCATTACTTGTATGGAACTAAGTGTACCATGTACACTGATCATAAGAGTTTGCAGCATATCTTTGATCAGAAGGAGCTTAATATGAGACAACGACGATGGGTTGAGTTGTTGAACGATTATGAGTGTGCGATTAAGTATCACCCGGGAAAGGCTAATGTGGTAGCCGATGCTTTGAGCAGAAAAGATACAACGGGAACAAGACGGGTTCGCGCACTTATGATGACAATACATACTGATTTACCTGACAAGGTACACAGTGCTCAGATTGAGGCATTGAAAACGGAAAACTTAGTACCGGAATCTTTACGAGGAATGGAAGAACAATTGAATGTTAAACCTGATGGAATTCGTTATTTCATTGAGCGAATGTGGATACCTTTATATGGAGGTTTAAGGGAACTCGTGATGGACGAAGCACACAAGTCTAGATATTCAGTCCATCCGGGATCAGACAAAATGTATCATGATTTGAAGGCACTGTATTGGTGGCCTCACATGAAAGCTGATATTGCTAAGTACGTTAGCAAATGTTTGACTTGTTCGAAAGTCAAAGTTGAATATCAGAAACCATCTGGTTTACTGCAACAACCAGAGATACCGATGTGGAAGTGGGAACAGATTTCGATGGATTTCATTACTAAGTTACCCCGTACACCTACTGGTTGTGATACGATATGGGTAATTGTTGATCGATTAACGAAATCTGCACATTTCTTAGCAATCAAGGAAACTGATAAGATGGAGAAACTGACTCGTATTTACATTAAGGAAGTAGTAGCACGGCATGGCGTGCCAATTTCTATTATATCAGATCGGGATGCCCGATTTACTTCCAATTTCTGGAAATCTCTTCATAAGTCATTGGGGACTCGCTTGGATATGAGTACCGCCTATCATCCACAGACCGATGGTCAAAGTGAACGTACGATTCAAACGCTCGAGGATATGTTACGAGCTTGTGTAATTGACTTTGGTGACAGCTGGGAGAATCATTTACCGTTGGTGGAATTCTCTTACAACAATAGTTATCATACAAGTATTCAAGCAGCACCGTTTGAAGCTTTGTATGGTCGCAAATGTCGTTCACCAGTTTGCTGGGCTGAGATTGGAGACAGTCAGATAACAGGTCCTGAACTGGTGCACGAGACGACAGAGAAAATAGTTCAAATCCGGAACCGTATGGCAGCGGCTCGGGATCGACAGAAGAGTTATGCAGACAAACGTCGTAAGCCATTGGAATTTCAAGTAGGAGACCGAGTTCTTCTAAAGGTATCACCTTGGAAAGGTGTGATACGATTCGGCAAGCGCGGCAAGCTTAGTCCACGCTACGTAGGACCTTTTGAGATTTTGAAAAGGATTGGTCCGGTTGCGTACCAACTCAAACTACCGGATGAACTCAGTGGAGTTCATGATGTTTTTCACGTATCGAACTTAAAGAAATGTCTTTCTGATGAGACATTGATTGTACCGTTGGAAGAAATACAAGTAGATGAACAACTGCGATTCATTGAAGAACCAGCAGAAATCATGGACCGAGAGGTCAAACAACTGGAGCAAAGTAAGATTCCAATAGTCAAAGTCCGATGGAATTCAAGACGTGGTCCTGAATTCACATGGGAACGGGAAGATCAAATGATGAGGAAATATCCTCATCTATTCAAGACAGCTACTGCTAACACTGAGAGCGCACGTTAAATTTCGGGACGAAATTTCCTTCAACAAGGGGATGACGTGATGCTTTCACACATCAACACTGCAAATTTCAAACTGTAAGCACAAACGTTTTATTTATTCAATTGATTTTGTTACAAATATTTGTGCTACATTACATTTTATATGTTTTATGTGCTACATTTCATATGTTACATGTTATGGTAGTGCATACACGATTGGTTACATACATTTTGCTATGTGCGGGGTTGCATAGTACATTGGTTACATACATTTTGCTATGTGCGGGGTTACATAGTATAAACAGTTTCAGACACTCACTATGTGCGAGGTTACACAACAATGTATGATCAAACACAAACAGTCACAGTTAGGTGAACTAACTAGTGAACACGCAAAACAGTTACATTGAACGATCACAATTGAGTTGTGATGTTGCAAGCATTAGACTTTGTGTGTGAGTACACACAAGCACACAGAATGATCAAATCCAAGTCCCTAAATCTTAGGTTTGTTAAAACATAAATTTAGAGATTTAAAAGAGTATGGCATGACTTTGTGTTGGTAAAACATTAATATAGATGGTTCACATATTCGTTTAATCATCCCAAAACCCTAATAGCTTCAACCCAACTAACACATGTCCCAGCCACTCTCCCGAACTCATCTTTTAATCATCTGAGCTGATTCGAAGATATAATTACTTGGAACATGTTAAAGTCTTAGTATCGACAGTAGTGGAATAGAATCGATGTCCAAAGGCAGCTCAATATCGATGAGAAGCAGACCCAGGTCTGTCGACACTTACAGTGTCGACCAGCCAGTTTCACCCAGCTCTAAGTCATCGACACTAATAGTATCGGTGGCCCTTGGCGGTTCAGAACTTAGAGGCCTTCAATATTAGTATGTTCGAAGAAGATCCATCGAATTTGGTTGGTCGATATTAGCAATATTGACCCAAGAACTCATGTGCAGATCCGCTTCGTCGATACTATGCACCCAGCATGTTCTTATTTTGATTCTAAGATTCCCAGGTTCCCCTTCGATTTCAACCACTCCAAACTTTAATCCAAGTTGTTCCTTAGTTCCTTGGGTCCATTTAGGGCAGGTTCTAAGGGTTTAAAGGGTAGAACTTTAGCTGAAAATTCCAAGTCGTTCGAGAAGAAGGATGAATAATGTAACCCACCTAAAATGAGTGATTTCTCACTCGATTTTACCTCATTTTCGGAAATTTAAAGCTCGGTTTCTTCGTCTCTTCAAGATCTACACGTTACCAAGGTCTTTTTGACACCAAATTTGCCCTATTTGGTGCGGATTTGAGCAAGTTATGGGTGTTTTAGTTAGAGAGAATTGTAGAGAGATAAAGTGCCGGTTTTAGAGAGAGTGTGGTTGATGAGGCGTATTAAATGAATTTTATTGTCATTTTATCATCTTCAACAATTCGGGTGTGTTCGGGTTGGTTCGGTTTTCGCTCGGCTACGCGTGAACACGTCGGTTTCGGTTTTCTCGCAACGAAACGTTATGATCTTTTAAAATGAAGTTTTCTAAATTATTTTAGGTTGTAATTCCTAATAAATTAACTAAATTTCTTTTCTTTATTTTTAACATTTCAAAAACGTTTAATTTTATTGTTTAATCGAGTTATACAGTTTTCGCGCATATTCGTTCTGATCGTCACCCGTACGAACACGACGATAACTGTACTTTCCGATTTGATTATCTAATTATTAGACATCATTCAGAACATTAAACTCACAGATATATTCGTGTGAATCGTCACTCACACGAATACTCTGTTAGTTTCATGTTAACTTAACAACGTCTGTTGTTGTTTTTTTTACTCGTTCTCGCATACGTTTTGTGACAATCCGACTTTTCACACTAACCTTGTTAACGGGAGTTGGTGCTATCACAGGCCCAACAAGGCCAATCAAGGCCCAATAAGACCAATGAAGGTCCAACAGGCCCAACAAGGCCAATCAAGACCCAATAATACCAGTAAAGGCCCAACAAGGCCAATGAAGGCCCAATAAAGTCAATGGAGGCCCAACAAGATCAATTAGGCCCAACATAGCCAATGTAGGCCCACAAAGCCAAGAGAAGCCCAATAAGGCCCATTAAGTTCAAGTAGGGCTCAATGTAAACCAAGTAGGCCCAGGGAAGGCTAAGGTAGGCCCAGGAAGGCCCAGTGAGGCCCAATAGTAATTAAGAAACCCAAATGGATTAATTTAGCCCAGTGGTATTCCAATTTAACCGATTAGTGAAAATTAGGGATTTTTAGTGTAACTTTGTTAATTGAAATGTTATGTTATTGTTAAAAATCATATTCAAGGGTTTAGAAATTATTGAAATAAGTCTAAATACATTTTGATTGCTAAGTTTAGGTTTATAATTGATTTAAAGGATTAACTTTGACTTTAGAAGTCAAAATTCACGTGGAATTATCAATTTAGTTCGGAAATGTGGTCATTACAATGAAATTGATTGAATAAACCATTCAATCATCACTTATTAATAAGTTGTAACAGTTTCCATACGTTACTAGCATAATAACTTGTCGAATTAAGTTGCAATAATGATAAAAGTTCGAAACCGTCACTAGTGGGTAGTAATATCATTCAATTCGATAGAAATCCGCAAAATTGAACCTATAGATACACTAATCGGCTTCTTTAGAGGGATTAGCACAATCCAATTTAATCTCATAAGCTGTGGAAAGAAGAAAACGATTTGGAGGCGACCGAACTTAGGGCTCAAAGTGGTTTTATATCAATTCCTCATCAAAACAGGTTAGAAATTCATCCTACACTTTCTAAACATGCCGACTAAGGTTTAACCCAAATCAATTGCGGTTGATAATATCGAATTAATCATGAACGAATTCTAGGGTTCATATGGAAGTCGGATTTGGGGGTTTCGGTTATGATGGGTGTAAAAATGAAATCAAATTGTACACACACTTTCATAAATTGCCGATTAAGCATAATCCTATGTTAATTGCTGGTTCTAACTTCGAATTTCACAAGTTCGATTGCTAGAATTTATCTTTGAAACCGGTTTGGGGGTTTATGTATAAACGAGTTTAAGAATCAAATTAAATCTGTTTAGTAGTTTCATAAGGGTCCGAATAAGCTAAAACATGTACCAATTTCATTGTGTTACAATGATTTGATGGATTTCGATCATAGGGTTCACAAGAAGAAACCGAGATTTGGGATTCGATGCTAGTGCATTTGATATTCAAATTTATTCCAACAGAAGGTTTCGAAACATCTTGATTAAAGAAAACCCTATCATTTTGTAGATCAACACAATCGAATTTTGCAAGTTTGAATCATGAGTTAGATACCCACGTTCGAAACTGATTAAGACTCGATTAAATGGGTTATGGTGTTTAATTGTTCGAAATAAAACCATGGATAGACTCGATTGAGTCTGGGGAACAAAAACCCCATGGTTAATTGGTCGAGTGGAATCGAAATCGGGATCAAGTAAGGGTTTATTGCTTCGGCTATAGATGAACCAAGGGAATCATATCAGAATGAGTTTAAAAGAATTAATTCCTGATGATTTTCGCGATACCCTAGCGGGCTTGACTGGTAAGGAGCGTGTGATTTGAACGGGGGGTCGCGGGTTCGAATCCGGGCAACACCATTTTTGGGTTTTAAATAGATTTCTTGTATTTTTGCCATAACTTTCGCATACGGACTCCGTTTTCATCCGTTCAAGTTGCGTTGGAACCGTAACGAGAATACGAACGTGTTGAAATGATAAAATTCATATTTTAGTCCGAACACGAAATCGCGTATAATTACGTTTAATTAAATAAAATCAAATGTGATTTTATTTAAACGATTTCAAAAGCACGCGTACTTCCGTATGCCTAATTATCACACTTTAACATACGTATGTTGATACGTATGTGATTTTAAGCACAAAACGATTATTCGAATAACAATAGGTTATTGTTTAAATCACAGATTCTTCGTAGAGGATTTCTACGCAAGTTCACACGTGTTTGATCATTCTGCTATCATCAAAGGTGCGTACACGGCCCCTTTCTTATTTTAAACTGTTTTGGGGGAGAAAACATGTGCAACAAACTGATTTTTAGATACATAACACTTGCATGAGTTATCTGTTTACATTATGTGAAAACATATCAACTTGAAAGTCCTTACACACCTCGAACCGTTTAGTTTGCTGTAATGCAAAGCGTGGTAGTTGGAAATAGATCTATTAGGTTTGACAAACCTCACCTGGTAGATGGGATCTACGCAGGTGTTTGACTGACCAAACACATTTTTACTATTGTTGTGATAGACAATAGTGGCAAGGCGAAAACATGCTATAGCATGGCAACTAGTCAGCTTCGGTGTCGAACACGTATGTAAATAGTTTATATGACTAGCTATCATGACTGTGCAATTGTGATTATGTTATCTATAAACTTGTTATTCAAACTGATGTTTTGAACACTATGATTACTTAAAACCTGTGTTATGCACCAACCTTTTTGTTGACTTGATTTGCATGTTTTCTCAGGACGCTAAGGCGCGCGTAACAGCTGGCATGGACTAGGAAGATAGAGTCTCATGCATTATAAACTTTGATCATTTGAATTTGAATATTTTCAGTATTTTGATTTGTAATGTTTTACTTATCAACAGTTTATTGGTTTTGATTTGAAACGCTTCCGCAATTTTTTGTAAACTCTGAATATTATGTTTTTAAAGACCAACGTATGTTTTGAAATTCATATAGAGGTCTTCGCTATGTCTAATGATCTGAGATCCTGGTTTGTCACGTTCCCAAACGGTATGATTCCGTTAGTTGAAATTGGGGGGTGTGACACGTTTACACATAATAAATCCTAAACTAACATACATAGCATAATTTAATGTTGCCAGACATACATGTCACTGTTTCATCATAGTTTACACAGTGTTTCTTGAAACAACTTCATAAGCATTTAGCATTAATTGCATATAACAAGTATTACATAGAGTTCTGTACAAAAGCCTAGTGTACCTTACACTATTCCAAGTAAACTCTGGTCCGCGCCCTGGAAGGGAGTTATTCGATTCGGTAAACGGGGGAAGTTGAAACTTCATTACATCGGACCTTTTGAGATCACCAAGCGGATAGGCCCCGTGGCTTATGAAATAAATTTGCCAAACGAGCTTAGCAGTGTACACAACGTGTTTCACGTATCGAACCTTAAGAAGTGCCTGTCTGACGAAACACTTGCAATTCCTCTCGAGGAGATTCAAATTGACGAACAATTAAACTTCGCTGAGGAACCGGTGGAAATCATGGACCGGGAAATCAAGAAGTTTAAACTCAGCAAGATACCGATAGTGAAAGTACGATGGAATTCGTGATGCGGACCGGAATTCACGTGGGAGCATGAGGATCAAATGAAGAAGAAATACCCACACATGTTCACTGAACAGACAAACACTAACAAAGCGAGCTGAATTTCGGGACGAAATTCTTTCTAACAGGGGGATGATGTGACACCCCGTAATGTCCAGGTCAGCTTCTATTTTAATTAAATGTTTATTTAATTGATAATTGCTTAAGTGGCACGACAGTACGAACACATACACGAGAATTCGGTGAATTATCACAACACGCACACACATGTCTAAGAAAATACGAACGTTGGTGAACATTTAACAAATCGTGTAACTAAACACTGGAAACACCACGAAACGCTCAAACATTTAACTAGATAGTTCAAATGATGCCAAACAATGTTCCATAAGCGATAAAACGTCGAAAACGAGCCAAACCATCGAAAATGGTCGAATTTGGGCTCAACCGGGATCCTTTGAGGTACGCTAAGGACCCCGGAGAAATCCTTGGCGATACGTGATGGATGGGCAGGGGATTTTGAATCTCGAAATTCACTACGGTACGCCAAACCCACAGGGGACCCCATGGCGGTACGCGACGACATGCAGACACCAAATCTTTATAAAACCAAGACAATCATTGCTATCCTACTCCTTTTCATCATTATACCTGGCCTTGCACGAAACCTCTCGACCATAGTCCAACTCACCTACTATCACTTCTAGAACCTCAAAACTCCATTGTTGAACCAAGGATTGAAGGTTTCAAGGCTTGGAAGTTGAAGGAAGCTTGCTAGAGCTCGAACACCACCATCACCACCTTGGATCTGCTCAACTCAGCTGTCCAGGAGCTTGCGAGGCTGATAACATCATCATTCATATATTCTTGAGCCTTTTGAGGTAATTTCTATGGTCTAAACACACATCTAACACCACAAAACCCACATGCAACACTTGAAACCCACATGGAAGCACACTAGCATCACATGCACGAAATTTTGATGTTTTGAATCTGGGTTTGATGATATTGTTACTGGTTTTGATGATCTTGATGATTGACATGAGTTATAATAATGATTTAATGGAGACATTGAAACCATCATGTCGATATATGTGATTTTGATAGAAATAACGGTTTTTTGACTACATGCATGCATGATCTAAGGATGTCTAGATGATTTTGGATGTTGATGATTGATTATTTGAGTTATGTGAGTTGCTACAAAGGATTAGATAGTGATTTATGGTCATTTTGGACCTAGTTACTAAATATAGTAACTTTAGTTGAGCAAACTCATTAGAATAAGTAAAATGAATATGCATGCAACTTTAAATGGTGATTTGTGACACATGATGATAATTTGTGCATAGGGGAAGGATTAAGGATGAGAGAATGGTCACTTGATGAACATTTGGGCATAGTTACTATTTTTAGTAACTTTATTTTGTGAAAACTTGATATAGAAATGCAATACATAATTTGTACATGCTAAATGGCTTAACATGATGTAATATTATTATTGTGTAGATAAGTTATGTGATTTTTGTGCTTGGACATGCCAAAACTAGAAACTTTCCATTTTAGGAAACTTTAATGACTAATTACGAGCTATGTGTTTAGTTGATCGCATATGACAACGTGCTATGTGTTGTTAACATGATCATGTAGGACTAAAGAGCATGCTAGAATCTTTAAAAGGAAACGTGTTGTGAAAATTGCTAAAAATGGAAACTTACTATTAATAGTAAGTTGTCCATAAACATGATTTGTGTGTTTTGCACACAATGAGCACAATCACAAATGTTACACGAGCTACAACCAACACACGGTTCACCAAAGGGTCGTTGATTTGACATGGTCAAACACGATCAAAAACAGACAAACACGGTCTATGTGGACCGACATAAACAAACATAACAACCAAGGGTTGTTGAGCACAAACATGAGCACGAACATGAACACGGTCACTTACACAAACTCACATAAGCTATAAGATATAGGTAACGGGTGAACGAGTCACCTGCGGCAAACCGGAGCTTACGCTATCACTTTCGGATTTCACTAAGGTGAGTTTACGGCCACTCTTTAACTCTTTTACAAACTTTTCAAATAGGGGGATAATACTTGTTGAATCGAGTCAAACATTTATACTTGTACAAACATATTGTGTATGCTGGTTTATTAGACAAACACAAGTGTTGTATCGTAATAAGCCCTTGCAAAGTCTTACCGTTAATGTACAAAAAATGAGGTGAGTTTGAATAGATCTGTTTGGGTGTGACAAACCCCACGTGGCACAATACTGACTAGAGGTCGGGACTCGTGAAATCTCGACCTATCTTGCCATTGTTATTATGAGACATGGCGGAGGCAAGGACTAACAAGTCTAGTTCGGTAGTGACGCACTGACACTTGGAGCCTAGGGCTTGAAACTAATATTTGATAAACAACATGACACGTGACAAACATTTTTTCATTATTATATATGTATATCAAAACCTGTGAACTCACCAACCTATGTGTTGACACTTTTTCTTAAACCTGTATTCTCAGGTAACTAGCTGTATTTGGATCAGGATGCACATAAGGATCAAGCATAAGGTCAACTGCAACCATATCATGTTTTTGAAAACAATCGTTTTATTTCATATGATTATGTACTGACAATGTAGTGTCTGACAATTTATTTTTCCGCTGCATTTTAAACACATTACTTTCTGCTGCTTATTCTATAAACTGTTTGGTTGTATTTATGACAAACATTGTATTTTTAAACGCAAATAGAGTTGTTCTATATGACCATGAGCTGTGATTCTAGCCACGTCACACCCATGTGGACTGACACCACACGTGGGAATTTGGGGGGTGTGACACACCTCAAAGCATCTGCTGCAACGTTCGCTGGCCCGGATGGTACTTGATCACACAGTCATAATCGTTCAAAAGTTCAACCCAACGACGCTGTCGCATGTTGAGTTCCTTCTGATCAAAGATATGATGTAGATTTTTGTGATCAGTGAAGATGGTACACTTGGTGCCATACAAATAATGTCTCCAAATATTCAACACGAAGAGTACTTCTCCCAATTCAAGATCATGAATAGTGTAATTCTTCTCATGCATCTTCAACTGTCTTGATGCGTACACGATAACTTTGTCTCATTGCATTAACACACAATCGAGTCCATGATGGGAAGCATCACAATACACTACAAAGTCATCAGTACCTTCTGGGAGAGATAAGATTGCAGCATCACGTAGCTTCTGTTTTAATGTTTGAAAAGCTTCCTCTTGTTTCCATTCCCAAATAAACGGTTCGCTTTTCTGAGTTAACTTGGTGAGAGGCAAAGCTATCTTAGAAAAGTTTGAAATAAACTTCTATAATAACCTACCAATCCCAGAAAAAACCGTATCTCCGTCGGTGTCGCCAGACTATCCCAGTTCTTTATTGCTTCGATCTTGGCAGGGTCGACATGAATGCCTTTGCTGTTAATCACATGACCCAAGAAATGATCTTCCCTTAGCTAAAATTCACATTTTGAGAATTTAGCATAGAGTTGCTCATTCTTTAACAATTCCAAGATCTTTCTAAGATGTTGCTCGTGATCCGCTTGCTTTTTGAATATATCAGGATATCGTCAATGAAGACAATAACAAACTTATCAAAGTACAGCTTGCACACATGGTTCATGAGGTCCATGAAAACCGATGGTGCATTCGTTAATCCGAAATGCATCACCATGAATTCTTAATGCTCGTACCTTGTTCGGAATGCCTTCATCGGTATGTCTTTGTCTTGTACCCGCAACTAATGTTATCTTGAGCATAAGTCGATCTTCGAAAAGTATTGTGCTCCTTGAAACTAATCAAACAAATCATCAGTCCTCGGCAATGGATACCGATTCTTGATTGTTAGATTGTTAAGTTCTCTATTGTCTATGCACATTCCAAAGGACCAATCCTTCTTTTTCACGAACTAGACTGGAGCTCCCCAAGGCGAGCAACTCGGTCGGATGAAACCTTTATCCAGTAGCTCCTACAATTGGTTTGATAATTCATGTATCTCAGAAGGTGATAACCTATACAGAGCTTTAGCAACAGGAGTTGCTCCAGGAATTAAGTCACTACGAAACTCTACCGGTCGAACCGGTGGTAATCCTGGTAGATCGTCAGGAAATACTTTTGGTATTCCTTCAATACTGGCACATCTTGAATCTTGATCTTATCTTTCTCCTTTTCCATTACATGAGCTAGAAAAGCAATGTAACATCAGTGACAGAAACGTAACCGGAACAGTGATCTACACAGTAATAGGAACAGTAAATCAGGTACACATTTCAGTTGTTGTTCATATATCATTGTTGTTTCATGTCATTAGAGAACTATTTCAAAATCATTTTAGAAATGCAGCTCAGAACCATGGTTAAACAGTCAGATGTTTATCTGATGATACAGAACCATCATGTGATTGTTAGTTAGGATTCTATTATGTATAAACGTATGTGAGGATTTACAGAACAAAACAACAACGGATGTCGTTACGTGAATGCTAAATCGACGGATTATTCGTATAGGTGACGATCTGTACGAATACATCTGAAAGTTCAACATTCTAAACGATGTTCAATAATTAGAAAACCATGTTGAAAAGTGTCGTTATCGTCGTATTCGTACGAGTGACGATTCGAACAAATACGCGCGACGACTGTACGATTCGATTTAAACTGTAATTTAAATATTTTCAAAAAATTTAAATAAACGGAAGATATTTAGTTAATTTACTAGGAATTACCACCTAAGGTAAATTTATAAACTTTACATTTAAAACCGGAATGATTCGTCACGAAAATGAAACGAAACCGACGCTTTTACGCAAAACCGAGCGAAACCGAACGAACCCGAACATAACCGGGTATTTTAAGACCATTTATGATGGCATTTAATGCCATTATCATCCTCACCAACCAGCTCCACCCACCCATTCCCGTCACCCTCTCTCTACTTTCTCTCTCTAAACCTCCAAGCTTCATCTCCCTCATTTCTCCCTGAAATCGAGCAATTTTGCTGTCAAAACGACCACTACCACTTGTAGAACATGAAAGTACAATCGATCTGGGCTTGGAACCAACGAAATCGAGGTAAAGATGCGATTTTTGTTCGGTTTTTAGGGTTTTCAAAGCCCTTATGGTCGAACCAGGTTCCAACCGGTTTTATACCCTTCCAACCCATAGGATTTACACACTAACACCTTAGCATAGTGTTGGAACTCGTGGGAAGTCGAGGTGTTTCATGAGGGTCGAGATGTGAGGGCTGCACTGTCGAGGCTGCACCGGCCGAATGGCTCTAGCCATAGATAGGCCAAAAGGCCCTAGGGCCGCATGGGCTGTCCTTCGGCCGAATGGCCTCACCCATTCATTCGTTCGGCTCATACCTATTTGGTTCAGGTCCCTTCGGTTTAGGTTCAGTCGCCCAGGTCTTGGTTTGGATCAGGCATCATTCGGCCGCCCAGCGCCTTCGGCCAAAGCCTCATACGGCTGAGTCCCTCATTCGGTTCTGCTGGTTCGGCCACCCTCCCATTCGTAGGAGCTTCCCCCCTTTCGGCCCATGGACCCTTCGGTCGGGTGTTCCTTCGGACACACCGGACCAGGGGCATGAAGGGTTAATCGGGGAAGGTGGATAAGCCATGGGAAACACAAAGGATGGTTTAACAAATGCATGCATGAATGCATTTCATGCATGCATGGAGACCCTCACGTAAATGCATGCATGGGTAGGTTTATGAAAACTAATGAGGGAATCTAATGGAATTAACACAAATGTTATCCGAGGAATAAGGAGGTTCAACCATGGGTTATTTCTTGTGGGGTTGGTTTGCAAAACAAGAGTTTCCTTAAAATTATATTTAAGTCCAAACATAAGCTGTGCACCCTATTTGAGTTAAACACACTTGAGAATTCATTGAGAATCAAAGGTTTTAGGCTAAGGTCATGGTGTTGTTATTAGTATTAACACCTAACGCTTAGACATATTATGAGAACATACAACTACATTGGGTTGTTCCTTTGAACTACCTAGGATGGGTTGCACATGTAAACGATCGAAGAATCATGGAATGATCAAGAACTAGTAATGGGTGCAAGGTTAATCAAATGGGATTAACCCAAGCCCATCATGTTTAATTATAGTTCTCTTAAATTAATTATGTTTTTAATAAAAGAAATTGATTTATAAACCTTATTAAATTAAATTAAATGATTTCTAACTAAATGTTTAACTTAAAT
Organism: Mikania micrantha; assembly: GCA_009363875.1. Lineage (NCBI taxonomy): Eukaryota > Viridiplantae > Streptophyta > Magnoliopsida > Asterales > Asteraceae > Mikania > Mikania micrantha. The sequence goes on from CM018681.1 coordinate 20,361,810, forward strand.
TGAATTAATTTAAAAATATTTTAATTAAAGACTTGTGATGGAATTAACATAAACCTTACCTAATTAAGGTTTAGATGTGTTTAATTACGGGATAAAGGGTTATCAATGGGTAATACATTAGATTAGTTAGTGATAAGCATAGAAACACATTAGTACCGTAGGACACTTAGTTACACACCGAGACCAAAGCCATAGATACGACTCTTATAAATACTCATAGTACTCAAATCCTCTTAATACAACTCAGGTACCGAAGAAACATAGTCTACAAACAACGAGCGCACATTTTGTGGTAATTCAACATAGAGCAACACAGGTGAGTTCATTGCTCCTTTTCTAAACATCTTTGGTTTCAAACATGAGGCTGAGAAGCATGCGTAAACCTTTTTATTTAAATATGTTTTACGTAAATGCTTTTACTTATTGTATGTATTATATACATGCTTGTGTTACTAGACTCCTGTCTAGATAAATCGTATGCAGGTTAACTAATGAATTAACTAATTACTCTTATGAGTAATACAATAACTCTAAAACAAACACTTATTCTATCAAATTCAAATTCAAAGAATCTAAACTCAAAGTGTGATCAATAGAACTTAAACTAAAGAATCAAATTCAAGGAAATCTAATTCAGTGTGTGTTCAATTAAACTAAGGATCAAATTCAAGAATCTAAACTCAGTGTTGTAGTCATGGAATTCTAAGGATCAAGATCAAGGGAATCAAGAAATCATATCCGTGTGTAAATCAAGAACTAATGAAATCATTAAGATCTAATGAAATCATTAATGATCAAGTTAAGGTGGATGTCAGTTGTATATAAAATAAGACCACGTGTTAACACACGGAAAGTCCCGTCATAAATAGTAGACTCTTGTACTCAAGCTATATGGGCATAAATCAAATGATCAAACGAAATCAAGAGAATCAAGACGATCAAAATTAAAGGATATCTTAAAGTCCTGACACGTATAATAGGGCTGAGGGTCAAGCTGATATGGGCACATCATGAAAGTCCCGATGCATACAGGAAGACTCTTTTGGGTAATGCCTGATATGGGCCACGTGTGAGACGGTACAACTTGGACACCACCAACAACTAAGTCTAATTGATTGAGTCAAATAAGGCCCAATCACCATGTCTTAGTTGTAATTAAATGATTAATTATTTATTTAATTAAGCATTTAATATTATGTTTCTACAAGTGCTATGGGTAATCTTGAATACATGGTGAACTCAAGAAATCAGTGGTATTTCAATTTGTGGAAATCAAAATCTAATATGAAGATGGATGGAATGAAACGCTTAATTATCATTAAAAACAATATGCTAAGCAGTCCGGTATGTGGTGGGACGATGGCTGGGACTTGTCCCCTACATATGCCCTATATATAAGCATGCTTGATTGGATAGCATAGGCGGTCGTTGATGAGGTTAAGGTTGTCATTTCGGGGGATCAAGGTAAACATTTTTCAGGGTAATCAAACGTTATGGATCAATAGTGTGGGATGAAATGCTTAATTATCATCAGGAACAATATATCATGTGGTTTGGTATGTGGTGGGACGGTGGCTGGGGCTTGTGTGACACCTCGCAAATTTCAGGTCAGCATTAATTTCTTTTTAATAATAATGTGTATTGTTATTTCATACGTGGCACTAGAAGAATTATATTTAGTGTGACACATGGCACGACAGTCTAAACACACCGATAATTCGAGGAATTATTGCACAACACTCGCACGTGTCTTGAATGACGAACGTTGGTGAACGGATCAAACCATAGTACACTTTTCACTAAACTTAGGTTCTAGAGAACCTAAATTAGGTAGAACAATGCTTACGAGTCAAGAAACGATGATCGTAATCGTGAAATTCGCGAAAAACGATTCAAAACAATGAAATTGGGCTTATTGGGCTCAGCCGAGACCCATCGCGGTACGCGATGGGCACCCAATTGGGCCTTCGCGGTACGCGAAGCCTGGGCGGGAGAATTTGAATTCTCTGAAATCCATCATGGTACGTGACTACCGATCATCTTCCACCATCGCGATACGCGGCGTGTTTCGGGAACCGAATGATTTTTTTAATCATAGCGCTACGCGACAGTTATTTTTGCCAGAAGTCGCGGTACACGACGAGTCTATTTTTGGAGAATCTTTATATAACCAAGACTAAATCATTACAAGCCACTCTACACTCATCATACTCGAACCTAGAAGCTACTTGGCGACTATTATCTCGGTTATACACCATTGGAGCACCTGGAAGGCATCATCAACCCATTTGAAAGCCATCTTTGAAGATCAAAGCTTTGAGGAGGCTCCAAGAACACTACCTCTTCATCCTAGTCAAGCTTGGAGCTATTCACAGCCACTTCTGGAGCCTTGACGACCTGCTACAGCCTCAACTCAATCCTTGAGAAGCTTGTGAGGTAGTATCTATACCCATTGTAGTCTAAAATCACATAAGAACACACATGCAAGGGGAAATACCCACATGCATCACTAGCACCACTTTAATCACGAATTTTGGGTCTTATGAATCTGATTATTGATGTTATAGCTACTGATTTGATGATTTAACAATGATCTATGGTGAAATCTATTTGATTTTACGGTTATTTGATGATTTTGTTAAGAAATGGGTATTTCTAAAGACATGCATGCACGATCAATGTAATTTTTGATGACTTTGAACATAAATATATGATTCATGATGATAGTTGGGGTTATTTGCAAGGTCTATGGTGGTTTTTATGGTCAAAATAATGATCTATAACATTATTTCCATATTTAGCAACTTTATTTATGCAAGTATGATAATAGATGATGAGGTAACCACATGCATGTGCTTAAAATTCTAGTTTATGATTTGAATGATGAATGTTGGAGTATTGATTAGTTGGAAATGCTATGACATGAGATTTACGCCATTGTTACTATAAATAGTAACTTTATTATCTCAAAACGTGCAAAGATGATGATATGACCACATTGGTATGTTTGGATCTATAAGTAAAGTTTAAAATGATGTTTAGAAGCTAATATGATGATATTGGATGTACTAGAATGGTTAGAATCACCAAAAGTATGATTTTTAGGGAAATTACTATAAATAGAAACTTTTTGATATGAAATTGTTAGAAATGATGAATTTGTTAAATGTTGTATGTTTGACATGCTTAGTTGAAGTTGCTTTGATGATAATAAGTGATTTTATGACTTGAAGGATATGAAAAATGTGTTTTGATGTGAGTTACTATAAAGAGTAACTTTATTTTACAAATTGGTGAATAGGAGCATGCTAGTCATAACGGTTAGGATTTAATGGCTATTTAGGACTAAGATGATGATATTATGATGAATTTGGTATCTAGACTTTGAGACATATGCTTATTTTAGTAACTTTCTAAATATATAACTTTTACGCGCAAACCATGCTAAACCGACTATGTGTAACTATGTGCTTCATGATAACATGCTCATTTAGGATAAATATGCATGATAGAATATCGGATTATGATTTCTCGCATAACTTGCCTAATGTGGAAACTTTCCTGAAATATAGTAAGTTTCCTCACAAAAGTGAGTTTGGTATCCGTACACATCACACGACGCTAAACCGCACATCACACGATCACATGATCCAAGAACCGTCACCAACGGCACGTTAGGTCAAACACGGTCAACACGGTCAAACACAGTCAACACGACCCACACGACAACTTAGAGTTGTTAAACACTAAAACGGTCCTGTGAGACCCACGTGTATGTAACACAAACTTATAGCACCTATGTGATATAGGTAACTACTAGCTGGCGAGCTACTCCGTTCTTGTACGAACGCACATCACTCTACTAAACTCAGGTGAGTTTACAGCCCCACTTTACTCTTTAACTGTTTTACTTAACTTTCGGGTGAGAATTCTATGCAACTGTTTTAGATATATGACTGGTATGTTGTAAAATCATTTTTGAGTGTAACTATTATCGCTTACAGACCTCACTTATCCTTACCGTTAGTTGTGTAACAAACGAGTCGTAATTACGTAGTACTACTGGGTTTGACTAACCCCACTCAGCACCAATGTTGACTGGAGGTCATAACCAGTGTAATTTCGATGTTGACGTCGGGTTCAGCGATGACCCGTAGAGGCAAACGAGAACAGTCGAGTTTCGGTAAGATGGACAAACACACTCCACGGATCGTAGACCCACAACTAAACTTAACATGCCCAGTATATATCTATTTACTTTTCAGTCTGTCTAAACCTGTGAACTCACCAACTTTTTAGTTGACACTTTTCGCATGTATTCTCAGGTAACTAAATGGAGCGCACGCTAGGATGCGCACAAGGATGCACTAAGGAGTCTGGCTCGCATATAGACTCGTGTCTTAGGCTTTGTGTGCATTGGATTTGTTTTAAAACAATTTAGTCTATGTAGTGTCTTAAAAAATTTATTTTCCGCTGTAGGTATTCCGCTGTTTTTGATTAACTTATCTTTCCGCTGCAACTGTTGGTTACTTATGATGTATACTATATTTCCGCTGCTTTACTTTGAAAACATGTTTGTTTTACGACAATATGTGATTGTATAACTAATATAGAGTCGTTCTATATGACAATGAGCTGTGATCTTGGCCACGTTACACCCACGTGGACTGACGCCACGAGTGGGAATTTGGGGGTGTGACAGACTGGTATCAGAGCCTTGGTTACAGAGAACTAGGTTTGCATATAGTAAACTTAGACTATAGCCACTGCTCTACATTAGACACTACACTTAGAAATTTTACATTGATGCTATTGTTATCTTTGTTAACTATTACTTACTGATTTGAGGATTACAGGATGTCTGACGACAAGGAGGATGCGGGGCGTAATCCGGGGAAGCGACCCGCGGAGAACGAACTGACGAACGAGAGCCGGCAGCGTGTTAGGGACATCATGTCCCAGGCTGATGCAGTGATGGCCGAGCAAGCACGCATTGCCAAGCGTGCTAGATCATGGACCTGGTACCCATTTATGGTATGGGATTGGATTGTTGAGGAGAGGGTACCTCCTCAGCGTGATATTACCGATGATGATCGGGCGCACCGACTACCGGCACTGGGAGTATCATCTGAGCGAGCTTTCGCAGCCCTTGTTTTTTGGACTGCTCGGGAAGCTCGCAGGGCACGTGAGCGAGATGAGGAGATCAGGGCTCTCTGAGAGGAGAACTAGCATCTTCGTGGACAGTTAGACCACATGCGGGAGTAGGTGGTAGATGAGATTGCAGCCCTCTGAAACCGGACGGTACAATTGGAGGAGCGACACGGGGAGGTCGCTGCTGTGGTCCAGGACCACGGTGAGCGGCTGGATGTGATGGAAAATGTTGCAGGGGAGAACCAGGCGGCACTTCAGAACGCCTGGGCGGACCAGTTGATCATTGAACCAGAGGAGGAACCGGACCAGGGACTCCAATTCGAGGCTGAGGACCTCGAAGAGGGAGATTTCTATGAGGATCCAGACGAGGATCCTGAGGAGGACGAGGATGACGGACCTGCCAACAGCGGAGATTCGCACTCTACTGTTGCCTCACACTAGACAGATTTATCTACTTTTAATTATTTTGCTTTTGTATTCTCAGATGAGCGGGATGTGCTCATAGGAACTTTTGTAGTAGTACCTCTTTTGGAAATCATTGTACTTCAAAGTTATTACTATTAATGAAAATCATGTTTGCTTTATTTATTGTATTTTGACTATGGTTGATTGTTAACATTACATCTGACTTGACTTCTGACATGACAACTGGCTAACATTCTAACTCACGCTAACTAACATTCTAACCTTCCCATATAGAATCATGTCCGGAAGAGGACCCAATGCTCGTAGTCTCAGACGTAAGGCCGAAGCGGCAAGAATAAAGATGATGGTTGAACGTAGGGTCAACAAAGTACTTGCCGAATACGAGGCAAACCGTCACGCCAGCGAGACTAGTGACACTAATAACGGTACTAACCATTGATTAACATGACTAACTTAGTACATACAACGCTGAAACTAACACGTGACCTTGGACTCCTATGCACAGGATCTCAAGGGAGTGCGGCAAGGGGATGCTCGTTTAAAGCCTTCCTGAGTTGCCACCCTCACAAATTCAAGGGTACAGAGGGAGCAGTGGGACTACTCCGGATTGAAAAACTGGAATCGGTCTTTGCTATGGCCGAATGCTCGGAAGAGAACCGAGTAAAGTACGCTACCGGGACTCTTGAGGGACCTGCCCTCACCAGGTGGAATACACATGTCCAGACTCTCGAACTTGAGACTGCAAACACGATTTCGTGGGAGGAATTCACCAGAATGCTTCACGAAGAATATTGCCCACGCGATGAGATCAGAAAGCTGGAGGAAGAATTTTGGGTGCACAAAATGGTGGGATCTGAAATCGAGAAGTACTGCACTCGATTTCATGAATTATGCAAGTTGTGCCCGGCAATGGTGACGCCGGAGTACAAGAAAATCGAGCAATTTATCAGTGGATTGCCCGAGCAAATCCAAAGTATGGTGACTGCTTCTGATCTCTCTTCCATCCAACCATTGATTCGTTTGGCACACAGGTTGACAGACCAGGCGGTAGCCCAAGGGAAACTGCCTAAGAGGGGTGAACATTTGAAACCCCAAGAACCTAAGCGAAAGTGGGAGCCCAGCACCTTCTCACCACAACAATCAACCTAGCACCGACCAGCACCTGCAAAGGTTTTCACTACTACCCAGCCAAGCACCCAAGGCAAAGGGGGATATCAGGGCAACAACCCAAAATGCAACACCTGTAACTTTCATCACTTCGGCCCATACAAAAGGGTCAAGTGCATCAACTGCGGCAGAAACGGGCATTTAGCCAAAGAATGCCGATCAAACCCCAACCCCAACTACAACAATCAAAACACTCTCAAGGGGTGTTATGAATGCTGTAAACCGGGGCACATGCGGAAGGCTGCCCGCAACTGAAAAAGGGTGGAGGAGGTGCAGCAAAAGGACGAGCCTTTTTGATTGGCTCGGGAGAAGCTAAAGATGACCCCAACGTCGTCACCGGTACGTTTCTTTTAAATAATGTATATGCTAGTATATTATTTGATACCGGTGCCGATAGGAGTTTTATCTCTAGCGACTTTGGTAAATTGCTTAATATGACCCCAACACCACTAGACCATAAGTACGCCGTAGAGTTAGCGGACGGTAAGCTGATCGAGACACAGCACGTCATCAAAGGGTGTGTCTTGATGGTAGCAGATCACCAACTGACGATTGACTTGATGCCGGTAACTCTCGGGAGCTTCGACGTGGTGATTGGAATGGATTGGCTATCTGCGAACCATGCTGAGATTGTGTGCAATGAGAAGATTCTATGAATTACGTTGCCAAGTGGAGAGCAGATCTCAATCCAGGGAGAACGGCGCGGAATACCGCTAAACATCATGTCCTGTATGAAGGCAAACAAGTACCTGAAGAAAGGATACACTGCTATCCTGGCCCTTATCACTGAACAACCAAAGAAGGAGCGGAAGATCGAAGACATCGCTGTCGTTCGCGATTTTCCAGAAGTCTTTCCTGACTACCTACCGAGACTACCACCACCACGACAAGTGGAGTTCCAGATAGATCTAACGCCAGGGGCAGCACCGATAGCTAAGGCGCCATACTGATTGGCTCCTACTGAAATGCAGGAACTATCTAATCAACTACAAGAGTTATTAGATAAAAGATTTATAAGGCCGAGCTTCTCACCTTGGGGAGCACCGGTCCTGTTCGTGAAGAAAAAGGACGGATCATTCCGTATGTGCATTGACTACCGGGAGCTGAACAAGGTAACGATCAAGAATCGATACCCTTTACCTCGGATAGATGATCTGTTTGACCAACTGCAAGGGTCAAGCTACCATTCGAAGATCGATTTAAGATCAGGTTACCACCAACTAAGAATACAAGATGAGGATATACCGAAGACAGCCTTCAGAACATGGTACGGACATTACGAATTTCTGGTCATGCCCTTCGGACTGACCAACGCACCGACAGTATTCATGGACCTCATGAATCGGGTGTGTGAGCCATATCTTGACAAATTCGTAATCGTGTTCATAGATGACATCCTGATTTACTACAAAACTGAAGAAGAACATGCCTATCACTTGAGACGTGTCTTGGAGCTACTGAAAAAGGAACAACCATATGCGAAGTTTTCCAAATGTGATTTTTGGATTCGCGAAGTTCAGTTTCTTGGACACGTAGTGAATGAGAAAGGGATACACGTAGACCCAGCAAAAATTGAAGCAATCAAGAACTGGGCAGCACCCATGACTCCTACTGAAGTGCGACAGTTCCTGGATTGGCCGGGTACTACACGCGATTTATCGAGGGATTCTCGAAGATCGCACAATCATTGACTTCCCTTACGCATAAAGACAAGAAGTTCGAATGGGGAGAAAAACAAGAAGTTGTTTTCGACTTATTGAAGCAGAAGTTGTGCAGCGCACCAATCCTATCACTACCGGACGGGTGCGAAGAATTTGTAGTTTACTGCGACGCATCGAAGAAAGGACCCGGTTGTGTACTGATGCAACGCGAGAAAGTCATCGCTTATGCGTCACGAAAATTAAAGGTGCACGAGAAGAACTACACAACCCATGACTTGGAATTGGGAGCCGTAGTGTTCGCATTAAAGATCTGGCGACACTATCTGTATGGCACCAAGTGCACTATATTCACTGATCATAAGAGCCTGCAACACATTCTCAACCAAAAGGAACTAAACATGAGACAACGCAGATGGGTCGAACTGATAGGTGATTATGATTGTGCAATCAAGTATCATCCCAGAAAGGCCAACGTGGTGGCAGACGCATTAAGCAGAAAAGAGACAACCAAACGCGTACGTGCACTACAACTCACCATTCACTCCGAGCTACCTAATCATATCGGAGTCGCACAACAAGAAGCTCTGAAAAAGGAAAATCTTACTCTCGAAGCTATGCGAGGTATGGATAAGCAAATGAAACAGAAAGACGACGGAGCTTACTACCTGATGGACCGAATCTGGATTCCATGCTACGGGGGATTGAGAGAAGTAGTGATGGATGAAGCCCACAAGAGTCGATACTCAGTACATCCAGGATCTGACAAAATGTACCACGATCTGAAGACCAGTTACTGGTGGCCTAACATGAAATCAGAAATCGCGACCTATGTGAGTAAGTATCTGACTTGCTCCAGGGTCAAAGTCGAATATCAGAAACCGTCAGGGTTACTCCAACAATCGGAAATTCCGGTATGGAAATGGGAGCAAATTTCCATGGATTTTATCACCAAACTGCCAAAGACGGCAAGTGGTTGCGATACCATCTGGGTTATCGTAGATCGACTCACAAAATCAGCCCATTTCCTACCGATTAAGGAAACTGATAAGCTGGAGAAGCTGACCCGAATTTACTTGAAAGAAATCGTTTCCAGACACGGAGTCCCAATCTCCATAATATCTGACCGAGACAGCCATTTCACGGCACATTTTTGGAAGTCCTTACATAAGGCACTGGGAACGAAGTTGGATATGAGCACTGCTTATCACCCACAAACAGATGGTCAGAGTGAAAAAACCATCCAGACCTTGGAGGACATGCTTCGGGCATGCGTAATTGACTTCGGTAACAGTTGGGAGACTCACCTTCCTTTGGTGGAGTTCTCGTATAATAACAGTTACCACACTAGCATTGGAGCTGCACCATTTGAGGCACTTTACGGACGTAAGTGCAGATCACCACTCTGCTGGACAGAAGTTGGTGAAAGTCAACTAACCGGACCCGAGCTTGTGCATGAAACAAATGAGAAAATCGTTCAGATACATAACAGAATGGCAGCAGCTCGAGACCGACAGAAAAGCTATGCCGACAAAAGACGCAAGCGTTTGGAATTCCAGGTGGGAGACCGCGTACTTTTTAAAGTCTCGCCTTGGAAAGGAGTGATCCGATTAGGAAAGCGGGGTAAGTTAAATCCTCATTATATCGGACCATTTGAGATCATCAAACGAATAGGCCCTGTGGCCTACGAACTACAGCTACCACAAGAGCTGAGTAGCGTGCATAACGTATTCCACGTATCGAACCTCAAGAAGTGCTTATCAGACAAAAACTAGCAATTCCTTTAGAGGAAATTCAGATTGATGAACAACTTCATTTCGTTGAGGAACCGGTGGAAATTATGGACCGGGAAACCAAGAAGCTCAAACTCAGTAAGATACCAATAGTTAAGGTGCGATGGAACTCACGGCGTGGACCGGAATACACCTGGGAACGAGAGGACCAGATGAAACAGAAATACCCTCACTTATTTTCCAACCAGGCTAACACGAGCAACACGAACTGAATTTCGGGACGAAATTTCTATTAATTGGGGGATAATGTGACTCCTCGCAAATTCCAGGTCAGCATTCATTTCTTTTTAATAATAATGTGTATTATTATTTCATACATGGCACTAGAATAATTATATTTAGTTTGACACGTGGCACGACAGTCTAAACACACCGATAATTCGAGAAATTATGGCACAACACTCGCACGTGTCTTGAATGACGAACGTTGGTGAACGGATCAAACCATAGTACACTTTTCACTACACTTAGGTTCTAGAGAACCTAAATTAGGTAGAACAATGCTTACGAGTCGAGAAATGATGATCGTAATCGTAAAATACGCAAAAAACGATTCAAAACAATGAAACTGGGCTTATTGGGCTCAGCCAAGACCCATCGCGGTACGCGATGGGCCCCCAATTGGGCCTTCGCGGTACGCGAAGCCTGGGTAGGAGAATTTGAATTCTCCGAAATCCATCGTGGTACGCGACGACCGATCATCTTCCACCATCGCGATACGCGGTGTGTTTCGGGAACCGAATGATTTTTTTAATCATAGCGCTACGAGACGGTTCTTTTTGCCAGAAGTCGCGGTACGCGACGAGTCTATTTTTGCAGAATCTCTATATAACCAAGACTAAATCATTACACGCCACTCTGCAGTCATCATACTCGAACCCAGAAGCTACTTGGCGACTATTGTCTCGGTTATACACCATTGGAGCACCTGGAAGGCATCATCAACCCATTTGAAAGCCATCTTTGAAGATCAAAGCTTTGAGGAGGCTCCAAGAACACTACCTCTTCATCCTAGTCAAGCTTGGAGCTATTCACAGCCACTTTTGGAGCCTTGACGACCTGCTACAGCCTCAACTCAATCCTTGAGAAGCTTGTGAGGTAGTATCTATACCCATTATAGTCTAAAATCACATAAGAACACACATGCAAGGGGAAATACCCACATGCTTCACTAGCACCACTTTAATCACGAATTTTGGGTCTTATGAATCTGATTATTGATGTTATAGCTACTGATTTGATGATTTAACAATGATCTATGGTGAAATCTATTTGATTTTATGGTTATTTGATGATTTTGTTAAGAAATGGGTATTTCTAAAGACATGCATGCACGATCTATGTAATTTTTGATGACTTTGAACATGAATAGATGATTCATGATGATAGTTGGGGTTATCTGCAAGGTCTATGGTGGTTTTTATGGTCAAAATAATGATCTATAACATTATTTCCATATTTAGCAACTTTATTTATGCAAGTATGATAATAGATGATGAGGTAACCACATGCATGTGCTTAAAATGCTATTTTATGATTTGAATGATGAATGTTGGAGTATTGATTAGTTGAAAATGCTATGACATGAGATTTACGCCATTGTTACTATAAATAGTAATTTTATTATCTCAAAACGTGCAAAGATGATGATATGACCACATTGGTATGTTTGGATCTATAAGTCAAGTTTAAAATGATGTTTAGAAGCTAATATGATGATATTGGATGTACTAGAATGGTTAGAATCACCAAAAGTATGATTTTTAGGGATATTACTATAAATAGAAACTTTTTGATATGAAATTGCTAGAAATGATGAATTTGTTAAATGTTGTATGTTTGACATGCTTAGTTGAAGTTGCTATGATGATAATAAGTGATTTTATGACTTGAAGGATATGAAAAATGCGTTTTGATGTGAGTTACTATAAATAGTAACTTTATTTTACAAATTGGTGAATAGGAGCATGCTAGTCATAACGGTTGGGATTTAATGGCTATTTAGGACTAAGATGATGATATTATGATGAAATTGGTATCTAGACTTTGAGACATATGCTTATTTTAGTAACTTTCCAAATATAGTAACTTTTACGCTCAAATCATGCTAAACCGACTATGTGTGACTATGTGCTTCACGATAACATGCTCATTTAGGATAAATATGCATGATAGAATATCGGATTATGATTTCTCGCATAACTTGCCTAATGCGGAAACTTTCCTGAAATAGAAACTTACTATAAATCCTCACGAAAGTGACTTTGGTATCCATACACATCACACGACACTAAACCGCACATCACACGATCACATGATCCAAGAACCGTCACCAACGGGACGTTAGGTCAAACAATGTCAACACGGGCAAACACAGTTAACACGACCCACAAAACAACTTAGAGTTGTTAAACACTAACACGGTCCTGTGAGACCCACGTGTATGTAACACAAACTTATGACACCTATGTGATATAGGTAACTACTAGCCGGCGAGCTACTCCGTTCTTGTACGAACGCACATCACTCTACTAAACTCAGGTGAGTTTACAGCCCCACTTTACTCTTTAACTGTTTTACTTAACTTTGGGGTGAGAATACTATGCGACTGTTTTAGATATATGACTGGTATGTTGTAAAATCATTTTCGAGTGTAACTATTATCGCTTAAAGACCTCACTTATCTTTATTGTTAGTTGTGTAACAAACGAGTCGTAATTACGTAGTACTACTGGGTTTGACTAACCCCACTCGGCACCAATGTTGACTCGTGGTCATAACGAGTGTAATTTCGATGTTGACGTCGGCTTCAGCGATGACCCGCAGAGGAAAACGGGAACAGTCGAGTTTCGGTAAGATGGACTGACACACTCCACGGATCGTCCCACAACTAAACTTAACATGCCCAGTATATATCTGTTTACTTTTCAGTCTGTCTAAACCTGTGAACTCACCAACTTTTTAGTTGACACTTTTCGCATGTATTTTCAGGTAACTAAATGGAGCGCACGCTAGGATGCGCACAAGGAAGCACTAAGGAGTCTGGCTCGCATATAGACTCGTGTCTTAGGCTTTGTGTGCATTGGATTTTATTTAAAACAATTTAATCTACGTAGTGTCTTAAACAATTTATTTTCTGCTGTAATACATTGCTATTCCGCTGTTTTTGATTAACTTATCTTTTCGCTGCAACTGTTGGTTACTTATGATGTATACTATATTTCCGCTGTTTTACTTTGAAAACATGTTTGTTTTACGACAATGTGTGATTGTATAACTCATATAGAGTCGTTCTATATGACCATGAGCGGTGATCCTGGCCACGTCACACCCACATGGACTGACGCCACGAGTGGGAATTTGGGGGTGTGACAGCTTGTCCCCTACATATGCCCCATATATAAGCATACTGAAGTGGATGGTATTTGCGGTTAATGGTGAGGTTAAGGTTGTCATTCTAATGGTTATTCAAATTCATTTTTAAATAAAACTACTTGAACTCACCAATCATGTGTTGACTTGATCTTTTTGCATGACTTCTCAGGTGACGAACATGTCTGAGTTAGAAGTTATGCTTTTGGACTAGGATACCAGATAGAGGACCTAGTATTTTGGACCTGTATATATTTTTGGAACATCATTTACAGATTATTTTGTATATCTTGTGCAGATACAAGATAGAAGATTTATGATGTTGATAGTAGATTTATATTGTTAAATTATGAACAAAACTGATGTAATTTAACTTTGTAATTCTATTTTCATTTAGCAGTTTCTCATTATATATCATGTGCATTTTAAAAAATCTGATCATCACGATTATCATTCCCGATATCGTGCCCCGGGACCATTTTGCCCGACGGGACACACGATCCGGCCCGCCGGCTCGTGGTGTGACAGATTGGTATCAGAGCCATGGTTATAGAGAAATATAGGTCATTTGTTTAAACGGTTTGATCTAGACTATAACCTTGGGACCTTTCATGTAGAGAACATAGGAATTATATTCTTGCATTATGTCTTCAGCATTGGGTCATTTCACTAACCAATTCCTTTTCGGTTGTGATCAGAATGCCGCCGCGAAGACAACCTACACCACCACTGCCACCTCCTCCTCCACCTCCTCCTCCTTCACACACTCCACCATTTGACCCGAACGTGAATACGATTTTGGATCCTGCTACTGTTGCGTTAGCAAAACAAGTGAGCAGTCAGCTGACTAACCAGCTGAAAGAGGTGATTCCGGAGATGCTTAACCGTATTCGAAACGACTGCAACAACACCGGGCATTCATCGGGAGAAGCCAGTGGAAATACTGGCGGTTCTTCAAATTACTCCTACAAATCCTTTATGGGATGTAAGCCGCCAACTTTTAGCGAGGGAGACGTTGGTCTGATCCAATGGATAGAGAAGATCGAGACTACTCTGGACCTCTGCAGTTGTCCAGAGCATCACAAGGTTCGTTACTTTTCTAGCTCTTTCAGTAAACGAGCCTTGACTTGGTGGAACTCGCAGGTCCAAGCGAGAGGAAGGGAAGAAGCCATCGATGACATGGGAAGATTTCAAGACCTTTCTGAGAACCTAATTCTATCCTAAGAACGAGCTGCAAAGGATAGAAACAGAGCTGTCTAACCATGTTATGAAGGCAGCAGATCATCTGGGGTACACTACCCGCTATCATGAGTTGGTAGCCTTTGTGCCAGACATGGTACCAACTTTGGAGAAGAGGATTGATAGGTATGTAGGTGGACTTCCCGCCTGCATTCAGGGTTTAGTTGTTGTAGCAAACCGTGTCACCTTAGAATCTACTGTGAGTTTGTCTGGGAAACTCACTGATCTGATGGTAGCCTCTGGAACTTTGAAGAAAGAGGCTGACACCGGCAAGCACATGGAAGAGTCTTCCAAGAAACCCCATCATCACCCGAAGAAGAAGCAGAAGACCGTAAAGAACTACACAATGGCTACTCCGTTCAACCAAGTAGTCGTGGCAGCACATAACCTGCACAAGAAGCCATATACTAGCCCACACAGTCTGTGTACTAAGTGCCAGTATCATCATGCTGCAAACAATCCCTGCCGTCACTGCACAGGATGTGGAAGAAAGGGGCATTGGGTCCAAAATTGAAGGATGACACCCAATCAAGCAGTTAACAATGTTGCTTTAGCCCTTCCTCTACCCAACAACCAGAACAACGGTGGATGCTATAACTGTGGCGAAATTGGCCACTTTGAAAAGAACTGCCCGAAGAAAGCACAACCGGCAGTTCCAGCACCACGTGAAAGAGATTTCGCTATAGGAGCTCCAGCTGCACGCCAAGACCCGAATGTGGTCACGAGTACCTTTCTCTTACATGACTTTTATACAACTATTATGTTTGACACTAGTGTGGATCAGAGTTTTATCTCTACCGAGTTTTCTTGCCAACTAGATTCTATAGAGGAACAGTTAGATTCCCCTTATATCATAGAAGTAGCTAACGGGGAACAGATCACAGTTAGTACAGTATACAGGAACTTCCCATTAGCACTTAATGGTCATACATTTACCATCGACTTGATACCGATGGAGTTGGGTAGTTTCGACATCAATGTTGAAATGGATTGGCTATCTCTTAATCGAGTGGAAGTCATCTGTTCTGAAAAGCTGCTTCGAATTCCAGTGACGAATGATCGTGTATTGGAAGTCCGAGGGGATCAAGCAAAACGAAGTGTCAAAATCATATCTTGCATAAAGGCGCGAGCGTCTACAGAAGCAGTGCATAGCTTTTCTGGCTCATGTGGTGGAGAAAGAGAAGTAGAAGAAAAAGATTCAAGACGTGCCGATAGTGAAAGGATATCCGGAAGTGTTTCCTGAAGACCTACCAGGTTTGCCACCTGTGCGACCGGTAGAGTTCCGTATTGATTTACTTCCTGGAGAAACTCATGTTGCTAAATCTCCTTATAGGTTAGCACCTTCATAGATGTAGGAATTGTCAAACCAACTACATGAGCTTCTTGACAAAGGTTTAATCAGACCGAGCTACTCACCTTGGGGAGCTCCGGTTTTGTTCGTGAAGAAGAAAGATGGATCATTTCGGATGTGCTTAAATTACCGAGAGCTGAACAAGTTGACTATCAAGAATCGGTATCTGTTGCCGAGGATTGATGATTTGTTTGACCAGCTGCAAGGAGGACAATACTTCTCGAAGATTGATTTGCGGTCTGGATGTCATCAACTCCGAGTTCAAGACGAAGACATACCGGAGACGGCGTTCCGAACCAGATATGGGCATTACGAGTTTATGGTGATGTCTTTCGGATTGACAAAAGCACCAGCGGTTTTCATGGACCTCTTGAACCGAGTGTGCAAGCCGCATCTGGAACAGTTTGTCATTGTCTTTATTTATGACATACTGATTTATTCCAAGAGCAGAGCAGATCACGAGCAACATCTCCGAAAGATCTTGGAGCTGTTGAAAGAAGAGAAACTCTATGCCAAATTCTCTAAGCGTGAATTTTGGCTAAGAGAAGTTCAATTTTTGGGTCTTGTAGTCAACAGTGAGGGAATAAATGTAGATCCTGCCAAGATTGAAGCTATTAAGAATTGGGATACTCCAAAGACACCGACGGAGATACGGTCTTTTCTGGGCTTAGCAGGTTATTATAGAATGTTTTTCTCAAACTTTTCTAAGATAGCTCTGCCTCTTACAAAGTTAACTCAGAAAAGCAAGCCGTTGTTTGGGAGCAGAAACAAGAAGATGCCTTCCAAACATTGAAGCAGAAGTTATGTGATGCTCCAATCTTATCTCTCCCAAAAGGATGTGATGACTTTGTAGTATACTGTGATGCCTCCCACCTGGGACTTTGCAGCACCCCTACCCAGGTAGGGCTGACGTGTCACTTTTACAGAAATCAGAACAAAACATAATTCCATTTCTAATTAAATTCATAGTTTGACAAAAACAAATGCAATTAGCAACCTGCATTATTCATTTTCTTTTCATATATTCAAATTTCCTAATCTCTTGTTTCTCTTCACACATTCCTTGATTTCCCCGTGTACTGTCGTGTAGAAAAGAAAAAAAATAACAAAAACAAATACGGTTGAGCCAAAGAATGCTCAGTAACGGAAGGAACCATAGTAATAATGATGAGATTGATAATGGGGAAACTAAAAAAATAGAACGAACTGATGTTTTGATGTCCATGCGAATAACAAAAGAAAACTATAACAACAATCTTAATAATAGTACCACAATAGCAATGTGCAGCGGAAACAATATAGTCAAAACAATTAAGGCAAGAATGTAATCAGATAAGCCACGCCATGTGGAGAGACACCCATTGAGCACAATACAATACAATAGGTGTGAGAAAAGATGTTGCTACCCACCTTTAACTCACCAATACAATACAATAGGAGTGCATAGAATCCGTAGACTCAAATGCACTAGTGTGAATTAGGATGGAGTCCCCATCGCTAACCACCAATACAATACAATACAATACAATACAATACAGTACAATACAATGCAATACAATACAGTACAGTACAGTACAGTACAGTACAGTACGATACAATACGATACAATACGATACAATACGATACAATACGATACAATACGATACAATACGATACAATACCATACAATACAATACAATTCAATGTATAGCAATTTCTCATAATTGAATGTATCACAATAAATTTTCTATCAGTTATCGGAACATGTGATAACGAGTACAATTAAATAACAATATCACATGCATAACAAAATCGAATCAATAAAAGCAAGAAGCGAGGAAAATACTATGATGAAAGAAATGAAGTTCATGGAAGAAGAAACAACATATAATTTATACAATGATAGAAAAGACGTGAAATCCGTACCTTAGTTGTGTAGATACAAACTTTAGTGACTCTAACTTCTTGAATATTATGGTGACCTAAAGATAGGTTTGTTTGAGATAAGTTTCTAAACTCATTCGATCGTGGCCACTGGTCATATTAAAGTTTGTGACTGCTATCTTTTTTTCTTTGTATTTTAAAAAAATACTCGTACACGATTTGTTTTATGTAATTGTTTATACTAGTATAGATATAAACTATTATAAAATTGTAGGTGTGAATTAATGAAATTATTATATAAATCTTCATAACTAAATGATTAATTATATAAATTGCTAAATAGAATAATAATTTATTTATTTAATGAAAACGTATATGACTATTCCTACAATTTAGGTGCATAAGCTAAAATAATTTTGTTTGTCAAATTAGTTTTTTTTTTCAACTAAAACCCAATTAAGCTTATCGTCAAACATTGATACATTTTAGTTTTGCTCGTATACCCATGGTTCACTAGTACAGATTTCCAATTATTTGTACAAATCGGTTTATAAAAATGATTAAAAGTATACCTCAATAGTAACATGAAGACGAGCCGCAACCAAGACTGTAACCAAAACTGACAATAGCAAATGATTGAGATCTGAACAGAATCTTATGTACAGAGTGTTTCGCTCACCAATCTTGGTTTCCTTTCCCGTTGAAATCAGTTACGGTTGCAACCCACACTGCTGTCGTAACCTACGCATTTATAACCGAGGTTTCATAAAAATACATAATCTGTTGCTAACTTTTATCGATGATATGTTTTTGATAACAGCTCTATAAAGGCTGGTGATCGATTTTAGCTATAATGAAAACGTTTGGTTCCTGGTTGGATTGAATGATAAAAAAAATGAAACTAGGAAGAACTTTCAAGATGAAAGAATTGCTAAATACAATGTTGGTATATCAGTATTGGAAACGTTAACTTGTATATGATCGGCCCAACTTTACTCCTCATTCAAATGGCATTTCAATAGCAATGATAACAATTAAATGCGACTGTTTATTTACTTCTCGTCTTTGATAATTTGATGAGAAATAATTCGAAAGGTTATAGTCATAAGGATCAAATTTCTTTTTAAGGGGTTCATAAATAAATCTTAGGTACGTGGAAGATAATTATGATAGTTGACATACTGTTTATACACAAGTCAGTTTCTGAGTCAAATTTCTATTCATTCTATTACCAATTATTGAATTTTTCACTATAAAAAAAACTAGTATATGATTTGATTATTTGTTTCAATTCGTTAATAATAATCTATTCGAAAGTAATTATACCCAATAGTTCAATTTCTAAATAACTCGAATGTTTGATAACAAATTCGTTAGTAATTCATCAGAACTTATATTAAGTTCGAACTTGTTATATTTTTATGTTATATTTTTTTGGGGCTTTATAATTCTACCCTCCTTAAAAGAATTTCGTCCCCGAAATTTCATAGTATCTGATTACTATCCTTCTTAAACTTTAATTTACAGATAGACTAAAGTTTATGAATTTGCAAAAGAAACTTCTATGATTCAAAATTTATAGAATTCAAAGGAAAGTGTAAACTAATATCATATGTGAAGCATTAAAAAAATTAATAACCAAATACTTAGTATGTCTTTAAAGTAACACATGTATAACATACAGTGACATCTAGTACGAATAACAGTCTATGTAAGCAAATTGAAACAATGAAACCATTAGCTATGAAGTGCAATTTATTCTTATTGGAGGACATCTTAGTTCAAATATGATCTCATCATGGATTATTATTTGTAGCATTAATGGTCTTGTTAGTTGTTAATGCAAAAACTCTTCCACCAGTATTTCGAGGAACAATTACTCCACTTGTATTTTCGTCACGTGGCTTGCGAGGGTTCTTGCAATCTTTAACGAAATGGCCAACTTTTCCACACTGAAAACACGCACCCGTCACGTAATGAGATTCACCCTTATGTAGTTTCCCACAATGTTTACATGCAAGAGATAAATCACCATTGTTGTTTCCTCCTTGGTTTGTTGATTGATGTAACTGAATTTGGTTTTGGTGTTTAGGATTGTGATTTGACTAGGCTTTCTTGTTTTGATTAGAGGTCTGATTATCATCATCAAGATCTCTTTTTCGGTTCTCTACAGTAGGAATCATCTTCTAGTTAACTCTAGGGTCCGAACTGCATCATAAACCTCGGTGATGTTATTAAACTTAATCATCACAATTAATTTTTTAAATCTTTCACATACTGCCCACTCAATCTTGTTAGCTTGGACCAGTTGGTCTCCTGCAGGTTCTTCTAGAAAACTAGCTAATCGTGTGAATCTAGCCATAAATTCCCTCATTGGTTCATCATCTCCCTGAGCAATCGTAGCATACTCACAATAATACTTTTCCTGATGCGAGGTTGGAAAATACTGGCAATAAAATATTTCTTTAAATTCGTTCCAAGTAAGAGTGACTGTAAAGGAATCTCCACTCTGTGCATGCTTGATTCCCCTCCACCAAAATTGTGCATCATCCTCAAGCTTATACGCAGCTAGCCTTACCATGAACTGTTCCTCGAGTCCCAGAACCTCAAATATTTTATCAATGTGCATAACCCAATTACACGCATCCATAGGGTCAGGTGAAGAGGTAAAAGATCGTGGCTTTTGTTTCTGAAATCTTGACAACCACACGTGAATTTCTTCCGAGTTATTCGGTGGAGGGTTAGGAATTGGAGGTGGTGGATACAAAGGAGGAGGTGGTGGTGGATTATTTCGGGTAGTGTTCAATAATTGCACAATCGTTTCCATGATATTCGGGAGTTGTTCATTATTGCAGCTGTAATCGCAGAGTCAGTTTGCGTATTCTCAAAAGACATCTGAAAAGAGTTTATTCGATTTAGGAAAACAATAATGATTTACCAGAGAATTTAAATCATAACTCGTTGTCTACCCATTAATCACACATGTCTTACTTATATAGTTTAAGTTTCCTACAGGAAAGAGCCTTAGCTCTGATACCATAATTGTAACACCCCAACCCGGCTAGGGCTGACGTGTCACTTTTACAGATATCAGAGCAAAACATAATTCCATATCTAAATAAATTCATAGTTTGACAAAAAAATTGCAATTAGCAACCTACATTATTCATTTAATTTTCGTATATTCAAATTTCCTAATCTCTTGTTTCTCTTCACACATTCCTTGATTTCCCCGTGTACCTGTCGTGTAGAAAAGAATAAAAACAACAAAAAGAAATACGGCTGAGCTAAAGAATGCTCAGTAACGGAAGGAACAATAATAATAATGATGAGATTGATAATGGGGAAACTAAAATAAATAGAACGAATTGATGTTTTGATGTCCATGCGAATAACAAAAGAAAACTATAACAACAATCGTAATAACAGTACCACAATAGCAATGTGCAGCGTAAACAATATAGTCAAAACAATTAAGGAAAGAATGTAATCAGATAAGCCACACCAAGTGGAGAGACACCCATTAAGCACAATACAATACAATACAATAGGTGTGAGAAAAGATGTCGGTACCCACCTTTAACTCACCAATATACAATACAATATGAGTGCATAGAATCCGTAGACCCAAATGCACTAGTGTGAATTAGGATGGTGTCCACATCGCTAACGCACCAATACAATACAATACAATACAATACAATACAATACAATACAATACAATACAATACAATACAATACAATACAATACAATACAATACAATACAAATAAGTCTCCCGTAGTAGGCTATGCTAGGGTATCGGAATAGAAACAAAACATAGGTTCAATGTATAGCAATTTCTAATAATAGAATGTATCACAATAAATTTTCTATTAGTTATCGGAACATGTGATAACGAGTACAATTAATTAACAATATCACACGCATAACAAAATCAAATCAATAAAAGCAAAAAGCGAGGCAAATACTATGATGAAAGAAATGAAGTTCGTGGAAGGAGAAACAACATATCATTTATACTATGATAGAAAAGACGTGAAATCCGTACCTTAGTTGTGTAGATACAAACTTTAGCGACTCTAACTTCTTGAATAATATGGTGACCTAAAGATAGGTTTGTTTGTGATAAGTTTCTAAACTCATTCGATCGTGGCCACTGGTCATATTCAAGTTTGTGACTGCTATCGTTTTTTTCTTTCTATTTTAAAAAAAACACTCGTTCACGATTTGTTTTATGTAATTGTTTATACAAATATAGATATAAAGTATTATAAAATTGTAGGTGTGAATTAATGAAATTATTATATAAATCTTCATAACTAAATGATTAATTATATAACTTGCTAAATAGAATAATAATTTATTTATTTAATGAAAACGTATATGACTATTCCTACAATTTAGCTGCATAAGCTAAAATAATTTTGTTCATCAAATTAGTATTTTTTTTTCAACTAAAACCCAATTAAGCTTATCGTCAAACATTTATACATTTTAGTTTTGCTCGTATACCCATGGTTCACTAGCACAGATTTTCGATTATTTGTACAAATCGGTTTATAAAAATGATTAAAAGTATACCTTAATAGTAACATGAAGACGAGCCGCAACCAAGACTGTAACCGAAACTGACAACAGCAAATGATTGAGATCTGAACAAAATCTTACGTACCGAGTGTTTCGCTCACCAATCTTGGTTTCCTTTCCCGTTGAAATCAGTTACGGTTGCAACCCACATTACAGTCGTAACTTACGCATTTATAACCGAGGTTTCACAAAAATACATAATCTGATGCTAACTTTTATCGATGATATGTTTTTGATAATAGCTCTATAAAGGCTGGTGATTGATTTTAGCTATAATGAAAACGTATGGTTTCCTGGTTGGATTGAATGAAAAAAATAAAATGAAACTAGGAAGAACTTCCAAGATGAAAGAATTGCTAAATACAATGTTGGTATATCAGTATTGGAAACGTTAACTTGTATATGATCGGCCTAACTTTACTCCTCACTTAAATGGCATTTCAATAGCAATGATAACAATTAAATGCGACTGTTTATTTACTTCTCGTCTTTGATAATTTGATAAGAAATAATTCAAAAGGTTATAGTCATAAGGATCAATTTTCTTTTTAAGGGGTCAATTTTGTTAAATAAAATTTCTTAAATAAAACTAAGGTACGTGTAAGATAATTATGATAGTTGACATACTGTTTGAATGCAAGTCAGTTTCTGAGTCAAATTTCTATTCATTCAATTTCCAATTATTGAATTTTTCACGATAAAAAAACTAGTATATGATTTGATCATTTGTTTCAATTCGTTAATAATAATCGATTCGAAAGTAATTATACCCAATAGTTCAATTTCTGAATAACTCGAATGTTTGATAACTAATTCGTTAGTAATTCATCAGAACTTTTACTAAATTCGAACTTGTTATATTTTTATTTATGTTTTTTTTTGCGGGACTTTATAGACTTGGTTATGTGTTAATGCAACGAGACAAAGTTATTGTGTATTCATCAAGACAGTTAAAGATTCATTAAAAGAACTACACTACTTATGATCTAGAACTAGGAGCAGTGGTGTTCGCATTGAAGATTTGGAGACATTACTTATATGGCACCAAGTGTAAAATATTTACTGATCACAAGAGTCTGCAGCATATCCTCGATCAAAAGGAACTCAACATGCGACAGCGTCGTTGGGTTGAACTTCTGAATGATTACGACTGTGTAAGCCTATTTGTATTATATCACAACAATCATGTGTTCATGAGTTCATGTCCAGTCGTAAGTCCCTTACAAGAGAATTGTTTACCGTTGATTTAGTGCGACTAAACCGACGATAACGTAGTGGTACCATAGGTTTGAAAAACCGCCGGCGAGTGAGGCCGGTACGTTGATCGTATTTTTATCATTGGCCGGTATCGTATGACCCGTAACAGGTCGGCATCAGTCAGGTTTGGTAAACGACACATGGTGATATTAATCTACAGAAACTAATTGTAATTATTCCTTCGATTCTATTAACTGGTAGACTAAGGAATTGATTTTCTCTCATTTCATAATATTGGTAATAGTCTCGTTGAAGGCAATGAAACTATGAGAACACAAATGGGATAGAGATAAATGAGAGGCATTGTGGTCTGATTACGTGATGTCCACAATGGGTCCCATATATGCCCTATACATTTAGGCCAATTACATTACTGATGAGTTAACTATTACTCCTTTAATTAGAAGTAAATTATATTTAACCTTCACTTGAGATAAATGAGAGGCATTGTGGTCTGATTACGTGATGTCCACAATGGGTCCCATATATGCCCTATACATTTAGGCCAATTACATTACTGATGAGTTAACTATTACTCCTTTAATTAGAAGTAAATTATATTTAACCTTCACTTGAGAGAAAAATAATAAGGAAAAGATTTAATAACTATGTTTTCCTTAAAATACTGAGGGATTATCATTACTTAGGTTTTGATAACTTACTTCTCACATACACTTTTACTCTATCCTTATAACAATGTGGATGATGAATACATATGGGTTGAATATCAAATGGGGTGAACACATGTGAGATAGAAATGGGTATCCATAGTTGTATTGCAAGTGGTGTTGAATTTTGTTAAGCATGTGGTGGGATGTCGGCTGGGGCTAGTTCCCCTATGTATGCCCTATATATAAGCATGCTTGATTTGGATGAAATACTATTTGTAAGTATAAATATGGAGAGGACATTGTGTGAGACAAATGAGACAATTATCAATAAGACTTGTGTGTAATATTGTGATTGTGAATGACAAGAATACAATGATTTTCAAATACTAAACTTATGAACTCACCAACCTAGTGTTGACTTGTTTTAAATGCATGTCTTCTCAGGTGACGAAAAGGTTTAGTCACCAGACTCAGGATGCATTAGCTAGTGGACTTTTATAGTGGACCTAGCTACATTTTGTGTGCATAACTTTTGATGACATATTTGGTGAATCACTTTTGTAAATCTTGTGCAGATACAAGAAAGAAAACTTTATGACACTTTTGGGTAGATTTACTTAGTTAAATTATGAACATAACAATGTAACTTAACTTTTTTGTCACACCCCAGGCCGACGGGAATGGATCGTGTTTTCCCGTCGGGGGGAAGGTTCCCGGGGCGCGATATCATGAGTGATAATCAATTGATCAGATTGTTTACATAGAACATGATAAATAAATGAGAAATGCTAACACATCCATAACATAGAATTACAAGATTAAATTACAATGTATCGTTCATAATTTAATCTAGTAAATCTACCAAAAAGAATCAATGTAACTATATCTTGTATATGCACAAGATATACAAAAGATGATTCAAGTTCTTGTTATCCCAAAAGTATGCAATCACAAAAGTAGCTAGGTCTTCTAAAGTCCACTAGCTATGTCCATGCATAATAGTAGTTACACCTGTTCATCACCTGAGAAACATGTATTTAAACAAAGTCAACACTAGGTTGGTGAGTTCATAAGCAAGTTAATGTAAAACCTTGGTTCATTCACATGCACATTCACAATGATAGATATGTTACTTGTATGATTGTCTGTTTCACTTGTTCACCCAATGGCTTCTCAATAGTTATATTTACAAGTATTATATCGTCCTAGTAGTGATGTTTATATATAGGGCATATGTAAGGGAACTAAGCCCTAGCCAACATCCCACCACATCACTACTAGGACTCCACACTACTTGCAATACAACTATTGATTTCCATTCTCAATTCCCATGTTTATCTCATCTTTGATCACCTGTGCTCTCATGTATAGAATAATATAATGATAGAGTTATATTCATCAAACCGAGGTATTGATAACTCTTTTATATTTTAAGGATATTAGACTTATTCAATATGTTCCTTGTATTATTCTATAGTTTGTGGGGTTAACTTTTATTTCACATTCAAATATCAAAAGTGTTAGTTAACTATTTGTAATGTAATCTCAATGCAACGTATAGAGACCAAAAGGAGTCCATTGTGATCCTCACGTAATCAGATTACAATGCACCCGATTTACCTCTATCCCGCCGTGTGATCCCAAAGTCTCAATGTGGGATTTGTTCTCATGTGATTAAAAAAGTTGAACAAGAACTTGTCTTATTACGTCATGATAATCATGTGTGAATGATAAGCATACTCATGAAGTTACGTTATCCTGATCATCATTCACTGTAATCCATATGATCCCAAAGCCTCAATGTGGGATTGTTCTCATGTGATTAACAAAGTTGAATAAGAACTTGTCTTATTACATTATGTTAATCATGTGTGAATGATAAGAATCCTCATGAAGTTACGTTATCATGATCATCATTCACTGAAATCCATATGTTCACCATGTAATCCTTAAGCTTTAGTAAGAACATGTCTTAGTACCCTTAAGTGTCGCAGGTGGTGGATACCCAATGCGATCATACTACCACATAGTATATTTTTAAGGTGTAGATTAAGTGTTATAAGTGATTTACTTATCACACTCCATCAATTATAATGTGAAATGATATTAAGAAGATATTTTATCTTCTAATCATTTATGTGTTGTGAAGTGTCACCATGTTCCACTGTAGTAGTTCTCATTGTTTGTTTGTGTATGAATTGTCTCACTGTTTACTCATGTAGAATAACTAAGTGTTATAAGATATAATCTTACAACTATGTTATTCAAATGTATTGATGATTATGAAATTACTTTATCATAATCCTATGAGTTTCCCTGTTATCTCATGATCATACAAGCATGCATATAATGATAAGCGATAATAAACAATTTAATATTATCTAAATCAAAGTATAAATAACATGTTAAGCCAAAACTTTTAAATAATTAAAATCAAACATGTTTCTCAGCCCCAAGAGTTAAAATCAGTAAAGATTAAAGTAAAAGGGGCATATGAACTCACCTTGTTGTTGTAGGGTTGACTTAGCTTAAAAGAAAGAAGGCACGTGCTCTTTGTGATTCTTGTTGTTGGTTTCACGCTCCTGTATTTAATTCAGATTGTATGTGACTTATGAGCATAAGTTGTATGGTTTTGTGCGCGTGTAGGTGTTAGTCCTGAAGTTGGCTAACACCTGTGAGTCTCGGTAATGATTCAGCCCTCGCTTATTGTTCATAGATTTCCCCGTATTTAATCTCCTTAACTTAGTGTGTTATGTGATCTAAGTTGTAGGTTATGCTAAGTCCAAGTCATAAAGATGACTTAGGGTTACCGTTTAACGTTGGTCTTTGTTATAATTAACCTTGCATGTGTAGAATGATTATTAAAGAGCATACTCTAATCGTTCTCAAAACTTTACTAGTTAAATTGAAATTCCCTTCATGAGTCAAGAACCCATTGGGCCCATTGGACTTAACCCAGTTAACATATGGCCAAGATAATTATTTGAGCAAATTACTTGGGCCGAATCATAGTTGGGCCTTGGACCGATTAACTATTGTTTGGGTCAAGGATAAAGTTGGGCTTTATGATTTTCGTTGTGGGCCGTCTAGAGGGGTGTGGGCCGAAGATCATAGGCTGTCGGGCCTATTCTGTTGGTGTTGGGCCTGTTACAACATATGGGCCGAACAAATTCATTTTGGCCGAAGACAAAAATGTGTGTTGGTCGTTCGATTAAGCTGCATAGATGTGCTGTTGGGCCAGTCGTTTGGTTAGGAGTTTTACATGTTATTGGGCCGAGAAAACATAGGAGCTGGGCCCTGGAAGTTATGGGTTCGTTTGATTCAGGTGGCATTCCAACGAACCTTCATGTTTGTTGGTCACAGGTTCGGCATCCAGGTTAAGGTTCGGTGGTTCATCAATTGTTAGTAAGGTTCGGGAGGTGGCAAAGGTTCGGTACTATTGTGCAGCCCCTCTAAGGTTCGCGAACAAGGTGCCAGGTTTGGCCCTTATAGATGGCCAAGAAGGTTCGGCTGAGAAGGCATCCAAGGTTCGGGAATAGTTGTTGGCGAACCCTAGGCACTGGGATAATGCCAGGTTCGGCCATCATGTCTAGGTTCGCCGCAGTAGTTTCACGAGGGTGTAGGTTCGTCTCATAGATGCATGGGTTCGGGAAACATTATAGGGTTCGGCTCACATATCACCCAGTTTCCCCGACGAACCTGTAACCCTCCACATCATCTTCATCGATCATCAACTGATGTAGGGTGTTCTCGTGGTGGTGTTATGTAACAGGGTGCCTCTCTCGAAGGTGTAGATCACGGTTAGTAGAGTTTAGGCCGATTAGAGGGGGGTTGGGTCGAACATAGTATGCAAAAACCCTATTTTCAGCTATTTTCAAGCATCATACCTCCAATTTTGCTGGTTATTTGCTCAGATCCGTTGTACTTTCATGTAGAGCTCGTCAAGAGCTTTACGTGGGCACAAGAATCACTCAAATTGGCTAAGAAATGAGGCAGTTATGGGGTTTTGAAGGTGTTTAATGGTGGTAGAAGGTGGTGGCCGGGATTTGTAGGTAGAGAGAGAATGAGGATGATAGAAATGAGAGAAAACTCTCATTTTAGAGTTTTTATACTCCGCGTGGTGTTCGGGTTCATTTCGGTTGCTCGGTTTACAATTTCGTAACGTATCCGGAAAATTACGCGTAATTTAATTGAGATAAATATAAGAAGGTTATTTAAATTATTTTGATGAGTTTCAAACTTGTAAAATGTTAAACATTTTATTTTATTAAATTGTTATCGTTTCGTGTCGTGTTTCGTTTCGTTTCGTCGAATCGCGTCACCATCGCGCGTATTCGTTCGAATCGTCATTCGAACGAACACGACGATGGTTTTACTTTCCGACTTTTGTTTTCTACTTTCCAGTCATCATTTCAGAACGTTAAACTCACAGATATGTTTGTGTGAATCGTCACCCACGCAAACACACTGTTAGTTCGTTATTCTGAAACGACACTGTGTTATTGTTTGAATTGTGTTTCCTCACTATCGGACTCAACTAAACATCCTGATTTCACATAGTTTTCACATTGAATTGTCGGCCATCTGATTCCTGTCATCTATGGATATCAGATCGCAACCGATTTGTTTCTGTTAATTGTTTGAACACTGTTGTTTCTCATGTTTAGTTGTGTTAACTGTACTTAAGTTTTCACTTAATACACACTACTAATGTTTCAAATGTACGTTGTACTTACTGTATCTAAGTTTACACAAAAGTACGTACAACGATTTCTTGT